>CM038680.1:148230723-148830723 GCA_021605205.1 Aegilops longissima | reverse complement strand
GAAGACCAGGGGCCACACCTGTCCACGAGGTGGGGGCCCCACGGGCGCGCCTCTACCTCGTGGGCCCCTCGAGACCTTTCGACGCCAACTCCAACTCTATATATTTGCTTTCGGGAGAAAAAATAGAGGAGAAGAAATCGTCGCGTTTTACGATACGGAGCCGCCGCCAAGCCCTAAAACCTCTCGGGAGGGCTGATCTGGAGTCCATTCGGGGCTCCGGAGAGGGGTATTCGTCGTCGTCGTCATCATCAACCATCCTCCATCACCAATTTCATGATGCTCACCGCCGTGCGTGAGTAATTCCATTGTAGGCTTGCTGGACAGTGATGGGTTGGATGAGATCTATCATGTAATCGAGTTAGTTTTGTTAGGGTTTGATCCCTAGTATCCACTATGTTCTGAGATTGATGTTGCTGTGACTTTGCTATGCTTAATGCTTGTCACTAGGGCCCGAGTGCCATGATTTCAGATCTGGACCTATTATGTTTTCATGAATATATGTGAGTTCTTGATCCTATCTTGCAAGTCTATAGTCACCTACTATGTGTTATGATCCGGCAACCCCGAAGTGACAATAATTGGGACCACTCCCGGTGATGACCGTAGCTTGAGGAGTTCATGTATTCACAATGTGCTAATGCTTTGGTCTGGTTCTCTATTAAAAGGAGTCCTTAATATCCCTTAGTTTCCATTAGGACCCTGCTGCCACGGGAGGGTAGGACAAAAGATGTCATGCAAGTTCTTTTCCATAAGCACGTATGACTATATTCAGAATACATGTCTACATTACAAATTGGAGCTAGTTCTATGTCACCCTAGGTTATGACTGTTACATGATGAACCGCATCCGGCATCCATCACCGATCCAATGCCTACGAGCTTTCCATATACTGGTTTACGCTTATTTACTTTCCCGTTGCTAATGTTACAATCACTACAAAATACCAAAAATATTTACTTTTGTTTCCGTTACTCTTTTGTCACCGTTACCACCACTATCATATTACTTTGCTACTAAATACCTTGCTGCAGATATTAAGTTATCCAGGTGTGGCTGAATTGACAACTCAGTTGCTAATACTTGAGAATATTCTTTGCCTCCCCTTGTGTCGAATCAATAAATTTGGGTTGAATACTCTACCCTCGAAAGCTGTTGCGATCCCCTACACTTGTGGGTTATCAAGAACAATTTCGGCGCCATGTCGGGAGCATAGCTCTATTCTTTGAGTCACTTGCGATTTATATCTGCTGGACACTATGAAGAACTTGAAAGACGAGAAGACAAAAATTTATCCCTCAACTACGAGGGGAGGTAAGGAACTGCCATCTAGCTATGCACTTGATTCACCTTCTGTTATGAGTAAGCTTGCGACACCTAAACCTGCTTCTGCTATTTCTGATATGTTGCATGTTATTGATGATGCCACTTCTGCTATGCATGATACTTATGATGAAACTACTTCTATGCTTGATACTACTATGCCCCTTAGTGAATTTCTTAATGACAAATTGCTAGGGCTAGAGAGAAAGAAATTATTGAAACTGATAATATTGATGAAAGTGATGATGAGGATAGGCCTGTTATTCCTGAAGGTTATATTTTTGATATGGAATCTTCTGGCGCTATTTTAGCTTGCAAAGATAATCATGAACTTAAGAGGCTATTAATTAAATGGAACAAGGAATCTCTTAGAGATAGAATGAGGCCTGACCCTGCTTTCGCTACTTCACCTATTTGTGTTCCCGATAAGGATTATGAATTCTCGGTTGATCCTGATATAATTACTTTGGTCGAATCTGATCCTTTTCATGGTTATGAATCTGAAACTTTTGTGGCACATCTTACTAAATTAAATGATATAGCCACCCTGTTCACTAATGATGAGAGACCTCGCTACTCTTATATTCTTAAAATATTTCCGTTCTCATTAAAGGGTGATGCTAAGATATGGTTTAATTCTCTTGATCCTAGTTGTGCGTAGTCCCCAGGATATGATTTATTACTTCTCTGCTAAATATTTCCCTGCTCATAAGAAACAAGCTGCTTTAAAGGAAATATACAACTTTGTGCAAATTAAAGAAGAGAGTCTCCCACAAGCTTGGGGAAGGCTTCTCAAGTTACTTAATGCTTTGCGTGATCATCCTCTTAAGAAAAATGAAATACTTGATATCTTTTATAATGGACTAACCGATGCTTCAGAGATTACCTGGATAGTTGTGATGGTTCTCTTTTCAGGGAAAGAACACCGAATGAAGCTAAAATTTTATTGAATAATACTCCCTCCGTTCCTTGATATAAGGTGTATATATTTTTAAGAAAAAGTCCGAAATATAAGGTGTATTGTGTTGCACCACTCGTTTGGATAATTTTTTAGGGATTTGATTACATTTCCTTATATCAGTCAAGCTCCTCTATTTTCTCATGTCAATTAGTCAGGTGTAATCTCGCCTAAAACTTGTGAAATTTTCCCTCCACATGTGTTATTTAATTTCCGTGCCAAAAACTATACACCCTATATTTAGGAACGGAGGGAGTATGTTGACAAATGAAAATAATTGGGCACCTCCTGAGCCAGCTCCTGCTCCAATTACCGAGCCTATTCCTAAACCAACTCCGAAGAAGAGAGGTGTTCTATTTCTCAGTCCCGAAGATATGCAAGAGGCAAAGAAATCTATGAAAGAAAAAGGTATTAAAGCTGAAGATGTTAAGAATTTACCTCCTATTGAAGAAATACATGGTCTTAATCTACCGCCTGTTGAAGAAACATATAATCTTGATGCATTACCTATTGAAGAACCTCCTGATCCTGATAACCCGACACAGGTAGTAAAGGTAAATTCTCTCTATAGATATGACAAAGCTGAAGTCCCTCATACTAAAATTGCTAGTCAGTGCTTGGATGAGTTTGATAACTTTATGTTTAAGCAAGAAGACTTCAATGCTTATTTTGGTAGGCAATTAAAACAAAATGCTTATATGATTAAATACTTGGGTGATTATATGGCTAATATTAGAGGTGAACTTAAACTTGTTAGCAAACATGCTTCTATGGTTACCACTCAAGTAGAACAAGTACTTAAAGCTCAAAAAGAATTGCTCGATGAAATGAATAGTAAGAAAAAGGATTATGCCGTTTGAGTGGCTACTAGAACTGGTAGAATGACTCAGGAACCTTTGTATCCTGAAGGACACCCTAAGAGAATTGAGCAAGATTCTCAGAGAAATAATATTGATGTACCTAGTTCTTCTAAAAGGAAGAAAAAGAAAAATGATAGGACTTTGCAAACTTCTAGTGAACCTATTGCTGAACCACCTGAGAATCCAAATGATATCTCTATGTCCGATGTGAAACACAATCGGTAATGAACATGAACCTAGTGAAAATGTTAATGATGATGTTCATGATGATGCTCAACCTAGTAATGATAATGATGTAGAAGTTGAACCTGTTGTTGATCTTGATAACCCACAATCAAAGAATCAACATTATGATAAGAGAGATATTGTTGCTAGGAAACATGGTAAAGAAAGAGCACCATGGGTTCAGAAACCCATGCCTTTTCCTCCCAAACCATCCAAGAAAAAGGATGATGAGGATTTTGAGCGCTTTGATAAAATGATTAGACCTATCTTTTTGCGTATGCGATTGCCTGATATGCTCAAAACAAATCCTTATGCTAAGTATATGAAGGATATCATCACAAATAAAAGAAAGATACCGGAAGCTGAAATTTCCACCATGCTTGCTAATTACACTTTTAAGGGTGGAATACCAAAGAAACTTGGAGATCCAGGAGTACCTACTATACCATGCTCCATTAAAAAAATTATGTTAAAACTGCTTTATGTGATCTTGGAGCTAGTGTTAGTGTTATGCCTCTCTCTTTATACCGTAGACTTGATTTGAATAAGTTGACACCTACTGAAATATCTTTGCAAATGGCTGATAAATCAACTGCTATACCTGTCGATATTTGTGAGGATGTGCCTGTTGTGGTTACAAACGTTACTATTTTAACGGACTTTGTAATTCTTGATATTCCCGAGGACGATAGTATGTCTATTATTCTTGGAAGACCTTTTCTGAATACTGCAGGGGCTGTTATTGATTGCAACAAAGGCAATGTCACTTTTCATGTTAATGGTAATGAGCATACGGTACACTTTCCGTGGAAACAACCTCAAGTTTATAGTATCAATTCTATTGGAAAAGTTACATCGATTATATTTGGAGGTTTTGAATTTCCTCTTCCTACTGTCAAGAAGAAATATGATATTCTTATTATTGGGGATGTTCATATCCCCGTTGAGGTAACATAGTGTTATTCGAAATTTCTCTGGTTCCATGTTAATCGGAATGAGTTTGTTAACAAGACCTGATCAACCTTGTTAGTGGATTCTTTTTTATGAGCATGAGACGGATGAAACTAGAAGCAAAACCTTCTGTAGCCTCTTTATACTTTCTGTTATTTAGTTGAAATAAAGTAAAAATAGTATTTTACATGCATTTCTGATTTATCCGTGCAATATAAAATATCCGAAAATAAAAGTCCTCACAATGCCATGCCAATTTAATATGATTTTTCAGGAATATTTGAGGATTTACTGGTGCAAAAATCACCACGGGGAGCTGCCACTGCCACGAGGGTGGAGGGCGCCCTACCCCTGTGGTGCGCCCCGCCTTGTGGGCCCACGGTGGCCCTCCTCCACTTATTCCTGCACCCATCCTCTTCTTCTTCCTCCCACAAACCCGAATAACCAGCTCAAGCACGAGTTCTAGCTCACTTTGCTGCGATTTTTGATCTCCTTGCTCAAAGTACCTCTCGCAAAACTGCTTGGGGAGATTGTTCCTTGGTATGTGACTCCTCCATTGGTCCAATTAGTTTTTGTTCTAGTGCTTTATTCATTGCAAATTTGTGCTGCATAGGTGACCATGTTCTTGATCTTGCATGTCAAATTTATATGGTTCCAAGTAGTTCTAATGCTTGATATAGGCTCTAGGCACTTGTAGGAGTAGTTGCTATCAATTTTGTTAAGCTTTGTTCACTTTTGTTTGAAGTTACTAAAAATTTCAGATTATTTCAGAAAATAATGAAGAGACTTTTGAGGGGCTCATCTAGCCGAAGCTCGAAAGAAAAACAAAATGAAGAAGCACAGAGGCCCAAATATAATTTGCCTCGTACCGCGGAGGTCCGGCCGTGTGAATGGCCTTCCTATGACTTCTTGAGGAGAGCCGGGCTTTATGAGGATTTCTATTCATTAATTGAGAATGCCGGCCTCACCGACTTCCTTGGCGACCAACGTCATCAGTATCTCTTACTCACAAATACTTTTGTGCAAAACTTCTACTTTTTCCCTAAGGAATCACCTCCTTCAGTAGAGTTTCATTTATATAACGTTGTTAAGAAGATGCCATTAGCTGAATTTTGCAAGGTTTGCAAAATACCCTCTGAGGGTACCTTAGATGAACCACACCGTAATGAAGTGGAAGCATTTATTAACACTATCACTGTGGGAGAAACCAGGAAGGTTTCTGATGCAAGAATCACTAGCATACATTTTCCTGTTTTACGCTACTTTGCCATTTTTGCTAGTCGTTGCTTGATTGGTCGTGGAAACTGTTGGAAACCTTAGTGTTCCTGATATTATCATTTTGTTCCATGGTTTATACCGCGATAACACTGTTAGTATGGGTGGAATTGTTGCTAGACGGTTAAGTCTGAACCGTACTAAGGGCCCCATTTTTGGAGGCATTTATGCTTCACGCCTCGCTGCACATTTTAACATACCTATTAGGCTTCATGAGAAAGAAGAAAAATTGCTGCCTAGTGCTTATTTAGATTATAAGAGTATGCTAGCGCATGATTTTATTGTTAAGAGTCGTGAAGGGGAGCTCAAATATAAATTGTACTTTCATAAACATCATCATGAAACTATTACCTTGCCTGCTCCTTCCTGTTTAATTTTGAAGGACCTTATCTCGTTACGTGGGCTGCCGTTCAAGCTCATCGGAATCCTGCACCAGCCCCGGAACCGGAGCAGCAATATGAGCCTCCACGACAGTCTGTTTATTCATGGGATCCGGAGATGGCTGCCAGCCAATGGCAGTCAGAGTCTTCTTCATCACAGTATGACTCCGGCTATTCTGCATCTCAGTACGACCCCAGCTACACCTACGGGTATCCGCCAGGCCATCCCTGGCAATAAACCAACTTAGGCCAAAAGCCTAAGCTTGGGGGAGTACGTATTTCTCACCGACATTACATTTATGTTCACACACACTCATTGCTAGATGTCGGTGCTCATACTCTTTCACTGTAATATCCATGTTAGTTTATTTTCTTTTTCCTGCTTTCTTCTTGTGTGTTTGATAAATCTTAAGAAACACCAAAAAATTAGTAGTAGTTTACTTTTCTTGCTGTAGTAGTAATAATTAAAAGAAAACCCAAAAATATTTCCTGTTCTTCTTTTGCTTGTTGGGAGCTTTCCCGTGTAAATAGTTTTATTTCTTTTCTTTTCTTTGGGGGTCGATAGGAGAAGACCATAATTAAATTGTTGAAGTGGCTCTTATATGCATTATTGTTGATTTAACCAAGAGCCCATATTGCCTTGTCTTCTCCTGTTTATTGAATGCTCGCATATTCTAGCTTAGTCCAATGCACGCGCGCTCTTATTATTATTCACGTCGTTCGGTCGTGCAAGTGATAGGCAATTATGACGATATATGATGGACTGACTGAGATGGGAAAAGCTGGTATGGAACTCGACCTCTTTTGCTTTTGTAAATATGATGAGTTCATCGTTCTTGATTTAGCTTATTATGAATAAACATGTTTGCAATGACAATTAGAGATCATAGTTGCTTATGCCATGCTTGATTAGCTATGAGTTATAATGGTTTACCTTGCATGCCAACATGCTATCGAAATGGTTGTGATGTGGTATGATGGGGTGGTATCCTCCTTTGAATGATTTAAGTGACTTGACTTGGCACATGTTCACGCATGTAGTTGAAAAAAATCATCATAGCCTTCACGATATTTATGTTCATGGTGGATTATATCCTACTCATGCTTGCATCCAATGTTTATTAATTTTAATGCATGTACATGACTGTTGTCACTCTCTAGTTGGTCGCTCCCCAGTCTTTTGCTAGCCTTCGCTTGTACTAAGCGGGAATACTGCTTGTGCATCCAATCCCTTAAACCCCAAAGTTATTCCATATGAGTGCACTATACCTTCCTATATACGGTATCTACCTACCGTTCCAAGTAAATTTGTATGTGCCAAACTCTAAACCTTCAAATAAACATTCTGTTTTGTATGCTCGAATAGCTCATGTATCAACTAGGGCTGCCCTTATCTTCCATGTTAGGCGGGTTATTCTCAAGAGGAATGGACTCCGCTCCTCACTCACGAGAAAATGGCTGGTCACCGGGATGCCCAGTCCCATGCTTTATGCAAACTAAATCAAAATTAATTGCAAACAAAGCTCCCCCTGGGACCTGATGTTAGTTGGAGGCACTCGTTGTTTCGAGCAAGCCATGGATTGATGCTTGTTGGTGGAGGGGGAGTATAAACTTTACCATTCTGTTTGGGAACCGCCTATAATGTGTGTGGCATGGAAGATATCGCCATCTCTTAGTTGTTATGTTGACAATGAAAGTATACCACTCAAAATATTATTTATCTCTATTTCAAAACCGAGCTCTGGCACCTCTACAAATCCCTGCTTCCCTCTGCGAAGGGCCTATCTATTTACTTTTATGTTGAGTCATCACCCTCTTATTAAAAGCACTAGCTGGAGAGCGCAGCTATCATTTGCATTCATTACTGTTAATTTATATTGGGTATGACTATGATTGGATCGCTTTTACCATGAATTACAATGTCTAGTCAGTCCTTGATCTTTAAAGGTGCTCTGCATTTATGTTTTGCGGTCTCAGAAAGGGCTAGCGAGATACCATCCTGTTATATCATATTATGATTGTTTTGAGAAAGTGTTGTCATCCGAGATTTATTATTATCGCTCGCTAGTTGATTATGCTATTGATATGAGTAAACATGAGACCTGAGAATTATTGCAAATGTGGTTAGTTATGATCTTTGCTGAAAACTTGAATGTTGGCTTGACATATTTATAACAACAAGAGCAAACAGAGTTTGTAAAAGTTTTTCTTTTTCTCTTTCAGTTTGTCAACTGAATTGCTTGAGGACAAGCAAGGGTTTAAGCTTGGGAGAGTTGATACGTCTCCGTCGTATCTACTTTTCCAAACACTTTTGCCCTTGTTTTGGACTCTAACTTACATGATTTGAATGGAACTAACTCGGACTGACGCTGTTTTCAGCAGAATTGCCATGATGTTGTTTTATGCGCAGAAAACAAAAGTTCTCGGAATGACCTGAAACTCCACGGAACATCTTATAAAAAATAATAAAAATCCTGCCAAAGATGAAGACCAGGGGCTCACACCTGTCCACGAGGGTGGGGGCGCCCCTAGGCGCGCCCCTACCTCGTGGGCCCCCGAGACCTTCCGACGCCAACTCCAACTCTATATATTTGCTTTCGAGGAGAAAAAATAGAGGAGAAGAAATCATCGCGTTTTACGACACGGAGCCGCCGCAAGCCCTAAAACCTCTCGGGAGGCTGATCTGGAGTCCGTTCGTGGCTCAGGAGAGGGGATTCGTCGCCGTCGTCATCATCAACCATCCTCCATCACCAATTTCATGATGCTCACCGCCGTGCGTGAGTAATTCCATCGTAGGCTTGCTGGGCGGTGATGGGTTGGATGAGATCTATCATGTAATCGAGTTAGTTTTGTTAGGGTTTGATCCCTAGTATCCACTATGTTACGAGATTGATGTTGCTATGACTTTGCTATGCTTAATGCTTGTCACTAGGGCCCGAGTGCCATGATTTCAGATCTGAACCTATTATGTTTTCATGAATATATGTGAGTTCTTGATCCTATCTTGCAAGTCTATAGTCACCTAATATGTGTTATGATCCGGCAAACCCGAAGTGACAATAATCGGGACCACTCCCGGTGATGACCATAGTTTGAGGAGTTCATGTATTCACTATGTGCTAATGCTTTGGTCTGGTTCTCTATTAAAAGGAGGCCTTAATATCCCTTAGTTTCCATTAGGACCCCGCTGCCACGGGAGGGTAGGACAAAACATGTCATGCAAGTTCTTTTCCATAAGCACGTATGACTATATTCGGAATACATGCCTACATTACATTGATGAATTGGAGCTAGTTCTATGTCACCCTAGGTTATGACTGTTACGTGATGAACTGCATCCGGCATAATTATCCATCACCGATCCAATGCCTACGAGCTTTACATATACTGGTTTACGCTTATTTACTTTCCCGTTGCTACTGTTACAATCACTACAAAATACAAAAATATTTACTTTTGTTTCCGTTACTCTTTTGTTACTGTTACCACCACTATCATATTACTTTGCTACTAAATACCTTGCTGCAGATATTAAGTTATCCAGGTGTGGCTGAATTGACAACTCAGTTGCTAATACTTGAGAATATTCTTTGGCTCCCCTTGTGTCGAATCAATAAATTTGGGTTGAATACTCTACCCTCGAAAGTTGTTGCGATCCCCTACACTTGTGGGTTATCAGTCCTCCATCGCAAACGTTTTGCACCTTTTTTGACGGTTTTTTTACACCATCGTTTGCGATTATGGCATCGCACATAGTTTCGTCGAAGGGTCTCTGATTGCAGTGTCGCGTTAGCAGCATCGTGCAGTAGTGCATGGCACACTGAACTATCGAGTAGTCATCAGCTTTGCTCTGCCACACGTTCATAACATTTGGCGTTGCTCCTGCAGCGGGTTTGTCACCTAGCGGTGCTTCCAAGACGTAATTCTTCTGTGCAGCAATGAGGATAATCCTCGTTCTGAGACCCGATCGTGTAATTGCTACCATCATCTTTCAACTTAGCTTTCTCTAGGAATGCATTAAAATTCAACGGAACAACAGCACGGGCCATCTGTCTACAACAACATAGACATGCAAAATACTATCAGGTACTAAGTTCATAATAAATTAAAGTTCAATTAATCATATTACTTAAGAACTCCCACTTAGATAGACATCACTCTAATCATCTAAGTGATCACATGATCCATATCAACTAAACCATGTCCGATCATCACGTGAGATGGAGTAGTTTTCAATGGTGAACATCACTATATTGATCATATCTACTATATGATTCACGCTTGACCTTTCGGTCTCAGTGTTCCGAGGCCATATCTGCATATGCTAGGCTCGTCAAGTTTAACCCGAGTATTCTGCATGTGCAAAGCTGGCTTGCACCTGTTGTATGTGAACGTAGAGCTTATCACACCCGATCATCACGTGGTGTCTCGGCATGACGAACTTTCGCAACGGTGCATACTTAGGGAGAACACTTGTACCTTGAAATTTAGTGAGAGATCATCTTATAATGCTACCGCCGAACTAAGCAAAATAAGATGCATAAAGGATAAACATCACATGCAATCAATAAAAGTGATATGATATGGCCATCATCATCTTGTGCCTTTGATCTCCATCTCCAAAGCACCGTCATGATCACCATCGTCACCGGCGACACACCTTGATCTCCACCATAGCATCATTGTCGTCTCACCAACTATTGCTTCTACTACTATCGCTACCGCTTAGTGATAAAGTAAAAACAATTACAGGGCGATTGCATTGCATACAATAAAGCGACAACCATATGGCTCCTGCCAGTTGCCGATAACTCTGTTACAAAACATGATCATCTCATACAATAAAATTTAGCATCATGTCTTGACCATATCACATCACAACATGCCCTGCAAAAACAAGTTAGACGTCCTCTACTTTGTTGTTGCAAGTTTTACGTGGCTGCTACAGGCTGAGCAAAAACCGTTCTTACCTACGCATCAAAATCATAACGATTTTTCTTCAAGTGTGTTGTTTTAACCTTCAACAAGGACCGGACGTAGTCGCACTCGATTCAAGTAAAGTTGGAGAAACCGGCACCCGCCAGCCACCTGTGTGCAAAGCACGTCGGGAGAACCAGCCTCGCGTAAGCGTACGTGTAATGTCGGTCCGGGCCGCTTCATCCAACAATACCGCCGAATCAAAGTATGACATGCTGGTAAGCAGTATGACTATTATCGCCCACAACTCTTTGTGTTCTACTCATGCATATAACATCTACGCATAAACCTGGCTCTGATACCACTGTTGGGGAACGCAGTAATTTCAAAAAAATTCCTACGCACACGCAAGATTCATCTAGGTGATGCATAGCAACGAGAGGGGAGAGTGTTGTCTAAGTACCCTCGTAGACCGTAATAGGAAGCGTTATGACAACGCGGTTGATGTAGTTGTACGTCTTCACGATCCGACCGATCCTAGCACCGAAGATATGGCACCTTCGCGATCTGCACACGTTCAGCTCGGTGACGTCCCACGAACTCTAGATCCAGCTGAGGTCGGGGGAGAGTTGCATCAGCACGACGGCGTGGTGACGGTGATGAAGCTACCGGCGCATGGCTTCGCCTAAGCACTGCAACGATATTGACCGAGGTGGAATCTATGGAGGGGGGCACCGCACACGGCTAAACAATCAACTTGTGTGTCTATGGGGTGCCCCCCTCCCCCGTATATAAAGGAGTGGAGGAGGGGAGGGCCGTCCCTCTCATGGCGCGCCGAAGGGGGGAGTCCTACTCTCGGTGGGAGTAAGATTCCCCCTTCCCTAGTTGGAGTAGGAGAGGAAGGAAGGAGGAGAGAGGGAGAAGGAAAGGGGGGCCGCCCCCCCCCCCCACCCAATTCGGATTGGGCTTGGGGGGGCATGGCCTCCACTTGGCCGCCTCCTCCTCTCTCCCACTAAGGCCCAATAAGGCCCATACACTCCCGGGGGGTTCCGGTAACCCCCCGGTACTCCAGTAAATGCCCGAACTCACCCAGAACCATTCCGATGTCCAAACATAGCCTTCCATTATATCGATCTTTATGTCTCGACCATTTCGAGACTCCTCGTCATGTACATGATCACATCCGGGACTCCGAACAACCTTCGGTACATCAAAACACATAAACTCATAATACCAATCGTCATCCAATGTTAAGCGTGTGGACCCTACGGGTTCGAGAACTATGTAGACATGACCGAGACTCATCTCCGATCAATAACCAATAGCGTAACCTAGATGCTCATATTGGTTTATACATATTATACGAAGATCTTTATCGATCAAACCGCATAGCAACATACGTTGTTCCCTTTGTCATCGGTATGTTACTTGCCCGAGATTCGATCGTCGGTATCTCAATACCTAGTTCAATCTCGTTACTGGCAAGTCTCTTTACTCGTTCCATAATGCATCATCCCGTAACTAACTCATTAGTCACATTGCTTGCAAGGCTTATAGTTTTGTGCATTACCGAGGGGGCCCAGAGATACCTCTCCGACAATCAGAGTGACAAATCCTAATCTCGATCTATGCCAACTCAACAAACACCATCAGAGACACCTGTAGAGCATCTTTATAATCACACAGTTACGTTGTGACGTTTGATAGCACACTAAGTGTTCCTCCAGTATTTGGGAGTTGCATATAATCTCATAGTCATAGGAACATGTATAAGTTATGAAGAAAGCAATAGCAATAAACTTAAACGATCATAGTGCTAAGCTAACGGATGGGTCAAGTCAATCACATCATTCTCTAATGATGTGATCTCGTTCATCAAATGACAACTCTTTGTCCATGGCTAGGAAACTTAACCATCTTTGATTAACGAGCTAGTCAAGTAGAGGCATACTAGTGACACTCTGTTTGTCTATGTATTCACACATGTACTAAGTTTCCGGTTAATACAATTCTACCATGAATAATAAACATTTATCATGGCATAAGGAAATATAAATAACAACTTTATTATTGCCTCTTGGGCATATTTCCTTCACAACGAGCTTTGCATCAAGAGAAACAAGCAATGAGCGACCGCATCGGCCATCTCGCCACCGACTTGCGACTCTCCGAGCAACATACAAGAGACTACTACGACAACAAGCTCAACAAACAAAAACAAGACAGCAATGCAAGAATGGACGAGATTCGTGCCTTGTTGGTCAACCGCTCTTCTACCTCTTCGTCCTACTCATGATGGAGCCACTCAAGTTGACACTCCGATGACACCATCTCCGGCTCAAGTACTCCGACATCAAACACTCATCGACGAGCTGCACGCCAAGACCGTCAAGCAAACCGCAATCCCCTACACGGCAATCCTAGACAAGAGCAATTCGACGAGCAAGCACATCGGCATCGCCAAAACCGAGCTACTCTTGCGCAAGCACAAGATTCGAATTGAGTTGGCACGGTAAACATGCACTCTTTCTCTGCAAAAAATTTGAACGAAGCAGCGAAACTCGCAGTAACTGCCTGAAACCAAAAACTGCGAGATGGAAATTACTACCTATCCCTGACACGCAAAGCCTATCGACTCGATTTCTATAGGTTTGAATAGGGGTAGGCTTGTAATTTCACTCAAACATGACATAACCGCCTCAGCCTCTCACCTCCCCGGATTCATACACGGTGGGCGCCAAAATACAGTTTCTCCTCGGCCGAAATCGCCTCTCACCTCCCTCCTTGATTCATACACGGTGGGTGCCAAAACAAACTCTCATCGGCCAAAATCTCCGTCGGCAAATATTCACTGTATGCGAGATTACCGTCCTATCCCCAACCGACTAATATTGTTGTGATGTAGGAAATTTAAACGGGGGCTAAGTTTGTAAATTTCCTCGCATTTGAGACAAAGCGCGCCCTGAAGACATGGTTCCCCCTACCTGTCTCCCTCCATTCCCCATTCGTACTCTGTGGGCGCCAAAACACCCTCTCCACCGCAGTCTCCTCCGTCCGCCAGCCCATCCACCGCGTCCTCCTCCACCATGCTGGAGCTGATACCCCGACGTCGTCGTCCATTACAAGAGATCGACCTCTCTCATCCATGGCTCCGGACTAGGATCATTGCATCTCGTCCTCTCGCTTCATCCGCATCGTCGTCCACCTTGCCAAGGCCGCTCGTATGACCGTATCGTCCACCGCCAGCATATTTCTCTCGCCACCACTGTCTGCCCTCCTAGATTTGCTTCCATGCCGCCGACAGCCATCACTACCGCAACACCCTCAACGCCTCAGCAGATGCTTACATGGCGCCACACCAGAGGCGGTACTCTTTCGTATCTACTCAAGTTATTTATCTCAACAAGAAAATAGACCGCCACTGCTTTACGGTGATTTCTTGTCCATCACTTAAAATCTTACTTGTTAGTTGAGACCAAACATTGTTTGCGAAGTTGCCTTTGTCCGGTTTGCACCTTCAGATCCGCCATTGCACGCTCACCACTATACTCGCAATGCTTATGGTTTTCCCCTTTTATATTCCACATTAGCTTAAATGACAGTCGACTAAATTTGAAATTGGGGTCAATCCATTTTTGGGAGTTCGTCGGAGGGAAGGAAGGGGCTCGCCGGAGGGCTGCCCCATTATCTATCTTAGGGTTTCGGGTGGGGACAATGGTTGTGGGGGGCTGCCGTCGGGCTATGGTGGGGCCTCGCCTGAGGAAAAACTTAACGCGGGTGGGGGTGGGGTTAGCTAGAGGGATGGCCGGGGGTGGCGGAAGACCGGAGGTGGTGGGCGGTTCAGGGGAGGGCAGGGGCGGTGGTTTGGCTGACGCCCCGTGCGGTGGTCTTTAGGGGAAGAATAAGAGGTGAGGAAGAAGAAGGGTTAGGAGACGTAGAATCTTCATCCAACCGTCTGAAATGGTCGACTGACCCAAATGACGAAAGTCAGGCGACTTGCATGTAGACATTCCCATATATTCAGTACCATCATCGTAGGTGCTTCGAGACATACGTGCAAGCAGTGCTCCTCAACCCATCAAGCTAAACAACATGACACTCATAATTCCAAACTTAGTTGCTCAAATACGAATCTGATATGATGCCGACATGTACTAAAACAGAGAATGTTTAATTTGTTAGCTAATGTTCCTACTTTACTTTCGAAAAGCACATGCGCCACATATCGAGGGACAACAGGGAGTTGCGTTCTTTATGCGCTCTGGTTCATCATGTGTGGCCAACCAACATTTTATTATCCAAAATCTGCTTGCTCTTCTTTAGCATGCTCCTCTTTTGTTCATCTTTTATAAGTACTCTCTTCGTACCTAAATATAAGTCTTTGTAGAGATTCCTCCATGGACTACATACAGAGCAAAATGAGTGAATATACACTCTAAAATGTATCTATATACATCCGTATGTGATCCATAGTGGAATCTCTACAAAGACTTGTATTTAGGAACAGAGGGAGTATAATAGTTGTACAGTATGTTCTTTGTAGTGAAGAGGAGCAGGGGCATTTGCAGTGTACAGGTCTATTCGGTCGCTTGTCATGGACGCTTTCAACTCTTCGTGTTGGCCTTCATGTCGATTGTCATGGACGCTTTCAACTCTTTGTGTTGGTCTTCATGTCGATTGTCATGGACGCTTTCAACTCTTCGTATTTGGTCATATGTGTCACCTTTCAGAGTTAGATTGATAGTAATAGTACTGCGCCTTCATTTGTAGAGAGCTGGTATCCTAAGCCTTTCTAGCCGTACCGGCAATACTAGCACATATTTTTTAGCAAGTTCCACTTTCCTGATTTTACTCCTGATACTTAGAGTTTTCCCATTATATCTACACTATGATCTGTGTAGGGCTTTGTGTCCTACTAGCAGTTGTCCACCCTTTAAAGCTAAATAACACACCAATCACACGTCCTAAGCTTCTTCAAATGCGAATGTGATATGATACTGACATTAGCTAACAGACACACATTTAATTGGTTAGTTAATGCTCCCACTTGAGTGTAGCGACCTGACCTTAGACGGTCAAGTCTCTGTGCTTAAGTGTCATCCCTGGATCGGTATGCTGACACACACAGTAATCGAGGATTTATAACAGAGGTAAATCACATGTATAAAACAATGAAAATACTATTACCTCAATCCAAATAGCGGAAGTGACAATAAGGTCGTGGATTCCCATCAACACCAACTGCAAAGTTGAGTGTGGAAATCATAACCCTAACGTATCACTTACTCGTCGTAAGATTCCTGCAACATGAGACGTTGCAGCCACAAAGGGTCAGTACATTGAATGTACTGGCAAATTCACACCAGAGGATAATGATGAATAAAGGCTATCACTACATGCATATATGGCTGGTGGAAAAGCTCTATGGTTATAGTTTTTGCGAAAAGCCAATTTTTCCCTACAACAAAAGAATAGATTTTAATTGAACCATCATGGTAGTTGAACATCATTGAGAAGGTTCCTCCAACTCAATCCCAATTAAAGTAGTTATCAGCCCATCAATATTAATTTAGAGTGATGAGATACTTAGGATACTCCAAGTACTAGATACTCAAGATTGTCCATAACCGGGGACACGGCTAACCATGATTAGATTGTACACTCTGCAGAGGTTTGCGCACTTTTCCCCACAAGACTCGATCGCCTCCGTTGGAGTTCTCGCACTACATGGTGTTTGAGAAACGGATGGCCGAGACACGATCTTTCGAAACATTAACTCAGACTCAAGGCAGACCATACCAAACCTACAACCCTCTACCTGTGATCCACCTCTTCAAGAGCTTCATGTAACCTACTCAACTATGCTAGAGCCCATAATAGCTTGTGGCTTCACACGGAAGTTTCTAGCATGAAAATATCTCGATTCCTTTGAGCACTGGTGGCGGTCCATAGGAAAATCACACGGAACCCCGGGATTTCCAAAAATACAGACAACACTGGATTCTCCAGGTGCCTCCATCCACCCAGATGTGTATTAAAGTTGCCACCTTTGAGCCTGGGTGGCGATCCATAGGAAAATCACACGGAACCCCGGGATTTCCAAAAATACAGACAACACTGGATTCTCCAGGTGCCTCCATCCACCCAGATGTGTATTAAAGTTGCCACCTTAAGTTGAACCGTTAATTAATAATCTCACATCTGTCATGGATTTCACTCACCCAAACCACATCTACGAGCATAGCATAGCAATATAAGCAATACATAGAAGTAACTCCCAAGGTTTGAATGCAGGGTAATAGGTTCCTACCTCATCAACTACTTCCCAATACCCTCATGTTATCAATCCTACTCATGCAATGTTTGAGGGTGAAACTAATGCATACAAACTGGGTATGAAAGGGATATGATCAAAGTGTGAACTTGCTTGTACTGTTGATGAAGATGATTCGCACTCATAACTCTTGATAGATCTACTCGTCACACTCCGGTCAATCTATCGTAAGCAAGCAATAGTAACCACACATAAGCAATCACTCAAAAGATCGAAGAAGACAATTCGAAAAAAACATCAAAACCAAGCAAAAAACTCTTGCAACATAAAATAATTTCTAACAGTACCAAAATTATGTGAATTTGGCCTTATCAGAAAGTTAGGTCAAGAGCTTCGATTTGCAAAAAGAATCAACTCAAATGGAGCTACGGAACTCAAGTTATGATCAAACGAAGTTTGAATTCAAATCTGGTCTAATTCAAATTTTAAACTTTCAAAAACATGTTTGAGTTGGATTAATGGATAGAGGGGATCGTAACGAAGAAGTGGGCGTTGGTTTTGTTGGATTTGGACAAACGAGTAAAAAGTAGTGATCGATTGAAGAACAGGGGCTAAACTGTAAAATAAAACAACTACAACTAGGTCCCTGGCATAAATAAACAGAAAAAAAAGACTAAATAACGAACGCTCGTTTTCTAAACCTAACCAGCGAACGTTCTCTAAATAGGTCTATCTAAAAGAAAACCGTTCGGTTTTAAATGAAAACCAGACCAAAAAAATAAACCGAGATGAACCGGCGGGTCGGCGGTTACCGGCGGTTTTATTCGCGGTTCTCGGATGTTCGTCGGCGGCGACGGCAGATCACGCGGCAGCGGCGTTCTCGATGGCAAGAAGCGGTGGCAGCAGCAAAAGCAGCGGCGGCGGCGGCCAGTCAAGGCGGCGGCGGCTGGTGAGGGCGAGGAGGAGGCGCGGTAGCGGGCGGCTCGGATCGAACACGGGCGGCGTCTGGCGATCCATGGCGGCGGCGCGAGATGCGGGCGAGAGCGACGGCGAGAGGAGAGAGAGGGGGCTCGGCCTCGGGCTTATATAGAGGAGGTGGCGGCGAACCTCGGGAGGAGTCCCGATCTCCCACGGCGGCACGACGGTGCTCGAGTGAGTCCCTTCAAGACGGAGGCGGAGGCGGCGATGGCTGAGGCTGCGGCAGCCCGGTTGGCTGGGCGCCCATCGAACTTTTTAAAACATTTATCTAGACAAACTAAAATAAATAAAACAAAATAAACAAAAATAGTATATAGGCATATAATATACCAAAATTTGCAGAAAAAGATTTTCTACAACATGGACATTTTTATAATACCAAATAAAATCCACAAAAATTTAAATAAAGCAAAGAGTGCAACTGCTTTAATAAAATCCAATAAAAAACATTTTAAAAATACCAAAATGATTTCAAATTTATTTATCTCCAATTTTCGATGTAGGGAATCATGTTACCCTATTTTCCATATATTTTTATTTTGGAGAAAAATAATTTGAATAAAACTCAATAACTCCAAATTGAAAATAATTTCCAACAGGACTTTAAATTTGATCCTTTTAAACTCCCAACTCATATTTCATATGATTTGAAGAAGTCATTTTATCTTCTCTCATGAAAATCATTGAGTTGTATAAAGTTTCAGAATTGGAAATATTTTGAAATGAAATTCAAATATTTTCAACACCCCTTGTCATTTAAATAAATGGAAGAAGTCATGTCATCTTCTCTCCAGGGTTTTGTGGTGAAAAGAATTTGAATTCACGGAGACCATAAAAGCAAGAATGAAAGTTTGGGGAAGTCCTTTTATTCCCTCTCATTTAACTTTCAAAAAGTTTCGAATTTCACTCAACTTTCAGTCAAGCAATTAAACAGTCAATCAAATCTATCTATTTATTATAACATTCCAAATTTTAGAATTTTGGGATGTTACATTGAGTTTCCAAATGCATGTGGCCACATATAGAGAGACATCATGAAATGACATTTCTTTGGGCGCTCTGATTCATGTGGGCAACCAACATTGTATAGAAAGAAGGGGAATCTCAATAATATGCTTTCCCTTCTATTCTTTAACACGTTCCTCTTCTGTTCTTCTTTAGCAAGTACAGTATGAACATATCTATAATTTTTTATTGTTCCATGCTATTATATTATCCATCTACGATGTTTTATATGCATTTATATGATTTTTGGGACTAACCTATTAACCTAGAGCAAAGTGTCAGTTTCTGTTTTTTCCTTGTTTTTGAGTTCTACAGAAAAGGAACACCCAACGGAGTCCAATTGAGGTGCCAATTTTGATGATTTTTATGGACCAAAAGAAGCCCCCGAGTAAAGAGTTGGGCGAGAAGAGTCCGAGCCATCCACGAGGTGGAGGCGCGCCCCTATCTCGTGGATGACTCGGAGACCCCGACGTGAGGCGGCGCCAAAATTCCTATAAATACAGAAACCCCGAGAAAGAAACCTAGATCGGGAGTTCCGCCGCAAGCCTTTGTAGCCACCAAAAACAATCGGGACCTGTTTGGCACCACTGCGGGGGGAATCATCACCGTGGCCATCTTCATCGTCCGGCGCTCTCCATGACGAGGAGGGAGTAGTTCACCCTCGGGGCTGAGGGTATGTACCAGTAGCTATGTGTTTGATCTCTCTCTCTCTCTCGTGTTCTTAATATGGCACGATCTTGATGTACCGCGAGCTTTGCTATTATAGTTGGATCTTATGATGTTTCTCCCTCTCTATCTCTTGTAATGGATTGAGTTTTCCCTTTGAAGTTATCTTATCGGATTGAGTCTTTAAGGATTTGAGAACACTTGATGTATGTCTTTCATGTGCTTATCTGTGGTGACAATGGGATATTCACGTGATCCATTTGATGTATGTTTTGGTGATCAACTTTCGAGTTATGTGACCTTGTGAACTTATGCATAGGGGTTGGCACACGTTTTCGTCTTGACTCTCCGGTAGAAACTTTGGGGCACTCTTTGAAGTTCTTTGTGTTGGTTGAATAGATGAATCTGAGATTGTGCGATGCATATCGTATAATCATACCCGCGGATACTTGAGGTGACATTGGAGTATCTAGGTGACATTAGGGTTTTGGTTGATATGTGTCTTAAGGTGTTATTTTACTATGAACTCTAGGGCTGTTTGTGACACTTATAGGAATAGCACAATGGATTGATCGGAAAGAATAATTTTGAGGTGATTTCGTACCCTACAATAATCTCTTCGTTTGTTCTCTGCTATTAGTGACTTTGGAGTGACTCTTTGTTGCATGTTGAGGGATTGTTATATGATCCAATTATGTTATTATTGTTGAGAGAACTTGCACTAGTGAAACTATGAACCCTAGGCCTTGTTTCGAAGCATTGCAATACTGTTTACGCTCACTTTTATCACTAGTTACCTTGCTGTTTTTATGTTTTCAGATTACAAAAACCTATATCTACCGTCCATATTGCACTTGTATCAATATCTCTTCGCCGAACTAGTGCACCTATACAATTTACCATTGTATTGGGTGTGTTGGGGACACAAGAGACTCTTTGCTATTTGGTTGCAAGGTTGTTTGAGAGAGACCATCTTCATCCTATGCCTCCCACAGATTGATAAACCTTAGGTCATCCACTTGAGGGAAATTTGCTACTGTCTTACAAACCTCTGCACTTGGAGGCCCAACAACGTCTACAAGAAGAAGGTTGTGTAGTAGACATCAGGAGCAGGGACACCTGTGGCTGACAGCTCTATTGGGCCGGTTCTGCTACATGATTTCGCACTTCGAGTTGGTCTGCCATAATATCCTGGAAATGGTGGGAGCCGCGTGGTCTTTGATAGACTAGACTGATAGTAACAGCAGCGCGCCTTCAGATGTATAGAGCTGGCCTATAGGTGATTGATAGGTTGCATATTAGTAGCGGCAAAACCCTGTATTTTCCAGCCAGTTCCGCTTTCCCGATATATTTATGGTGGTTATGGTGTATCTATTTTATCTACACTATGATCCGCCTAGTGGCTGCGCGCTCTTGTTATCATGGTTTGGCAATAAACTTTCTATACAGTATGTTATGAACATATCATCTGCCAACTATCCTTACGTCTGGAGCTCCCAACAAGGAGCCTATTTTTGTGTAGTTGTGCCTGATTATATTAATCTACTCACCATATTAAAGCACACATGGGTTCTCTCATCAGAATCCAGTGATAGGGTACAAGGGTTTACAAGGAGCCCCTATTATATTACAATATCCTTTGCATTACAAAGATAATCTCACTACCATTTATATTTTCATGCTTTTCAGATATTGTACGTAATCACAATGAATATAAGGATGCGCGCATCAGAAAAATATTGGGGAACAGTTCAATGGGTAACAAACTTGGGATCAAGGAATTGAGGTCCATTGTGGATGCAATGAAAATCACATGCTCCCGACTTATAGATTCAGAATATAATCCTAACACTTTGAATTGCTTATGATAATTAGATATGTACTCTTTCTTTCGCTTCTCCTTCAAGATCTTCTTTTTTCTTTCCACGTACCCGGCACCGAACCATTACAGCTCGTATTGTTTCTCAGTTTCTAGCTAGCATTTGCTTGCGCATCTAGCATCTTCATGCAATGAGTTGACATGTTATTTACAAACTGAATGTGTCATATTTTACATCACTAGTCAATGTGTATGTGAAATTCACGTTAATTTGAAAGTATATTAAGTGCATGCGGATATTAAGTAGGATATTATTTGCGTGTCATTATGTGATTGGCACTATTTTTGGCATGAAATTAACTGCACACCAAACGTGTTGAGCGATCGACATTGAAGCAGTCTAGGTCGTTGGATTGACATAATTTGATGACCGAGATTAATTGAATCTACCCTTTGGGTCTTTTTATATTGGTATAGATATAGATATGTTGGAGCAAACATGTTTGAGGTGATGTAAAATACAACTCTTAGTGATGTAAAACTATTTTCTATGTGCGCAAGATGCATGACCTATTGGAGATCCTCTAAGAGCACTGTAACATATGTGCTAAATTGCGTACCTGCAAAATCAATTTGTGTAAAGCTCTAAATCGATTTTGCGAGCAGTTTATCCCAGAACAGATACGGCTAACCCACAAATGAAAAACATCCGCTAGAGATGGTCTAAGAGCATCTCCAATAGATCGCCCAAATGAAAAAATATCTAACTTTTGGACCGTCTGGGGCAAAAGACGCTGCTCCAACAGACGGTTCATATGTAAAAATAATTGGACCGTGGCCTCCCAGTAATGTAAAATACAACACCTCGTGGTGTAAATTTGCATCACGAGATACAACTGGTCCAAATTCGGCGCCCGCCCGCAACGCCCAACCGCCCTTCATTTCATTTCACAGTCGCGTCCGTCCGCCTGCCTGAACACCAATCGGCCGAAATCCACCGCCGCCACCGCCCAAATCCCCGCCGCCGCCACCGCCACCGCCCCAAATCGCCAGCGCTGCCCTCCGCCGCCCTCGCCCCCGTCGCCTCCCTAGCCGGAAGTCGTCTCACAGCCGCCCGGGCGCCGCCGAATCGGGAGGCAGCTGCGGTGGGATTCGGCGCCTCCGGTGGTCCGACTGCCCATGTAGGCCTCCGCCCGGTCCTTAGGTTGCCGCCCGCCTCCGCCGCCCGCCGCTGCTCGCTGGCCCGCCAGTTGTCACCGCCTCCCGGCCCAGCCGCCGCCCCGCACTGACCCTATCCAGCCGAGCTGCCGTCGCTGCTGGCCCATGCAGCGTGCCTGTGCCGCTGCTCGTGGTGTACGCGTCGGCTGCTGCCCGCCTTCGTCGTTGCTGACTGGCAAAGGAGCATGTACGGGGGAGCTCGGGCTCCGACCATGGCGACCACGGACGAGCACAGGAGCAGTGGCAAACGACACCGATCGAAGGGGAAAAATAGGGGGATTGGGAGAGGAGCTCATCACGGGGAGGATGGCGCGCTCGGGGAGGTCGGGGAGAGCTTGATGGCGACGGATTTGACGAAGGCGGCCGACGTCCCGAGGTTGAAGAAGACGATCAAGGTGATTTTACATCTTCATTTTGGATCATTTGTTGGAGTTGCTTTTTTACATCCCTGATTTAAACTATCTGTTGGAGTTGAGCAATTTTCAAAGCTTCAAAACGCATTTTTTGACGGTGTATATTTTACATCTCCGATTTTATACCGTCAAATTTTGGACCATCTATCGGAGATGCTCTAAGTGGAAGACGAGGGCCCCCTTCCGTGGAACAGAAAGGTAAGAGCATCTCCAGCCACGCCCCAGGAAGGCCTCCCCAGGCGATTTTTTCGCGCCGGCGCTGAAAAAACGGCTCAGTCGTGCCCCCAGGAGCCCGATTTTCGCCGACCTGGGCCGAAATCAGCGTCGGCGGATCCAGGCCGAACCCGGCGCACTGGGGGCGCCGGGGTGAGTGATTTTGGCGCGAAAAAGCCGCGGGCCAGCCACGTCAACGACACCGCGCCTCGTCTTCCCCCAACGCCTCGGTTCCTGCGGGGAATCAATGGCAAGGTTGCCGTCGCCGGTCAGCCTTGCCATTGATTCCTCACGGGCGGCGCGTCACGGGACGGCGCGCCGATACCTTCCCTCCCTCGCACGCATACACATGGGCGCGGCGCGCCTATATAAGCCGGTGGCCTCGCTCGCCTGTGGCCACACCAGCCTAGCCCTCACCGCCGAGCTATACCTCTCCTGAGCGCCGCCGTCGAGCCTTCCCTCTCCCTCTCCCTCTCCCAAGCGCCGCCGCCCAGCCCCTCCCTCTCCCTCCCCTCCCCGATGACCGAGCATTTCCGTGAAGACGAGGCGGCGCCAACAACCGGCCGCCGACGCTCCGCGACGAGTCTGGCTCCTATTCGGCGAACATCCGACGCCGCGGACATGCGCGCGGGCCGACGGGTGTAGGCTCGACAGCGAAGTGCCCATTCCCCGTTGCCGGCCGTGGCCAAACCATCCCACTTCGCCGACAAGGTCGACGTCGTGCGCGCCTCCCTCACCGACGCCCAACTCTCCCTCCCCCAGTATGTCACCGACAACCACGCCGCTTGGGCGGCGTGCCAAGCGCCGTCAAGAGCAGCGGATGGCGTCCACTAACGGCGCGCCGGTGGTGGCGGCTGAAAAACGGCGGCGCCACGTGGTGGGCGTCCCCGCCGCCTGATCGGCGAGGGCGCGCGACCTCGGCGGCAACGACCCGCCGTTGGCGTACCGCCCGGCGAGGGCGGCCGCCCCGACGCACCACCGACGCGACAGGCCATGGGCGCCAAGGAGGTTCGGCTCCTCCTCTTCCTCCTCCTCCTCGCGCTCTTCCTCGCACTCCTCCGGCACTCCGGCGCTGCTCGGTGTCAAGGCCGAGCCCGCGGCGGAGACGCCGCTCGGCCGGCGCACTCACAGCGCCGGCATCGTCATCAATGAGGGCGGCCGGCGCGCCTCCTCGTCGGCTCCTCCTCCGCGCTTCGTCAAGCCAAAGACGGAGCTGGGGCTCGCGCCGGTGAAGGCAGAGCCGGGGCTCGCCGCCGTGAAGACGAAGCACGGCGAGGTCGAGCGCGACAACGACACGACCCTTGAATGGGCACGCCAGGACTCCCTCAAGATGGCAAGGGAGCACCAGTGCGCCGCCCTGCAGCGCTTCGCGGAGCGCCGCCGGGGCCACGGCGAAGGAGTCGTCGTCGCCATCGACGACACGCCGCCGCCGCCATCAGTCCGCCATGGCAACGCCAGGTCCAGCAGGGGCGCCCGCGTTAAGGAGGAGAAGGCCGGCGACGAGGATGGCGGCGACGACGGCGACTACTCGGTGTTCAGCCAATTTCTTTTAGATTAGTTTATTATATATTTGCTATGTAATGAAAATCGGCGAACTTTGTCGAAATATATGCCCAAGTTGACCGAAATTTGTCGTGTTTAGCCAACTTCGCCGAACTATGCCGAAATTTGCTATACATTTTTATTTTTTAAACGCGTCTGAAGGCGGCCCTGGGGCCGGCGGCTGGGGACCAACTCGCCCCTCAGGCCAATTTTTTACGTCGGCTCATCGTCAGGCGGCGATTTTAGGCGTCTTTGAAGGGCCAACGGTTGGAGATGCTCTAACAGTCTCCGCCGTAGTATCCGCTTCACTGCCTGCTGCCTCCGACTTGCGACTCTCCGTCGTATGGACGTAAGCCGCTGCGGGAGGTGGTGCGAAAATGACGCAGGTGGCGGCGGTATCGGCTGACATCGTCCTCCACAACGCGTTTGTCGTCACCATGGACGGCGCCCTCACGGTCCTCCGGGACGGCGCCATCGCCGTCGTGGGCGACCGCATCGCCGCCGTGGGCCCTTCGGCGGACGTCCTTGCCGCCTTCCCCGACGCCGCGCAGACCCTCAACCTGGCGGGTCGTATCCTCCTTCCCGGTTGGTACCCGCGCGCCTCTGCTTGACGAAGCTTTTTCCCCTTGCAAAAATTAGTCAGTTTCCAGTGACGCTTGTGCTTGTTGCTTGACTGCTTGGATTGGCAGGGTTTGTGAACACCCACGTGCACACGTCGCAGCAGCTGGCGCGGGGGATCGCCGACGACGTCGACCTGATGACGTGGCTGCACGGGAGGATCTGGCCCTACGAGTCTCACATGACGGAGGAGGACTCCTACGCCTCCACCCTCCTCTGCGGCATCGAGCTCATCCGATCTGGGGTGAGCCAATTGTCCACTGGCATCGGTTCCACAGTATAGCTTCTCTGTCGGTACTAGTTTGTATTGACTGATGGTACACCATATACTATGTTTGCTCAAGCCCGGAATCCTTAATTTCGCCACCCAATCGCGCTTGCATTGGTGGAGATGTTACATAACAGTGAGAATTGAGCAATCTATAGTGTATTCCTTAAGGATTTATTGACACGTGCAAGTGCAAGCAGGTGCCCAGCATTTTACATCTTGGCTTAGTTGATTCCCAATGTTGCTTTTACATGAGGACATTAGGTACATTTTGGTACTTGTACAGCTATAATGCTCTATGGTGAGTAGTATTATCTTTTCAGGTGTTGTGAGGTTGTGCATCGTAGAGGCATGTTTGTCATGGAGGAAATATAAGAGTTGGCGTCATCTCTAAGAACCCGCCAAATCTTTTAATAGCATTGGCTTCCACTCCCACGCGTGGATGAGAACCCCGGGTAGGGGTGACCTTGTAGTTGTCTGATACTCTTATCACATTTGACCAGATGGAATCATTCTGAGGGCTCCCTACTATCCTTTTTAGGGCTTTGGGTGCCTCAAGGTAGACACGATCCATTTGTTGCCGGATGAGTCTCACTCCTTCCTTATTCCTGACAGTACGAGAGATGTCTTTAGTACCGTTTTCATATCTTATTATATGCAAGAATTTCGTTCTTTGTAAGTTGAATCATGCTTATTATGTGTACAGATCCAATTCAGCAGCTTTTTTATATGAGTTTGTTGAAATATATGTTAATAATATAGATCTTTACATGTTTTTTGTTTGTACTGCTGAAACAAATCTACACATGTTGGTATGTCCTTTTTGCTTTTTTTTTACTCACAATCTTGTAGAAAGAGTGAGGAATATATTACTCGCATCCTAAAATCCTAACAAATTTGGAGCACCCGGCCACCTAATGATTGTTTATTGTCTGATCTGTATGCCCTTTGTATGTTGAAATGAATTCTGTACTCTGTTAGATCCAGGGTTTTGATTATTTACTAGTTGATCAAAGCGCACAAGTTTTTTGCTATCCTCAGATCTAGAAGTCTCATTTTTCTTGTACTCCTCCAATGGCACTGCAATATAAGAATAGTGGCTACAAACCAATTTCTAAGCTGAATGAAGTTCAATTTCTTTTCAGCTGTTAATCATAAAAATCCTGATTTATGGCTTCAGGCTTGGTCAATCTGGTAGTATGCTGTTTGTATATCTTAACAGATGTATTGTTGGTTACTTGTATATGTTTAGGGTAAAGTTCAGTAGCACTTATGTTCATTTTACAGTTACAATACATCATGTATGTCTTTTTTTTTTTTTTGAAACCACATCATGTATGTCTTTTGATGGCCTATGGGTTGATCTACACTCCGAAGGTGTGAAATAAAGATGGAGATATTTTTTAGGAGGTGGGCATGCCTTAGGCGGATCTGGGCAAAACCTTTTAAGTTAGTGTTTAATCTTTATATTGTGCTCACCTATAGCTAATTGACAAACAACGTCACATGTGTTCTGTATGGTATGGTCGGCCTGTACTCAGCTTCCTGAATAGATATGCTCAAACTAGCAGCAACCTGATGAATTCTACTGTCCCGATGCACCTAAACATATTTGTATTTGTCATTCAATGGCAGGTAACATGCTTTGCCGAAGCAGGTGGGCAGTATGTTTCAGAAATGGCACGGGCAGTGGAATTGCTGGGATTGCGTGCATGCTTGACAAAGTCAACAATGGACTGTGGTGATGGGTTACCTCCAAACTGGAGTTCTTGTTCTACCGACGACTGCATTCAGGTTTGCCCTCAAATCGGGATCAGGATCACTTTCTTAAACACTGTGACATGATGCAGTTCTTTTGCTTGAACTCAATTTGTATCCTAGACTCGAGCCTTTCCATGGAACACATAACACCTTCTGTTCTCTTATCCCCCAATTTGAAATAGTGCCATTCATATCTTTAGTGAGTGCCATCGACAGCTCTAAACCGGTCTTCAGGGTCTATGCCATACATAAAGCGCTTGTTTTCACTTCATCATTCTAGGGATGTGCATGTGCAACATGTAATTCAATAGCACCATGAGGCATGAGCTCAGTCGTAGCAGCCACTTCAGGGGGGCCTGCAGCTAGCTGGCATGTCAGCTGGCCCATGCGCAGGGAAGCGCTGAAGCTGAACATGTTGATCAGATCCAGCATCTGATGTGTTTATCGAGTTGTTAAGTGTGTCTCGCCTATTAGTTAGCATTATTTTGTTAGGCCAGCCCTATTTGTGGCACAGCTGATGCATATGTTGTAAGAAGAAATCAGTTAAGCATATTCCATCGTATCGATATCTGCATATTTAAGAACAGAGTTACTCTAAGAACATGTGGTACGTTAGATACTACTATGTTTATTGCTGAAGTTTGACAAACGCTGGTACCCAATGTAAAATCCATGTACATGGGAAGTCTGCACGGAACAAACAATTCCTAAATTTGGAAAATCTGAGAAGGCATGATTTAAGTAGGCTACAGGGTATGGCAAAATTTGGAAGTACAATTGGAAGTAGAGAAGGAATAATAAGGTTACCAAATATTGTTGCTTTTTCTATCATCCGTTGCTCATTTTTTCCTTGTTTTTCCTGTGCAACAGCTATTTGGGATTTACTGTACCTAAATAAGGTTAATTCTTATTTGATTGGTTTATGTCTGCACAAGTTAAGATCCATCTAAATCCAAATATACATGTGTTTATTCTCGACATACTTGGCTGTTATGTGATGTGAATGACTTTTCTTTCACGCAGTCACAGAAGGATCTATATGAAAAGCATCATAACACAGCTGATGGACGAATCAGGATATGGTTTGGGTTGAGACAGATCATGAATGCGACAGATAGGTTACTGCTTGAAACAAGGGATGCTGCACAGGAACTGAATACTGGAATCCATATGGTATTAAAGTAGTTTATTTGTGCCGCAAAGTTTACCTTCTCTTTCTCCCCCCTCTCCCTTGCCCCTTCTGTGCACAAGCCGCAGGTCCTTATTAATCTTCACATGGATTACAATAGGATAGAATAATTTAAGTAAGAAAATCAGGCATTTTATCAAAGCAAAAAAAGTCACTCACAAATGCATGGCACAAATGCATGCTTCTCTCCTTATAAATTGGAGCTTGGAACCATGGAACGGTGAAATGTTTTATCTCGTTTCAGATATTGTTGTATCATTTAACTAATTTATTGAAATAAAACCTGGATGCTATATTTAATGATGCTTGGAGGACTGCCTGGAGTTGTTTTTGAGCTGTGCATTTCTATGATTTGGGCTCCTAGAGAATTATCTTGCTAATTTAACTGAAATTCGTTCCAATGTGAGGAGCCGAACACAAAATGATTATACTATTTTACTATTCCAGTAGAAGTTTTTGCTCCGCTAACTGCTCTACATTGCTTATGATTTTGCTTTTCATTATTTTTGCAGCATATTGCGGAAATACCATATGAAAATCAGCTTGTAATGCGGATGAAGAAAATTGATCATGGGACAGTTACATATTTAGAGAAAATTGATTTTCTGAGGAATAATTTGCTGGCTGCCCATTCTGTTTGGTTGAATGAGTCTGAGGTAAGTAAGCTTTTCCACAATTGAATGTTACCTTTCACGTTATGTACCCTGGTTGTGCTCTGAGAATGTATGGTAATTATGGAATACCATAACTTTAAATCTAGGTTAAACTGTATGGCTTTTAATTGTACAAAGGTTGCCCCAGTGTACATCCAATTATGCCAGCAGTCATCACTGTACATAATCAGCATATAACCTGTTGCAGCAGCTATATGCTTCTTTTTTCTATATGTTAATTTGTCTTTCTAAATTCTTTACTATGCACTGTCTACCTTCTGATATGTTTTGTGATACTGGAATGCAAAATATAACTTTGGCAAACTTTTCATTTGAGTTTCTCACTTGCAGATAAGTCATTTTTCAAACGCTGGTGTCAAGGTTTCTCATTGCCCAGCATCTGCCATGAGAATGTTGGGGTTTGCTCCTATTAGGGAAATGCTGGATTCTGGTGTTTGTGTCTCTCTCGGTACCGATGGAGCACCAAGCAATAACAGAATGAGCATTGGTCTGCTTAATAAACTATAATCACAGATGTTTTTACGAGTGTGTTTAGCTTTGCTCTTAGTTTTCTTCACCTATGTTGTTTGGCACCCAGCAGTAGCGAGGATTCTGTCAGAGTTTTGCATCTAATATTTTATATTAAATGCACTTCGTAGTGATCCTAGGGCATATCCATTTGTTCTGTAAAGAAATAGGTGTGCCATATTTTTCTGTTATTATGTTCCTTGTCCAGTATCTATTGAATATGCATGGTTTTGATGATAGTTTTACAGATTCGATGCCTATTGTGGCTCACTCTATAATTTACAAGATTGCCTTGTGCTGTACAGTTGATGAGATGTACCTAGCCTCCCTTATTAACAAAGGGCGTGAGGCCTATATCAGTGGTACAACAAACCCAACCGTGCTTCCTTCTGAGACTGTGCTGACGATGGCTACTATTAATGGTGCAAAAGCGGTTCTGTGGGATAATGAAATAGGCTCTCTGGAGGTTGGCAAAAAGGTGCTGCCGTTAGCTGCTAATTGTCATACGTGGTGCTTGAAAATACTAGTTTATGTATTCTTTTGAAACTGGATTTATGCCTACAGTTCAATCATCTTAAATGAAAACCCATTATATTCTGTGCGGACATTCCAGATTATGATTTCCTAGTATAATCCAATGGTCTGGATCTATCGATTTCTTATTTATTTTAACTAATATCAATATCTTGTTGACGCTTGAGGTTTTTTGTTGGTTTTGCAGGCGGACCTGATTGTGGTGAATCCATTTAAGTGGTCCATGCTTCCGTTACATGACAGGTATGCACCACTGCTATTTTTCTAAGAGCAAATTACTGCATTTTTGTATTGAGTTCACACTGAGTTTTATTTCAACTCACTAACCAAGTATCCTTTGCTTGCAATCCCTGTCTTGAAGGTTGCAATAGCCATTGTTCATATTCATTAATGACGCATTGTTTTTTCTTACTGTTTACATACAGGATTCTCATAATACATGTAGCTTCGTTACTAAAATATATTTCTAGCTCTGTAGCCTGCCTAAAATGCAATACGTAAAGCTATTGAGCTTCAGCTCCCTATTATTGCACGAAAACAGAAGTACTACACATACTCAACATTACAATTTATTTTAAATAATATTTGACAATAAGAATCGACTTTAAAACCATGGTATTAACTTTTTTCTGCTATGCAGCATTGCCAACATTGTTTATTGCATGCGGTCAGAAAATATCGAATCTGTTATGTGCAATGGCCAATGGATTATGAAGGATCAGAAGATTATGAATGTAAATGAGGTAATTTTCTCCTTATCTTTGCCTAATTAATATTGAGATGAAGGAAAAGAAGTACCTAGGTTGTTTCACTTTGCCAAAAGGCTAGGAAAGTTGTGCAAAGCTGCAGTTTCATTCCACATTTTCTCTGTAGATGCGACTCAGTTTGAAAGAATGCTTCTTTATTTTCCTGGAATGGTACTCTGCATCTCCTTGCATACTTGTATTAGCACACTGTGGTTTAGTTATTAATGCAATGGAGCAAGAGGCCCTTTTCATTAAAAAAATCCAGTTAAAAAAACTCGTCGACATAATTTATTATAGCTGAGGAGATTCGACAATCGATGTTGTGCTTGCTCCTCAGCATATCACCAAGTAGTCGGACTAGAAAAGAGCAACATTGGAATATTCATGCTCTGGAATAACTGCAAATTTGTAATGGTTGTGAAAATGGAAGTGGTAACCACTTTCATCGCTAAAGATCATATGCTTTACTCAAGCAATGTTTGAATCCCATAATCATAGCTAAGATACATCATTGATGGTGCTTCCGCTGTTTCTAATATATCTTTCTGTGGTCTAGGAGGAGGTAATTTCTTCAGCAGTAAAGAGAGCAACTGCCCTCCTAGCGCGAGCTGGCATCAATCTCCCTGAAAGGATGAACTACTTGTGATTTTATCATGCTAGTTCTTCTCCCCGAAACTTTCAGTCCAATGATCAAGCTGAATATGGAGCTCATGCATAACCTTTGGTGGGGTTATCCAATGCTTGTTCTTCTCCCTGAAACTGCCATTTTTGCACTTTGAGCGAGGTTAATTGCTCATTTGAGAAGGAATAAGTCGATGATTAATTTGGGTGGAGGACTAGCATGCATAATCTTCAATCCAATGATCAAACTGAAGATGGAGCTCAATCTTCAAGTGAAGAACCTCAACCTCCATTGTAGGACCCTCAAGTCCAAAGTGGAACTCAAGCTCCAAGTGAAGAAAACAAGTTCCATGTAATATCAAGATTCTGATCAAGCTCCGCCGCTGCCCCCCAATAGTTCATACTAGCGGCCTCGGCGCCATTGTTTGCTTAGTTGTGACTTGTCCGGTTGCTGCTTTTGTTCGAAAAATTAAGGTGACTGTGGTTCAGGTCCGTGTCGAGACTTAGTCTAAAAATCCTGATAGTATCTGGGCATATTAACAACTCAACATGAAGCATGCATGATCCCAGTTTGCATGTTCTGAACGTATTAGCATCAATGCATATATTAGCAGGCTCTCATAAACAATATAGGAGATTTTTTTTATTTTTAGAAAAGGAGGATGACCCCGGGCCTCTGCACTGGGCGATGCATGCAGCCATAAATAATATAGGAGACGGATGATGAAAACAGTAATTGAAATGCACAGAGAAATAATCAGCTCTATATTGAAGAAAACGATCATCAGCTTCAAGACTTGTACATGCTGTCACTACTTAGGGCGCGTTCGGCAGTCCATCAACTCCTTCAAATTCTAGAATCTGCGGAGCAGCTGTTTGCTGGCTCCAAGGATTTTAACTACTGCTTCGGGAGCGGAGCCATGGAGCCGAGGGAAACCGAATGCAGCCTTAATCTCTTGTCATGCTGATAACTTCCACTGAATCAGAAACTTATTCTCATATCTAATCGGCGAAGTTGTTTGTCATAGTAAATGTGAAAAAGCAAAGATTGTGCTTCCGAAGAGGTAGCCACTTATCTAAGGTCTGAACAAGCATCTAAACACAGCACACGAGTTGTGCTAGCAATTTTAAATTCCTTACAAACGAGGGAAAGTGAACCCTGGCAATGAACATTTACCTCATGTCTCATTTTACCTCATGGCCTTTGTTCCGTTATCAAACGGAACCTGGGCGCGGTCCCCTTGAATATTGATTTTTACGTCATAACCCTTTGAAAGACCGATGCAATTCTTCTATGCATTGACACCATTATCCTTCAAGAAACTAGATGACTCGTTGCCCCATAGATACCCTAAGAGCTAGCCGACCGTGAGGGAACCGAATCCGCGAAGGATGTGACCGGCGACGTTGTCCAATCCCTGTGAATCACACGGCGAGCACGATAAGGAACTGCCATCTTGCTATAAGTGGAAGAAGTGTTGGAATTTTGCTAGTAGGCCTTTGGCCCAAAGCCCAATTAAAATTTTAAAATTCTCTTGACCCATTTATGCACACATGTGAGTGGAGTGAGTGAGACTAAAGTTTAGTCCCACCACGTAAGTTGAGAGAGAGTTGCACCTTTTTATAAGGTGAGCTCTTCTACCACTTGTATGCGCATGAGAAAAGGAGACCTACATGCGCGCTCCTCCTCGCTCGCCTCGTCACGACGCGCCGCGGGTTGCGGGGTTGAGCCGAGCCGAGGACAGAGCTATGCACGTTGTCTATATTTTTGCTGCTCGGGAAAATTAATGAGTCATTAATTAATAATTAACGGACGCGTTAATTACTGAACTGTTTCCGATTCTTTTGGATCGTGACGACTCGGACGGTTTACTCCCACGACCTACCCGGCCCGCACTATATAGTCAGGCAGACGTCTACCCTAGCCTCCGCCGCTTCGTATGGTTTCTCACCACCGTTCGGATCATTGCGCCGCCAAGCAAGTCTTCTTCATCCCTCCTTTCGGCGTGCCGGGAGAAGGGACAGCGAGCCTCCGGAACCCGCCTCTTGTGATCTGTGACGGGAGAGGCGATCAGGTTTTGGGGAGCGCTTTTCATGCTGACTCGCTGGCAGCAATGACCCATGACGGCGACTTCTTCCCCGACCTCGGCAACCTCATTCTCGACGACATGGGCGATAACGTCAACATCGGCAGTGCTGTTCCCGCTGCATCGTATGTGATTCTATCCTTCCTGTTCGAGACCGTGGTAGAATTCATGTTTCTAGTATGTGCCCTAGATGTGATCTGTTCATCTGCTATGCTAGTTCGCATGATTAGTTCAATCTCTGCTACCGTAGTCATGATTTATCTTCTGTTTATTCGGATTAAATCTCGTAGTAATTTGCTCATATCTCCAACAATCCAAAAACCTGATTATAGGCAATTTACTCCGAGTGGTTTTGTTCTTGATCTGAAGCCGCTTTGCCTTTAAGGGGCGCAATATAAGAGGTGGCGACGAGAGCAGTCTCTGGTTTCGGACCATGGGCTGCTATGACGCCATCAAGGGCAAGCTGAGGCGATCTTAATCCAGCACAACTGGAAGCTTTTGAGAAGATCGATACTCTCTTTAAAGGCGCTCTTCTGAGTGTTCTGGATGATTCCATTGTGGATTCGTATATGTCGTTTGAAAACAGCAAGGACATGTGGGCTGTGCTCGAGGCCAAGTTTGGTGCCTCAGACGCTGGCAGCGAGTTGTACATCATGGAGCAATTCTATGACTACAAGATGACTGATGAGCGCTCTTTTGTACAACAGGCTCATGAGATACAGTCGCTCGCAAAAGAACTTGAGTACGTCAAGTGTGTGTTGCCGGAGGCATCATTGCCAAGCTTCCACCTTCGTGGAAGAATTTTGCTACTTCCCTGAAACACAAGAGACAGGAGTTTTCCGTTGCGGATCTCATTGGTACTCTTGATGTTGAAGAGAAGGCGAGAGCAAAGGACACACGTGCTCGAGTTGCTGAGGGAGCTTCTAGTGCCCACATGGTACAGAAGAAGAACTTCCAGCCCAACAAGTTCAAAAACAACAAGAACAAAACTCAGGGCAAAGGCAAGTTTGATACAAAGAACAAGCCATCACATTTTACCAACTTCAAGAAGAATTCTCATAAGAAGGGGAAGGGACTTTGCCATGTCTGCGGTGATCCTAATCTTTGGGCTTGAAGTGTCCTAACTGCTTTGAGGGCGCAAACATGAGAAGAGCGGCAAGTCCGCTAATGTTGTCATCGGTGATCTTGATATGAAGGAATCGAGGTATGGTATTTTTCCTACCATCCTTTCGATATTTCAATCCCTGATTGGTTAATTGACACGGTGCCAATGTACATGTTTGTCTTGGCGCCTCCATGTTTTCTTCTTACCGAGCCACGAGGACTTCTCCGTGATGATGGGGAGCGGGTCACATGCCATCGTTCGAGGTGTTGGTACGGCCGATCTAAAGTTTACTTGGGGAAGACCGTGCGTCGAAGAACGTTCATCATGTGCCGTCCATCAATAAAAATCTAGTTAGCAGTTCCGTTTATGTCGAGATGGTTTTAAGTTGGTTTCGAATCCAATAAAGTTGTAATTTCTAAGTATGGACAATTTGTTGGAAAAGGCTATGAGAGCGGAGGCTTGTTCCGCCTGTCTTTGTCAGATATTTGCACTAAAGTTATTAATAATGTTTGCCACAATAATGAGTCTGATATTTGGCATTACGATTTTGTCACATTAACTTTGGTTGCATGACGCGGCTAGCCAATATGAATTTATTCCGAAAATCTCTACTGTCAAAGGCTCTAAGTGCCAACTATGCGTGCAAGCTAAGCAACCTCGCAAGTCCCATAAGACTGCAGAGGCAAGAGACTTGGCGCTGTTGGAAATATGCCCTAGAGGCAATAATAAGATGGTTATTATTATATTTCCTTGTTCATGATAATTGTCTATTGTTCATGCTATAATTGTGTTATCCGGAAATCGTAATACATGTGTGAATACATAGACCACAACATGTCCCTAGTGAGCCTCTAGTTGACTAGCTCGTTGATCAACAGATAGTCATGATTTCCTGACTATGGACATTGGATGTCATTGATAACGGGATCACATCATTGGGAGAATGATGTGATGGACAAGACCCAATCCTAAGCATAGCACAAGATCGTGTAGTTCATTTTGCTAGAGCTTTTCCAAATGTCAAGTATCATTTCCTTAGACCATGAGATTATGCAACTCCCGGATACCGTAGGAGTGCTTTGGGTGTTTCAAACGTCACAACGTAATTGGGTGACTATAAAGGTGCACTACGGGTATCTCCGAAAGTGTCTGTTGGGTTGGCACGAATCGAGACTGGGATTTGTCACTCCGTATGACGGAGAGGTATCTCTGGGCCCACTCGGTAATGCATCATCATAATGAGCTCAATGTGACCAAGTTTCTGGTCACGGGATCATGCATTATAGTGCAGTAAAGTGACTTGCGTAGCGAGATTAAACGAGGTATTGGGATACCGACGATTGAATCTCGGGCAAGTAACGTACCGATTGACAAAGGGAATTGTATACGGGATTGATTGAATCCTCGACATCGTGGTTCATCCGATGAGATCATCGAGGAGCATGTGGAAGCCAACATGGGTATCCAGATCCTGCTGTTGGTTATTGGCCGGAGAGTCATCTCGGTCATGTCTGCATGTCTCCCGAACCCGTAGGGTCTACACACTTAAGGTTCGGTGACGCTAGGGTTGTAGAGATACTAGTATGCGGTAACCCGAAAGTTTTTCGGAGTCCCGGATGAGATCCCGGACGTCACGAGGAGTTCCGGAATGGTCCGGAGGTGAAGAATTATATATAGGAAGTCCAGTTTCGGCCATCGGGAAAGTCTCGGGTGAAGGAAATATGCCCTAGAGGCAATAATAAAGTTATTATCTATTTCCTTATATCATGATAAATGTTTATTATTCATGCTAGAATTGTATTAACCGGAAACATAATACATGTGTGAATACATAAACATACAGTATGTCACTAGTATGCCTCTACTTGACTAGCTCGTTAATCGAAGATGGTTATGTTTCCTAACCATAGACATGAGTTGTCATTTGATTAACGGGATCACATCATTAGGAGAATGATGTGATTGACTTGACCCATTCCGTTAGCTTAGCACTTGATCGTTTAGTATGTTGCTATTGCTTTCTTCATGACTTATACAAAGTTCCTGCAACTATGAGATTATGCAACTCCGTTTACGGAGGAACACTTTGTGTGCTACCAAAGCGTCCTGGCGTAGCTGGGTGATTATAAAGGTACTCTGGTGTCTCCAAAAGTATATGTTGAGTTGGCATAATGCAAGATTAGGTTTTGTCACTCCGATTGTCGGAGAGGTATCTCTGGGCCTTCTCGGTAATACTCATCACCTAAGCCTTGCAAGCATTGTAACTAATGAGTTAGTTATGAAATGATGTATTACTGAGCGAGTAAAGAGACTTGCGGTAGCGAGATTGAACTAGGTATTGGATACCGACGATCGAATCTCGGGCAAGTAACATACCGATGACAAAGGAACAACGTATGTTGTTATGCGGTTTGACCGATAAAGATCTTCATAGAAAATGTAGGAACCAATATGAACATCCAGGTTCCACTATTGGTTATTGACCGAGAATAGTTCTAGGTCATGTCTACATAGTTCTCGAACCGAAGGGTCCTTGCAACGCTTAACGTTACGATGACAATTTTATGAGTATTGATGTGCGAAGTTTGTTGAGTCCCGGATGTGATCACGGACATGACGAGGAGTCTCGAAATGGTCGAGACATAAAGATTGATATATTGGAAGCTTATGTTTGGACTTGGAAGGTTCGGGTGAAATCGGATTTTCTTAGGAACACCGGGTTACGGAACCCTCCCGGGGTCAATGGGCCTTAATGGGCCATAAGGGAGAAGAGGAGGGCGGCCGGGGCAGGCCGCGCGCCCCCTCCCCCCCTAGTCTGAATAGGACAAGGAGAGGGGGGGCGGCGCCCCCCTTCCTCTTCCCCTCCCCCAAGTCCTAATCCAACTAGGAAAGGGGGAGTCCTACTCCCGGTGGGAGTAGGACTCCTCCGGCGCGCCTCCTCCTAGGGCCAGCTGCACCCCCCCTTGCTCCTTTATATACGGGGGCAGGGGGGCACCCCATAACACACAAGTTGATCTACGGATCGTTCCTTAGCCGTGTGCGGTGCCCCCCTCCACCATATTACACTTCGGTCATATCGTCGCGGAGCTTAGGCGAAGCCCTGCGCCGGTGGAGCATCATCATCGTCCTGCGCCGTCGTCTTGACGGAACTCATCCCCGACGCTTTGCTGGATCGGAGCCGGGGATCGTCATCGAGCTGAGCGTGTCTGAACTCGGAGGTGCCGTGCGTTCGGTGCTTGGATCGGTCGGATCGTGAAGGCGTATGACTACATCAACCACGTTGTTATAACGCTTCGCTTACGGTCTCACAGTGCGTGGACATACACTCTTCCCTCTCGTTGCTATGCCATCACCATGATCTTGCGTGTGCGTAGGAATTTTTTGAAATTACTCGTTACCCAATGATGGCATCGAGCCAGGTTTTATGCGTTGATGTCATATGCACGAGTAGAACACAAGTGAGTTGTGGGCGATATAAGTCATACTGCTTACCGGCATGTCATACTTTGGTTCAGCGGTATTGTGAGATGAAGCGGCCGGACCGACATTACGCGACGCTTACGCGAGACTGGTTTCACCGCTTGAGCACTTGTTGCTTAAAGGTGACGGCGGGTGTCTGTTTCTCTCACTTTAGTTGAACCGAGTGTGGCTCGCCCGGTCCTTGCGAAGGTTAAAACAGCACCAACTTGACAGACTATCGTTGTGGTTTTGATGCGTAGGTAAAACGGTTCTTGCTCAGCCCGTAGCAGCCACGTAAAACTTGCAACAACAAAGTAGAGGGCGTCTAACTTGTTTTTGCAGGGCATGTTATGATGTGATATGGTCAAGGCGTGATGCTATATTTTATTGTATGAGATGATCATGTTTTGTAACGAGTTATCGGCAATGGCAGGAGCCATATGGTTGTCGCTTTATTGTATGAAATGCAAGCGCCATGTAATTGCTTTACTTTATCACTAAGCGGTAGCGATAGTCGTAGAAGCAATAGTTGGCGAGGCGACAACGATGCTACGATGCAGATCAAGGTGTCGCGCCGGTGGCGATGGTGATCATGGCGGTGCCGGAGATGGAATCACAAGCACAAGATGATGATGGCCATATCATATCACTTATATTGATTGCATGTGATGTTTATCCTTTATGCATCTTATTTTGCTTTGATTGACGGTAGCATTATAAGATGATCTCTCACTAAAAATTATCAAGAAGTGTTCTCCCTGAGTATGCACCGTTGCTAAAAGTTCGTAGTGCCCAGACACCACGTGATGATCGGGTGTGATAAGCTCTACGTCCATCTACAACGGGTGCAAGCCAGTTTTGCACACGCAGAATACTCAGGTTAAAACTTGACGAGCCTAGCATATGCAGATATGGCCTCGGAACACGGAGACCGAAAGGTCGAGCGTGAATCATATAGTAGATATGATCAACATAGTGATGTTCACCATTGAAAACTACTCCATCTCACGTGATGATCGGTTATGGTTTAGTTGATTTGGATCACGTAATCACTTAGATGACTAAGAGAGATGTCTGTCTAAGTGGGAGTTTTTAGTATGATTAATTGAACTTAAATTTATCATGAACTTAGTACCTGATAGTATTTTGCTTGTCTATGCTTCTTGTAGATAGATGGCTCGTCTTTGTTGTTCCGTTGAATTTTAATCGTTCCTTGAGAAAGCAAAGTTGAAAGATGATGGTAGCAATTACGGATTGGGTCCGTAACTTGAGGATTATCCTCATTGCTGCACGGAAGAATTACGTCCTAGAAGCACCGCTGGGTGCCGAGCTTCTTTGCAGAACAACGCCGAAGTTGTGAGCGTCTGGCGAGCAAAGTGATGACTACTCCATAGTTGATGTGCCATGCTTTACGGCTTAGAACCGGGTCTTCAACGGCGTTTTGAGCGTCATGGGGCATATGAGATGTTCCAGGAGTTGAAGTTAATATTTCAAGCAAATGCCGGATTGAGAGATATGAAGTCTCCAATAAGTTCTATAGCTGCAAGATGGAGGAGAATAGTTACATTAGTGAGCACATACTCAAAATGTGCGGGTATAATAATCACTTGATTCAAGCTGGGAGTTAATCTTCCGGATGATAGTGTCATTGACAAAATTCTCCAATCACTGCCACCAAGCTACAAGAGCTTCATGATGAACTATAATATGCAAGGGATGAACAAGACACTTCCGAGCTCTTCGCAATGCTAAAAGCTGCGGAGGTAGAAATCAGAAGGAGCATCAAGTGTTGATGGTCAACAAGACCACTAGTTTCAAGAAAAGGGCAAAGGAAAGAAGAAGGGAACTTTAAGAAGAACAGCAAGCAAGTTGCTGCTCAAGAAAAGAAACCCAAGTCTGGACCTAAGCACTGGCTGAGTGCTTCTCTGCAAGCAAGCTGGACACCGAAGCGGAATTGCCCCAAGTATTTGGCGGATAAGAAGGATGGCAAGGTGAACAAAGGTATATGTGATATACATGTTATTGATGTGTACCTTACTAGAGCTCGTAGTAGCTTTTGGGTATTTGATCTTGGTTACATTGCTAATATTTGCAACTCGAAGCAGGGACTACGGAATAAGCGAGCATCGCAAAGGGCGAGGTGACGATGCGGCGTGGAAAGCGGTTCCAAAGTCAATGTGATCGCGGTCGGCACGCTACCTCTACATCTACCTTGGGATTAGTTTTAGACCTAAATAATTGTTATTTGGTGCGGCGTTGAGCATGAACATTATATCTGGATCTTGTTTAATGCGAGGCGGTTATTCATTTAAATCAGAGAATAATGGTTGTTCTATTTATATGAGTAATATCTTTTATGGTCATGCACCCTTGAAGAGTGGTCTATTCTTGTTGAATCTCGACGGTAGTGATACACATATTCATAATGTCGAAGCCAAAGATGCAGAGTTGATAATGATAGTGCAACTTATTTGTGGCACATCCGTTTAGGTCATATCGGTGTAAAGCGCATGAAGAAACTCCATACAGATGGACTTTTGGAATCACTTGATTATGAATCACTTGGTACTTGCGAACCGTGCCTCATGGGCAAGATGACTAAAACACCGTTCTCCGGTTGTATGGAGAGAGCAACAGATTTGTTGGAAATCATACATCTGAGATGTATGTGGTCCGATGAATGTTGAAGCTCGTGGCGGATATCGTTATTTTCTCACCTTCACAGATGATTTAAGCGGATACGGGTATATCTACTTAATGAAGCATAAATCTGAAACATTTGAAAAGTTCAAAGAATTTCAGAGTGAAGTTGAAAATCATCGTAACAAGAAAATAAAGTTTCTACGATCTGATCGTGGAGGAGAATATTTGAGTTCTGAGTTTGGTCTACATTTGAAGCAATGCGGAATAGTTTAGCAACTCACGCCACCGGAACACCACAGCGTAATGGTGTGTCGAGCGTCGTGTCGTACTTTTTTGGATATGGTGCGATCTATGATGTCTATTTCTGATTTATCGCTATCGTTTTGGGGTTATGCTTTAGAGGCGGCGCATTCACGTTAAATAGGACACCATCAAAATCCGTTGAGGCGACACCTTATGAACTATGGTTTGGCAAGAAACCAAAGTTGTCGTTTCGAAAGTTTGGGGTTGCGATGCTTATGTGAAAAACTTCAACCTGATAAGCTTGAACCCAAATCGGAAAATGTGTCTTCATAGGATACCCAAAGGAGACAATTGGGTATACCTTCTATCACAGATCCGAAGGCAAGACATTCGTTGCTAAGAATGGATCCTTTCTAGAGAAGGAGTTTCTCTCGAAAGAAGTGAGTGGGAGGAAAGTAGAACTTCGATGAGGTAACAGTACCAGCTCCCTTATTGGAAAGTAGTTCATCACGAAATCGGTTTCGTGACACCTACACCGATTAGCGAGGAAGTTAATGATAATGATCATGAAACTTCAGATCAAGTTGTCCTTGAACCCGTAGATCAACCAAAATAAAATCCGCACTAGAGTGGTGCGGTAATCCTATTCGGAAGTCATGCTACTAGATCATGGTGAACCCACGAACTATGAAGAAGCGATGGTGAGCCCAGATTCCATAAAATGGCTTGAAGCCATGAAATCTGAGATGGGATCCATGTATGAGAACAAAGTATGGACTTTGGTTGACTTGCACGATGATCGGCAAGCAATAGAGAATAAATGGATTTTTAAGAAGAAGACCGACGGCGACGGTAATGTTCTTGTTTACAAATCTCGACTTGTTGCAAAAGGTTTTCGACAAGTTCAAGGAGTTGACTACGATGAGACCTTCTCACCCGTGGCGATGCTTAAGTCTGTCCGAATCATGTTAGCAATCGCGCATTTTATGATTATGAAATATGGCAGATGGATGTCAAAACTGCATTTCTGAATGGATTTACGGAAGAAGAGTTGTATATGATGCAACGGAAGGTTTTGTCGATCCTAAAGGAGCTAACAAAGTGTGCAAGCTCAACGATCAATCTATGGTCAGTGCAAGCCTCTCGGAGTTGGAATAAGCGCTTTGATAGTGTGATCAAAGCATATGGTTTTATGCAGACTTTTGGAGAAGCTTTGTATTTACAAGAAAGTGAGTGGGAGCTCTGTAGCATTTCTAATATTATCGTGGGCGACATATTGTTAATTGGAAATGATATAGAATTTCTGGATAGCATAAAGGATACTTGAATAAAAGTTTTTCAATGAAGGACCTCGGTGAAGCTGCTTACATATTGGGCATCAAGATCTATAGAGATAGATCAAGACGCTTAATTGGACTTTCACAATGCACATACCTTGATAAAGTCTTGAAAAAGTTCAATATGGATCAGGCAAAGAAAGGGTTCTTGCTGTATTACAAGGTGTAAGATTGAGTCAGACTCAATGCCCGACCACTGCAGAAGATAGAGAAAAAATGAAAGGAGTTCCCTATGCTTCAGCCATAGGCTCTATCATGTATGCAATGCTGTGTACCAGACCTGATGTGTGCCTTGCTATTAGCTTAGCAGGGAGGTACCAAAGTAATCCAGGAGTGGATCCTTTGGACAGCGGTCAAGAATATCCTGAAATACGAAAAGGACTAAGGATATGTTTCTCGTTTATGGAGGTGACAAGGAGCTTGTCGTAAAGGGTTACGTCGATGCAAGCTTTGACACCGATCCGGACGATTCAAATCGCAAACCGGATCGTATTTTTATTAAGCGGTGGAGCTGTAAGTTGGTGCAGTTCTAAACAAAGCGTCGTGGCGGGATCTACATGTGAGCGGAGTACATAGCTGCTTGGAAGCAGCAAATGAAGGAGTCTGGATGAAAGAGTTCATTTCCGATCTAGGTGTCATACCTAGTGCATCGGGACCAATGAAGATCTTCGTGACAATCTTGGTGCAATTGCCTTGGCAAAGGAATCCAGATTTCACAAGAGGACCAAGCACATCAAGAGGCGCTTCAATTCCATTGGGACCAAGTCCAAGTGGGAGACATAGAGATTTGCAAGATACATACGGATCTGAATGTTGCAGACCGTTGACTAAGCCTCTCTCACGAGCAAAACATGATCAGCACCAAGACTCCATGGGTGTGAGAATCATTACTGTGTAATCTAGATTATTGACTCTAGTGCAAGTGGGAGACTGAAGGAAATATGCCCTAGAGGCAATAATAAAGTTATTATCTATTTCCTTATATCATGATAAATGTTTATTATTCATGCTAGAATTGTATTAACCGGAAACATAATACATGTGTGAATACATAAACATACAGTATGTCACTAGTATGCCTCTACTTGACTAGCTCGTTAATCGAAGATGGTTATGTTTCCTAACCATAGACATGAGTTGTCATTTGATTAACGGGATCACATCATTAGGAGAATGATGTGATTGACTTGACCCATTCCGTTATCTTAGCACTTGATCGTTTAGTATGTTGCTATTGCTTTCTTCATGACTTATACAAAGTTCACGCAACTATGAGATTATGCAACTCCGTTTACGGAGGAACACTTTGTGTGCTACCAAAGCGTCACAGCGAATCGGGTGATTATAAAGGTACTCTCTGGTGTCTCCAAAATTATATGTTGAGTTGGCATAATTGAGATTAGGTTTTGTCACTCCGATTGTCGGAGAGGTATCTCTGGGCCTTCTCGGTAATACTCATCACCTAAGCCTTGCAAGCATTGTAACTAATGAGTTAGTTATGAAATGATGTATTACTGAGCGAGTAAAGAGACTTGCCGTAGCGAGATTGAACTAGGTATTGGATCTGAGACGATCGAATCTCGGGCAAGTAACATACCGATGACAAAGGAACAACGTATGTTGTTATGCGGTTTGACCGATAAAGATCTTCGTAGAAAATGTTGGAACCAATATGAACATCCAGGTTCCACTATTGGTTATTGACCGAGAATAGTTCTAAGTCATGTCTACATAGTTCTCGAACCCGAAGGGTCCTTGCACGCTTAACGTTACGATGACAATTTTATGAGTATTGATGTACGAAGTTTGTTGAGTCCGGATGTGATCACGGACATGACGAGGAGTCTCGAAATGGTCGAGACATAAAGATTGATATATTGGAAGCTTATGTTTGGACTTGGAAGGTTCGGGTGAAATCGGATTTTACGGAACAGGGAAATTCTTGGAACCCTCCCGAAGTCAATGGGCCTTAATGGGCCATAAGGGAGAAGAGGAGGGCGGCCGGGGGCAGGCGCGCGCCCCCCCTAGTCCGAATAGGACAAGGAGAGGGGGCGCCCCCTTCCTCTTCCCCTTCCCCAAGTCCTAATCCAACTAGGAGGGGGGAGTCCTACTCGGTGGGAGTAGGACTCCTTGGCGCGCCTCCTCCTAGGGCCGGCCGCACCCCCTTGCTCCTTTATATCTGAGGCGGGGGCACCCACAACACAAGTTGATCTACGGATCGTTCCTTAGCGTGTGCGGTGCCCCCTCCACCATATTACACTTGGTCATATCGTCGCGAGCTTAAGGCGAAGCCTGCGCGGTGGAGCATCATCATCGTCACCACGCCGTCGTCTTGTGGAACTCATCCCGACGCTTTCTTTGGATCGGGCCGGGGATCGTCATCGAGCTGAGCGTGTGCTGAACTCGGAGGTGCCGTGCGTTCGGTACTTGGATCGGTCGGATCGTGAAGACGTACGACTACATCAACCGCGTTGTTATAACGCTTCCGCTTACGGTCTACGAGGGTACGTGGACATACACTCTTTCCTCTCGTTTCTATGCCATCACCATGATCTTGCGTGTGCGTAGGAAATTTTTTGAAATTACTACGTTACCCAACATCGGGGGTCACCGGTAGGGTCCCGGGGGTCCACCTGGTGGGGCCACCTATCCTGGAGGGCCCCATGGGCTGAAGTGGGAGGGGAACCAGCCCCTGGTGGGCTGGTGCGCCCCCCCCTTGGGCCCCCCTGCGCCTAGGGTTGGAACCCCTAGGGGTGGGGGGCGCCCCACTTGGCTTGGGGGGCAAGCCACCCCCCTTTGCCGCCGCCCCCCCATCTAGATGGGATCTAGAGGGGCCGGCGCCCCCCTGGACCCCTATATAAAGAGGGGGGAGGGAGGGCTGCGCACCCTAGCCCCTGGCGCCTCCCTCTCCCTCTCCAACACCTCCTCCTCCTCCTCCTCCGTAGAGCTTGGCGAAGCCCTGCCGAGATCCCCGCTGCATCCACCACCACGCCGTCGTGCTGCTGGATCTCCATCAACCTCTCCCTCCCCTTGTTGGATCAAGAAGGAGGAGACGTCTTCCCCAAACGTACGTGTGTTGAACGCGGAGGTGCCGTCCGTTCGGCACTAGGATCATCGGTGATTTGGATCACGACGAGTACGACTCCCTCAACCCCGTTCCCTTGAACACTTCCGCGCGGTCTACAAGGGTATGTAGATGCACTCCTCTCTCTTGTTGCTAGATGACTCCATAGATTGATCTTGGTGAAGCGTAGAATTTTTTTTATTTTCTGCGTTCCCCAGCGGTGGCATCATGAGCTAGGTCTGTCGTAGTTTCTATGCACGAGTAGAACACAAACTTGTTGTGGGCGTAGATGTTGTCAATTTTCTTGCCACTACTAGTCTTATCTTGCTTGGCGACATCGTGGGATGAAGCGGCCGGACCGACCTTACGTGCGCTTACGTGAGGCGGGTTCCACGGACTGACATGCACTAGTTGCATAAGGTGGCTAGCGGTGTCTGTCTCTCCCACTTTAGTTGGGCGGATTCGATGAAAAGGGTCCTTATGAAGGGTAAATAGAAATTGGCATATCACGTTGTGGTTTTACGTAGGTAAGAAACATTCTTGCTAGAAACCTATAGAAGCCACGTAAAACTTGCAACAACAATTAGAGGGCGTCTAACTTGTTTTTGCAGCATATGTCTTGTGATGTGATATGGCCAAAAGGATGTGATGAATGAAATATATGTGATGTATGAGATTGATCATGTTCTTGTAATAGGAATCACGACTTGCATGTCGATGAGTATGACAACCGGCAGGAGCCATAGGAGTTGTCTTTATTTTTGTATGACCTGCGTGTCATTGAATAACGCCATGTAAATTACTTTACTTTATTGCTAAACACGTTAGCCTTAGAAGTAAAAGTAATCGTTGGCGTGACAACTTCATGAAGACACGATGATGGAGATCGTGATGATGGAAATCATGGTGTCATGCCGGTGACGAAGATGATCATGGCGCCCCTGAAAGGATCGATATAGTTGACTAGAGGGGGGGCGGGTGAATAGGCAACTAACAATTTTTAGCTTTTCTTTACCAAATTAAACTTTGCATCAAAGTAGGTTGTCTAGATATGCAACTAGGTGGACAACCTATATGATGCAACAATCACAACCACACAAGCAAGCAATGAATAAAACCCAAGTAAGCTTGCACAAGTGAAGGGATGAGATAACCAAGAGTGGAGCCGGTGGAGACGAGGATATGTTACCGAAGTTCCTTCCTTTTGAGGGGAAGTACGTCTCCGTTAGAGCGGTGTGGAGGCACAATGCTCCCCAAGAAGCCACTAGGGCCACCGTATTCTCCTCACGCCTTCACACAATGCGAGATGTCGTGATTCCACTATTGGTGCCCTTGAAGGCGGCAACCGAACCTTTACAAACAAGGTTGGGGCAATCTCCACAACTTAATTGGAGGCTCCCAACACCACCACGAAGCTTCACCACAATGGACTATGGCTTCACGGTGACCTCAACCGTCTAGGGTGCTCAAACACCCAAGAGTAACAAGATCCGCTAGGGATTAGTGGGGGGAATCAAATTTCTCTTGGTGGAAGTGTAGATCGGGGCCTTCTCAACCAATCCAGAACAAATCAACAAGTTTGATTGGCTAGGGAGAGAGATCGGGCGAAAATGGAGCTTGGAGCAACAATGGAGTTTAGGGTTGGAAGAGGTGGGTCTTCTTGGAGAAGAAGACCCCCTTTTATAGTGGGGGGACAATTCCAACCGTTACCCACCACTCAGCTGCGACCCACGGAACTACCGCACCCACGGTAGCGGTACTACCAAGACGAACCTGCGGTACTACATGGCGGACAGCAGTACTACCGTGAGCACGGCAGAGACCAGACACTGGCAAAAGGAGCACTAACGAGGTGCGGTAGATCCATGAAGCGGTACTACATGACGCATCTTGATATTTACGCAAGACAGCGCGAGCCAGGCCAGTAGGCACAGATGTAAAAAATTACATCCGTGACTACCTCCGCTGAGAAATTGTCGTGCAAAAACCCGACACGGAACTACCGCGACCACGGGTGCGGTACTACCGTGAAGGTGCGGATGTAAAAATTACATCCGCCCCTACCTCCGCACTTGCTACTGAACCTGGCCTAGCGCCACGGTACTACCGCGCCGCAGCACGGTACTACCGCGGGGAGCGCGGATGTAAAAAATTACATCCGCGCCTACCACCGCTAGAGCAGTGGTGCCAGACTAGAGCTCGCGGTACTACTGCTCTGAGGAGCGGTACTACCGTGGGTGCCTACGGTACTACAGTAGCCATAGCCCGGTACTACCGCTGGCTCCTGTGGTAGTACCGCTCAGAAGAGCAGTACTACCGTTAGCCAGAGAAGAGCAAGGCGGAGGCCTTCAAATCGCAGAGACAAGGTGAGACGGAGGAACACTCCAAGGAGCTCGAGGAAAGGCGGTGCAAAAGGGAATGTGTACGTGAGGTTCCACCCAAACCTTTCCAAAGCAGACCCCCTCTTAATAGTACGGCTCTCCTACGACTCAACTCCACCGAACCGAACCGTAGAGAAAACGCCGTCTTCAATAATCTTCGAGGGGCTTCAAATCGTCTTGTGTTTAGTCGTGATGAATCTGAAAAGCTCAATACACACGATTAGTCCGCAAAGGTGTTGTCATCAATCACCAAAACTACTTAGGGAAAAAAATGCCCTTACAATCTCCCCCTTTTTGGTGGATTGATGACAATACGGGATTTGCACAAAGGAGATGAATATAGCACAAGCAAACCCCACATCTCTAAAATATAGATGAGCTCCCCCTAGATTCGTGATAGAGAGTAAAGTGCTTTGGACTGCACGGCACGAATACAAGGATCACCACTCACCCTATATTTTAGAAACAAAGCATATCTTGCAATGGTAAGGCTGACACTAAGCAAGATAGTAGATATGAGCATAACACGAATAGCATGAAATAGCCCAAGCTCAATAAGATGATAAGGTACGATAGAGTGCATATGTATTACACCATATGATAAACTTAGTCTCACAAGAACAACCAAACCAAAGCAACCAAGTTCAACGACGGAAAGCAAAGCAAACGACGAAACACACGACACGCAAATCCTACACTCTCTCTGTGACGCCCCAAGACCGGAGCTTCGGTTGCCTTCCAGGGTTTCCGAGTTTTGTCGTGTGATTTGTTTTGTCTATGCATTCATCATGTCATCTCTTGCATTGCATCATGCCATCATATCATTAATTTTAAAACTCATCTTAATAAATTGCATAGATCTTTTGATCTATTTAAATCGAGGGAAGGTTGACTTCTCTTTATAACATGTCGTCCCAATATTAGGGAGCTATATAAAATATTCCTTTGTTTTGGAATCACCATAACCCACTTGCATAATAAATCCCATGCCTTTTCTGCTCGAGTTGACCTCAAAACCTTGCCAATATTATTTCATCATTTTCGGAGCTCCACCAAAATCTCAACATTTTGGACACTTCTAAAACCTTGTTCTAGTTCAAACCATTTGAATTAAATTCAAATAAGTTTGAATTTAAATCTTACATTCGTGCCTCTTTTCTATTTTTCTGGATCGGCGCATTTATGCGAGTCAGGAAAATAATCCCCATGCCCAAAATTCTATTTCTACCTTCCTTTCTTCTCCTTTTCTTCCTAGATTTATTTTCTATTTTAGGAAATAAAGAAGTAGGGAGAGAGGAGAACCAGCCTTTCTCAGCTCCACCCACATGGCCCGGGCTCCTCCCCCGGCCTCCCTAGGCCCACCTAGGCCAGCCCCGTAAACCCCTCCTAACCTAGCCCGTCACCACGCTTCTCCCGATCCCCACTTCTCTCCTTCATCCCCCGCCTCGCGCCGCCAGGGAGAGCCTTGGCTCGATCCCCTTCCTCCTTCACCCCGTAGCCTTCGTCAGCTACCAGGCGGCCCGCAGCCGAGCCTCTCACTCCCTCCTCGATCTAGATCGAGAGGAGCTCGACCCCGAGTTCCTGATCGAGCCCCCTCCGCCGCCTGTTCTCGTCCTCGTCGCGCCATGGCCGCCGCGCCTTGCCCCTCAGCCTCGCCAAGCTTGTCGAGCCTCGCCATCGCTTGAGTCCGAGGGCCCCGCCTCCCGTGTCTCCTTCCATGCCGGCTGCCGCGCCTCGTTGCTGTCGGCGACCACCAGGAGGCTGCTGCCTCGCGTCGTCCGTCCTCACGCGCCAGCTCCGAGGCCTCGCCTCTGTTTCCGGCTGCCGCCAGCGAGCATCTCCGTCGGAGCCACGTCCGCTGCGCCAAGCCCCTGCCTGCTGCTGGTGCCGGCGCCAAGCCGACCCCCCTGCCTCGTCCTCGTCACCTCCGACCACCAGGAGCTCCACTAGAAGCCCGGAGCCCCGCCGTGAAGCTCCATGCCGCACCCCTGCATCCTGCGCCAACTTCCAGCAGCTCGAGCGGTCCCCGGTGACCTCCCGGGGTAGAGCCTTGCTAGTCCCTCGATGCCCCTTCAGATTCATCCAGACCGGCAAGATCGACCTCGGCGCCAAGTTCGTCTTCAGATCGGTTCGACTACCTCCGATGTGGTTTTCGGCAAGTACTTGGAGGCAACAATGACCCCAAGTACCACAACTACGACCGATGCCCCGAGGACACCGAGTACGACTACACCCGGTGATGCGAAGGACCACTACCGTCGACCTCGTGGATGTCAAGTTCGACTACGAAACGTGTACGACTACACCCGGTGATGTGACAAGTACCCCTTCGGATGCGCCTAGTTCTATTACGTGGACCACCAAGTTCCTCTACCGTCGACCCGAACATCTACGAAGACGTGTACCACTACCATCGACCCTCGAAGACCCCGTGGACCCCGAACATCCACGGGACATGAACAACTACTTCCACTACGATATGTACCTCTACCGTCGCCACGTGAACAACGACTTCCCCTACGCCGTGTACGACTACTTCCCTCGACGATCATCGCGAGAACGTCTACTTCCTCTCTGAAACGCGTTCGCTCCGAAAATGCGCTTGAAGGTATAACTTCGAGATAGCGACCGCCCGTGGACGAATGCATATGTTGTATGAGATGCTCGAGTTTGCACCGTGCCCGTTTGTCCTTGCGATGCCCCTCTTTTGCCATGTCAGCGTATCGTGGGAACCCGGTAACCGAGAACACCCCACCATCTTGCTCAACTCGCTTCCGTCACACTTTCTTTTGCACCAATATCTCCATGAGCTACCGGAACCGATATGTTGCCGTGGCATCATTTTCGGATTCGTTGCCGTGGCACCCTTTCTTCCACCACGGTGACACAATGCTTCATAACATGCTCATGTCAACATTTTCATAAAATTGCTTAAAACTTGCACATGTCATCCCATCTTGATAACAACATTTAAATGTTTATAATTGTTGTTTGCATTAATTTGCTTAAATGCCATGCTAAAATGATTTATTTCATAACTAAATAACCGTAGCTCGGATTTAAATAAATTATATATGTAAATGGGGTGGAAAAATGCCTAGATCAACATGGTATACTTTATTTGCATGTTTAACAACATTAAAATTGTGTTTAGGGCAGATCAGTACCTAACCCATAAATATGCACATGAGGATTTTCCGGACTTGTTGTTCGTTGTTTCCGGCCTCATTTAAACTTGCCTAGTTAGGTAGTTTTGTTGTGCTTCACCCCTTGCCATGATAATCAACATTTAATATTGTTGGGTACATAACCGAGAGAGAACTAAATACTTGCATGTGGTGTTTCGTCAATATGCAACTCGTTGCATATTGAGCTCCACTTAATTTGTAGTGTTGTTTGTTGCACTTTGCCATGCCATGCTATTTAAACCGGACATGCATCATACTCGCTTGTGCATCATGCCATATGTATGTGATGGTTGTTTACCATGTTGTTGTTTGTTTTCGGGTTGCTTCTCTTGTTAGCTTCGGTTTCGTTCCGGAGTTGTGAGGATTCATTCGACTTCGTCCGTTTGTCTTCTTCATGGACTCGTTCTTCTTCCTTGCGGGATTTCAGGCAAGATGACCATACCCTCGAAATCACTTCTATCTTTGCTTGCTAGTTGCTCGCTCTTTTGCTATGCCTATGCTACGATGCCTACCACTTGCTATGTCATGCCACCCACATTGCCATGTCAAGCCTCTAACCATCCTTTCCTAGCAAACCGTTGTTTGGCTATGTTACCGCTTTGCTCAGCCCTCTTATAGCGTTGTTAGTTGCGGTGAAGATGAAGTTTGTTCCTTGTTGGAACATGGAGATGTTGTTCCTTGTTGGAACATGTTTACTTGTTGGGGATATCACAATATATCTTATTTAATTAATGCATCTATATACTTGGTAAAGGGTGGAAGGCTCGGCCTTATGCCTGGCGTTTTGTTCCACTCTTGCCGCCCTAGTTTCCGTCATACCGGTGTTATGTTCCCGGATTTTGCGTTCCTTACACGGTTGGGTGATTTATGGGACCCCCTTGACAGTTCGCTTTGAATAAGACTCCTCCAGCAAGGCCCAACATTGGTTTTACCATTTGCCACCTAAGCCTTTTTCCCTTGGGTTCTGCAGACTCAAGGGTCATCTTTATTTTAACCCCTGGGCCAGTGCTCCTTCGAGTGTTGGTCCAAACCGTCAGCCGCCGGTGGCCACCAGGGGCAACTCTGGGTTCGCCTATCGGAAGTTTGGACAATCCGGTGTGCCCTGAGACCGAGATATGTGCAGCTCCTATCAGGATTTGTCGGCACATCCGGGCGGCTTTGCTGGTCTTGTTTTATTGCTGTCGAAATGTCTTGTAGTCCGGGATTCGAGACTGATCGGGTCTTCGGTAGAAGGAATATCCTTCGTTGACCGTGAGAGCTTATCATGGGCTAAGTTGGGACACCCCTGCAGGGTATTATCTTTCGAAAGCCGTGCCCGCGGTTATGAGGCAGATGGGAATTTGTTAATGTCCGGTTGTAGAAAACCCGAAGTTGATCTTAATTAAAATACATCAACCGCGTGTGTAACCGTGATGGTCTCTTATCGGCGGAGTCCGGGAGGTGAACACGGTGTTGGAGTTATGTTTGACGTAAGTAGTTTCATGATCACTTCTTGATCATAGTTGTTCGACCGTGCTTTGCTTCTCTTCTCGCTCTCTTTTGCGTATGTTAGCCACCATATATGCTAGTCGCTTGCTGCAGCTCCACCTCACTACCCTGTCCTACCTTTAAGCTTAAATAGTCTTGATCTCGCGGGTGTGAGATTGCTGAGTCCCCATGACTCACAGATACTTCCAAAACCAGTTTGCAGGTGCCGATGAAACCGTGCAGGTGATGCATCCGAGCTCAAGGAGGAGCTCGATGAAGATCTTGTTCATTGTGTTGTTTCGTTTCAGTTGTTCAGTAGTGGATCCCAATTGGGACGATCGGGGATCTGTGTAGCATTTGGGGTAGTCTTCTTTTATTTTGGTTCCGTAGTCGGACCTTGATTGTATCTGTATGATGTAATGTTTTACTCATGTATTGTGTGAAGTGCCGATTGTAAGCCAACTATGTATCTCTTTTTCCCTTATGTATTACATGGGTTGTGTGAAGATTACCTCACTTGCGACATTGCTTTCAATGCGGTTATGCCTCTAAGTCGTGCTTCGACACGTGGGAGATATAGCCGCATCGAGGGCGTTATACTCTCCCCCTTTGGCATCCAGACACCAAAAAGGCAGAGAGGTCACCTAGAACGAAGGTGGTAGCTCAGGCCGAAAAGGACTCCTTGTCTTCAGACTCCGCAGCAGGAACAGACTCCTCCTCTGAATCGGTCCACTTGTAGCCCTGCTTCTCCATCCAGGCAGTCTCTGGGGTGATGTGCTTCTCAAAGCCACTGGCCACATCCTCCCCGCAAGCCCTCAAGATCCTGATGTCGCGACGGCGACTCTCCTTCTGAGCAACATGAGCCTTGTCTTGACCCTGAACCAGCATGCAGAACAACCTCTTCATCTTGTTCTTGACTTCTTTTCCCAAGAGGGCTCAGCGAGGGAGGCGAGAAAGCGAGCAGTCGCAGCAGCTTCTTCCCCCAAGATCCTCCTCATCCACAGCCGTTCAGCAGCCTCGGCGAAGTGGTGGTGTTAGCCCATTGTGGCTTGATGCGAACTGATGGACTCATGGCGAATCCACCACGGAGCTTCAAACTCATCATTGGGAAACAACCTCTCCCATGTCGTGGAGATCAAGTGGAACAGGTAAGGCCCATAGATGGGGACCTTACGGTTGAACACGGCGAATTGAAGCTCACACCACATGATATGTGAGACATCAAGTGGTTGAGTCTGAGCCTGACGGGCCTCCTCGAAGATAAGCATCATGTCAACTAGGTAAGCATGTACCTGGCCCATGTCCCCAATGCGTGGGAAGAGGGTGTTCCGAAAGAGCCGATGCATGATGTCAAGGAAGGGATTAAGCACCCACGCAGTCTTCTTGTTGGGAAGAGTCTTCGGAACAAGGAATGGCATGAGCTTGTTCTTGTTGGCAGACTCAAAGTTGGCATGAGGGCGAACTCCAGCTGGCGTGTTGAGCCCTTCATCAGGAACGTTAAGCAACTCCATGAACTCCTTCCGATAGTCGGCGACCATTAGTCATCCAAGTCATGGTCCTCGCATCATCAACGCCGAAATGGACTGAAGCAAAGAACTGTGCGATGATCTCTGGATCAAAATCCTTGTGGAAGGTGAGCAAGTGCTCAATGGCGAACTGCTCGACTAGATCCAAGGCCTCTCCAAAGTACTCATGGTGCTTGTCCTGCCTCATATGATGCATGTCAATGTAGTGAACTTCAACATAGTGATTCTGCTTGGCCTTGATCACATCCATGTATATCAGATTCTGCTGCTTGTTCTAGAAGAGTTCATTGCCTCACGTGCTAGCCCGGGGATTCACATAGGGATTGAGCTTCCTTCGAATGACAAACTCGGCCTGGGGCATCACATCCATGCCCATGACGGGCTCCTTCTGTTTGTTGGAGGTGGTCTTGGTCCTGTGTTGGGGAGCAGCAGAGGACCCCTCTGGAACATCATCTGGGTTGCGCAGACGCTTTGACCCTGTGTCACGGCTGGGATTCGAGCGACGAGCAAAACCAGAGCCAGCACCTAGAAACAAAGCCAGAAAGACACGCACGCAACAAAACGGATCAAAACCAAATCGAGAGAAACACAAAAACATGCAATTTGGACGAAACAAAGGAGCGCAGGATGAATCTACGGTAGTACCGGGCAGGGTTTCGGAAGTAATAAATTACATCCGCTCCAGCCACGGTAGTACCGTGCTGGGATAGCACGGTAGTACCGCGCTTGGGGTGGAAGTAATTTTTACTTCGGAAATAGCGATAATACCGCACCGAGAAATCTTGAAGTACCACACCAAGGTGCGGAAGTACCGCTGAGCGCCAGATCCAGGTGAGGTTGTGGTAGTACCACTCCAGGAGGAGCGGTAGTACCGCACGGTTTGAAAACCGCCACAGGGGACGCGGATCTGGATCTAGAACCTCCGCACGACAACTCCGGTACTACCGTTGATCAAACAGAACTAATTTGACTATCCAAAGAGCATGGGACTACACTACCACTCTACAACGAATCCCACTTGCACAGATTTAGCCAAAAATCTCAAGAACACCACATGCATCTCCCCAAAACCTAAAAACACAAGGAAGGACAAAAAAAATAGGCACTTGGGGAAAAACCTGGGTCCATGGCAAGAGGGTGAGGTGGGGAACGATACCACCGGTCGGAATCCGAGGAGAGCGGCCGGAGACGGAGATCTGGCGAAGGCCTCCGGCGCCGTTCTTGGTCAGGAGAGAGAGAGAGATGGGGTGGGGAATAGAGATGAATGGGTATGGGGGAGTTAGAACTCCCCCTGTCCCCTCTTAACCCCACCCGCTCAAGGGCGCGCGCGGAAGTACCATGACTCATCATGATAGTACCGCTTGGGCGGAAATCTTGCCTGTTGGCGGTAGTACCGCTCGTTCAGTGACGATAAAAATTACTGCCGCGGAGGTAGCGGTAGTACCGTGCCCCTGGAGGGCCACGCACAAAACATAGAGCCACCAACTCCTGTGGTAGTACCGTGGCTCACCACGGTAGTACCGTAAAACCAAGAAAGTGTAAGAACACACAAGAGAAAAGAGAGAAAAGGCAAAAACAACCTCCGGAAGAGACACCAACCAACTAAGAGACGAACACACATGACGACAATACGAGACACAACTTCTCCATGAGGAGAGCGGTGGCCGGAGCCACCTATGTTTGAGTCAATTGGTATGGCACCACGAAGAATTATCCTTGGGTCCATGACCAAAACTCGTCTTTGAAGCACATGTGCCATCACGAATGGCTAAAGTGAAAGACTTGATCAATTTATGCATAATGGGGGGAGGGAGAGTTCATTGAGAGAACAACACTCCCCCTATGTCCATGCCTACACCTAAACAAGATAACAAGTTGAGTATAGTGGGGTGTGCAAGGGTTCAAGCAACATTGCTCGAATCAATGATATTTAGCTCATGCCTTAACTCGCGAAATCTTGCTTCATCCAAGGACTTCGTGAAAATATCTGCACGGTTATCATGAGTGTTGACATACTTGAGCTCGATCTCCCCTCGCCTAATATGATCACGGATGAAATGATACTGAATCTCAATATGCTTCGTCTTGAAGTGTTGCACCGGGTTGAGAGAAATCTTGATGGCACTTTCATTGTCACACCAAACAGGCACTTTGTCACAAATGACACCGTAATACTTTAAAGTTTGCCTCATCCATAAGAGTTGTGCACAACAACTACCGGCCGCTACATACTCCGCCCGGTGGGCGAGAGAGACACACAACTTTGCTTTTGGAAGACCAACTTACCAAAGAGCAACCAAGGAATTGGCACCCTCCGAAGTAGACTTCCTATCCACTTTGTCTCCGCCCAATCGAATCCGAATATCCTTCAAGCTTGAAGTTTGCTCCTCTCGGGTACCATAGGCCAAAGTTTGGGGTATGAGCCAAATATCGAAGATTTGCTTGACCGCCACATAGTGGCTTTCCTTAGGTCTTGACTTGAAACCGCGCACAAATTCCACACTCAACATGATATCCGGTCTAGATGCACAAAGGTAAAGTAAGGATCCAATCATGGGCGATATACCTTTTGATCCACCGCTTTACCATTGGGATCGATGTCAAGTTGGCGCCGTGGGCATTGGAGTGGAAGCCGCTTGACATCACTTAGCTTGAATCTCTTGAGCATGTCTTGAGTGTATTTGCCTTGGTTGATGAAGGTACCTTCTCTTCTTTGCTTCACTTCGAAACCTAGAAAGAACTTCAACTCTCCCATGGAAGACATCTTGAACTTTGAGGTCATTAGTGCGGCAAATTCATCATTGAAAGCTTTGTTAGGGGAACCAAAGATAATGTCATCAACATATAGTTAGCACACAAACAACTCCCCATTGACCTTCTTAGTAAAAGAGTGGGATCGATGAGCCCAACTTCAAACCCACGATCTTGTAGCAACTCGGTAAGGTGGTCATACCACGCACGTGGGGCTTGTTTAAGGCCATAGAGTGCCTTATCGAGTTGATACGCATGATCGGAAAGTAGGGATCCTCGAACCGGGGGTTGTTTGGCGTAAACCAACTCATTAATAGGACCATTAAGAAAGGCACTCTTCACATCCATTTGTTGCAACTTAAAGTTGTGATGAGAAGCATAAGCAATCAACAAGCGAATGGATTCAAGATGAGCAGCAGGAGCAAAGGTTTCACCGTAGTCGATACCCTCGACTTGGGAGTAACCTTGTGCCACCAATCTTGCCTTATTGCGAATAGCGGTTCCATGAGCATCTTGCTTGTTCTTGAAAATCCACTTGGTCCCAATGACATTGTGGTTCCCCGTTGGCCTTGGCACCAACCTCCACACCTTGTTGTGCTCGAAGTTGTTGAGTTCTTCATGCGGCATTAAGCCAATCCGGATCTTCAAGAGCTTCATATACCTTTTGGGGTTAAACACAAGAAACAAACGCGTGATGTTCACAATAGTTTGCCAATTGTCTCTGAGTGCTTACCCTTTTGGATGCTTCCAAGTACATTCTTCATGAGATGACCCTTGGTGGTGAGCTTGGAAGCAATCTTGGCGGCACGACGCTCTAATTCCTCCTTGGAGGTGAGTTGAGGAGGGGTCACTTGATCATCTTGAGCGCCGTCTTGAGCATGTTCTTGATCTTGAACTTGCTCGGGGGAGAGTACTTGACCTTGGGCATCACTTGGTGTGTCAACATCGTCTTGAGCATGATCTTGCCCTTGGTCTTGTTCATGAGGTTGAGGGCCTTCACTTTGTTCTTGAGCGTGTGGGCCTTGGGTTGGTGATGGCTCCACTTGAGTGGAGCATTGTCCTTCTCCTTCGGCCACAAGGGGTTCCTCAACGGGTAGGATAAAACCAACACCCATTCTTATTATGGCTTGAGGAGGAATTTCATCACCTACATCACAAGTGCCACTTTGCTCCACTTGGGAGCCGTTATTCTCATCAAACTCCATGTTACACGTCTCTTCAATAAGTCCCGTGGATTTATTGAGGACACGGTAAGCATGGGAGTTTGTAGCATAACCAACAAATATGCCCTCATAAGCTCTAGCTTCAAACTTAGACAACCGAACACCTTTCTTAAGAATGAAACACTTGCACCCGAACACCGAAAGTACTTGAGATTGGGCTTGTTACCGGTGAGTATCTCATATGGAGTCTTGTTCAAGCCCTTGCGGAGGTAGAGCCGATTGGATGCATGACATGCGGTGTTGATGGCTTCGGCCCAAAAGTTGTATGGAGACTTGAACTCCGCCATCATGGTCCTTGCCGCATCCATCAACATCCGGTTCTTCCTCTCCGTGACACCGTTTTGTTGAGGGGTGTAGGGTGCAGAATATTGATGCTTGATCCCCTCATCACTAAGAAACTCATCCAAGGTGTAGTTCTTGAACTCGGTGCCGTTGTCACTTCTTATTGTCAAGATCTTTGCATTGTGTTGACGTTGTGCTTCATTTGCAAAGTCAATGACGGTTTGTTGGGTCTCGCTCTTCCTCTTGAAGAAATACACCCAAGTATATCTTGAGTAGTCATCCACAATCACCAAGCAATACTTCCTACCCCAAGACTATCAAAGGATGGAGGCCCAAAGAGATCCAAGTGAAGGAGCTCCAAAGGCCTCTTCGAGTAAATGATAGTCGTGGGAGGGTGAACCTTTTCATGAAGCTTTCCTTCGATACAAGCTTTGCAAGCACGATCTTTAGCAAAACTAACATTCGTTAGTCCATGGACATGGTCCCCTTGAGAAGACTTTGCAAAGATCTCATATTGACATGGGATAAACGGCGATGCCAAAGCCATCCCACATCAACTTTAGCCATTAGGCATGTCGCGGTCTTAGTGGGTACCTCCGAAAAGTTAATCACATAGAGACCGTTCTCGACATGCCCAACAAAGGCTACTTTAAGAGTCTTGCTCCACAAGAGGGCCATGGTATCAATATCAAAGAAAGTGGCAAAGCCCATGATTGCAAGTTGACGAACGGAAAGTAAATTGTATGCAAGGGACTCCACAAGCATGACCTTCTTGATCGTGAGATCATGAGAAATGACAACCTTGCCGAGTCCCAATACCTTAGAAGACTAGGCATCACCCCACTCGACATTGGTGGCCATAGAAGGAATCTTGTGCACGTCCACCACCAAGTCCTTGCTTCCGTTCATATGATTTGTAGCTCCACTATCGAGCAACCATGATCCCCCACCGGAAGCAAACACCTACAAGAGATCAATGCTTGGTTTTAGGTACCCATTTAGTAATGGGTCCTTTTATGTTAGTAACAAGGGTCTTAGGAACCCAAATATACCATTCAATGTACTCATGAGGAGAACCAACAAATTTGGCATAAACGTGCCCATCACTAGCATGGCATAACACATAAGAGGGATTAAAATCGTCGGCTTTGTTGGGAGGGGTGGCATTGCCCTTCTTGACATCGCCACCCTTTGCGTTGTTCTTCTTCTCCTTGGAACCACCATCTCCCTCCCTAACAAAAGGTTGCTTGAGAGGAGGAGGTCGTTTGGTCTTGTCATTCTTCTTCTTGTTCTTGGACTTAAAAGAACCCAATCCCTCCTTAGCCACAACTTCCTTTTGATTACTCAAAAGGTCGTTGAGTTTCTTCTCACCTTGTATGCATGTGACAAGGCCTTTCTCAAGTTGCTCCTTCAACTTAGCATTCTCCTCAACAAGATGCACATGCTCACAACAAGGGTTAGTAGCATTTGCATTATCAATCAACACCATATGAGGAAAGGTGGCTTTCTCCTTGGTTAGCTTCACTTGGAGTTGATCATGAGACTCTTTGAGGCTAGCATGAACACCCTTCAAGACTTTGTGAGCCTTGTCGAGAATGTCAAACTCCTCGTTGAGTCTAGCAAGATCAACCCCAAGTTTCGCCTTCTCGGAGCTTAGCACACGAGACACAACAAGAGCATGATCAAAATCTTTCTTTAATTTAGCATGATCATCGTTGTATGACTCCTCAAGAGCCAAACGAAGACCACGCTCTTCCTCAAGAGCATTGGAAAGATCCGAAATCTCATCGGCATAGTCACGACTATGCCCCTCCATCTTAGAGATGGTTTCTTCGTGAGCCTCGATCATGACATTGGCTTCACCAAGTTGTTCCAAGAGAGCAACGAAGTGCTTCTTGGATTTGCCCTTGAGTTTACCCATAAAGGCCTCAAACTCATTCTCCTCCACATTAGTTCCCTCATGTTCATCAATGCAATCCGTAGAAGAATGATTGATGATTGTAGTTTTGATGTTGGGCGTTACCTTGTTGGTGGCTTTAGCCATGAGGCACTTTGCGGTGATGCTCTCATTGGGTGAGTCGAAGAGAGACACCCGGGGAGTCGTCGCAATGGCAACGGAGGCCATGGCAATCGACTCACCATCTTCATCATCATCATCATCCTCATTGTACTCTTCTTGAACCACCAAAGCCTTGTGAGGAGTCTTCTTGGTGAAGTTGCTCTTGTTGGGGAAAGACTTGGCCTTGTCCTTACGGATGAGCTTGCCACCATTGTCTTCCCTCTTATCATACGGGCACTCCGCAACAAAATGACTCACATTGCCACAATTGAAGCAAGTCCTCACTCGTTGCTTGCCCTTTGCGCCACTTGAGCTACTCTTGTTGAAGTTGGGCCTTGAGTTTTTCTTGCTCCAAAATTGCCTTGAAGCAAGGGCCATGTGTTCATGTTAGGCATACTTCGTATCTTCGAGGTTTCTCTCTTCTTCTTCCTCCTCTTCTTCTTCTTCAACACAAACCTTGGCCTTCAATGCAAGGTTGGGCTTCTTCGCTCTTTGGGAGCGAAGCACCGCATTGTCGGCGGTCTTGTCCAATATGCTCATAGCCACAAACTCATCCAACACATCACTCGAGGACAAGGTGTGAAAGTCCGGCCTTTGACGGATGACGGAGGACATGGCTTTGTGGTAGGGCATCATTGCCTTGAGAAATTTGCGCTTGATCCAATTGTCATCCGTGTCCTTACTTCCATGATCCCGGAGAGAGACCGCGAGCTTGGTAACTCTATGATAGAGCTCACGAGGTTCTTCATCTTCTTTCATTGCAAACTCATCGGCTTCATCTTGTACCACTTCATAATTGGAGCGTTGAATTCTTGCACTTCCCCGATAGAGAGAAACCACTTTGTGCCACGCATCTTTGGCCAATGAGTAAGGTCGAAGATGCGGGAGGTCTTCAGGAAGGATTGCTTCTTGGATGATGAAGAGAGCATTTTCATTGAATTGATCATCCACGGCTTCTCTAGGAGTGAAGTTGCTCCGGTCATGCGGATAAAAACCTTCTTCAATGATTCTACAAAGGTTAGTGTTCACATGATTTAAATGACGCTTAAAACGATAGACCCAAGAATCAAAATCCTCCTTTTTATCAATCTTGGGGGTAGGACCGGCATGATTCAAATGAGTAGAAGGAATCGGTCCACCATAAACAGGTGGAGGTTGCACATGGGCAAAGTTACCGGTGCCATTTTTACCACTAGACATAGGAGCTTTCTCACTAGTAGCTTCCCCCTTGTCGGGGTTAGCATCCGTCTCCGTGTTGGCGGGATCACCCACTTTCACGGGCGCGGTGGAAAGTTTAAGCCCTTCTAAGAATTCCTTAAACATGTCCTTGACCTCGGTCGTCATGGAGGTTTTCAATGTGTCCAACGCCACATTAAATTCCTCACATGAGATCGAGTTACCCCCATCTCCCGTAGATGATATCGAATTCGCACCGGAGTGCTCTCCCACATCGTCTACGACGTCAACCATACTCTTCGGATGGTAAAGTCCTTAAAAAGAGACGAGGCTCTAATACCAATTGAAAGGATCGATATAGTTGACTAGAGGGGGTGAATAGGCAACTAACAATTTTTAGCTTTTCTTTACAAAATTAAACTTTGCATCAAAGTAGGTTGTCTAGATATGCAACTAGGTGGACAACCTATATGATGCAACAATCACAACTACACAAGCAAGCAATGAATAAAACACAAGTAAGCTTGCACAAGTAAAGGGATGAGATAACCAAGAGTGGAGCCGGTGGAGACGAGGATGTGTTACCGAAGTTCCTTCCTTTTGAGGGGAAGTACATCTCCGTTAGAGTGGTGTGGAGGCACAATGCTCCCCAAGAAGCCACTAGGGCCACCGTATTCTCCTCACGCCCTCACGCAATGCGAGATGCCGTGATTCCACTATTGGAGCCCTTGAAGGCGGTACCGAACCTTTACAAACAAGGTTGGGGCAATCTCCACAACTTAATTGGAGGCTCCCAACACCACCATGAAGCTTCACCACAATGGACTATGGCTTCACGGTGACCTCAACCGTCTAGGGTGCTCAAACACCCAAGAGTAACAAGATCCGCTAGGGATTAGTGGGGGGAATCAAATTTCTCTTGGTGGAAGTGTAGATCGGGGCCTTCTCAACCAATCCCGAACAAATCAACAAGTTTGATTGGCTAGGGAGAGAGATCGGGCGAAAATGGAGCTTGGAGCAACAATGGAGTTTAGGGTTGGAAGAGGTGGGTCTTCTTGGAGAAGAAGACCCCCTTTTATAGTGGGGGGACAATTCCAACCGTTACCCACCACTCAGCCCGCGACCCACGGAACTACCGCACCACAGGCGCGGTACTACCGCACGGGCCTACGGTACTACTGCGGCGGACCGCGGTACTACCGTGGGCACGGCAGAGACCAGACCTGGCAAAAAGGAGCACTAACAGGGCGCGGTAGATCCGCAGAAGTGGTACTACCGCGGCCCCATGCGGTACTTCCGCAAGACAGCCGCAGGCCAGGCCCGGGAGGCACATATGTAAAAAATTACATCCGTGACTACCTCCGCTGTGAAATTGTCGTGCAAAAATCCGACACGGAACTACCGCGACCACGGGTGCGGTACTACCATGAAGGTGCGGATGTAAAAATTACATCCGCCCCTACCTCCGCACTTGCTACTGAACCTGACCTGGCGCCATGGTACTACCGCGCCGCAGCACGGTACTACCGCGGGGAGCGCGGATGTAAAAAGTTACATCCGCGTCTACCACCGCTAGAGCAGTGGTGCTAGACTAGAGCTCGCGGTACTACCCTCTGAGGAGCGGTACTACCGTGGGTTCCTATGGTACTACCGTGCCGTAGCCCGGTACTATCGCTGGCTCCTGCGGTAGTACCGCTCAGAAGAGCAGTACTACCGTTATCCAGAGAAGAGCAAGGCGGAGGCCTTCAAATCGCAGAGACAAGGTGAGATGGAGGAACACTCCAAGGAGCTCGAGGAAAGGCGGTGCAAAAGGGAATGTGTACGTGAGATTCCACCCAAACCTTCCAAAGCGGACCCCCTCTTAATAGTACGGCTATCCTACGACTCAACTCCACCAAACCGAACCGTAGAGAAAACGCCGTCTTCAATAATCTTCGAGGGGCTTCAAATCGTCTTGTGTTTAGTCGTGATGAATCTGAAAAGCTCAATACACATGATTAGTCCGCAAAGGCATTGTCATTAATCACCAAAACTACTTAGGGACAAAAATGCCCTTACAGCCCCGAAGATGGAGATCAAAGGAGCAATATGATATTGGCCATATCATGTCACTATTTGATTGCATGTGATGTTTATCATGTTTTACATCTTATTTGCTTAGAACGACGGTAGCTTAAATAAGATGATCCCTCACAATAATTTCAAGAAAGTGTTCCCCCTAACTGTGCACCGTTGTGAAGGTTCGTTGTTTCGAAGCACCACGTGATGATCGGGTGTGATAGATCCTAACGTTCGAATACAATGGGTGTAAGCCAGATTTACACACGCAATACACTTAGGTTGACTTGACGAGCCTAGTATGTACAAACATGGCCTCGGAACACGGAAGACCGAAAGGTCGAGCATGAGTCGTATAGAAGATACGATCAACATGAAGATGTTCACCGATGTTGACTAGTTCGTCTCACGTGATGATCGGACACGGCCTAGTTGATTCGGATCATGTTTCACTTAGAAGACTAGAGGGATGTCTATCTGAGTGGGAGTTCATTGAATAATTTGATTAGATGAACTTAATTATCATGAACTTAGTCTAAAATCTTTACAATGTGTCTTGTAGATCAAATGGCCCACGCTAATGTTGCCCTCAACTTCAACGCGTTCCTAGAGAAAACCAAGCTGGAAGATGATGGCAGCAACTATACGGACTGGGTCCGGAACCTGAGGATCATCCTCATAGCTGCCAAGAAAGATTATGTCCTAGAGGCACTGCTAGGTGAAGCACCCATCCCAGAGAACCAAGACGTTATGAACGCTTGGCAGTCTCGTGCTGATGATTACTCCCTCGTTCAGTGCGGCATGCTATACAGCTTAGAACCAGGGCTCCAAAGCATTTTGAGGAACACGGAGCATATGAGATGTTCGAAGAGCTGAAAATGGTTTTCCAAGCTCATGCCCGGGTCGAGAGATATGAAGTCTCCGACAAGTTCTTCAGTTGTAAGATGGAGGAAAATAGTTCTGTCAGTGAGCACATACTCAAAATGTCTGGGTTGCACAACCGCTTAACTCAGCTGGGAGTTAATCTCCCGAATTACGCGGTTATTGACAGAATCCTTCAGTCGCTTCCACCGAGCTACAAGAACTTTGTGATGAACTTCAATATGCGGGGATGGAAAAGACCATTCTGAGGTATATTCAATGCTGAAATCAGCGGAGGTGGAGATCAAAAGGAACATCAAGTGTTGATGGTGAATAAAACCACTAAGTTCAAGAAAGGCAAGGGTAAGAAGAACTTCAAGAAGGACGGCAAGGAGTTGCCGCGCCCGATAAGCCGATTGCCGGGAAGAAACCAAAGAATGGACCCAAGCACGAGACCGAGTGCTTTTATTGCAAGGGAAGTGGTCCTTTGGAAGCGAACTGCCCCAAGTACTTAGCGGACAAGAAGGCCGGCAACACCAAAGGTATATGTGATATACATGTAATTGATGTGTACCTTACCAGTACTCGTAGTAGCTCCTGGGTATTTGATACCGGTGCGGTTGCTCATATTTGTAACTCAAAGTAGGAGCTGCGGAATAAGCGGAGACTGGCAAAGGACGAGGTGATGATGCGCGTCGGGAATGGTTCCAAGGTCGATGTGATCACCGTCGGCACGCTACCTCTACATTTACCTACGGGATTAGTTTTAAACCTCAATAATTGTTATTTAGTGCCAGCTTTGAGCATGAACATTGTATCTGGATCTCGTTTAATGCGAGATGGCTACTCATTTAAATCCGAGAATAATGGTTGTTCTATTTATATGAGAGACATGTTTTATGGTCATGCCCCGCTGGTCAATGGTTTATTCTTAATGAATCTCGAACGTGATGTTACACATATTCATAGTGTGAATACCAAAAGAAGTAAAGTTGATAACGATAGTCCCACATACTTGTGGCATCGCCGCCTTGGTCACATTGGTGTCAAGCGCATGAAGAAGCTCCATCTGATGGACTTTTAGAGTCTCTCGATTATGAATCATTTGACACATGCGAACCATGCCTCATGGGCAAAATGACCAAGACTCCGTTCTCGGAACAATGGGCGAGCAACCAACTTATTGGAAATCATACATCTTGATGTATGCGGTCCAATGGCGTTGAGGCTCATGGAGGATATCGTTATGTTCTCACTCTCACCGGCGACTTGAGTAGGTATGGGTATGTCTACTTGATGAAACACAAGTCCGAGACCTTTGAAAAGTTCAAGGAATTTCAGAATGAGGTAGAGAATCAACGTGACCGAAAAATAAAGTTCTTACGATCAGATCATGGGGGAGAATATTTAAGTCACGAATTTGGTACGCACTTAAGGAAATGTGGAATCATTTCACAACTCACACCGCCTGGAACGCCTCAGCGTAACGGTGTGTCTGAACATCATAATCGCACTCTATTGGATATGGTGCGATCTATGATGTCACTCACCGATTTACCGCTATCATTTTGGGGATACGCTCTAGAGACAGCTACATTCACTTTAAATAGGGCACCGTCTAAATCCGTTGAGACGACACCGTATGAATTATGGTTTGGGAAGAAACCTAAGCTGTCGTTTCTAAAAGTTTGGGGATGCGATGCTTATGTCAAGAAACTTCAACCTGAAAAGCTCGAACCCAAGTCGGAAAAATGCGTCTTCATAGGATACCCTAAGGAAACCATTGGGTATACCTTCTACCTCAGATCCGAAGGCAAGATCTTTGTTGCCAAGAACGGGTCCTTTCTGGAGAAAGAGTTTCTCTCGAAAGAAGTAAGTAGGAGGAAAGTGGAACTTGATGAAGTACTACCTCTTGAAAGTAGCGCAGCTCAGGAAGATGTTCCCGTGGTGCCTGCACTGACCAGAGAGGAAACCAATGATGATGATCAAGGTACTTGGATCAAGTTACTCTGAACTTCAGAGGTCCACGAGGACACGTTCCACACCAGTGGTATGGCAACCCTGTCCTGGAAATCATGTTGTTAGACAACGGTGAACCTTCGAACTATGAAGAAGCAATAGCGGGCCCAGATTCCGACAAATGGCTTGAAGCCATGCAATCCGAGATAGGATCCATGTATGAAAAAAAAGTATGGACTTTGACAGACTTGCCTGATGATCGGCGAGCGATAGAAAACAAATGGATCTTTAAGAAGAAGACGGACGCGGATGGTAATGTTACCATCTATAAAGATCGACTTGTCGCTAAGGGTTATCGACAAGTTCAAGGGGTTGACTATGATGAGACTTTCTCTCCCGTAGCAAAGCTGAAGTCTGTCCGAATCATGTTAGCAATTGCCACATACTATGATTATGAGATATGGCAAATGGACGTCAAAACAGCATTCCTTAACGGCCATCTTAAGGAAGAACTGTATATGATGCAGCCGGAGGGTTTTGTCGATCCTAAGAATACGAACAAGGTATGCAAGCTCCAGCGCTCCATCTATGGGCTGGTGCAAGCATCTCGGAGTTGGAACGTTCGCTTTAATGAAATGATCAAAGCGTTTGGGTTTATGCAGACTTATGGAGAAGCCTGTGTTTACAAGAAAGTGAGTGGGAGCTCTGTAGCATTTCTCATATTATATGTGGATGACATACTTTTGATGGGAAATGATATAGAACTTTTGGACAGCATTAAGGCCTACTTGAATAAGTGTTTTTCAATGAAGGACCTTGGAGAAGCTGCTTACATATTAGGCATCAAGATCTATAGAGATAGATCGAGGCGCCTCATAGGTCTTTCACAAAGCACATACCTTGATAAGATATTGAAGAAGTTCAATATGGATCAGTCCAAGAAGGGTTCTTGCTGTGTTGCAAGGTGTGAAATTGAGCTCGGCTCAATGTCCGACCACGGAGAAGATAGAGAAAAGATGAGTGCGTCCCTATGCCTCACCATAGGGTCTATCATGTATGCCATCTGTGTACCGGACTGATGTAAACCTTGCCGTAAGTTTGGTAGTAAGGTACCAAAGTAATCCCGGCATGCAACACTGGACATCGGTCAAGAACATCCTAAAGTACCTGAAAAGGACTAAGGATATGTTTCTCGTATATAGAGGTGACGAAGAGCTCGTCATAAAGGGTTACGTCGATGCTAGCTTTGACACAGATCTGGATGACTCTAAGTCACAAACCGGATACGTGTATATTTTGAATGGTGGGCCAGTAAGCTGGTGCAGTTGCAAGCAAAGCGTCGTGGCAGGATCTAGATGTGAAGCGGAGTACATGGCAGAATCGGAGGCAGCGCATGAAGCAATCTGGGTGAAGGAGTTCATCACCGACCTAGGAGTCATACCCAATGCGTCGGGGCCGATCACACTCTTCCGTGACAACACTGGAGCTATTGCACTTGCCAAGGAGCCCAGGTTTCACAAGAAGACCAGGCACATCAAGCGTTGCTTCAACTCCATTCGTGAAAATGTTCAAGATGGAGACCTAGATATTTGTAAAGTACATACAGACCTAAATGTAGTAGATCCGTTGACTAAACCTCTCCCTAGAGGAAAACATGATCAACACAAGAACTCTATGGGTGTTCGATTCATCACAATGTAACTAGATTATTGACTCTAGTGCAAGTGGGAGACTGCTGGAAATATGCCCTAGAGGCAATAATAAGATGGTTATTATTATGTTTCCTTGTTCATGATAATTGTCTATTGTTCATGCTATAATTGTGTTATCCAGAAATCGTAATACATGTGTGAATACATAGACCACAACACATCCCTAGTGAGCCTCTAGTTGACTAGCTCGTTGATCAACAGATAGTCATGATTTCCTGACTATGGACATTGGATGTCATTGATAACGGGATCACATCATTGGGAGAATGATGTGATGGACAAGACCCAATCCTAAGCATAGCACAAGACCGTGTAGTTCGTTTTGCTAGAGCTTTTCCAAATGTCAAGTATCATTTCCTTAGACCATGAGATTGTGCAACTCCCGGATACCGTAGGAGTGCTTTGGGTGTGTAAGCGTCACAACGTGGCGGGTGACTATAAAGGTGCACTATGGGTATCTCCGAAAGTGTCATTGGGTTGGTACGAATCGAGGCGGGATTTGTCACTCCGTATGACGGAGAGGTATCTCTGGGCCCACTCGGTAATGCATCATCATAATGAGCTCAATGTGACCAAGTGTGCAGTCACGGGATCATGCATTACGGTATGAGTAAAGTGACTTGCGTGCGAGATTAAGCGAGGTATTGGGATACCGACGATTGAATCTCGGGCAAATAACGCACCGATTGACAAAGGGAATTGTATACGGGATTGATTGAATCCTCGACATCGTGGTTCATCCGATGGGATCATCGAGGAGCATGTGGGAGCCAACATGGGTATCCAGATCCGTTGTTGGTTATTGGCGGAGAGTCGTCTCGGTCATGTTCGCATGTCTCCCGAACCCGTAGGGTCTACACATAAGGTTGGTGGCGCTAGGGTTGTAGAGATACTAGTATGCGGTAACCGAAAGTTGTTGAGTCCGGATGAGATCCCGGACGTCACGAGGAGTTCGGAATGGTCGGAGGTGAAGAATTATATATAGGAAGTCCAGCCGCCATCGGGAAAGTTTGGGGTCACGGTATTGTCTGGGACCACCGGAAGGGTCCCGAGGTCCACCGGTGGGGCCACCTATCCCGGAGGGCCCCATGGGCTGAAGTGGGAGGGGAACCAACCCCTGGTGGGCTGGTGCGCCCCCCTTGGGCCCCCCTGTGCCTAGGGTTGGAAACCCTAGGGGTGGGGGGCGCCCCACTTGGCTTGGGGGGCAAGCCACCCCCCTTGGCCGGCGCCCCCCATCTAAATGGGATCTAGAGGGGCCGGCGCCCCCCTGGACCCCTATATAAATAGGGGGGAGGGAGGGCTGCGCACCCTAGCCCCTGGCGCCTCCCTCTCCCTCTCCAACACCTCCTCCTCCTCCGTAGAGCTTGGCGAAGCCCTACCGAGATCCCCACTGCATCCACCACCACGCCGTCGTGTTGCTGGATCTCCATCAACCTCTCCCTCCCCTTGCTGGATCAAGAAGGAGGAGACGTCTTCCCCAACCATACATGTGTTGAACGCGGAGGTGCCGTCCGTTCGGCACTAGGATCATCGATGATTTGGATCACGACGAGTACGACTCCCTCAACCCCGTTCCCTTGAACGCTTCCGCGCGATCTACAAGGGTATGTAGATGGACTCCTCTCTCTCGTTGCTAGATGACTCCATAGATTGATCTTGGTGAAGCGTAGAATTTTTTTTATTTTTTGCAACGTTCCCCAACAGGCGCCACTAGAGCTTATACATTCTGATCTTTGTGAGATGAATGGCGTGTTGACAAAAGGTGGAAATAGATACTTCATGACGTTGATTGATGACTCCACTAGATATTGTTATGTGTATTTTCTGAAATCAAAAGATGATGCTTTAACTTTCTTCAAAAACTATAAAGATGAGGCAGAGAACCAACTTGATCGGAAAATTAAACGACTTAGGTTCGATCGTGGTGGAGAGTACTTTTCCAATGAATTTGATCTGTTTTGTGCGGAACATGGTATAATCCATGAGAGGACGCCTCCCTACTCACCTCAGTCAAATGGGGTAGCCGAAAGAAAGAACCGAACTCTAACTGATATGGTTAACACCATGTTAGACACATCAGGTCTTTCAAAGGAATGGTGGGGGGAGGAGCTAATGACTGCGTGTCATGTCCTAAACCGAGTTCCCACAAAGCATAAGACCATGACTCCATTTGAGGAATGGGAAAGGAAAAGATTGAAACTCTCTTACCTACGTACTTGGGGTTGTTTGGCGAAAGTCAATATACCAATTCCCAAGAAGCGCAAGCTTGGACCAAAAACCGTGGATTGTGTTCTTCTGGGCTATGCTTTTCATAGCGTTGGCTATAGATTTTTGATAATAAAATCTGAGGTATCGGACATGCATGTTGGTACGATTATGGAGTCGAATGATGCGACTTTCTTTGAGGACATATTTCCTATGAAGAATATGTCGAGTTCATCAAACCAGGAGATACCTACTCCATCTAGTGAGGAATTCGCTGTAATTCCTGAACCCACCATTGCGATGGAACACGTTGAGAATCCTATTGAGGGTGACAATGGAACTCCCGTGAGGAGTAAGAGACAGAGGACTGCAAAGTCCTTTGGTGATGATTTCATTGTGTACCTTGTGGATGACACACCCAGGACTATTTTAGAAGCCTATGCATCTCCGATCTCGACTCTTTGGAAGGAAGCTGTTCAGTGGCGAGATGGATTCCATCTTAGCCAACGGAACCTGGGAGATCACTGACCGTCCTTATGGGTGCAAAACTGTAGGATGTAAGCCGATGTTCAAGAAGAAGCTTAGACCTGATGGTACGATTGAAAAGTACAAGGCACGGCTTGTGGCTAAGGGTTATACCTAGAAAGAATGTGAATACTTCTTTGATACTTACTCACCCATGGCTAGATTGACCACAATTCGGGTGCTACTATCACTGGCTGCCTCACATGGTCTTCTCGTTCATCAAATGGACGTTAAGACGGCTTTCCTCAATGGAGAGTTGAAGGAGGAAATTTACATGGATCAGCCAGATGGTTTTGTAGTACACAGTCGGGAAGGAAAGGTGTGCAAGTTATTAAAGTCTTTATATGGCCTTAAACAAGCTCCTAAGGAGTGGCATGAGAAGTTCAAAAGAACATTAACTGCTGCCGGCTTTGTAGTAAACGATGGTGACAAGTGTGTGTACTATCGCCATGGTGGGGGCAAAGGAGTTATTCTTTGTCTGTATGTCGATGACATATTGATCTTTGGAACCAAACTTGATTTAATCAAGGAGGTTAAGGATTTCTTATCTTGCTGTTTTGAGATGAAGGATCTAGGAGTAGCTGATGTTATCTTAAACAACAAGCTGCTGAGAGATGAGAATGGTGGGATCACACTGCTTTAGTCTCACTATGTGGAAAAGGTCTTGAGTCATTTTGGGTATAGCGATTGCACGCCTTCTCCAACTCCATATGATGCTAGTGTGTTTCTTCGAAAGAATCGATGGATTGCTAGAGATCAACTGAGGTATTCTCAGATTATTGGCTCACTTATGTACTTGGCGAGTGCCACGAGGCCTGACATCTCGTTTGCTGTGAGCAAGCTGAGTTGGTTTGTGTCAAAATCAGGAGATGATCATTGGCATGCGCTTGAGAGGGTTATGCTCTATTTGAAAGGCACTGCGAGCTATGGGATTCACTACACCGGGTATCCAACGGTACTAGAGGGTTATAGTGACTCAAACTGGATATCTGATGCTGATGAGATTAAGGCCACAAGTGCTTATGTTTTTACACTTGGTGGTGGCGCTGTTTCCTGGAAGTCTTGCAAGCAGACCATCTTAACGAGGTCAACTATGGAAGCAGAACTCACAGCATTAGACACTGCCACTGTTGAAGTAGAGTGGCTTCGTGAACTCTTGATGGGCTTACCTATGGTTGAAAAACCAATACCCCCTATCCTGATGAACTGTGATAATCAAATTGTGATTGTCAAGATAAACAGTTCGAAGGACAATATGAAGTCCTCAAGGCATGTGAAGAGGAGACTAAAATCTGTCAGAAAATTGAGGAACTCCGGAGTTATTATGTTGGATTATATCCAAATGTCAAAAAGCGTGGCAGATCCCTTCACAAAGGGTCTATCACGTAATGTGATAGATAATGCATCGATGGAGATGGGTCTGGGACCCACCACATGAGTTGTCCACAGTGGTAACCCACTCTATGTGATCGGAGATCCCGTGAAGTAGAAGTGGGGGACAAGCTGTTGGTCAGCTGAGAGGAGAGTATCTCTATAATAATTATCCCACTCCGTGAAGATGCAATACTCTCTTGATTTGCATGGTAGGTTGATACTTATCTTAATGTGTTTCAAGTGGCTTATTCGGGTAAGCAGAGATGTTGTCCTGCAGAACATCCCCTGAGGAACACACCTATATGAATTTGACTGTTAAACGTCGCAGACTGTGAGAATTGGGTGTTCTCTAATAAATTCATGAAAGGCCCCAGAGTATAGCGTATCGCTCCACCAGCAGGGAAGCCTTGCGGCAGCCCAGTATCGGTCAAGAATTTGTGTGAAACTAGTCTCGCAAAAAACTTGTAGTTCCAGGCATAGTCCACTATTCAAGTTGTGATCTAGTGTAGCATAAATCTGTAAGTGGAAGTTCAACTTCACTGTCTCCACTAAGCACCGGTATATAAACAATGCTTTGGAACTAAATGATGAGATGTGCCAATGAGACTTTGTGGGGGATTGTTGGAATTTTGCTAGTAGGCCTTTGGCCCAAAGCTCAACTAAAATTCTGAAATTCTCTTGGCCCATTCATGCACACATGTGAGTGGAGTGAGTGAGACTAAAGTTTAGTCCCACCACGTAAGTTGAGAGAGAGTTGCACCTCTTTATAAGGTAAGCTCTTCTACCACTTGTATGAGCATGAGAAGAGGAGACTTACACGCGCGCTCCTCCTCCTCGCTCGCCTCGCCTCGTCACGACGCGCCGCGCTGCGGGATTGAGCCGAGCCGAAGACAGAGCTATGCACGTTGTCTATATTTTTGCTGCTCGGAAAAAAATAATGAGTCATTAATTAATAACTAATGGACGCGTTAATTACTGGACTGTTTTCGATTCTTTTGGATCGTGACGACTCGGACGTGGGGTTTACTCCCACGACCTACCCAGCCCGCACTATATAGTCAGGTAGACGTCTAACCTAGCCGCCACCGCTTCGTATGGTTTCTCACCACCGTTCCAGATCATTGCGCCGCCAAGCAAGTCTTCTCCATCCCTCCTTTCGGCGTGCACCGGAGAAGGGACAGCAGCCTCGGAACCCGCCTCTCGTGATCCCATGCGGGAGAGGGCGATCAGGTTTTGGGGAGCGACTTTCATGATCGCTGGCAACAACGACCATGACAGCGACTTCTTCCCCGACCTCGGCAACCTCATCCTCGACAACATGGGCGACAACGTCAACGCCGGTGGTGCTGCTCCCGCTGCACCGTATGTGATTCTATCCTTCCTGTTCGAGATCGTGGTAGAATTCATGTTTCTAGTATGTGCCCTAGATGTGATATGTTCATCTGCTATGCTAGTTCGCATGATTAGTTCAATCTATGCTACTGTAGTCATGATTTATCTTTTGTTTATTCGGATTAAATCTCGTAGTAATTTGCTCATATTTCCAACAAGAAGATGGAGGAGGCATCCTCCTTGTTGACATGCCATTTGTTCTCGAGCTAGATGCCCACCTTAGTGGTGAGCCGTCCCTCCGAGTTGCAGCGGAGAGTGAAGGGACGTCATCCTCGTGCTCAAGCTTGATGATGAGGTGCACCACCAAGATATCCAAGTCATTGAGGCAAAGGGGATCAATACATCACAAGTTCCTGATAGACTTGAAAGCATTGCGTCTGTCCCCCTTCTGGCAGTGCTCCAACGAGAAGCTGGTGGCCGAAAGCTGCAGGAAGCAGGAATAGTCTCAGTCGACATGGGAACGACTGAAGTGGATGGTGGTGGGCCGCGCCACCCATGCCCGGTCTTCGCCATTGTGCATGTTGCCCACCATCGGAGTTGGCGTTGGGGCCTCTTCAGCAGGAGCTCTAGCTCCTCAAGCTGGAGGAGCAGCGGTGGAGGAAGAGGAAGAAGGAGAGACCTAGGGGGAGCATGCCACACTACCATTGTCATTTTTTTGTTGCTCTTGCGTGAGAAGAAGAAGACCAAAGTAAAACACAAGTAAATGATCTAGGGTTATAACTGAGACTCCGACTTGTTATCTAGATACTCTAGGTGGAACCCAAGTGCAACCAGAGTAACAAATGGACACTCTGGCTCTGACTTAGAGAGGGGTCATAGTAAATGGCTTTTTTTTGTTGCTCTTGCGTGAGAAGAAGAAGACCAAAGTAAAACACAAGTAAACGAGCTAGGGTTATAACTGAGACTCCAACTCGTTACCCAGATACTCTAGGTAGAACCCAAGTGCAACCGGAGTAACAAATGGATACTCTGGCTCTGACCCAAGAGGGGTCATAGTAAAACCCGGACGCTCCGACTACAAAAACAACACGCTCTATAACCACAACTAGCTAGCCGGAGACCCTGCCGAAATAGCTTGAAGACCCTGGTCGACTCAGAGTGACTCTTTTGCTGAGGCTTGAGATTTGGTTAGGCCTTTTGGCTTTTGGACTTAAGGGCACAAGAAATGAGTATAATGATCAATGCCATGAGATTTTTCTTTGCCTCCCAACGACCCTCCTAATAGTGCGAGATCCCCAATACTCAAGAACAGAAAAGAAAGGCTATGTAGGCTAGCCTTCACGACATCCTTCTTGAGCACTTGAATTTTTGTTTTGTGAGACATCGATTGAGAATACCAATTTTGTTTAATGGGAAATCAAGGAGGCGTGGAGAGGAAAAACCCAACATACGAGGGACGGGAAGGAGGTGATGGGAATGTACCAACTCCCCTTAAAAATAGAGATTCACTATTGAGGCCGTAATATTCTGTTCATTTTTCTTTTTGCCTCCTGCTTTCCAAACAGCTGAAGGTAGCAAATACGTGAATTGCCTAAAAAAGGAGTCTTTCATGCATCCTTCCATTTCCTGCCCCCGGCCTATATATACAATATACAAACGCATGCGTCTATCCAATTAATCGTACCCTTACAAGTTCATCCCTCAATAAACAAATAGAAGGCTAAATAAATAGATTGAACTATCAAGTAGTTCATCTCTTTAGATCCTGTCACCATGCAGGGGCACAATTTGCCTCTCGGCATTGCTGTTCTTGTGCTGATCCTAGCATCCATCTCCCCGGCTTCTTCGCAGCAGCAAGTCAGCTTCAACATTGGTGGCGGCGCGGCCAAAAAGCCGAGCTCCGGTGGTGGCGCGGGAGCCGGAGGCGGCGACAGCTTTGACCAGTTCATCACCAAGAACGTCGAGCACTTTGCCGTCACCGAGCAGATCTACGCTAGCAAGGCCAAGGCCAGCGGCGGCAAGGTGCTCGACGCGGAGCTGGCGGCGGCCGAGGCCGGCACGGTGAGGTATGTCGTGAGCCCCGACGGCAAGGGAAATTTCAAGACCATCACCGATGCGATCAAGGCCGTGCCGGAGAAGAACAAGAAGAGGACCATCCTCGACATCAAGCCCGGCACCTACAAGTATATATCTCGGTCGATCCCAATAGATGTTGATCAAATTATGAGTTTGCAATTTTGATCAGATTGCAAAGGGAAAATGCAGGGAGAAGCTGACAATCCCGATGTGGAAGCCGTTCATCACGTTTGTGGGCAACCCCAAGAACCCGCCGGTCATCACGTGGGACGACACGGCAGGGACGCGCGGCAAGGACGGCAAACCCCTCGGCACCCTCGCCAGCGCCACCGTCGCCGTCGAGGCCGACTACTTCTCGGCCTCCGGCGTCGTATTCAAGGTTAACTAATCACCATCTTTTAGGGGAAATCAGTCTGATCCTGTCTATGCAATGCCAACAAAATTGAGTTGCGTTCGCGGAATGTATGCAGACAAAATCCTATCGAAGAGATTTTTGTTTTGTTTTTGCATGCATGCATATCCATCGAGTTGTGGACCGTGAAAGCTGGCGAAAATTGTTGGGCCAACCTGAGCCGAGCATTTGGACCCATATAATACTCTTATAGGGAGATATCCACGTGTAGCTTCTAAGAGCCCATGAAATTGGGCCAACCCTATTCAGCGCTGCAGGCACCGGTTAAGGGCAATTTTCCTAACCGGCGCCTGCAGCCGCATTAACTGGGCCGGCCCACTTATTTTGGAAAGGTTCATTAACTTTGGAAAAAGTTTATCAATTTTGAGAGAAGTTCGTCAATTTTGTAAAATAGTTCTTCGATTTGTTAAAAAGTTCATTGAATATGAAAAATAAAAAGAGACAGGGAGAAATGAAAAACAAAAAAGAGAAAACAAACAGAAAAAGAAAACATAAAAAAGGAAGAAAACCGGGTAAAATAAAATCCCCGGAACCCAGCCTAGAAAACTGGGTGGAAAAACAAACCAAACTAGGACTCTCGCGCACTAAGAGAAAGATGAAAAAGAAGAAACCCAGCACCAGTCGGCAATTTTACAAAATTAATGAACTTTTTTCAAATTATATAATCTGTTTCCAAATGTGATGAACTTTTTTAAAATTGATTAACTCTTCTCAAATTTGATAACTTTTTTCAATTTTGATGAACTTTTTTGTTAGATCGATGAACTTTTTTCGAATTTGATAAACTTTTTTAAAATCAATAAACTTTTTTTGAATTCAACGAACTCTGTTCAGGTTAGATGAACTTTTCTAAATGCAATGAACGTTTTTTCCAATCGATGAACTTTTTTCATTTTTGTGTGAACTTTTTTCAAAACCAATGAACTTTTTTTTAGTGAACTATTTGTAAAAATTGATGAATTTTTTTAAATTCAATGAACTCTTTTAATTCAATGAACATTTTTTTCAGATTTGATTAACTTTTTCAAAATCAATGAACTTTTTTAGTTAACTATTTGTAAAATTGATGATTTTTTTCAAATTCGATGAACTCTTTTTAATTCAATGAGCAGTTTTTTTTCAGATTTGATTAACTTTCTTTAAATTTCAAGAACTTTCTTAAATTGCATGAACTTTTTGAAATCGATGAACTTTTTTCAAATTCAATGATTTTTTTTCAAATTCGATCAACTTTTTCTGAAGTTTATGAACTTTTTTCATTTTCGTGAACTATTTTGAAATTGGTGAACTTTTTTTCAAGATTTTGATAAACATTTTTCAATTTTTTGTGAACTATTTTTTATTATCGATGAACGTTTTCAGAATCATTTGCATATTCAGGAATTTTTTCCGAAATCTGTGAAGTTTCCGTTTTTAAAAAGAAATCATGTAACAGAGGCTCTAATAGGTTTTAAAGGTTTAGCGCTGTATTTAGTCACTAGCTGCTGCATGTCCGAGTTGTTTAGTTGAACACTGTAGGACGTGTTGGTCGTGAGTTCGATTTGTTGAGGTGCCGCTATTTTCTGGATAGTTTTGCTCTTTTTTTTGTGCGTTGCTTCTTCATGGGCCAGCCCACTCATCTCCTAATCGGCGCCTGCAGCGCCGACTAGGAGCTCCCATGAAATTGGCCGCTATATTTCTCAAAAAAAAAAAAAAATGAAATTGGCCGCTATATTTGGAGTCTCTAAAAAAATAAAACATTTATGTATTCATGTAAACTTTGATCTTATGAAATTATGAGATTTTTTGCTTAAGCGGCCTATTCTTCATGGCAGAACCACGCACCATTGGCAAAGGCGGGCCAAGAGGGCGGGCAAGCGGTGGCGCTGCGGTTGTTCGGCACCAAGGCTGCCTTCTACAACTGCACCATTGACGGCGGGCAGGACACGCTCTACGACCACAAGGGCCTCCACTACTTTAAGAATTGCATCATCCGGGGGAGCGTCGACTTCATCTTCGGCTTTGGGAGGTCCCTCTACACGGTAATTAACCAACCAAATATGTACTTTCTCCGTTCCGAATAGATGTATTTTAGTTCTAGATACATCGATTTCTGCGACGAGTAATTTGAAACGAAGGGAGTACTACATTCACACATGTACCTACGTGAGGTAGGCAATGATATTTGATGCATTTTATTATGGTGACACCCACGCGCATGCGTGCGTGCAGGACTGCACGATCATGTCGGTGACTACGGAGATAGCGGTGCTGACGGCGCAGCAGCGGAGCAAGGCCATCGACGATAAGGACGCCATCGAGAGCGGGTTCTCGTTCGTGCGGTGCAAGATCTTCGGACTGGGCCAGATCTACCTGGGGAGGGCGTGGGGGGACTCGTCGCGGGTGGTCTACTCCTTCACGGACATGAGCAAGGAGGTGGTGCCCGTCGGCTGGGACAAATGGAAGGTCGAGAAGCCAGACCGGTAACCATAGCGCGCGTTTCCTCTCGCTTAATTTAGCCTTCACCATTTCACATCGCGCAAATTAACCGACGGGCCGGCTGGTGGTGATGGTTGCTGCAGGAAGGGTGGTGTATTCTACGGGGAGTACAAGTGCAGCGGGCCCGGGGCCATGTCCAACGAGAGGATCGGGTGGGCGCGGGTGCTCGACGACGCGCAGGCGAGGCCCTTCACCGGCTCGCACTTCGTCTACGGCAACTCCTGGATCCTACCCCCGCCCAAAAGCAACTTCTAGGTTGCTCAGGAATGCAACTATTAGCAAGCCCATTTGTCACCAACTCGTGTATCCAAGATCTCCACTTGTTGAGGTTACACGACGATAGCGAAAGCCTGCATAATTGGCTTTAAGGAACTTTTTTTTTGCAGGGAGGCTTTAAGAAAGGTTTGTAATAAATTGTGTAAGAGCATCTCCGACAGATGATTTAGTATAGGGCAAATGCCCAAAAAACTGATTTTTGAGCAAAACTAGAAGCAACAGCTGCTGGAGAACAAAACGACCCATTTGTTGTAGGCTTGGTATCTTGCTTTAATCTTGAGTTTATGGTCGTTTGGTTGTTGTAAGTTGGATCATGTGGACTGATGGAGGGTTGTATTTTTTCTATCTAGCTTAATATATATACATGCAGTCCTCCTACATGGTTAAAAAAACTGTTTTTTAAGGCATTTGGACCCCAAAAAAAAGATACAACTCCAGCGGCTGATACGTGCAACAAATATGTAGTGGCCACGGGGCTGTTGCAAAATAGACTGAAGCCGCGCGCAAACTGTCATGCTGAAATTTTCGATCATTGCACCCGCTACTATACCACAATTGCCGTTGGTGGGATCTCGGCCGCCGCCGCCATGGTCCGCTGTCCACCCCGTCTCAGCCAACAGATGGGATCTTCGTGGAATAGTAGCTTGCGCCAGCGATAAAATTCTTGAAAATATGGCGGAGGGTTTATGTATTTATAGGGAACTATGGCGGTGGAATCAGATCAACATGGTATAGGGGGATCCCCACACGGCCTGGTAGTGCGCCCTCCCCCAGGACAGCGGGGTGGCCGTGTGGGCCCCTGGCTTCTCGCCTCAATCTCTCCCGAAGCTTCACGTGTTTCTTGTTGCCCCAAAAAAATCGTATTAAATGAACAAGTCATTTTAACCTCCGTAGATATTGATTTCCTGTGAAATTGAAAACAAGCAGAAAACATAAACTCACACTGGGCACGGAATTTTAGTCCAAAAAAATAACATAAATTGCTATAAAATATATTAAAATAATAATATAATAGCATGAAATAATCAAAATTATAAATACATTTAAGACGTATCACTGCTCATCGTCCAGGTCTTGTGCTCGCCATCACCAATGTGAGAGTGGAGAGAGAGAGGAGAATGAATGGTGAAGGGTGAGGGGAGTTATGGCAGTGCTACAGGAAACAACACATGTGTCGCTCTCGCGGGCAGCCTCTGACGCGCACGTGCTTTGAGTTTCGTCGCTCGGACCTGGCTGTTGAAAGTCACACAATTCAAGCGTTCCTCTTGAGCCAAGCCCGAAGGTGGTTTAAAAAATCGCGGAGCCATGATTTTGGTGCTAGACATGCAACCAAATGGACCAAAATTGCATCGCGCAAGCGGGGTGGATCTCAGGCAAGCTACCAAACGCGTCATACATGCTTGAGCTATAGACACTGTTTGTGTTAGATTTTGCAGCCATATCCCGTGAGGAAAAGCTGAAGTTGTACAGCTAAATCAGAGCTGCTTCGTGTACAAAGTCCATATCCGCTTCGGCCTCTTTTACGTGGTATAGCCTAGAGCACCTCAAAGCGTACTTTGGCGGGAGCAACTAGTTAGCGAGCGCTCCTTCGGAGCGCTCGTAACAAGCGGTTCGGGAGCACTCTGCTCGTGACAAGTGTCGCGCGCGGAGCGCTCCTGCAACGAAAAACCAGTTGCACGGTTGGTTTCCGGTTTTCTCTTTTCGGTTTGTGGTTTGGTGCATTTTACAATTTGATCCTCGAACTATCAGAATTTTTTGTTTTTCCTTTCTGCACGAAAACAAAAAGAAAATACCAGTTCGTGCGGTTGGTTCCCTGTTTCCCTTTCTCGTTTCCCTTTTTGTTCCCATTATATTTCCGGATAATGAAGATTTATGGGATAGTTACGTGCGGGGACTACCAACACTATCAAATGTGACCTTTCAAGTAAAGAAAAAAAGCAAGTTTTTAATGTAAAACGGTAGTCTCCAGAATCGTTCGACTTTTTTATAGGCACAGATGAACACTAGGAAATGCATGGGTGTATAACTTTACTAAATTGAAGAAAAGCGCCTCTGGCGCAAGGGCACCTCCTGCTCGCCTTCGGCTCGTTTAATTTTCATAAACATCTTGAAGGGGGGTATAGGTCGAAGTGTGTGTTGGTCGTGCAGCGTGCTGGTTAAATGCGGTGCGTTGTCCTCGTGGTGTGACACGGCGCCCGCGCGAGGCACCTCCTGCTCGCCGGCTCGTTTAATTTTCATAAACATCTTGAAGGGGGGGCATAGGTCGAAGTGTGTGTTGGTCGTGCAGCGTGCTGGTTCGTGCGGCGCATTGTCCCGCGTGGTGTGACACGGCGCCTCCAACGTGAGGGCACCTCCTGTTCGCCTTCGGCTCGTTTAATTTTCATAAACATCTTTAAGGGGGGCATAGGTCGAAGTGTGTGTTGGTCGTGCAGCGTGCTGGTTCGTGCGGCGCGTTGTCCCTCGTGGTGTGACACGGCGCCTCCGGCGCGAGGGCACCTCCTGCTCGCCTTCGGCTCGTTTAATTTTTATATAGCAGGTCGTGCAAAAGGCAAGCTGCTTTGTTTCAAAAGGCACGGGTTTGAAGCATGTGCAGTCACGTCTCCTTAAGAGCTAGGCTTTGTTGAGGATATATAGGTTTGTGCGTGCATGCACATGTGTGCATACTACGAAGGCATTGGTATGTTGCCTCCGGAGGCATGGGTTTGAAGCATGTGAAGTCACGTGTGCATTGGAGCTAGCCACGGTTGAGGCGCTCTTAGTATGTGTGTGTGTGGATATTGCCTAGAGGCATGGTGACCCAGGCTTTGGTGGCACAAGGCCATGTCGCCTCTGGAGGCATGGGAGGATGGTCTCTAGAGTCACGCGTAAGGGTATGTGTGTGTGTGTGGATATTGCCCGGAGGCATGGTGATCCAGGTTTTGGTGGCACAAGGCCATGTCACTCTGAAGGCACGTGAGGGTGGTCTTCAGAGTCACGCATAAGGGTTCGTTTTGGAAGTTACTGCTGTCGTACAAATAAAAAGAGGCATTGTTGTTTATAGTTTACTGGCACTCTTTGATGATGTAAGAGGCACTGTTGTCGAAATAGTTCTCTTTTCAATATGAACACGCAATTTCTAACTACATTACATAGAAATGTGAGTTATTTATAAACTGTTTTGTCACGTCTACATAGAATTAGCCTCGCGGGCTAAATCAAAAGTTTTAGTCTTCATTTTTGCTGAATATCTTGCTAATCTCGTCACCCATTTCGTTAGCTTTGACTTGATTCATCTCGCTATTTAAGAGAATGTACATTGCCTCTGCCCTCCAGTCTTCGACCTCATCCTGTGAAATGTTGCCGAGAAGAGAAGTATATTATTAGAGTTTGTGCATATAAGTTGTTTATAAGTAAATATATATAAACTTTCTGTCAAATCTTCCAGGTCTTCGACAAACTTTTCACCATTTTAGATGAATGCAAGCTTTAAAACAGCAAATGTTGATTCTCCCTTTTCTACCACTTGAACATCTTGCACGGTATGAATCTGCCATCTTGTACCCTTGGCATTCATTGTTTGTCCTAGTATGATGTTGAAGACTTCTTTAAACCTAGGTACCTGGGAATATTGCATTTTGTAATTAATTGTTTTAATATTGCAACTTGTAAAACTAAAAAAATTGTTATGTATAAATGCTTACGATTGCCGACTTATGAACATGATATTCCTGAAACTGTCTTTCTCTTTCTTTTTCAGCATCTTCATTTTCCTGAAGAATTCGACATGCTTCTTTTGGACGCAATTTATCGATGTCTATCTTTTCTTTCTCAAATTCCTCTGGAGTCGTTTCTCGAGGATCAATAATGTGAACTTTATGTTTGTATTTGTCCAGCACATATAAGACATAGCGGTCATGCTTCTCCATTGGAATGAATATCTGCGTACAAAATACTTGTTGCTTAGATGACAGTTTAATATAAAGTAATTTAATAGAACACATATTTTGTGATTTTGTCATGGAGGAAAGGGTTGTTACCATGTTTGCTGTTGAGAGCTTTTTCCCTTGATTTTCCTTGAGATACATGGGGACCAGCTGATTCTTTGTTTTTTTCAATTCATTTTTAAATTTTGTAATACTAGTTTTGTGTTTCTTTAAATCCAATATATGATGCAAGCAATATTTATGATGAAAAAAACTGTTAGAAAACAGAGCTGTGTAACAATATAAAAAGAGTAGGTGTTGCAATATGGACAAGATTTTGCTTTTTAAAAGTTTACCTATGCAAAGTTTTGGGCCTAATATTACTCTGTCACTCTGTTTTGAATCTTGTCTGCTTTCCCAGATTTCTGCTATGTCATCGAGGACCCTCTTTTCCATATGATGTGGTATGTTCGTCTGTGCTGGTCTTGGACCAAATACTGCCTTCAATTGGGCTCCAGTAATTTGCGTTCTTTCACTGTCCCTACGGATGTGCCTAAATATAGTTTTGCTACGACAGGGAGATAAAATAATTTTGGAGGTCACGGTCAGTGAGAAACAGATTTTTACATTATTTTTGGCCTCTGTCCAACTATTTTGAGGTGGAATAGAAAACAACTCACTTTTTGCATTCCTCCTGCCAGCTGTCGCTCATGACTAGATGGAAGAGGTCGGACGCCTCCTTTGTGTGTTGGAAGCAATGAGAATGTTTTGGGTATGGACTGGTGCTTCGTCTTTTTTCCCTTTTTGTTTCATCTATTTCTGTCAGCGGAAGCAGATATGTAATATGTAAGCTCTCGTGATACGAAAGACATTGGTGAACCGTGGGATGGGTAGGTTATTCCAAAAAAAAATATAAATAGAAATGATTTTCTTACCTTTGTTGGTGGAAAAGAACTTTGAAGTTTCTGGTTTGAATTCTTTGATTCTTCCAGGTAGTTCCTCGCACTTTACTTGGTTTGTTTCACCAAATATGGCTGTAAAAAGGAACTCTGGTTTCCACTCGGCATCTATGTTGCTTTGCTGCATGGAGGTCATTGGATATTCTTTTAGTTTTATTTCATGAGATAATTGAATTATTCAAGTAGTGCTGCTTGTAAAAATTAAAATGGTTGCTCTCGTACTATTCACTTACATCGAAATCCTCATCATCTTTTATGAGATCAATGCCATTCCAGTATTTTGCAAATTGAACCATGAAGTGTCCGCATTGGGTACCCTGCTGTTTTGGCACGCAAACTCTGTTAGGTGTTTCTGCTATCCTCGACCAGTTCGGTTCGCTGTTGGCTCGTAGCTCCGCTTCGCCGTAATGCTTCTTCATGAGTGTGTGCATCCTTTTAATCTGTGATTACGGTTTGGTGTTATTGTTGGGTTTTGCCATTAATAAAGGGAATGCAGAAACTGGAAAACCAATTAGAAAACAAGGTTGAATTGACGTACCAGTTCTAGGTGATCCTTGTGGTGTGTTTTCCATGTATTTTTTCCGTCTCCGTGTCTGTAATTTACTGAGTCAAGTATGTCGATGGAGCTCGTGTACTTGTTGAGCACGTACAGTGTGTAGTGTTTAGCTGTGTTGTGAGGTATCATAATCTACGGTGTTTGGAGACAGAGTGAGTTAAAGTTCATTCTTGTGAGGAGAATTAAATGACATGTAAATGTGCAATCTGTAGGAAGAATGAATTATGTTTGTATACTTCTATTAACATACCAGCTTTTTCTTTAAAAGTTCCTTCCCTGTTACAAGGGATGCAAACTGTTTCAATGCTTCGTCCTCATTGAATTCTGCTAGTCCTCCTTTTTCTCCAATTTTAACAACGAGCACGATCTGCGACCAAAACGTTTTCTACTTTTTAGTTCAATCTTTGTAATCACTGAAATGATGCAAGTGTTTTTGTAAAATTGGAGTTCATACGTTTGCAAATTCTACGGGAAGTATGGCTTTATCGGTTGTGTTGTATTGTTGTTGCACTGTCCATTCTTCGAACAATGCGTTTGCGATGGAGCCCTCCATCTGTCCATCATCTCCTTTCTGTACTTGTTCCATTATTTGTTTTCCTGTAACCCAATCGGGTCGCTTCGAGCTAATATATACGTTTAGACTGCAAGCAGAAAATTTTTATACATTAGTTAGGTTGGTTTAGAAAGGGGCAACATTTCTTTATTTTTTTGTTGTGACAAGAGAAAGTACTTACTCTCCGCATTCGTCCTGTCCTTCTTTGCTGAATAGGTATTCATGAAGTGCTCTGGCTTTGTTTATAAATTTGAAATCTCCTGGGACAAAAGTAGGAATCATGATTTTTCCATGGAGCCTGCTTGAAGGCTTTACCGGCCTCTTCTTGACCGAGATTTTCTTGTCTGAGCTGTTCTTAGATGATTGAGGCATTGAATGTTCTTCTGATTCTTGCTGCAAGCTTGTCAGATACGACGTGGGATTTTTGTTGAACTCAAAGTCTTCCTGGTAAATCATTGTTGTTTTGATTTCATCAAATGTCTGGCCCATCTGTTTAAGCATACTCTATTGCTTCAGTTGGTCCGGGTCAAGGCTTTGTGTTTACCGGATATATCAATAACTTCATGCTCTTTTGTGGTTGTCGCATGCATAATAAGTTCTTTTGGCTCGGTATTTGGTGGAAACTCTTCTAGTACGCAACATTCTGTCTGTTGCATTTCTTTGTCTCCCATATCGACTTCATACTTCAGCATATCTGTTAGAATCAAAAAATAATAATTAAAAAAAATATTACTTCTTCTAGTGTGACAAAATTGCAAGGTTTAGTTTCTGAAAAGACTAACTTGTTGTACACTTGATTAATGACAGTTTGGTATTCCCTCTGTGTTGACTGATTAGTTGATATAGAATTTTTTCCTCAACTCTGGTACTTGTTCTGGCTCTAATGTTGCTGTTGTTCCATCATTGGAGTAGTGCTTTAGGTTCATGTACATATAGAATGTGCAGTCCATTCTGCATGTAGAGGAATGGTATTAGTGAGATTGTTGCATTCAAGAAACGAAAAGAAGAGAAGTGTTGGAGCTATGGTAGTGGTAATTGTTGCATTGAAAAGAAGAAAGAACAAAATTATTCCAGTAATTGTAGTAGTGAATCTTGCATTGAAAAAAAGAAAGAAGTGAAATGTTGGAAGTGCTTACGTGTCTTCTCCTTGAAGTGGCACCTGCAGTTTGACCCTTTTGAAATGGTCGATGCTTTTTTGTGAAAGTTGTAGCTCTGTGCTTACGTGCTTCCATATTTTCATTAATTTGCTGGTTACATTGTTGAAGAATTCTATTGTGCCTGGATATGCAGTTGAAGAGTCAAGGAGTTCAAAGCGTTGTTTTTGCATGTTAACTTTAATGGTGAAGTAATGACTTGTATTTTTGTCTTGCTCAAACCCGCGCAACGAACATGGTAGAAGGAACTGCAAAACAAAAAATAAAAATAAAATATTTGGAAATCTTCTTATATTTAGAAACATAAAATAAAAAGAGAACTTTTGCATAACATATACGCAAGCTGATCTGCTTACCATGTTATAACCTTGCAGTTTTTCTTCTTCTTGCATGTTGAAAAAACTGGCACGTAGTAATTTTTTTCTAATGTGTTCTTGATCATTATTTCTGTAGCACATTGGATCTTCGTCGTCGGCTTCCTTTATCGAGTGCTGCTTGTTTTGTCATAGATAGACAAAGGGAATTTCTAAGTTCAGTTATAGGGGATTATCTATTTATAAAGTCATATATATTGTTTTAAACGTGATTCTTTTGCCGTGATCTTTACTTACAGTGTTGCTTAACGACATAATCTTTCTCCCTGTGCCATTTAGTTGTTTTCTCAAGATTGTTAGCATGGGCTCGATTGCTTCGGTGCGTACTGATTTACCGACCTTGAAGCTTTCGGCGACATGGCCTAGATTGACATCAAACTTGTTCGTTGTAATGAAATGCTCATCCCTGCAAAGTATATTTAGAAAAATGTTTTAGTTTACATATGATACAGTCAAAATGATCATGTGTAATAATGTGTTTTGTGTTAGTTGCATGAACTTACATTTCTCTCTGTGTCCATGGCTTGCATACAACGTTGTACAGGTCTTCGATGGCTTTGTTGACGGAATCACTATCTTTGTCCCCTTTCTCCATTGTGCCTGCGATGATTTTGAATTTAATGCAAATAATTCCAAGTCACTAGATCACAAGATAGTAATTAAGTTTCTATTGTCTTGCCTGCTTTGATGCTAGAAGATATGTCCTGCCCAGTGTTTTTCCTTTCTTGTTCTCCTTCTGCTTCTTGCGGCATGTTATGTTCTTCGTTTTGCGTTGTACCATTTTGTTCAGTTTCTGCTCCATCCTCATTTGAGTCATCCGTGCCTTTCTTGGCATCATGTTTTCCTTGTCAACCGTCGTGTCTTGCTGGTGGTCTTTTCCGTCTTGTTTTTTAGTCTCGACCTGGTTGGCACTGACCTCTTTGCCAGGGGAATTGGCATCATACGACAGTGTAGGGTTTTCTTCGATGGTTCCTGCTTCTTTCTCTGGAACAATGTGTGTGTCTGCTTCATTGCTTGTATCTCTGTGTTTGCCTTCTTCGTGTTTCTGCGTTATCATTGAAAAAACATTGAAATAATTTAACTTGCTACTTTATTTTAATTATAGCAGCTGTTATGGGAAAATAGCGAAGCGTTCGGTGCGTGGTTTGAGCTATTTTGATTGTGATTAAGTCATAATTTTGTGGAAACATTTTGTGCAACTTCACCTGTTGAGCTGTCGTTGGTGATGCTGACTGTTCCACCCGTTCTTCGTTGAGTGTAGTTTCTTGGGTATCCTCATGTTGTTTGTTTTGGTGTTCATCGTCACTGTCATGGTTTTTGTCTTGCAGCTGTTCAATCATAAAGGTGGCTAAGTTTGAGTGTATTTGAGTTCTCATGGAACTACTTTATATTTTTGTAGAATCAGCTTATGTGACTTTACCTCCTCAATCGTTGCTGCTTCTGTTGTCTTTGCTACTGTTCTCATTGCTGTTGCTGAATGTTGTGCTTGTTCTTCGTTGAGTGGAGGTTTTTGGGCATCTTCTTCTTCTTTCTTTTGTAGTTCATCGCCGCTGCCGTCGTTTTTGTCTTGTAGCTTTTGAAACACACAGGTGGCTAAGTGGCAGTGCATTTGAGGTTCCACATAGCTATTCTATACTTTGATAGGATCAGCTTATGTAACTTTACCTTTTCAGTCGTTGTCGCTGCTTCCGTCTCTGCTGCGTGTTTTTCGGTGAGTGAATATTTTGGGGCTTGGTCTTCTGTGACGTTGATATCTGCCTTTTGAAGAACATGTTGCCCTTCTTCGGTGCCCTCCTTTTGCTCATTGGTCTCCTCTCTCTGCGATGCAGGAAAGTAGTGAAATGTCAAATGCGTGTTTTTGAACTATAGGTTCGTGAAGAGGTATTATGTGTTTTCACCTCTGTATTTGTTGTTGTTACTGCTGATTCTTCGTTCAATGGTGGTTTTGGGTCCTTCTCTTGCTCTTTATTTTGGTGTTCATCGTCACTGACCTTGTTTTTTTTCTTGCAGCTGTTCAAACGTAGAGGCGGCAAAGTGAGAGTGCATTGGAGTGAATACAAATGTGGTAGGTTGGAGTTTATTTGATTGTGCACGCAGCAATTTTATAATTTCATAGTTCAGGTTTCGTAAGTTTACCTTTTCAGTCGTTGACGCTGCCGCTGTCTCTGGTACCTGTTGTTTGGTGAGTGAATTTTTTGTGGCTTGGTCTTCAGTGGCATTATTGTCTACCGTTTGAAGAACATGTTCGGGTTGTTCATTGGGCTCCTCTGGTTGTGTTTGATGGTCTTGATTGTTGGTGGTTTCTTGAGCTTCTTGTGCCTGCACCAACACAAAAAATATTTAAGAAATGGGTGCATCTCTGACTATTCAGTTACAATTTCTTTTTTACAAGACCTCTTTCTCTGGAGTTGCAGGACTGTCTACTGCTGGAACTACGTGTAACAACCCAAATTTTCAATTTGGAATGTTATACATAGATCATTCATGCATATCATATTTTATTGCATTTCGTTTCGCGACCCTCAAAATCCTAAGCAACTCAAGGACCCTCGGAGAGAGTTGAGGATTTCCCGGTTTTCATATTTGAATTCTATCAAATATTAAAACGAGGATCATTGATTTTGATTATTTTTCTCTCTGAAAATATTTCATATTAAAATATATGAGAGGAGATACTATGACTTCTCCAAAATAATTGAAATATTGGAGAAAAAAAATTAAAACCAAAGATTTGATTTTATTCGGATTTTATCGCAATTTTATTTGCATTAGAAAAATTGCACGTTTTTCAAAATTGCATTTTAGGGCCAAGAAAATGTTCATCTCGTCCTAAATATTTTATTTAGACGGTGAAAATTTGTTTTGGCATTTTAATATTTTTATTTTATTTTCTAGGATTTATTTTTGGTTTGGCGGAATTATTTTTTTAAAAAAAGTTCAGCGCGTGACTGGGCCAAAGCCCAGCCGAGCCGGCCCGCTTCCCCCGCGCCGCCGTCTCCCTCTGGAGACCGCGCCTGTCGGTGTCAAAACCGGCGGATCTCGGGTAGGGGGTCCCGATCTATGCGTCAAGGCTGATGGTAACAGGAAGCAAGGGACATAGATGTTTACCCAGGTTCGGGCCCTCTTGATGGAGGTAAAACCCTACTTCCTGCTTGATTAATATTGATGATATGGGTAGTACAAGAGTAGATCTACCACGAGATCGTAGAGGCTAAACCCTAAGAGCTAGCCTACGATGTTATGATTGTAATTGTGATCGGCCTTCTAAGGACCAACCTCTCCGGTTTATATAGACACCGGAGAGGGCTAGGGTTTACATGGAGTCGGTTACAAGGAAGGAAATATAATATCCGGATCACCAAGCTTGCCTTCCACGCCAAGGAAAGTCCCATCCGGACACGGGCCGGAGTCTTGAGTCTTGTATCTTCATGCTTCAATAGTCCGGACGTTGTACACGATCCGCGGTCCGGATACCCCTAATCCGGGACTCCCTCGGTAGCCCCGAACCAGGCTTCAATGACGATGAGTCCGGCGTGCAGTCTTGTCTTCGGCATTGCAGGGCGGGTTCCTTCTCCGAATACTCCAAAGTGCCGGTTACGACGAATAGTGTCCGGCCTCCAATCAATGTTGTGCTCCTCGACTTCGGTGCCTCAGTAATGACCATCTCCACATGTCGGACGAATGCGAGGAGCCGAGGCATTTTCGCATTTGCCACCCTCGATCCTCCGGGCTAACCGTCTATTTGAAGGGACGGGGATTCTCAGATCCAAACCTCACTCTCCCTCCCAGAGCCAGCATCCAACAGAGTGCTCCGCGAAAAGCCATTCCAACATGGCCGGCCGTCGCAGCTCTTCTTCTTGCCCTTCTCGTTCCAAGTCGGGGGATTGGGGAGAGTGTTCAGTTCCTCATAGCTGTTTGATAAAGTTACAAACCCAAGGGTTTCTCCCACCGGCGTTCATGGTCTCCGTCCGAGTTGGAATAGCCACTTATGATGGAGGAGACCAAGCGAGGATCTCTAACCCATCTCCGGAGGGCGTATATGTCGATCCCTCATTTCTTTGAAGGCGTCGGGTTCCCTATCCACCCGTTTCTTCGCGGGCTCCTGGAGTTCTACGGCCTCCAGTTACATGATCTTACCCCTGCCTCTATTCTGCACATAGCGGGGTATGTTGCCCTTTGCAAGCTGTTTTTAGGCTGCGAACCACACTTCGGATTATGGAGGAAGTTGTTCTGCCTCGTCCCCCGCACCCAGGGGGAGTCCCTATGTCAAGTGGGCGGGGCCGAAGTATGGCGCATTGCTGAGACCGGATACCTGTCCAACACTCCTGAGAAGGCACAGAAAACTGGCCTTCATAGTGGTTTTATATAAGCAGCGTCCCCTTCCGGATCGGTCCGGCCAGGTCTCCTTGATTCAAGCAACGCCCGCCGAGGGCACCCCTAAGCTGGCGCCGGGGCCCTCAAGAAGAGGACACAAGGAAATATTCCTCGATGGGCGGGGTAAAGTTGCTGGCCAAATCCGGATGGCGATAGTTGAGGTTATGGCGATATGCATAAGACGGGGAGTGCAGCCGATCCAATATCGGGGGAAGCCCATGTGGCATTTCAACGGGGAAGATGACGCCGCCCGCTGCGGCCGTAAGGGTCCGGACTCCACTGCCGCTCTGGCAAGGATATTGTCCGATTTGTACAAAGGGGAAGAGGAGGAATTCCTTTGCATAAAAACACGGGATGGATTCTCCATGTACAACCCCCCAACGTGGGTAAGTTGCCATTCTTTTTCCCTACTTTACTTACTCTAGCGTTCTTCTGCTAAGATTACTTGCATCAATGCTTCTGGGCAGTAACTAAGGAGGGTCGTAGAAGGAATCTTCAGCCCCCTCCGCAACCAGAGGACCCTGGAAGGGCCCTAGATCCGGGACTCAAAGTTGATCCAGATATCACTGTGGAGCTTGTCAACGGGGTATTCTATCAGGCGAGATGGGAGCTGGGATGGCGCCCTAGTGGCCATTACGGCCGACTACCCTGGACTGCTCCCTGCTTCGTGTGTAAGCCAAACTAAAAACCCTTATCCTTCAAAGAGGACTCTTCCCAGGTATTACAATTTACCTTTGAGGTGTCGTTCTATTTGCGAAGCGACGGTCGAGGCGAGGCGAGCCCCTAGGGACTCGTCAACCCACAGCGTCAGATCGGGAAGGCTCAAGAGGAAGGCGGTGAGGTTGACACACCGCTCTGCAGGTAAAGCAATGACCTGCCCTGTAATTATAGAATTTAAAATATGACAGCGCCCTTTGTATGCAGCAGGAAGAGGAATAACGGACTATATCCGCGACCCTACCAATTACGCCTCCACCGGCCGAGTTCGTACCCGGCTTGAGCGGAGGCGACACGGGCCAGCACCGCATAGCTCTCCAACAAAGAGTGCGGATATGCTCTCGACCACGAATTCAAGTAGAGGCGCCATGAATCACAGGCACCGACGGGCGTGCTTGAACAACATCTTTTCGAAGAGGCATTTAATGCCTTCAATTCGGGAGACGCATACATCCGAAGCTGCTCAAGATGGGCTTGCCCGAGCGACGGCCGATATACCAAAGATATCTGGGTAAGAAAATTTGATAAGCATGCGTGCAGATAGCCCTAAGACTTGAAACGGTTGAAACAACAGTTTTAAGGATCAATGTATGTACAGGTCCTTGTAGAGAAGAACGAGCAATTGTCTCGGGAGCTGGAGGAATGCAAGGCTGAACTAAGGGCCGCAGTTGCCAAATTAGAGGAACCCCAGAAGCCCTCATCTGGTAACAATTGTCACAATTGCACGAAGATGCACCAGTTAGTAAATGGCTGATGTGACAAGTCTAACAGAAAATTCTGCAGACAATCCCGGGGTGAATTCGGAGGGCGTAAGAGAGGACGCATTGCATCTCAAAAAGCAGCTAGAGGCTGGCGAGCGCATTCTTACGCGAGTTAGGCGGGAGAAGAACGATCTTCAAGATGCCAAAGTTCAGCTGGACGTGGAGTTAAAAGATCTCCGCGCTCAGCTGGCGGACTCCTTGAAGGAGAACAAGAGGCTTCGACGCGGCATATATGGAAAGTGCCTAGACGAACTGTTGTACAGTTCGGTGAGGAAGTATATTGAAAGAATTTTGCTTGCAGGAATGTTAATGGGTCGCCCTGAGGAGGAGATGCCTCATCTTCACATGATTTACTGCAAGACCTTTAGCAACTGCACGAGGGAGCTCGGCAAGTGATGCAGGGTGTTGCTCAGGCTTTGTGGCCATCAAGCCTACTACCGAATGGCATGGGCGAACTTGCGGACCCGCTTCAAGGAGCCCGGCGGCGCTTCTGTCTATGGAAGATATCAGCATGCCGGCAAGGAGCAAGAGAAGCCTGGGCAATGGTGAAGACGCGCTACACCAAGCTGGACCAGAACCATATGGCCGAAGTGGGACCGGTGGGGCTCGATGGGCAAGAAATTCCCGTTAGTCTGGTGTATGACCAGGTAGCGTTAGCCGCTAAGTATTCTCAACAGGATTGTAAGCTAGATAGCATGTTGGATGGTATAGAAGAGGAATGTAATCAGTCCAAGTGACTGTGTAAATTAATGGGCGTGATGAGCCCCTAGCTGGATTAGAATCATTTGTCATGGTAGACCTTTTCGCTTCAGCCCCCGGATCCTATAGTCCGGGGTGTGTCCGAATACCCGCTCAGCTATACAAAACCGAGGTATGCGTCGAAACAAGGCGTAGGGGTCATAAGTGCTTGAACAGACAAGTACCCAACTAGTTATGTTATATTACATGGATAGTAAGAAACATCTTCCAGAGAGAATAGTTCCGTTAGGGGTTCCTTTCCCTGGGTACGCATGCGATGATGCACATGTCCGGACTGCGAACGAAGGCGCAGGATACAAGACTTCTGGGGATTTGTGTTATAATAAACAAATACATCTTTTGTTCACTGACCAAATATTCTCTTAAGGAAGCTAGCTTTCGGCTTCACCCAATCTGAGGTACACATCCGGCTGAACCGGCAGTAACAATCGCAGAGGTGCTCCCCTTATGCCCTAGCCGAATTAACGGGAACGTAGGGCATAAACACAAGAGCCAGGCAACCCAGCTTGGCAACATCTTAAGTCATATCGATGCATATAATGGTGAAGAAAAGGCACATATGGAAAAAGAATGCATATGCAACGGGCAGAAAGCCATGTAAGTAATCATTTTTAGCTTCCGTATAGGAAGCCCCCAGGTATTGCTTACACACTTAGTGCGGCCGGAGTGATCCGGAAATCCGCACTGTATTGAATACTTTGTGTGAAGGGAGAAAATGGCCGAGAAAGGAAAAGGGGATGGGGCATAATTAAAAGGGAGGGGTTAGGAGACGAACACTGTGTTCGGCGCTAGGCGTAGAATCTCCGCAGTCTTGTCGCGTTTCATGGGTTCGGCTCGAGTCTTTTATCAGATGCATTACGTAAGCGGTACGCTCCTCCGGTGAGAACTTTGTCAATGACGAAGGGACCCTCCCACTTGGGTTTGAGTTTGTCCTTCTTCTCTGGTAGTCGTAGAACGAGCTCGCCAATATTGTAAGTTTTGGCCCGCACTTCTGCCTTTGGTATCGTCGAGCCTCTGGCGATAGAATGCGGAGCGGGCTTTTGCGACATCGCTCCTCCTCCGGGCGCCCAAATTATCCTGCCGATCTAACTCGGCTTCCTTCTCTTCGTACATGCGTACGCGTGGTGAATCATGTATTATGTCGCAAGATAATACTGCTTCCGTGCCGTACACCATAAAAAATGGTGTATATCCGGTGGTGCGATTTGGCGTGGTCCGTAGCCCCCAGAGCACGGAGTCGAGCTCCTCCACCCAGTGCGTATCCGATTCTGTCAAGGATCGCACTAGTCTGGGTTTGATACCACTCATAATGAGACCATTTGCCCGCTCTACCTGGCGGTTTGTTTGGGGATGGTAGACGGAAGCGTAATCGAGCTTGATGCCCATTTTTGCGCACCAAGTTTTCACTTCATCGGCTGTGAAATTTGAGCCATTATCAGTGATGATGCTATGGGGGACACCGTATCGGTGTATGACCCCGGATATGAAGTCTATAACTGGTCCGGATTCGGCCATTTTAACTGGTTTAGCTTCTATCCATTTGGTGAATTTGTCCACCATGACCAATAAGTATTTCTTCTTATGGCTTCCCCCTTTAAGAGGTCCGACCATATCCAGCCCCCAGACCGCAAAGGGCCAAGTTATGGGGATTGTCTGGAGAGCGGTAGGGGGCATATGACTCTGATTGACAAAGAGGCGGCAACCGACGCGGTGTTGGACAAGGTCTTGTGCGTCTTTCGGGCCGTCGGCCAATAGAAGCCTGTCTGAAGGCCTTGGCGACTAATGCCCGAGCAGCGGCGTGGTGCCGCCCGAGGCGGCATGGATTTCAGCCAAGAGCTGCCGCCCTTCCTCTTCGGAGATGCAGCTTTGTAGTACTCCGGTAGCGCTTTTCTTGTAGAGTTCCCCTTTGTAGACTTTGTAAGCTTTAGAACGCCGGACAATGCAGCGTGCTTCATTTTGGTCTTGGGGCTCTCTGCCTATTTAGGTAGGCCAAGAAGGGCTCGGTCCACAGGCGATTACAGCCATGATTTCGTGGGCGAGGAGTTATTCGAGGTAGAACCTCCGACTATGTCTGATGGTTCGGAATCTGGGGATGTATTCGTATCCGTGCTAGTATTGCCGGACTCCCCTTCCCATACTACGGATGGCTTGAACAGCCGTTCCAAGAATATGTTAGGTGGGATAGGGTCGCGTTTAGCGCCGATGCGGCGAGGACATCCGCCGCTTGATTGTTTTCTCGAGCCACATGGTGGAATTGAGCCCTCGAACCGAGCTGACATTTTGAGGGCGGCATTACGGTAGGCCGCCATTTTGGGTCCTTGGCATCAAAATCTCCGTTTATACGTGATATTGCGAGGTTTGAGTCCCCGCGCACTTCTAGGCGTTGAATGCCCATAGAGATCGCCATCGAAGACCGTGCAATGAGCCTCGTGTTTGGCTGCATTGTTGGAGTCGTGTATAATATTTGGAGGACGTACTGGACCGTGTCTCCGGTGGGAGACGTCAGGACTACACCTGCTCCCAATCCGGCCAGCATTTTAGAGCCGTCGAAGTGCATGATCTAGTTTGAGTATGCGCCATATTCTTTAGGGAGTGTGGCTTCTGTCCATTCGGCGATGAAGTCCGCCAACACTTGCGACTTGATGGCCCACCGAGGTTTGTACGTTATGTCGAACAGGAGGAGCTCAATGGCCCATTTGGCAATCCGGCCCGTAGCATCGCGGTTATTTATTATGTCACTGAGTGGTACTTCGGAGGCCACCGTAATTGAACACTCTTGAAAGTAGTGTCGTAGCTTCCGGGATGCCATGAACACCGCGTATGCTATTTTTTGATAGTGTGGGTATCGGGATTTGCATGGGGTTAGGACCGTGGACACGTAGTAGACCGGCTTTTGGAGCGGGTATTTGTGTCCGTCAGCCTCTCGTTCAACGACGAGTACTGCGCTTACAACTTGATGCGTTGCAGCTATGTACAACAACATAGGTTCATCGACATTCGGCGCTGTTAGTGCTGCATTACTGGCCAATAAGGTCTTTATTTCATTCAGTTCGACCGTGGCTGCATCCGTCCATACGAAGTGTTCGGTGCGCCGAAGAAGGCGATAAAGCGGTAGTGCCTTTTCTCCTAACCTGGAGATAAAGCGGCTGAGAGCAGCCACGCATCGGGCTAGTTTTTGGATGTGCTTGAGGTCAGTTGGTATGGCCAACTATGACAGAGCTCGGATCTTTGCCGGATTCGCTTCAATTCCTCTGTTGGAAACGATGAAGCCGAGTAGCTTCCCCGAGGGGACGCCAAAAACACATTTTTCCGGATTCAGCTTGATGTCGTATGTCCGGAGATTGTCGAATGTAAGCCTCAAGTCATCTATTAGGGTTTCAACGTGTCTTGTTTTTATGACCACGTCGTCCACATATGCCTCCACTGTTTTGCCGATTTGCTTTTCCAGGCATGTTTGAATCATTTGTTGGTAGGTTGCACCGGCGTTCTTGAGCCCGAAAGGCATAGTGTTGAAGCAGAAAGGGCCATATGGTGTTATGAAAGCGGTTGCAGCTTGGTCAGACTCTGCCATCTTTATTTGATGGTATCCAGAGTACGCGTCGAGGAAACACAGGGAGTCGTGTCCTGCTGTGGCGTCGATGATTTGATCAATGCGAGGGAGGGGAAAGGGATCCTTGGGGCAAGCCTTGTTGAGGTCTTTGAAGTCGACGCATAGGCGCCAGGATTTGTCCTTCTTTGGCACCATCACCAAATTTGCCAGCCAATCCGGATGTTTGATATCTCTGATGAATCCGGCCTCGGTAGCAGCTAACTCTTCCCCCATTGCTGTCGTTTGGGCTCGAGAATCGCCTTAGGGTGCCTTGACTGGTTTATATCCTTTTAGAATATTGAGGTTGTGTTCGGCCAGTCTGCGTGGGATGCCTGGCATGTCCGATGGGTGCCAGGCGAAAATATCCCAATTCTCGCGTAGGAAATCTCGTAGTGTGGCGTCAATCGCGGGGCTCAGCTGTGTCCCGATGGAAGCTGTCTTCGTGGAGTCCGTTGGGTGGACCTGGAATTTGACTATCTTGTCTGCCGGTTTGAATGAGGTGGACTTGGGTCGTTTGTCTAGTATCACGTCGTGTACATCCACAGTGGCCTTGATGTTGTTAACTCTTGGCTGCTAGGGCTTGAATAATGCTTCCAAGGCTAGAGCTGCGGTTTTATTTTTGGTGTGAGCGCAACGTCCGGATCACGGCTAGAGTGATGATTCAATTGGGTCGGGCATTTTAAGCTTCATGTACCCATAATGGGGTGCGACTTGAAAGCTTGTAAACACGTCCCGCCCTAGAAGGCGTGGTATCCGCTGCTAAAAGGAGCCACAGGAATGTGATTTCTTGGACCTATAAGTCTCCGGGTGCGAATACCACATCAGTGTGATTTTTCCCTTTTGCGCTTCACGAGTAGGGATAATTCCACGAAGGTCGTGCCGCTTTGTTCAATGCGGCTTCTATCAATCTCCATCCTGCTGAGTGTTTCTTCATAAATCAGATTTAATCCGCTTCCGCCGTCCATGAGTACTTTAGTGAGCGAAAGCCGTCACGATCGGACTAAGGACCGAGCGGCTGGTGCGGACAACCCGGAATCGAGGTTCATCACTGGCATTAAAAGTTATAGCAGTGTCGTTCCAAGGGTTTATTTTTGCCACACGGTAAATTTCAGCGGAGCCTCGGCGAGCTCGCTTGTGCCTATTGTTTGATGCGAAAGTCTCGAAGACTGTTAGTACCGTATTGTGTTTGCTGGCGGGATGTTGTTCCGCTTTATGGCCTACAAGAAGATCCTCGCCACATTTTGCCACCTGCCGGAGTATCCAACATGCCTTAAGGCTATGAGTTGGTGTTGTATCTGGGGTACTGTGGAGCTTACATGGCCCGTCGAGCCATCCTTCCAATACGGATCTCCGCCCTGGAGTGGGCTTTGGTTTCTCGAGGGTTGGGTCGGATGACTTACGAGAGTTCATCCATTTACTTCGGGCAAAGGTTTTGGCGAGAGCAGTACTATCCCAAAATTATGTTTGGGTCTTCCAAGCGCTCTCCATCGCACAGTTCTTCCGTACTATGGCTGCCAAGTCCGCGAAGCGCACTATGTCACGGCGGCTTATAGCATTGAGGAGTCCTTCGTCCGTGCAGTTTTTGCAGAAAAGTGAGACCATGTTCTCTTCGCGGCAGTCCCCGACCTTGTTAAGCGCAAGGAGGAATCTGGCCCAGTAGCGATGTACGGTTTCCTGGGGCTCTTGCCTGATTCGGGAGAGACAGTTTAGGTCCAGTTTGGGGTCCGGATTTTGATCCGATCTAACGCCCAAGGGCGCGGGCGGTCCCGAACTAAACAACTCAGGATCCGGGGTGCCCAATTTCTTCGGCCCGGTGCCCGATTTTAAGTCCGGGACCTGGGTCAGGTTTTCCTTTGAGCAGGTCTTTGGCTCAAGGAGTTCGGTGATCCGAACCCAACTTGTCCTCAAAGTTGAGGGGGAATCCGCGTGTGGTTCCTCCACTATCGCTATCTCATGGGTAGCCGGCGGGGACCTGACGTCCCTTTGGTCGGGTTTAAGCCCAATCCGGTCGTAGTCTGTAGCGACTCCCAGAGTGGCGATACGATCCAAGAGTTCGTTAAGGGAGGCGAGCTCCATTGGATCCATCTGTTCGACAAGTTCCGGACTGACGCGAAGGTTATGATTGATGACCCGAGAAGTCATCGTCGGTGCCACTGCCGATGGGGCGGCCATGATAAAGTCGCTAAGCCGGAGCGTCTGGCCTACAGCCGAGCCCCTCGAGTAATGTCATCCTTGACAATGAGGCGAGCCATCGAGCTCGACGGCGGCGATACGTAGGGACTCTCAATGAAAGCACCAATGTCGGTGTCAAAACCGGCGGATCTCGAGTAGGGGTCCCGATGCATGCGTCAAGGCTGATGGTAACAGGAAGCAAGGGACACAAATGTTTACCCAGGTTCGGGCCCTCTCGATGGAGGTAAAACCCTACTTCCTGCTTGATTAATATTGATGATATGGGTAGTACAAGAGTAGATCTACCACGAGATCGTAGAGGCTAAACCCTAAGAGCTAGCCTATGATGGTATGATTGTAATTGTGATCGGCCTTCTAAGGACCAACCTCTCCGGTTTATATAGACACCGGAGAGGGCTAGGGTTTACATGGAGTCGATTACAAGGTAGGAAATATAATATCCGGATCGCCAAGCTTGCCTTCCACGCCAAGGAAAGTCCCATCCGGACACGGGCTGAAGTCTTGAGTCTTGTATCTTCACGCTTCAATAGTCCAGACGTTGTACACAGTCCGGCAGTCCGGATACCCACTAATCCAGGACTCCCTCAGCGCCGCCGCCGCCTCGGACGAGGAGTCTGGCCGGGACTCCATTTCCCCGCCGCCTTACCCCCTCCTCCAAGCTGCCCCCTCCTTAACTACTGCCGCCCCGAGCCCCCACCACCACTAAACCCCGCCTCCACCGCCGCCTCCACCTGCAGCGCCGCCCGCCGCCTTGCCCGCCAGAGCGCCCAGCCCGCCCGCCGCCTTGCGCCGCACCGCCGCCGCTGTAGCCCGCCGCCCCGCCCGCCTTCGCCCGCCGCAGCAGTTCGTCGCCCGCGCCGCAGCCCCGCCTCGCGGAAATGCGCCCGCCGTTGCCACCGGCGGTTTTTTAAGAAAACCGATTCGGTTTTTTTAGAAACCCTAGTTCGTTTTTTTAGATCGGTTCGCCGGTTTTTCTCGGTTTAGCTAATTAGTGGACGTTCGTCCGTACATTCGTGTTAACGAACGGTTTCCGCTTGATAGTTACAGACAACGAACGTTCGTTCATTAGCCTGTTCGTCCGTTTTCTTTTTTCGGATTTTCCCGCGATTATTCTCGATTGTGATTTCTGATCCGATTTTTATTTTAGTTTATCTTTTCGCTCGTTTATCAGAATCAGGTAATTCAAGCCCCTAGATCTTCGTCTCGAAACCCTCTTTCTGTTTAATCAACTTAAACAAGATTTTGGTACTGTAAAATTTGACTTTAGTTCAGATTAGTAAACGGATCTTGTTTCTTTCGCCGTTTGAGTTTTGTTGCTTCGTTTGGTTTGATTCTTTTTGCAAACCGGAGTTCTTAAGTTGAACTTTCTGGTCAATTCTTCTTATTTGAGTTTTGCCTGTGCATATTTGCTTGATTGCTTACGTATGCCATTGTTTGTTTGCGATAGAATTCCCGGAGTGCGAAGCGTGCTACTATGAGTCCCTAGGTTTCGCGGATCGTCAGCAAGGCAAGTAACACACACGATCATACTCTTTTCATACCCAGTTTTTATGCATTAGTTCTAATCCTCAAACATTGCATGATTAGGATGTCATTAACATGTGGGTCGGGAAGTAGTTGATGAGGTAGAACCTATTGCCCTGTTATATTCAAACCCTTGGGAGTTACTTCTACGTATTGCTTGTATTGCTATGCTATGCTCGTAGACGTGGTTTGGGTGAGTGAAATCCATGAAAGATGTGAGATTGTTAATTAATGGTTCAACTTAAGGTGGCAACTTAAATACACATCTGGGTGGATTGAGGCACCTGGAGAATCCAGTGTTGCCTATATTTTTGGAAATCCCGGGGTTTCGTGTGATTTTCCTATGGACCGCCACCCAGGCTCAAAGGGAACTGAGATATTTTCATGCTAGAAACTTCTGTGTGCAGCCACAAGCTATTATGGGCTCTAGCATAGTTGAGTAAGTTACGTGAAGCTCTTGAAGAGGTGGATCAACAGGTAGAGGGTTGTAGGTTTGGTATGGTCTGCCCGGAGTAGAGAGTTAATGTTCCTGAAAGACTGTGTCTCGTTCATCCATTTCTCAAACATCATGAAGTGCAAGAAATCCAACGGAGGCGATCAAGTCTTGTGGGGAAAAGTGCGCAAACCTCTGCAGAGTGTATAATCTAATCATGGTTAGCCGTGTCCCCTGTTATGGACAATCTTGAGTATCTAGTACTTGGAGTATCCTAAGTATCTCATCACCTAAATTAATATTGTTGGGCTGATAACTACTTTAATTGGGATTGAGTTGGAGGAACCTTCTCAATGATGTTTCAACTACCATGATAGTTAAATTAAAATCTATTCCTTTGTTGTAGGGAAAAATTGGCTTTTCGCAAAAACTATAACCATAGAGCTTTCCACCAGCCAAATATGCATGTAGTGATAGCATTATTCTGTTTTGCTCTATTGTGTTATATTGCCAGCATATTCCATGTGCTGACTCGTTTTCAGGCTGCAACGTATTATGTTGCAGACTTTTCAGACGAGGAGTAAGGTTCGTTAGGTCATTGCCGTGCAACTCAGCTATGCCGTTGGAGTTGATGGACTCACTTTATCTTCCAAGCCTCCCGCTGTTATCATATTAGATGGCCATAAGCCATATTTATTGTAATAAGTTCTCTTTTGAGACATTCGATGTAATAAGTGTGTGATTGCTACTCTGTTATAAATCCTCGAGTACTGTGTGTGTCAGCATTACCGATCCAGGGATGACACAGAAGCACAGAGACTTGACCGTTTAAGGTCGGGTCGCTACAAGATGGTATCAGAGCACACGCTGAGTGTAGGACACGACCACTAAGATAAACCATAGGTCACTCTTCTCTACTCGTTTCTGACTTCTCTCCATTTTATACTCTTTAGGATGGCGGAGTTGAAGAACAAGTTTGCACAGCCGGATGAAGACACACCCTTTAGACGCTACTTGAAGGAATTCACTAGGTACTTGAACATTGGAATACCAAGCTTCACCGGGACGTACAATGCCACCTTGCCAGAAGAGGAGCGCTGGATGATTCAAGTTCAAGTTCCAGGAAGGACGTTCTCGCCAACCACTAAGCCCATAGAATTTTCTTTTGAAGCACCCACCTGGAGTCTAGGCAAGAGCACGGCAGCTCACATTACCATGGGACGCATTGGACAAGTCTACAACAAAGATCTTAAGGACACTATCTATCAGATATGTGGGCGCCGAGACGAGCAATGGGAGATGATCAGCACCAAGAAGGACACATCCATTGCAGCTTTCATCCAGGAGTTAAACCAGCACATTCGACGCCAGGAGAATCAGATGTGCGCAGACATGATATATTTGGAGAAGGCGAAGACTAGGACCATCGATCTGGAAGAAGAACTCAAGTTTACACGCGATGGATATGAGGAGGAAATTGCGACACTATTGGAGAAGAATGACGACCCAATAAAGAAGATCAGAGTATTCATGGGAGAACCAGCGTCGGGAGGAGAGGACGACGATTCCACTTGCCCGGAGAACTACATCATCATCGACGACACCGACCCCGACCCCAGTGATGATGACTTTGAAGACGAAGCTGGAGCAGACATCATGGAGTCTTCCACCGATCAAAATTTCTAGATGACCACCAAATAATTAGTAGTATTCCCCCATGTATATAGTAGTAGTTGAGCACTTTTGTGATAGTTCTAGACCTCTTGTATGCCCTTGCTTGATTGATTGAGTGAAATGCTTGTGTTTGTCTCATGTGCATATGGGTAGTGCTTTCTCATTAGACCCCTTTTCTATTCTGATCTCTTCCCTCTAAACCCGCAAGATGCCTCCGAGACGTGACACCGGATTTGCCTTCCCGCCAGAGCTCACTTAGTTGATCCAGCAACAGAATGCCTTGATGCAATTGCTAGTCCAGAACCAAGGCAACAACAACAACAACCCGCCTCCAGTGGACAACTTAGCTCGCTTTCTAAGGTTACAGCCGCCGGTATTTTCCAGTAGCACCGAGCCTATAGTTGCTGATGATTGGCTACGCCATATTGGAAGGGAGTTGACCACCGCAGGTTGCACAGATGCTGAGAAGGTGCGTTTTTACGCACATCAACTGGATGGACCAGCAGCCTCATGGTGGGAGAATTACACGGCCACTTTCCCTATAGCCAACGTCACTTGGGACCAGTTTCAGCAAGCTTTCCACACGACCCATGTCTCAACTGGAGCTATGAATATGAAGAAGCGGGAGTTTCGCAACTTACGCCAGGGGAACCGTACTGTGGCTCAGTACATGGATGAGTTTAGCAAGTTATCTCGCTATGCCCCTGATGATGTGGCCACAGATGCCGCGAAGAAGGAGAAGTTTATGGAAGGGCTGAATGATGAGATGAGCATGTAGTTGATGGTGGCAACCTTCAACAACTACCAGGAGTTGGTGGATAAGGCTCTTATGATTGAAGGAAAGCAGCGGCAGATTGAGAGTCGTAAGAGGAAGTATGGGCAAGGGAGGTATAACTCAGGAGCTCAGCAGAAGCCTCGCCTAACCCCGAACTCGGGAGGACTTGTTCATAACCATGGAGGTCATAACCACACCGGAGGAGGTTCGCATAACCATAATGGTTCTAATAATGGAAATGGGAACGAAACAAACAACAATCAGAACCGCCCCAATCCAGCCACACCCGCCAAAAGAGATCTAAGTCACATTACTTGTTATAAGTGCCGGAAGACTAGACACTATGCCACGGAGTGCCCTGAAGGGAAGAATGGAAACGGAAATGGGAGCGCTGGGAAGAAGCCCAATCCGTTCAACAAAGGACAAGTGAACCACATTAACGTGGAGGAGGTTGAAGAGCAGCCAGACGCGGTTATAGGTAAGTTTTTGGTTAAGTCATTTACCGCCCTTGTTCTTTTTGATCTTTGGTGCATCACATTCATACATATCAAGGGGATTCGTGGATAAGTTTAGACTACCAACCCAAACCCTTAGGACCCCTCTGTTAGTGAGTTCACCTGGAGCAGAGTATATGGCTAGTCGATGGTGCGACCAGATACCCCTAACCATTGGTCGCCATGTTTTTCCATCCGACCTAATAATCTTGGAGTCACAAGGATTGGATGTGATATTAGGCATGGACTGGATTTCAAATTATGGAGGAAGCATTGACTGTGCTAGTAAGTCAATTTATCTCACCACCCCGGAGGGAAAAAGGATCAAGTATGTATCTAGGCATGTGCCTAGGAGGAGCCAAGTAAATACCCTCACGGGAGTTGTTCAGGAGGAAGTGCCTGTAGTGAAGGATTACCCAGATGTTTTCCCAGAGGAGTTACCAGGCATGCCATCGGATCGATACATCGAGTTTTTGATAGAGCTATTGCCAGGTACAGGGCCAATATCAAAGAGACCCTATCGGATGCCCGCGAATGATCTGGAGGAGATTAAGAAACAGATCAAGGAGTTATTGGAGAAAGGTTACATTCGACGGAGTTCATCACCATGGGGAGCCCCAGTGCTTTTGGTTGAGAAGAAGGATAAATCTCTAAGAATGGTTGTTGATTATCGGGCCTTGAATGAGGTGACGATCAAGAACAAGTACCCACTGCCGATGATCAATGATTTGTTTGACCAGCTGCAAGGAGCTAAGGTGTTTTCGAAGATCGATCTGCGATCAGGATACCACCAGTTGAAGATTCGAGAGAAGGATTGAAAGTGCTAGTTATCGACTAGAGGGGGGGGGGTGAATAGGCGATTTTTAGGAAAGTCTTCAAAACACGGATGTTTCGAAGACAAACAATAGAAATGACCTAATTGATATGCAGCGGAAGATAAACTACAACAAGCAAACCATAGTCTAGTATGCAATAACGTGAAAGTACAAGACTAATAGCAGCTTGGTAGTAGGATCAGGATGGAAGATAGTATGAAGCCAAACAACGATAGTAGTCAAGCAATGAAGTCAAACAGATAAGACATATAAGCAATGACTTCACAAAGACAAACTCAAGGTAAAGGAGGAAGGATAGAACCGACCACTTGTTGAAGACATAAGATTTGTTGGACCAGTTCGATTCTTGTGGACAAGCTGTGACATCTGGTTAGGGAGGCTGAGATTCAACTCGAAGACCGCGTCTTCACCTTTTTTCCCTTGAGCTAAGGACACACAGTCCTCACCCAATCACTCGTAAGTCTTCAAGGTAGACTTCCGAACCTTCACAGATCTGCGCTCACCGGCAATCCACAATGACTCTTGGATGCTCAGAACGCGACGCCTAACCGGCCGGAGGATTCACAGTCCTCAAGTGTTATAAGTCTTCGTGTCACATGCATGTAAAGACTTCATGATGCCTAACACTCTTTGGCTCGGGTGTTTGGGCTTTGTCCTCGCAAGGATTTCTCTCTCAAAGGCTTCGAGGTGGGTTGCTCTCAAATGACAAAAGCCGTGCACTAACTCTGAGCAGCCACCAATTTATGGTGTAGGGGTGGGCTATTTATAGCCACTAGGCAACCCGACCTGATATGTCCGAAATGACCACAGGCCACTAAGGAACCGACACGTGTTCCAACGGTCGATTTCAAACACACACGACAACTTTACTTGGGCTACAAGCAAAGCTGACTCATCCACTCTGGATAAGTTTTGCTCTCATTGTCTTTGCTCAAGACATAGGATTTGGGTTGAGCATCACTTGATCAATCGACTATGATCACTTGGACCCCACTTAACGAAGACGGTGGTTCCTACGACTCAACAAAGAAGAAAAGGAAACAACGAAACGACACGATCTTCAAGGCCCATATTCTTCACTCAATGTCTTCTCATGTCATAGTCTTCAATGTGAATATCTTCACATACCACCATTGTCGCCAATGTCTTCATACATTTTAGGGTCATCTCCGGTAGGTAAACCTAATCAATGAGGGACACTACTGCGTTATCCTGCAATTCTCACAAACGCATTAGTCCCTCAACCACATTTGTCGTCAATACTCCAAAACCAACTAGGGGTGGCACTAGATGCACTTACAATCTCCCCCTTTTTGGTGATTGATGACAAACTGGTTGAAGTTTTCAACGGGGATAAAATATGTGAAATTGTAAAGGATAGGGAATTGTCTTCATAAGTGGCAAAGGCTCCCCCTGAAGATGTGCATATAAGTAGTTTTCTTTTGGAATGCAAATGCACATGGAAGGTTGTACTTGTGGAGATCCTCTTCAACTTATGAAGATAATTCATCATGCATGAAATGATATAGCTAAGAGAATGACATGCATAATGAAAAATGGACGTCTACAGAATGATCTAAGTGCGGAAGTTATCGCCGCATTACGCGGAATTTATCATCGCACTGAGTAAAGCAAATAAGTAGCAAAGCGACCATCGAGTTTAAGTGTTACAACTCAAAGAACCAAATGTATCAAAAGCGAGAGTTGTAAACACTAGGCAAAATATAGTGCAACCGCCCTTATGAACCCGCTTGAAGACTATCAAACTCATATGCTTCTCCCCCTTTTGTCAGTAAGGACCAAAAAGGTTTGAAGACATAGAGTATCTACTCGTCCTCTTCTGAAGAAGATGATGCAACAGGGTTGTCGTTGTTGGTTGGCGGTGCAGACGAGCTTGGAGCAGTGTTGATGCGTGCAGAAGTAGGGGGCGGTGAAGTAGCATCGGCTTCATCATCGATCACTCTGGCATTGACAGTTGCCGCGGAGGAAGAATAGTCAGAGTCTTCAAGTGATGGAGTTCGTCGTAGGACTGCATTCCGTGGAGGAGTGGAGTCAAACTTGAAGCGTTCAGTGAAGCCATCGTCTTGAAGATCTGCTTCAAAGACCGAAAGGTGGTCAAACTCTTCCATGATCGCCGATGTGTCTCGTGAGTGACAAAAGCATTCTTGGTGGCAAGGTTTCGAATGCGATTGACGTCCACCAAGAGGCTCTGCATTTGACGCTTGAGCCAGGAGTGATGCTTATCTTGCTTTTGATGCAGCGCGACAAGAAGTTCTCGATCATTGAGGACTCGAGAGCGCTTTCGAGGCCTTTGGCCAATTGTGCTCTCAGTGGCTTCAGTCCGCGCATGATGAGGCAGACGTGTGTTCCCAGCCAGGGGATAGACACGAGATACCGCTTGGACGCCTTCCATGGGTTGAGAGAAGCTATGGTGATCTGCATTCTGAAGACTTAGTGGCGTTTTGGCAGGCTCAGGGTATATGGCTTCAACAGACATATCAACCTCTGGTAGAGAGATCAGATGATTGCGAGCAGATGGTTGATAGTTGATAGCAGAGTGCATCTTGATGAGGCGCATGACCCATGGAGCATAGAACTTCAGACCAAACAGATCAGATCCAGACGCAGCCAGTTGTCGGATGAAGAATTCTTGCGTGTTGAAGCTGATGCTCCTTCAAGCTTTGCAGACGATGAATGCCCTTTGATAGGCCATAGAGTTCGCCTGATGATGTGATATATTGTGCGAGGCAGATACTCAAGGTCATCAACAAAGAAGTGCTGTTGGTATTCAGCGTCATGTGGCAGTGGCTTCATCATGCTTAGCATCTGACTCATGTCCGGTTCTGGCTTATGAAATATGCTCTCCAGTGTATCGCGGTGGAGTTGACATCCAGGTTCAAACAACTCTCCGGGAGTTGGTAGGCCTGTGAGCTCAATGATGTCAAGAGCGTTGGCTTCATGATGAACATTTCCTGTCATCCACTCGAGAACCCATGTCTTCGTATCTCTGTTGTAGCTGCGGATGTGGAGGGTAGCATAGAATTGAAGCACAAGTTCTTCATTCCAGTGCTCTTTGTCTTTTATGAAACCAAGCAGACCTGCATCACGAAAGCAATCAAGTGCTTCTTCTAAGCACGGCAGTCCGGCAATGGCTTCAATGTCGAGGCGCATATGAGGGAAAATGCGCCCTTGATCATACAGAACACATGAGTAATAGCTTCGTTGCTGATAGCTCCAGAAATGGTCAGATGATATCCTTGGCCTTGTGTAGGGGTTCTTTGCTCTGTCAAAGAAAGTGTTGTGGGCTTTGAAGCCATTTGCATTGAAAGAACCTGTTGAGGTGGCAGTGCCTGGAAACCTTGGCAGTCTTGGCTTCGGCTTCTGGACCTGAGGCCTATGCTCAATATGATAGTCGAACTGAGGACCAGAGGCATGAGGCGGAGGGACCAGAACAGGCCATCTTACTGTGACTAGCTCACCCTAGTTGTATGCTTGCTCGATTATGTAGGGCCTTGGTGGCGGAGGCTGGAGCAAGTGGCAACAAGCCGAGGCTTGAGCTGCTCGGCAGATGCTTGGGAGAAGTTGCCTCATTGGCTTGAGCACATTTCCTTCATGGCTTCAGGAGCAGTTGGTACAGGCTCCCATTGGCTTCAGCCATGACAACGTCATTGGCTTCATTGGTGTTGGAGGAGGCAGCCTCAATGTTTTCAACCTCCACTTGAGGAGCCGGAGGGTCGGGCACCGCACGTTGATATCGTATAACTTCTTGATTCTGAGGGGTGTAGGGACACGTTCTTCTTCTTCTTGGGTGACTGCAGCTGATGCAGCCGGATTGTCTTCAGCAGCTTTAGCTTCAGACTCAGAGACATTCACAGTTGGAGTGGCTTCTGAGAACACTTGACGTGCAACAGGTTGGTGGTGCACTTCTCCTTCTGGAACGCTCGAGAGAGGTACTTGAGGCCTTTGACCTTTGCGAAGCCTGCGAAATGTTGGCGACGCCTTTGGAGAAGGGGTTGCCTGGGCCTCAAAGTCTTCCTCATCTTCTTGCTGTTGTTGTTGGGGAGTGACTTGTTGTTGGGGAGTGCTAGGGGAGTCTTGTTGTTGCGGGCGATCAGCCCATGAAGCATCTTGAGCAATTGGCGTCAGAGGACGACCAATGCTGATGAGTTCGCTGTTCGTACGAACAGGCGATGATACCACATTGTACTCAATTTGAGGAAGAACTTCATCATCTTCAACATTGTCATGGTGACCAATGTCTTCAGCAGTGATGGGATCACTGCTGGAATCTCTACACTTTGTGGAGCCTCTGTGGAAGCAGGCTCATGAACAGTCATGCAAAGTTCTTGGGTTGCAGACGTGGGACGAACCACGAAATGGGTTCAAGAACCAAGGGCTCTGGCCTCTTGCGGGATTTTTCCTTTTTGCTTCAGCCTCGGCAGCCCTTGATTTTGCTCGGGCTTAGACCTTTGGCTTCGAGCAGATCTGCTTGTGAAGACTAGGAAATTTGGTTCTATAGTGCACTTTTCTCCCTCCCAGGGGCGACAAGGAATTCTTTTTGGTCGTCTCTTTCTCTTCGGCTTCTTTCTCTCTTCATGAAGAATCTGTGGGTATTGCTCTTCAGTGTTGCATTGGTGGCCTTAGTGCTGGTTTTCGAGTGCATAAGATCAATCCTCGTGTGTTCCGTTTTTCGGTTGCCAATAATAAAGTGGGACATTTTATCTACGGTCTTAAGGATCGTGTTTGGCCGGACTTTGTTTGCCATTTTCATCTGTTCAAGAGTGATTATACCCGGGTTTATATGTCTAAGAAAACTTGGCATGCTGATGAGGAATTACCAGAAATATCAGCTCGACACCCAATGGCTATCAAATCGGATTTGGCATTTCTGAGCTCACATCCATCTGGGGCTGTTTCTTTTCATGAGTCTAGCAAATTCTCATTGAAGCCTATTGATCATATGGTTTTTTCCAACAAAAATGCTCAAGAAGCTTCTTCATCTTCATGCATCACGAAGAACACAATCGGCCCTCAGATTCAATTTGGAACTTTTTTGGCAACTCAGGTGGAGCAGCCCATAATTTCGGAGTCACCGAGAATCTCATTGATGAGGAAATATCTTCGGGAAGCGAAATTGGAGGATATGCGTGATTAGGCATGTCTCAATTTGGGTGGGTTTAAATGCCCTATTAATGTTCCTTATCCGACACTGCCACGGTGCTTCCTTAATTCAGTGTTCTATTATGCGCCGGCCCATTCCATTTGGCCTCCTACACTTTCGGCCCAACATAAGGCTGATCTCGCCCAAGCTTCCTATTCGGAGGAGGAAATTACTACTCTTGCTAATAATTGGGCGGTTTTGTGTGCTCGTTGCCTACAATGGGGTCATCCAAAGATTCACTGCCCGGCTAGGCTGATTTGCATTAAGTGCTCTGCACCTGATCACAAGGTAATTAATTGCCCGACTCGGTGTACATGGCAACGAATTAGACAGACTGATGCTGACAAACCTCACAATTTCAATCTACCCACTGATTCCGTTGCTCCGGTTGATCCGGTGAAAACACGTACCCGTACATTGACCATGCGATGCGAGGTCTGTAGTCACTATGGACACGTGGCCAAATCTTGTCGTTTGAAGCGATGGCGTGAGTGATGGCAATGGCTCCCCAAAAATCCTCAACCTACCAAGAATACCCCTCACGCTTCCGCTTCTCCTCGGTTTCCTCAAGCGACACCGCCCCGTCCCAGCCATTCGCCACCCCAGCCACCTCAGTCACCCTTCACAAGCACGAACACTATGGCGAACTATCCCCTCAATCCGGTGCCGTTCCTCCCGCCTGGTTTCGCCGTCGAGCAAGGTCCGGCGGACCGTGTCGTTCGCAGTGGCATGGTGGTCGGGCCTATTCCGCCGCTCAATCACGACTTTCTGGCTATTGCGGAGACCAGTCACTATGTTCCTCTGCACCGCCACGCCACCATCCGTCATGCCATCCGAGGTTTGCTTCATGAAGCCCAGCTTTTCACTACTGAAGTTAGCGATCATCCGCTCGGGATATGTATCTTTGGATTTCCGGATGTTTTTCTCCGTGATACTGCGGTTGCCACCCCATTAGAGTTGGAGGATGAAGATCTGCTCATAACTTTCATCCCTCACAATGAAGCTCTTAATCGTCGCACCACCACTTTTGGTCCTGAGATCTGGTTAATGTACTTTGGTTTTCCCTATGATTACCAGACGGACTATTATATAAATAAATCGCTTGGTGGTTTGGTGCTTTGGTTTCTTGGTATAACCCCCGTCAAGATCGCCGCTACATGCTGCTCAAAGTTCGCGTTCTGCGTCTGAATCTGGTGCCCAAAAGCTTTGTTGTTTGGCAGTTGGGGGGGCGCGTGATTGCTGGACTGTGCAGATTTCTATCCTTCGCAGCAATGATTGGAATGGCCTGTTGCCTAAAGTGCTGCTCTTTGGGAGGAACCGCCACCACTGATGGCATCCGCATCCTCAATTTGGACGGACTGACTGCTGAACAACTATACCAACAGCAGGTGCACAATTGGTTTGTGCAGAATGCGGCGCCTCCCAATGGCGATCCAGAAGAACAGGCTGGGCCACAGAATCATGACAATGCAGGGTGGGGTGCATGGCCTGCACCGGCCGCTCCTCCTCTGCCTCAGTTGCCGCCTTATCTCATGAATTTTCAAGCTTGGCTTGCTGCACAGGGCCTGCAAGTACAAGATGGTATTGTGCCTGAGAATAATATCTCTGACAATGCTCTTCAGGCGTGGCATGATTCCATCACTTCTTCTGAGGAGACTGACACGGATTCGGACAGCCTTGTTTTGATCTTACGGTGCTTTGGTCGGATGCGGATGTTGTTCCTACTGTTCCTTTGGTGGATGACTCGCTCACAATCTCTGTTGAACTCCATAGCCATGGTCTGCGTTTTGGTCTCTCGGCTCAAGGGGATGCTCTCATGGCTTTACTGTTGGAAAACACTATTCCACGTCAGCAGCTTAACAGTGCCATCTTTTCCGCCCTCCGTCCGATGATGGCATCGTTTGGTCCGTGGCGCTCTGGCCTCGGCATGCAGCAACGATCTCTCCAGGTGGAAATTCAAGTTTCTTTGTCTGGGGGGAACATTCAATTCTCTCAGGTGGCTCCACATCAGGAACTGTTTCTGTTCCAGCTATGACTATGCCTATTTTGCTAGCTCCGTCCCAGTCCCTCTTCAATGTGGATGATCAGCCTAATGCACGTGCTCCTCCAGCCACGCCGCCTCTGCTTCTCACTTGGGAGCCGTCTGAATCCTTTGAGGTATCACGCATGTCTGCGGGCGATCAGCAGGTTGATCACATGACTCTCACAGTACCTTCTGAGGCCCTCTCCACTCCAGCTCTGTCGGAAATTTCAGGCACTTCAATGGCAATGACAGATCCTGATCAGGGAGATTTGGTCACTGCTGCTCAGACTCAGAAGAAACGCAAAGGTAAGATGCAAGTTCCTGTTGATACCTCCACTCTGCGATGCAGCAATAGGAACAACAAATATGATGGCTTTAAGGTTCCTCAAACCTCTGAAGTTCGCATTGTCAAATCAAAAGTCAAGCCTCGTACTATCCCTTCTGCTGCTGATATTGGAGCCTCGGAGCGTACTTCTGAAGATGATTCACCACCTGAGATAGTTACTGCTGAAGTTGATGCGGCTGCAGCTCCTCCGCCCACTCCCATTTCTACTATGCAGGCTATTGGCATCAATCTCTGTGTGATACCTGCTGAAGAGCTGCCTACTTCGGCTTTCTCTGAAGAGTAGTTGGCATTATTTCTCTTTGCTTTTACCACTACTGAACCTTTCCTATCTTTCCAATGCTTTTGCGTAATTGGAACGTACTATGTTGGAATGTACGTGGTCTTAATGCACCTGATAAACATTTAGCGCTTGGTAATGCGATCAATACTAGTGGCTGCGCGGTCATTTGTTTGCAAGAATCTAAAATGCCCTCATTTGACGTTGCTGTCTTGAAATCTATTTTCCCGCGGCGTTTTGATCAATTTGCGTACATCCCCTCTCAAGGTGCATCGGGTGGAATTATAACGGTATGGAATAGTAGTATTTTCTCGGGCGGGTCTTTTTATCTGAACAGTTTGCGTTAGGTGTTGAATTCACCTCCACTCAATCCAATCACTGTTGGAAGCTTGTTAATGTATATGGCCCTTGTCAGGGTGAGCATCGGGTCACGTTTACACAATGGATTTTTGACCTCAATATACCCTCTGCTGAAGATTGGTTATTGCTAGGCGACTTCAACTACATTCGCTCACCCGACAACCGAAACAAGCCAGGTGCAAATGTCCAAGACATGTTTACTTTCAATGACTTTATTAGAGAACAAAACTTAACTGAAATACCCATCAAGGGACGCGCTTACACTTGGTCGAACATGCAACTACAACCACTCCTGGAGCAACTTGACTGGTTTTTTACTACGTTGAATTGGACTACTACATTTCCCAACACCCTGGTTAATCCTTTGGGCAAACCTGTTTCTGACCACACTCCTTGTTCTGTGGTCATTCAAACTACAATTCCAAAAAGCAAACTCTTCAGGTTCGAAACTTTTTGGCTTGCTCATCCTGGGTTTATGGAAATTGTGGAACAGGCCTGGAACAAACCTATTCGATTCAATAAGAACCATAACTATGCGGCAAGGATTGGGCAGAAGCTCAAGGCTGTTCGACATGCTCTCAAACAATGGAGTAATAAAATCTCTCGTCTTAAGATAGCCATTGAAAATACCAATAAAGCTCTTTTGGAACTTGACAATATTGAGGATAGACGGACCCTGACCACACCAGAGAGAAATTTTCGCCGCATTCTCAAAAGTCACTTGCTTCGGTTGCTGCAACATCAAAAAGACTACTGGAAAAAGAGGTGTACAATTCGATGGATACGGTTCGGTGATGAAAATTCCAAGTTCTTCCAAACCATGGCCACCGGCGCTTAGAAGAAACTGCATCAATTCGCTCCAAACCTCGGCGGAGCGGAGGTCGCGACCATGAGGGCAAAGAGTCCATTTTGTTTGATGCATTCAAAGAACGAATGGGCCAAGCGAATCCTCAGCCTATGAAATTCAACTTAGACAACTTGTTGAAGAAGGAGGTGGATTTCTCGGACCTCATCACTCCTTTCACGCACAAAGAGATTGATGAGGTGGTTTCTGCAATGCCACCTGATCGGGCCCCTGGCCCTGATGGCTTTAATGGAGCTTTCTTTAAGGCATGTTGGCCAATAATTAAAAATGACTTCTATCTTCTTTGTGCTGAGTTTCATCATGGTGGCCTTAATCGGAAAGCATTAATGCAGGGTTTATCAGTCTGCTCCCCAAGGTCAATTCACCTGATTGTGTTAATGACTTCCGTCCGATCACGCTGCTTAACTGCTGTTTGAAGTTGATCACTAAAATTCTGGCCAATAGACTTCAAAAAATCATACTCCGCCTTGTTCACCGCAATCAGTATGGCTTTCTTCGAGGCAGATCGATCCATGACTGCCTGGCCTGGGCTTTCGAATACATTTATCAATGTCAGGCTTCCAAACGAGAGATAGTTCTTCTCAAACTAGATTTTGCGAAGGCGTTTGATACGGTCGAGCACTCTGCCATGCTCTTAATTATGGAAAAAATGGGTTTCCCGCCCAAATGGCTGGCTTGGATGGAGAGCATATTCTCGACGGGCAAATCTTCTGTATTACTGAATGGGGTGCCAGGTCGACAGTTTTTATGCAAATGTGGGGTACGTCAAGGCGATCCGATGTCTCCCCTACTATTTGTCCTTGCTGCTGATTTACTTCAAAGCGCCATCAATGCAGCGCTCCACCAAGACTTGATCACGCATCCCATCCGCCTACGGTGGCGCTGAATATCCGTCATCAATACGGCGATGACACAATCATTGTCCTCCGGCCTGCATGGAACAAGCAGCTAGAATTAAATCAATCCTCGAGGACTATGCAATCTCTATTGGCCTAAAGATCAACTTCCACAAATCTACGCTTGTGTCCATTAATCGCCGACAAACATGTGCAATGACCTAGCCAACCTTTTGGATGCACCAGGCCAGCATGCCTTTACCTATCTCGATGCGCCGCTTGGAACCACCGGACCCTCGGTTCTCGATTTGACGCCATTCATACGCAAAGCTGAAAGGAGGATCCTTTGCTGCGATGTCCTTGATGTCCTACGCGGGCAAGTTAGCATTGGTAAACTCACTCATCACCTCGATGGCTATTTATCCCATGGGAACTCTTCGTCTACCACCAAAGATCCTTGCTCAGCTTGACAAAATTCGCAGACACGGTCTATGGAACAAACGCACGACTGATGGTGACAAACATACCTCCTTAGCTGCCTGGGACATGGTGTGCCGACCTAAAAAGAATGGGGGCTTGGGTGTCCTTGATCTTAAAATTCAAAACGACGCACTCTTGCTCAAATTCCTACATAAGTTTTATAACAGAATGGATGTTCCATGGGTTCGGCTCATCTGGGAAACCTACTATGCTGACTCCATACCACATGCCTCGGAGAATTGTGGCTCATTTTGGTGGCGAGACCTGGCAAATCTTATGCCAATCTACCGTGGTATTTCTCAGGTGCAAATCAATCGTGGTTCCTCGGTCCTATTCTGGAAAGATAACTGGAACCAATCCATCTTGGCAGAACGGTATCCCCGTGCTTTCTCCTTTGCTGTTAATGAGGACGTCTCTGTGCAAGGATTTTTTACCGCCCCAACCCTTAATGAAACCTTCCATCTTCCGCTCTCGGTGCAAGCTCATGATGAACTCAAACTCCTCCAACATGATATGGCGGCAGTGACCTTGGAAGATCATGACGACGTTTGGTCCTATTGTTGGGGATCCTCGGATTTTAAAACCACAACCTACTACCAGTTTGTGTTCGTGAGGTGATTGCTCACGTGGCTTACAAGTGGCTCTGGAAGACCTCTTGCATACCCAAAATCAAAGTTTTTGGCTGGTTCTTACTTTCAGACCGGCTCAACACGAGGAACATGCTCAAGAGACGGCACTATAATATCGGTAATAACTTGGACTGCTTGCTATGCGGGGATCATGTCGAAGAAACGGTGGAGCATCTCTTCTTTCAGTGCACTTTCAGCAGAGAATGTTGGAACATGCTAAGTCTCTTGTGGCCTGCACAAGGAGATAGGTTGCAGCTGCTCGAAAGCCTGAAAAGTCAAAACCCACGCAAGATGATCATGGAGGTGTTCCTCACTGCTGCGTGGAGCCTTTGGAAGGAGCGCAATAACAATTATTTTAGACATGTGACACCCTCCATTTGTTCTTGGTTCAGTAGATTCAAGGAAGACTTTGGCAATATAAGATATAGACTACCTAGTGACAAGAGACATGTTGTCTCTTCCTTTTTGCAAAGTCTGCCTCAGCATACTTAGGGTAGTGATCTGCTAATAGCCACCCCCTCTTGTGCTCCATTGTAAAAATCACCATGTAACTGTTCTTTGATCATTTATATACACATGCAGTAGGAACCTTTCCTACTGTCTTAACACTCAAAAAAAAATCTTATGCTTCAGTTCAACAATCCGCTGAGCAAGAGCTAGCTCAGAAGCAATGGCGCCATTAAAGGAGACGCTTAGGCCAATAGGAAGTTGCAGATCTTCAAAGCTGATGTTTGGTGTGTCAAACCACTCATCAATGAAGTGATGGATGATTGCCACATCAAAGAGAGGCAAGTTGTTGAAGATTTCTGCTTCTTCTTTGCTCTTGATAAGTTGCTCAAGGGCATCATCTGCAAGATCGTCATCACTGGACAGACCAATGTGCTCTTCACGTAGAATGGCAGCAGAGTCGATGTCGATTCAGTATTCTTGACAATTTTCTTTCTCTTCTCCGCCTTCTTGAGATCTGAGATTGATCTTCGACGCACTAATCGGCTTCGTGGAGGTGCAGAGCTGCTGGCTTCACGCGTGAAGCTTTTGGTGGAGCAACTGACTTTGAAGCCTTGACTTTCTTTTGCTTCTGCGGCTTTGGAGCAGGAGCAGGAGCTGGAGCTGGGGCTTCATCAGAATCAGCATCGTCATCAGAGTGATCCACTTTGGCACCTTGGACCAAGATGTAGGTGATGAGGCCATCAAGGTTTGAAAAGGGACCGATGACATTGGGTTCAGCGTCACGTGAGCCGTCAGCACGGGGAGCAGAGGGACCAGGGTTGAAGTCTAATCCCAATGACTTCTTGTTTTCCTTGGCCGAAGCCTTTGCGTGCTGGAAGTTGCGCTTGAAGAGATTATCGTCACGACACCAGAGCAGAGACGTCGGGTCGGCTTTCTCAGGCTGAGGTCCACGGACCATACAAGGATAGAAACCTTGTGCAATAGCTTCAGCCATGTTCTTGGGAGGAAGGCCTCGAAAGAGAATATCACCCCAAGGGCTTCTGATAGCATTCTTCTCGGCATATTCCTGTGTGACGAAATTGTACTTGAACCACTGTTCAGCCCAATATCGACAAATCCATTGGATTCGCGTCTTGCGCTGATTGTAGTTCTCTTCGGGATCTGTCTTGTACAGCTCTGCGAGGTCATCAGGCAGATCTTTTGAGGTTCCCTCACGATGCTGTCTGCCGCCCTTCCTGACTGATTTATCTGCAGCCATGAGCTTCAAACTGAATGGCTTCACGTTCAAAGGCTTCAAAGGCTTGCGTTTCTTTGGATGACAGGAAGGCGGCCGGAGAGTTAGTTTGATGTTGTAAGAATTCTGCAAACGAATGCCGACTATGAGAACCAAGGGATTCTCCCACGGACATGTACCTGTGAAGATTAGAGATGCGAGGAAGGGAAGAGGTCATATGCATTCTCGTAAGATTTTGAAGATAAATCAGTTTGAAGACATTGACCTCATGATGCGAAGACATTCACTTATACCGAGAGTTGGTTCCAGATTTATGCGAATCCGTGAATAAGTACAAGTGAGGAATCTAACTAGTTGTGAAGCTTAAGTGAATATACTAGGCGATCTGAGATCGCACAGAATAGATCTAACATAGTATGGGCAGAAACCAATTTTGGCAAGTAGGATGAATCTTGAAGATCAAAAGATGGTAAAAATAGAGTTATATTTACCACTCAAGAACTGCTAGACGGGAAGAAAGGAGGCCGAGCAGTTCAATCCACCGTGCCCTAACTTGGCGACGGAGGACACCACGGGCGGCGGAGATGAAGATGTTCGCGGCGGCGTGAGGACAGCGCCGGAGAAGTCGCGGCAGCTAAGCGCCGTCACCGGGCGTCGTCGAGAGCTAGCGGTGGCGCTAGGGTTTTGACGAGGTGGAGAGGTGGAAGAAGATTTTCTTTACCGCAGGGACATGTATTTATAACGAGGTGTGCGGCACAGCGCAATTACGCAGGTGCCCTGGCGGTTCACATCTCGAGGGGCACGTGGCAAGCATGCAACATACTACGAGTTGTCCCACGTTCCCACGCCGCCAGTTTGTCGGATGGTCGCTCCGGCTTCTCGGATTTCAACGAGAAGGATGAATCATTTAAAACAGACTTAAAGTTTGTCTCGTGTCTTCACGACAAGGACGCAGAGAAGACATTTGACATTTCAATAGAATGCATATGATTTGGACAGATAGAGTTTGAGATAGAAAGCATAGAGAGATTAGGGTTCGATCACATTCACTTAGTTCAAAAGATTCAACTTGAAGACATAGCTATAAGTGAATGATGTAGAGGATATATATATATATATATATATATATATATATATATATATATATATATATATATATATATATATATATATATATATATATATATATATATATATATATATATATATATATTAGAAAGCAACCAAATCAACATAGTGAATAAAATCATGAAGATAGGTTGAAGTTGAAGACAAATCAAATGCGAAGATATTGCAGAAATAACGCCATGAGTGAAACACTTCAAACAAGGAAATTTGGTGGTGGCGTTACCCACCGTATAGGAAGTATTAGACCCAGACGCGGCGCACAATTATCGTGGCGCTCCGAAGTCAAATTCCACGTTAATGTATTCACACACAGAATGTAAGTCTTCATTGATTGAAGATATACGTTACTTCGTGTGTTGCACATCTAAGTCATCAACATGCATAAGTGTTAGGATGTGTGCTTCATCACAGGACATTTGAGGATTCCAAGATATTTAGCTCACACCATAACTTGCAAAACCTTTTCTCATCCAAGGGCTTTGTGAAGATATCTGCCAGTTGCTCTTCAATGTTGACGTGAATGATGTCAATATCTTTCTTCATGACATGATCCCTGAGAAAATGATGACGAATTTCAATGTGCTTTGTCTTCGAGTGCTGGACTGGATTGTTGGCAATCTTGATGGCGCTTTCGTTGTCGCAGAAGAGAGGTACTTGTTTCAGATTGATGCCATAGTCCTTGAGAGTTTGCTTCATCCATAGAAGTTGAGCAAGCAGGATCCAGCAGCAATGTATTCAGATTCAGCAGTTGAGAGTGATACACAGTTCTGCTTCTTTGAAGACCAACAGACAAGTGATCGTCCCAGAAAGTGACATGTGCCTGATGTAGACTTGCGATCCACCTTGTCACCAGCATAATCAGCATCCGAAAATCCAACCAAATCAAATTTTGAGCCCTTTGGATACCATAATCCGAGTGTTGGGGTGTGAGCCAAATATCAAGAATTAAACTTCACAGCTAAGTGATGCGATTCCTTTGGTGCCGCTTGGAATCGAGCACACATGCAAACACTAAGCATAATATCTGGCCTAGATGCACATAGGTAAAGTAAGGAACCAATCATGGAGCGGTATACCTTTTGATCGAACTCTTTACCATTGTCGTCGGGACCCAAGTGGTGTTTGGCTGGCATTGGCGTCGTGTATCCTTTGCACTCTTGCATTCCAAACTTCTTCAGACAATCTTGGAGGTATTTTTCTTGAGATATAAAGATGCCATTTCTTTGCTGACGAATTTGAAGACCAAGGAAGAACTTGAGCTCTCCCATCATGGACATCTGATATTGTTCTTGCATCATGTATCCAAATTCATCACTATACTTCTGGTTGGTGCAGCCGAAGATAATGTCATCCACATATATTTGGCATACAAACAGTTCACCATCATATGTCTTCGTGAAGAGTGTGGGATCAAGGGATCCAGGTTTGAAGCCTTTGCTCTTCAGGAAGTCTTTGATTGTATCATACCGGGCGCGAGGAGCTTGTTTGAGGCCATACAGTGCTTTATTTAGCTTGTACACCATATCAGGATGTTTTGGATCTTCAAAGCCAGGTGGTTGAGCGACATATACTTCTTCTTCAATCTTGCCGTTGAGAAATGCACTCTTCACATCCATTTGATAGAGCAAGATGTTGTGGTGGTTAGCATAGGCTAGTAGTATGCGAATGGCTTCAAGCCTAGCTACAGGAGCAAATGTTTCATCAAAGTCAATTCCTTCAACTTGAGTATATCCTTGAGCCACAAGCCGTGCTTTGTTTCTGACGACTTGACCATGCTCATCTTGCTTGTTTCGATATATCCATTTGGTGCCAATAATGTTATGCTTGCGAGGGTCAGGGCGCTTGACAAGTTCCCAAACATTATTCAGCTTGAACTGTTGAAGTTCTTCTTGCATAGCTTGAATCCATTCTGGTTCCATAAAAGCTTCAGCAACTTTCTTGGGTCCTGATATTGACACAAAAGAAAAGTGCCCACAGAAATTTGCTAGTTGTGTTGCTCTTGAGCGAGTAAGCGGACCAGGTGCATTGATGCTATCGATTATCTTCTCAATCTGTACTTCATTTGCAACACGAGGATGAACTGGACGAAGACTTTGCTCATGCTGATCATTGTCATCATTGGGAGGATTGTCTTCAGGCTGAGCATTGTCTTCAGGTTGGTTAGGTGCAGAAATGATAAGTTCCTCTTCAGGCTATGCTTCAGAAGGCATGATTTCACCAGTTCCCATCAGCTTGATAGATTCACTGGGCGGAGCTTCGTCTAGTGTGCTTGGCAGGAACTCTCTTTGTGAACCATTGGTTTCATCAAATCGCACGTCTATAGTTTCGACGATTTTGTAGAGATAGAGATTGAAGACTCTGTAAGAGTGTGAGTCCTTTCCGTAACCGAGCATGAAGCCTTCGTGAGCTTTGGGTTCAAATTTTGACTTGTGATGGGGATCCTTGATCCAGCACTTAGCCCCAAATACTCTGAAGTAGCTGACATTTGGCTTCTTGCCAGTAAGGAGTTCATAGGATGTTTTGTTCAGAAGCTTATGGATATAAACACGGTTGATGACGTGACAAGCTGTATCAATGGCTTCAGGCCAGAACTTTCTTGGTGTCTTGTACTCGTCGAGCATTGTTCGAGCCATCTCAATGAGGGTTCTGTTCTTGCGCTCCATGATGCCATTTCTTTGAGGTGTGTATGGAGCAGAGAACTCATGAGTGATTCCCATGGTATCCAGATAAAGATCAAGTCCGGTGTTCTTGAATTCAGTGCCATTATCACTTCTGATATGCTTGATCTTGACGCCATAATTGTTCATTGCTCGATTGGCGAAGCGTCTGAAGACATCTTGCACTTCAGTCTTGTAGAGAATTATGTGCACCCATGTGTATCTTGAGTAGTCATCAACAATGACGAAGCCATAGAGACAAGCAGTTGTTGTGAGGGTAGAGTAATGAGTAGGGCCAAACAAATCCATGTGTAACAGCTCGAAGGGTTGAGATGTGGTCATGATTGTCTTCGAGGGGTGCTTTGCCCTAGTCATCTTTCCAGCTTCGCAGGCACCACACAAATGATCCTTCTTGAACTTGACACCTTCGATGCCTATGACATGCTTCTTCTTGGCGAGTGTGTGTAAGTTCCTCATGCCAGCATGCCCCAGCCTCCGATGCCAGAGCCAACATTCTGAAGCTTTTGCAAGAAGACATACGACAAGCTGTGGACCTGCTGAGAAATCTACCATGTATAGATCATCTTTCCTATACCCTTCAAAGACTAGAGACTTGTCAGATTCCATTAGTACAAGGCAACGATATTTTCCGAATATCACAATCATGTTCAAGTCACAAAGCATTGAGACAGACATCAAGTTGAAACCAAGGGATTCAACAAGCATCACTTTATCCATGTGTTGATCCTTTGAGATTGCAACTCTACCTAGACCCAATACCTTGCTTTTACCAGTGTCAGCAAATGTGATGTGACTCTTGTCTGATGGACGTAAGGTTGAGTCCATGAGAAGACTTCGATCACCAGTCATATGATTAGTGCATCCACTGTCCATAATCCATTCTGAAGCATGAGGTGTCATACCCTACAAGTTCCAGTTAGGGGATAGGCTTCACCAAGAGCATTGTGAAGCATAAACATTTGACGGGCAAGTGGATTATTGAAGCTTAAATCAAGATTAGGACTGATAGGATGAATGGCAAACGATTCAGGAACAAAATACATAGTGAGACCATTTGGGCATTTGATCTTGTGCCCTACAAGATGTTTTAGGTCCCCAGCAATATCATCAGACACCTTTGATTTTCGGCTGGAGACCCTTTCCTGCAAAAGAGAGTTAATTCTTCTTAACCACCCACATCTTCAAGGGTGGCTTAGAAGCAATGAGTCTAAGTGCAGCATCTGAGAACTTCGGCTTTGGAGCCCTAGCAAATAGCCTTGCAGGAGATGAATGATACTCATATGAATAAGTAGAAAAGTTCTTAGTTCTATGAACATAGTGGTTTGAAGACACACGCTCATATTCATAAATTTGGGTACGGTTTCCCTGCAAAAAATTGGCATTAGGGTGACTCAGGTGAGTCCTCGGTCTGTATGAAGCCTTTGGACCATATGACGCTTTAGGTCTGGGGTTTGTCTTCTTCCCAGGTGGTGTCATGATGACATTCACTGGAAGATTCTCAAGACAGCTTTTGGGAACCCAGATCTTCTTCATAGGCGGTCCATTCCTGCAGTTAGTACCAATATACCTAGCACACACTTCACCATTCTGATTCTTGAACAGCTTATAGTTTGCATCAAAGGATTCATCAATGATAATAGGGTTAGCACAGGTAAAGCCAGATAAGGTGGATGGATCCACTGAAGGTCCCTTTGCAGCAACCCATGTGGTTTTGGGATACCGCTCAAAGCTTCCAGATTGGAACCATCAACATTCATTTTCCTCTCAACCCAACACCCTCTTTCCTAGGGTTTCGGTTCGAATATGCTTTTGAGGACATCGCAAAGTGTCTCGATGCCCTTTCGGACTTTTATACATCCTGTTTCAAGCAATGTCTTCAACCTAGCATTTTCATCAGCAATAGCAGTGGTATCCTCCGCAGAGGGTTAGTTACCACATTAGTAGTTGAAGACAATGCAACGATAGCAGCAGTTGAACATTGACAACAGAGGTAGCGATATCACACTCAAGACATTTTAGACATGGTGGTTCAATTCCATCTCGAGCGGAACTGATCATTGAGCAGAAGTGACTCATTCTCTTTTGAAGATCTTCATGAGCCGCTCTCAATTTCTCAAGCTCTTGCTTCCTTTGAAGATAATCATAGGAGAGCTTTTCATGAGTAGTTGAGAGCGTTTCATGACGACTTTCAAGTTCTTGGTACTTAGCATGAAGATTTTTAATGTCTTCAACTAAGGACTGTGAACGTGTCATTTCCGCGTCCAACAGGTCATCGCTTTTGTCTAACAGTTTTTGAGTATGTTCCATAGCTCTTTGTTGTTCGGTTGCAATTTTAGCAAGTGTTTTGTACCTGGGTTTGGATTCACAATCAGAGTCATCTTCACTTGATGTTTGAAAGTAAGCCTCACGTGATTTTACCTTGGCACCGCATGCCATGAAGCAGTAGGTGGGAGCAGGGTCGTCCTTGTCATCAGCTTCAGCGCTGGTGTAGAAGTCATTGTCTTCAGTGTTGAAGATGGACTTGGCAACATAGGCTGTGGCTAAAGCCGGACTTGCAACGCCAGGGTCGGACTCCTCTTCAGACTCCACCTCCACATCCTCAGAAGCAGACTCCTCCTCTGAATCCATTTCCTTGCCAACAAAAGCACGAGCCTTGCCAGATGAGCTCTTCTTATGAGATGAAGACTTTGATGAGGACTTGGAAGAAGACTTTGAAGATTTCTTCTTCTTGTTGTCATCAGAATCATATTCCTTGCTATTCTTATTCTTCTTCTCATTGTCCCACTGTGGAGACTCAGAGATATAGTGTCCAGTTTTCTTGCACTTGTGACAGGTTCTCTTCTTGTAGTCATGAGTGGAAGCTTCATCATTTCTTGAGCTGGATCGTGAAGACTTTCTCGAAGCCTTTCTTCCTAGTGAACTTGGAACTTCTTCACAAGCATAGCAAGTTCCTTTCCAATGTCTTGTGATCATCGTAACCGATGATTCTTCTTCGATGAGGAAACAACTTTTGCCTTCAAAGCACGAGTTCGCCATAGTTGGGACCATAGATATCTCTTTTCTCGTAAAGTGGAACTCATGTGTGTTGAGCCTCTCAAGTATATCGACGGATCGAGTGTCTTGAAGTCAGGACGTTCTTGTATCATGAGGGCAAGGGTGTCAAAAGAGCTGTCAAGTGATCTCAGTAGTGTCTTGACGATTTCATGCTTGGTGACCTCAGTGGCGCTGAGAGCATGAAGCTCATTTGTGATGTCAGTGAGGCGATCAAACGTGAGCTGGACATTTTCATTGTCGTTTCTCTTGAAGTGGTTGAAGAGGTTGCGAAGAATACTGATCCTTTGATCTCTCTGGGTTGAGACACCTTCGTTGACCTTGGATAGCCAGTCCCAGACTAGCTTCGACGTTTCCAGAGCACTCACGGCCATACTGTCCTTTGGTCAGATGACCACAGATGATGTTCTTTGCAGTGGAGTCCAGTTGAATGAACTTCTTGACATCAGCAGTGGTGACACCTTCACCAGATTTAGGGACGCCGTTCTTGACGACATACCATAGGCCGACATCAATGGCTTCAAGATGCATGCGCATCTTATTCTTCCAGTAGGGATAGTCAGTTCCATCGAACACGGGCAAGCAGCGGAGACTTTGATTATCCCCTGCAATCGACATAGCTAAAACTCCAGGTGGTTAAACCGAATCACACAGAACAAGGAGTACCTTGCTCTGATACCAATTGAAAGTGCTAGTTATCGACTAGAGGGGGGTGAATATGCGATTTTTAGGAAAGTCTTCAAAACACGGATGTTTCAAAGACAAACAATAGAAATGACCTAATTGATATGCAGCGGAAGATAAACTACAACAAGCAAACCATAGTCTAGTATGCAATAATGTGAAAGTACAAGACTAATAGCAGCTTGGTAGTAGGATCAGGATGGAAGATAGTATGAAGCCAAACAACGATAGTAGTCAAGCAATGAAGTCAAACAGATAAGACATTGTAACATCCCAAATTTTCAATTTGGAATGTTATACATTAGGTCATCATGCATATCATAATTTTTCTCGCATTTCGGCGGTCGGGAGGGGCGGCGAGGGGGGGGGCGGGGGTGCTCGGCGTCGGCGGGTCGGCGCGGCGGCTTCCTCGGGCGGCGGCGGGCTCCCGGTCGGGCTCGGGTGAGGGCGGGCGGCAAGGGATGAGAGAGAGGGGAGGCGGCGGGTATTTATGGAAGGGGGGTGGCGGCGCCTTGGGGAGGGGGGCATGGGGTCAAGGAGGCGGACTCCAGGCGGGGGGCGTGGCGGCGGCGGGAGAGCGCGCCATGCAGAGGAGAGGAGGTGGGCGGGCGGCTGGGCGGCTGGGCCTCGGCCGGAAGTAGCGATTTTTTATTAAACCAAACGAATTAAAAAAATACCAAATGAACTCCGATTTTAATAAAAATAATTTTCCCCGACTCCTAAAAATGAGTCGAACAAAATGAACTTTAAAAATGGCAAACATGCATATATTTTTAAAATGCTCATTTTTTTGCCTAAGCAAAATAAATCTTCCAAAAGCCAAATTTGATTTATTTATAATACCTTCGTTTTTCCTAAATGTTGGGAAAGTCATATTATTCCCTCTCTTAAAATTTTTATAGGAAAACTTTATGAAGATAACTTAAATAAATCCAAATGATCCTATTTTCGAAATTTGAGAAATCCCAAATATGAAAATTATGAAACTTCCAACTCTCTCCGAGGGTCCTTGAGTTGCGTGAAATTTTCTAGGATCGGAAAATGCGAGAAAAATTATGATATGCATGATGACCTAATGTATAACATTCCAAATTGAAAATTTGGGATGTTACAAACCTACCCCCTTAAGATGAATCTCGCCCTCGAGATTCGGGTTGGCTAGAAAATAGGTGAGGGTGGTCCTGAGCAAAACTTCCTCTCTTTCCCAGGTGGCTTCATCCTCAGTGTGGTGGCTCCACTGCACTTTGCAAAACTTGATAACCTTGTTGCGGGTAACTCTGCTGGCATAATCGAGAATCTTAACCGGTTTTTCCTCATATGTCAAGTCATCCTTCAACTGAATTGCTTCCGGTGGTCTTGTATTCTTAACGGTACCTCTGCCATCTCGGGTGACATTTCTTCAATCGAGAAACATGGAATACGTCATGAACTCCTCGACAGTCCTTCCGCAATTCCAACTTATACGCAACTTCTCCCATGCATTGCAAAATCTTATATGGTCCAACGAAACGGGTGCTAACTTCCTTTAACTCCAAAACGCTTAACTCCTCAAGCGGGATACTCGAGATATACTCTGTCTCCAACCTCATACTCAATCGCTTTGCGCTTTGAATCGGCATAGCTCTTTTGTGCGGACTGGGCTACCTTGAGCCTGTCTCAATTAACTTAACTTTCTGCTCGGACTCCTTAATCAAATCTGGTCCAAACAAGCGGCGATCTCCAGCCGTCCCATGACAACGGTGTCCTACACCTTCTTCCATGGCGCCTCGAAGGTGTCATCTTTAAGCTGGTTTGGTAATTGTTGTTGTAGGAAAATTCTGCATACGGCAAATTATCATCCCAACTAGATCCATAATCTAGTGCACAAGCTCTCAGCATGTCCTCCAAAATCTGATTGACTCTCTCGGTCTGTCCATCGGTCTGTGGGTGGAAAGCTGTACTGAATTCTAGTCTGGTTCCCAATGTTTCGTGCAACTGGTTCCAAAATTTCGAGGTAAACTGGGTTCCTCTATCTGATACGATGCTCCTTGGAACTCCGTGTAAGCACACAATTCTGGTCATGTATATCTTTGCCAACTTAGCACTGCTATAGGTAGTCTTGACTGGAATGAAATGAGCTACCTTGGTCAAACGGTCGACTATGACCCAAATCGAGTCATATCCTGAACGAGTCCTTGGCAAACCTGTGATGAAATCCATGCCTAGTTTATCCCACTTCCATTCGGGTATCGGCAACGGTTGTAACAATCCTGCTGGCTTCTGATGCTCTGCCTTTACTTTCTGACATACGTCGCAAATTGCTACATGCTCTGCAATATCCTTCTTCATTCCGGTCCACCAGAAAATATTCTTCAAATCCAAATACATCTTGGTATTTCCTGGGTGAATCGAATAGGGTGAATCATGGGCTTCTTGCAAAATCAACTTCCTGATCTCTGGGTCATTGGGCACATAAACACGGTCTTCAAACCATAGGGTATCGTGCTCATCCTCACGAAATCCTTTAGCTTTTCCTTTGCCCATTTTCTCCTTTATGGAGGCAACTTCCTTATCTGCCTTTTGGGCTTCTCTGATTTTGTCCATTAGTGTCGACTGAATCTCCAATGCTGCTACATAGCCTCTCGGAACTATTTCCAAACATAGTTCTCGAAGGTCCTCGGCTAACTCATTGGGTATTCCTCCCATCATTAGGGTATTGACGTGGCTCTTACGGCTCAATGCGTCAGCTACGACATTAGCCTTTCCGGGGTGATAATGCAATCTCATATCATAATCCTTGATAAGTTCTAACCATCTCCTTTGTCTGAGATTCAATTCCTTCTGTGTGAAGATGTACTTCAAACTCTTGTGATCCGTATATACTTCACAATGATTTCCAATGAGAAAATGTCTCCACGTCTTCAGGGCATGCACAACTGCTAATTCCAAATCATGAGTGGCATAATTCAACTCATGGGGCTTAAGTTGTCGTGAAGCATCTGAAACAACTCTTCCTTCCTGCATAAGCACGGCTCCAAGTCCTCGACGTGAAGCGCCGTAATACACCTCATAATCCTTAGTCCGATCCGCAATATCAAAACTGGTGAGGTAACCAATCTTTTCTTCAACTCCTGAAAACTAGCCTCACAGTCCTCGGTCCATATGAATTTGTTTTCCTTTTCAACAATTCAGTCATAGGCTTTGCAATCCTTGAGAAATTCTCAATGAATCTTGGTAGTATCCTGCGAGTCCAAGGAAACTCGAATCTCTCCAACTGTCGTTGGTGCTTCCCATTTGGTTACGGTCTCAACTTTTGTGGGGTCAACTGCTATCCCTTCTCCGGATATAACATGTCCGAGAAATCCAACTTCCTTTAGCCAAAACTCACATTTGCTGAACTTGGCATACAACCGGTGTTCCCTCGTTTCCAAAACCAATCTCAAATGTTCCTTGTGTTCCTCTTCATTCTTCGAGAAAATCAAAATATCATCAATGAACACCACGATTTAATTTATCCAAAACTCCATAAACACTTTGTTCATCAGGTTCATGAAATAGGCTGGTGCGTTAGTCAGTCCAAATGACATAACGGTATACTCATACAGTCCATATCTCGTGGTAAATGCTGTCTTGGGTATGTCTTGCTCCCGAATCTTCAATCGATGGTACCTCGATCGCAAGTCGATCTTGGAAAACACTTTGGCTCCTTGCAAGCGATCAAGCAGATCATTTATCATAGGTAGTGGGTACTTGTTCTTGATTGTTACTTCATTCAATCCACGATAATCAACAACCATTCTCAAAGATCCATCCTTCTTCTCTACTAACAAAACGGGTGATCCCCAAGGTGAAGAACTTGCGAATAAAACCTTTATCCAATAGTTCCTTAATCTGCTTCTTGATTTCCGCCAAATCCTTTGCGGGCATCCTCACGGTCGCTTCGATATCGGGCCTGTTCTCGCAACAGCTCGATCAAAACTCAATGTCTCTATCCGTGGCATTCACGGCAATTCTTAGGAAATACATCAGATAATCCTTCACCATCGGTACTTCTTCTGTACCACTCTCGATAAGCAATTAACTTGTGCTCTCCTCGGCTCGTGCCGTGATACATACTTAATCCTTCTTCCTTACGGTGTGGTGAGCAAAATTGACCTTGTGGTACAATCTATGTTTCCTCCATACTTTGATAACCAATCCCTTCCTAATATCACATCCAATCCTTGGGATTCCGAACTATTAGGTCCGAGGGGAAAACATAGTGTCCAATCCTTAGTGGCGGTCGATCACACCATTTACTAGCCATGTACTCTGCTCGGGTGAGGTTACTAGCATGGGTGACCTAAGGGCTTGGGTCGGTAACTTGTACTTATCCACAAATCCCTTGATATATATGAATGCGATGCACCAAGATCGAAAAGAACAACCGCATAAATGACTTAACCAAAACTTACCGATTCTTGCATCGGGCTGATCTTCAACCTCCTCCACATCAATGTGGTTCACCTGTCCCCTGTTGAAAGGGTTTGGCTTCTTTCCGAGCTTCCATTGCCATTTCCATTCGCCTTCGGATAGTCATTTGCATAGTGCCCAGTCTTGCGGCACTTAAAGCAAGTAATGTGACTCAGTCTACCTTGGATGGTGTTGACGGGTTGGTGCGGTTCTGTCCATTGCTTCCTCCATTCCGCTCCCATTCTTGGCGCCATTATGGTTATCTGAATTACCTCCTCCATGGGTATGCTGAAACTGAATTCTGATTTAGGGGTATAACGAGGCTTCTTTGGGCTCCGAGTTATACTTCCCTGTCCATACTTCCGCTTGCAGTTCTCAATTCTGCTGCTTTCCTTCAATCATGAGGGCTTGGTCTACTAACTCTGGTAGTTGTTGAAACTTGCTACCATCAACGGCATCTGAACTCATCATTCAGTCCTTCTAGAAACTTCTCCTGTTTCGCAGCGTCCGAGTAACGCTATCCGGGGCATAACGTGCAAATTTGCTAAAGTCATCCACGATCGCCAACAGTCCTTCCTCCTTGGCGTAAGTTGCGAAACTCACGCTTCTTCATGGCCATGGCTCCTGCCGATACATGGGCAGTCGAAAGCTTCTTTGAAACTGATCCCATGTGGCAGTGTCACCGGGTAAGTGGTGTGAAATTCTCCCACCATGCTTCCTTGGGTCCTTCAAGCTGATGTGCTGCAAACTTCACTCTTTCACCATCTGTGCATCCTGCAGTGGTCAGCTCCCTTCCTATCTTGCGGAGCCAGTCATCTGCTACAATCGGCTCGGTGCTACTGGAATACACCGGCGGGTTCAGTCTAAGGAAACGAGTCAGATGATCCGCAGGTGGTGGTGGTGGTGGGTTGTTGTTGTTGTTGTTGTTGTTGTTGTTGTTGTTGTTGTTGTTGTTGCCCTGGTTCTGCACCAATGTTTGAATCAGGGTATTCTGCTGCTGGATCAATTGGGTGATCTCTGGCGGGAAAACGAATCCGGGGTCGCGTCTCGGAGGCATCTGATGGGGTTTAGAAAAGAAGAGAAATTTAGAATAGAATGAGGTCTAAGGGGAATCACTACCCAAATGCACATGAGCAAAAGCACACAAAATCACTTCATTCAATCAAACAAGGGCTTACAACGATCTAACTATCGCGAAAGTGCGTGTACTATAATGTTTACATGGAGGGAAATACTACTAATATGTGGGGACTTCTACTAATTTGAACGGTGGAAGACTCCATGATGTCCGCTCAGCTTCGTCTTCAAAGTCGGGTTCACTTGGATCCGAATCGGTGTCGTCGATGTTAATGTAGTCGCTTGGGTATTCAACATACTGGTCTTCATTCTCGAGCGCCAACTTCTTCTTGAGTTCTTCGATCTCATACTTAAGATCGTTATTGTGTCTTGCCGAGCTACGATCTCGCCCATGTAGTCCTTGCGTGTAGTCTTTAGTTCTCCTTCCAGTTCTAGGATCCTTCCTTTGTCTTCGCAACTCCAACATGTCGTTGACATTTGGTTCTCTGGCGTCGAATGTGCTGATTTAACTCTGGATGAACGCTGCAATGGATCTATCCTTCTTGGTGCCGACGACGCCCCAGTTGTCATCTCTCGTCCGTCAAATCTGGTAGATGGTGTCCTTGAGGTCTTCTTGATAAACTTCTCCAATGCGTCCCATGGTGATGTGAGCTGCCATGCTCTTTCCTGCACTCCAAGTTGGTGCAATGAAAACACTATCTATAGGCTTGGTGATTGGGGCGAATGTCCTTCTCGAACGTGAGCGTGAATCTTCCGGCGCTCCTCTTGAGCAGAGTGGCGTTGAAAGTCCGGTGAAGCTTGGTAGTCCAATGTTCGGTACTTGGTGACTTCCTTCAAGTGAAATCCAAAAGGTGTGCCTTCATCGGTTGGGTGTACTTGATCTTCGTGTCCGTCATCCTAAAGAGTAGAAAAGATGAGGAGTTAGAAAATGGGAAGAGAGTAGTGATCTATGGCTTTAACTTAGTGGTCGTGTCCTACGGTGGCGTGTGCTCGATACCATTCTCTGTGAGCGACCAGACCGAATGGATCAAGTCTCGTGCTCGGTGTCATCCCGGATCAGTAATGCCGACACCACACAGTACTTCGAAGGATTTATAGCAGAGTAGCAATCACACACTTATTACATCGTTGTCCACAAGGGAACTTATTACAATAATATGGCTTAAGGCCATCTAATGATAACAGCGGAAGGCTTGGAAGATAAGCGAGTCCATCAACTCCAACGGCATCATCGAGTATAGAACCACGACCTAACACCTTACTGTCGTTAAATGCGAAAAGTCTGCAACGTGAAAGTTGCAGCCCAAACGGTCAGCACATGGAATATGGCAATGTAACACATAAGAGCAATGAAGGAATAAGCCTATACTACATGCATATATGGCTGGTGGTAAGGCTCTACGGTTACATTTGCATAAAGCTGATTTTTCCCTACATCAAAGGAATAACTTTATTTAACTATCATGGTGGTTGTTAAACATTGAGAATGGTTGACAGCATCCTCAATCCCAATTAAAAGGTACTCATCAAAACCCAATAACTTTTATTTAGAAGTAACATGTTGAGATTCACATGATATTCAATTACCAGATACTCAAATTGTCCATAACCGGGGACACGGCTAATCATGATTAGTTTATACACTCTGCAGAGGTTTGCGCACTTTTCCCCACAAGACTCGATCGCCTCCGCTTGGTTCTCGACTTTTCTGTGGTGTTTGAGAAGCGGATGACCGAGACATAGTCTTTCGAAGCGCTAGCACCTTACATGTGGGTAGACCGTACCAACCTACATCCCCTACATCAGCTAGCCTACCCGTAATAGTTCGCACGACTTAGTCAACTACGCATGAGCCCATAATTGGCTTGTGGCTGCACACGGAAGTTTCAGTTTGAATAATCTTATGATCCCTTAGAGCACGGGTGGCGGTCGAAGAAATACAGCAAGTCTGATGGAAACCAGTGCCTCAATCCACCCAGATGTGTGTTTAGGTTGCCACCTTAGATAAACCACTAATTAACAATCTCACATCTGTCATGGATATTCACTCACCCAATCCACGTCTACTAGCATAGCATGGCATAACAACAAACGAGAAGTAACTCCCAAGGTTTCATAAGTAAAACAGTAATAGGTACTACCTCAATCTACTTCCCAATCCCACAATTTAATTAGGTCCTAAACATGCAAGTGTTTGAGGATTGATCTAATGCATAAAACTGGGTAGTAGAAAAGGGTATGATCAAGTGTTACTTGCCTTGCGATGATCCATGAGACCTAGGGATTCAAGTAACAAGCGGCGCACTGGGTGATCTAACGCGAGAAAACAACAAGCATACAATAAGTACTCATCTAATGCACGGGGAAATCTCGAATAAAAGATCTAACCAGAGAGTTCAACTTAAGAACCCTGGTTGCAAAAAGAATCGAATCAAATAAAGCATCGAAAGTCGAAACTCGAGAGAGAACGACTCGGTTTAGCAATCTGAAACTAGGTCAAAATTTTACAGTAGCAAAACTCTGTGTAAGTAGGTTAGTCGGAACGGCGGTTTCGTTACGAAACTCCAGGCGCTTGAATCACCTGATTCCGATAAACGAGCAAGAAATAAAACAGATTTGAAAATCGGATCGGAAATCGAATTAGAAAAATAACGGATTAATTCCGATTTAAGAAAAACGACGAACGGATTAAATAACGGACGTTCGTTAACAGAACTAATCCAATGAACACGTTCATTGAAACGAACGGTTCGGTGAACGTTCGTTAATTAAGAAAACCGAAAAAAAAACCATCTAGGTTTTTTTTTGGAAAAAAAACCGAACATCACAAAAAAAAACCGGATCGGGTTTTCTTAAAGAAAACCGGATCGGGGCGGGGGCGGCGGCGGCTACCTCCGGTGGCCCCGGGCGGCTCGGCGGGCCCGGGGCGGCGAGGGGGCGGCGGGTGCTCGGCGTCGCGGAGGTCGGTGGCGGCTTCCTCGGCGGCGGCAAGGGGCTCGGTCGGGCTCGGGTGAGGGCGGGCGGATGGGATGAGAGAGAGGGGGTATTTATGGAAGGGGGGGTGGCGCGCTTGGGGAAGGGGCAGCGAGGGTCGGGCGAGGCGGACTCCGGGCGGCGTGAGGGCGTCTTGTGGCGCGGAGAGCGCCGCTGGGAGGAGAGGGAGGTGGGCAGGCGGTGGGCGGGCTGGGCCTCGGCCCGGGAAGTATGTGATTTTTTTTATTAAACCAAACGAATTAAAAAATACCAAATGAACTCCGATTTTAATAAAATAATTTTCCCGACTCCTAAAATGAGTCGAACAAAATGAACTTTAAAATGGCAAACATGCATATATTTTAAAATGCTCTTTTTTTGCCTAAGCAAAATAAATCTTCAAAAGCCAAAATTGATTTATTTATAATACCTTCATTTTTCCTAAATGTTGGGAAAGTCATATTATTCCCTCTCTTAAAATTTTTATAGGAAAACTTTATGAAGATAACTTAAATAAATCCAAATGATCCTATTTTCGAAATTTGAGAAATCCCAAATATGAAAATTATGAAACTTTATGAAGACATATAAGCAATGACTTCACAAAGACAAACTCAAGGTAAAGGAGGGAAGGGAAAGAACCAGTCACTTGTTGAAGACACAAGATTTGTTGGACTAGTTCCAGTTGCTGTGACAACTGTACATCTGGTTAGGGAGGCTGAAATTCAACTCAGAAGACCGCGTCTTCACCTTATTCCCCTTGAGCTAAGGACACATAGTCCTCGCCCAATCACTCTGGTAAGTCTTCAAGGTAGACTTCCGAACCTTCACAGATCGCATTCACCGGCAATCCACAATGACTCTTGGATGCTCGAACGCGATGCCTAACCGGTGGAGGATTCACAGTCCTCAAGTGTAATAAGTCTTGTGTCACTGAGATGAGAAAGACTTCATGATGCCTAACACTCTTTGGCTCAGGTGTTTGGGCTTTGTCCTCGCAAGGATTTCTCTCTCAAAGGCTTCGAGGTGGGTTGCTCTCAAACGACAAAAGCCGTGCACTAACTCGAGCAGCCACCAATTTATGGTGTAGGGGATGGGCTATTTATAGCCACTAGGCAACCTGACCTGATATGTCCGAAATGACCTGGGTCACTAAGGAACCGACACGTGTTCCAACGGTCGATTTCAAACACACACGACAACTTTACTTGGGCTACAAGCAAAGCTGACTCATCCACTCTGGATAAGTTTTGCTCTCATTGTCTTCGCTCGAAGACATAGGATTCAGGTTGAGCATCACTTGATCAATCGACTATGATCACTTGGACCCCACTTAACGAAGACGGTGGTTCCTACGACTCAACAAAGAAGAAAAGGAAACAACGAAGCGACACGATCTTCAAGGCTCCATAGTCTTCACTCAATGTCTTCTCATGTCATAGTCTTCAATGTGAATATCTTCACGTACCACCATTGTCGTCAATGTCTTCATACATTTTAGGGGTCATCTCCGGTAGGTAAACCGAATCAATGAGGGACACTACCTGCGTTATCCTGCAATTCTCACAAACGCATTAGTCCCTCAACCACATTTGTCGTCAATACTCCAAAACCAACTAGGGGTGGCACTAGATGCACTTACAAGGATATACCAAAGACAGCATTCACCATGCGGTATGGGTTGTATGAGTATACAGTCATGTCATTTGGACTGACTAACGCCCCTGCCTACTTCATGAGCATGATGAACAAGGTGTTCATGGAATATTTGGACAAGTTTGTTGTGGTGTTTATTGATGATATAATGGTATACTCGAAGAATGAAGAGGAGCACAAGGAGCATTTGCGTTTAGTTCTCGAGAAACTTAGGGAACACCAGTTGTATGCCAAGCTAGGAAGTCGGATTCCTTGGACACGTTATATCGGGAGAAGGAATAGCAGTAGATCCCACCAAGGTTTAGTCACTCACTGAATGGTTGGCACCCACTTCAGTTAGCGAGATCCGCAGTTTTCTTGGACTCGCAGGATACTATCGGAGATTCATTGAGAATTTTTCCAAGATTGCGAAGCCAATGACGGAGTTATTGAAGAAGGATACCAAGTTTAAATGGACGGAAGATTGCGAGGCAAGTTTTCAGGAGTTAAAGAAACGTTTGACTACAGCCCAAAGTTTATAATCGCCGGATATCGTAAGGATTTCCAAGTGTATTGCGACGCCTCTCGCTTAGGACTTGGAAGTGTGCTTATGCAGGACGGAAGAGTTGTTTCGTATGCCTCACGACAACTCAAACCACACGAATTGAATTATGCCACACATGATTTGGAGTTAGCAGCCGTAGTGCATGCGTTGAAGACTTGGAGACATTACCTTATTGGAAACCGTTGTGATGTGTACATGGATCATAAGAGTTTGAAGTACATCTTCACACAGAAGGAGCTGAACCTTAGGCAGAGGAGATGGTTGGAGCTTATAAAGGATTATGACATGAAGCTTCACTATCATCCAGGCAAGGCCAATGTCGTAGCAGACGCTTTGAGCCAGAAGAGTTATGCTAATACTCTAGTGGGTACAAGATTACCAAAGGAGTTAGCAGAGGATCTCAAGGAACTTCGATTGGAGATTGTTCCTAGAGGTTTTGTTGCAACAATGGAGGTTCAGTCTACATTGTTAGGAAAGATTCGAGACGCTCAGAAGGACGACAAAGAGATTGCCGAGATAAGAGAGAGAATGAGCAAAGAAAAAGCCAAAGGTTTTCGTGAGGATGTGCACGATACCTTATGGTTTGAGGACCGAGTTTATGTGCCCAATAACACATATATCAGGAAGTCAATACTTCAGGAGGCTCATGACTCACCATACTCGATACACCCCGGAAACGCCAAGATGTATTTGGATTTGAAGGAACGTTTCTGGTGGACGGGTATGAAGAAGGATATTGCCGAGTATGTAGCCGTATGTGATGTATGTCAGAGAGTGAAGGCAGAACATCAAAAGCCAGCAGGATTGTTACAGCCTATGCCGATACCCGAATGGAAGTGGGATAAACTTGGCATGGATTTTATCACCGGATTGCCCAGGACCAAATCAGGATATGATTCTATATGGGTAGTAGTTGATCGCTTGACCAAAGTAGCTCACTTTATCCCAGTGAAAACCGCCTATACAAGTGCAAAGTTGGCCAAGATATATCTGACCAGGATCGTATGTCTGCATGGAGTTCCGAGGACCATCGTATCAGATAGAGGAACACAGTTTACCTCAAAGTTTTGGCATCAGTTGCACCAGACTTTGGGAACGCGATTGGAGTTCAGTACAGCATTTCACTCGCAGACGGATGGACAGACCAAGAGAGTCAACCAGATTCTGGAGGACATGTTGAGGGCCTGTGCGCTAGATTATGGATCTAGTTGGAATGACAATTTGCCTTACGCAGAGTTTTCATACAACAATAGCTACCAAGCCAGTTTGAAGATGGCACCGTTCGAAGCCCTGTATGGACGAAGGTGCAGAACACCGTTGATGTGGGGTGAAGTTTGCAGACCGAACATTTGTTTGGACCAGATTTGATCAAGGAGTCTGAGGAGAAAGTTAAGTTAATCCGAGATAGACTGAAGGTAGCTCAGTCCAGGCAGAAGAGTTATGCCGATTCGAAACACAAGGAGGTAACCTATGAAATTGGAGATAGAGCATATCTGCGAGTATCACCCTTGCAAGGAGTGAAACATTTTGGAGTTAAGGGAAAGTTAGCCCCGAGATTTGTAGGACCGTATCGTGCTTTGTAACGTATGGGAGAAGTTGCCTACAAATTGGAGTTACCTGAAGGACTATCAGGAGTACATGATGTGTTTCATGTTTCACAGTTGAAGAAGTGTCATGATGACACTACTAGGGAAAATGCTATACACAGAGGTATAGCAGTAGCGTTGGTCAAAACTCGGCGCTAGCGCTACTTAGTAGTAGCGCTTGTTGCAAAACCACGCTACAACAATTATTTTAGCAGCAGCACGTCTTCACAGAGGGCTACTACTAAAATTCCCTCACTAGTGCTGGTAGGCTAGGAATAGTAGGAGCGCTTCTCCTAGAAGCACGCTACTGCTAAAAATATTGTAGCATCGCGTTTCTGCTGTAGAGCGCTACTGCTATGTAAAAGAAAATAAATAGAAAAATAAGTACAAAAGTAAATGAAAATGAAAGAAATAGAAAAAGGAGAAATAAAAAAATGTAAAGAAAACAAAAGAAAGAGAAAAATAAAGCAGAAAGGGTTAGCTGCGGTAGCGTTTCTCGGAACACGCCAGTAGCTACCTTAGCTATAGCTGTTTCAAAGAAAACGCTCATCGCTAGTTGACTCAAATCCGGCAGCCGGCCGGGCTCAAAATTTGCTAAGTCCTTTCCCCCTCTCTACTCCCCTGTCCCCAACTGCTCCATCGCCCGTTGCCTGCCGCCGCCGACCACACCGCCACCGCCCGAGGCCGCCGACCACACCGCCGCGCCGCCCGCCGCCGACCACACCGCCGCCGCCGAGGCCGCCCCAGACCTCACAGCCACCGCCCGAGGCCGTCGTCGACCTCACTGTCACCTCCCTCGAGCTCGCCGCCGCTGCCCTCGACCACCGCTTGCTGCCCGAGCAGAGCCTGCCTCGCCGCCCGGCCGTAAGGCTATGCCTCTCTGTCCCTACCCTCCTATTTCTCTCTGCTAGGGCAATTATATATATGTTGATCTTGTGTTGATGTTCATATGAACCCTAGGTGTTCATATGAACCCTAGATTTTTAGGCAGTAGGCATTTTATAGCATTTAGGAAAAATGATTAGCAATTTTTTAGGAAATTAGCTAGGGCAATTTTATGAAAATTCCTAAACAGTAATTCCATTTAGCTTTAAACTAATAGAGGGTATATAAATAATAGTAGCATTTAGATTTAAATTAACAGAGGGTATAAACAAAAACACTTAGCTATAAAAAATATTTTGACTATGGACCTGAATTTGTTCCAAATTTCATTCAAATGAAATTTGAATTTTTTGGACTATGGACCTGAATATTTTGAAGAAATTGGGTATCGTACTAAGGTCTTCTTTGTGAAAATTCTGGTGAGGTCAAAAGGGTTAGAGAAAATGTAGTTCCTAGACTTTTAGATTTAGACAAAAACAAAAGTATTTAGCTATAAATAAAAAACAGTAGCTATGGCATTTAGCTATAAACAAAAAACTGAATTGTTTTTCTTTTCAAAAACTTGGTAAAAGCAGAACAGTAGCTATATGTCATTGATGTTCATTTGCATATTCCATTATTGTTGATTATATCTTTTCATTGAAGTGGCCATGTTATATGCAAATTCTTCAATAGTGTTTGCTCATGTTATATCTTTTCATTGAAGTTGTTCGATTGTGCCCAAGTGGCTTTGTTGTTTCGAGGAATGATCTTTGAGTGGCCTATGTTTTGCGGAATGTTTATTCATTTACATTAAGCAAATTCAGGTTCTCGATTTGTCCACTTTTAGCAAAGGTCATGCCGAAATTTTCCGTGAATTTCGCACGACTTGTGCTACAAACTAGGACATATCGAGTGCCCGGATTTGCCGCACCGGGAAGGAGTCAACATCCTGCAAAACAATAGTCCTTTTTATGTCATTATTCATTTTATTAGGTCTAGAATTAATTGACTAGATTTAATCATAGGAAACATGGCTAGCAACGATGAAGGACAGGGTTACGGTGATTGCGGCGGCGTCTACGGGCGGCGAGCGAATATTTTAGCCTTACCGACGATCAACCGATGTTGTTCTTTGGGCCCACCGGTGGCATCGGGATCGAGACCGACACGCAGACCGGTCTTGAGGCCGAGGCTGGCGTTGAGATTCAGACCGACATCGAGACGGCGCCGAGACCGGTGCTGCCTCGGGAGCGCGAGCGGTGTAGAACCGAAAGCAAAGAGGCAGCGGGTTCCTAACAAACTCAGGACTACTAGACTGGTGGTCACGGAGGTGGGCGGCGGCAATTTTGAGCCAAAGGCGCCGAGGAAGCTGGCGCGATGCTACGGCAATCAAATAGGCTGCATCGTACGGACAACCGCCACCATCAACGATGAGAAACTACAGAAGATAGAAAATATGAGGAGCTCCCTCCTAAAGAAGTTTCACCAGATATTCTTGTTCCCGGGCCGGAATGAGAAGGATTATGAAGATCCAGACGATGACCCGGCAGTGAAGAAGATAAACAAACACGCCATGACCAAGTTTAGCGACGCGTTGGCCGCCTGGAAAAATCGAGTGAAAGCAAAGATCAACGACGGGGAACCCTACTCCGAGATTGTAAAGGATAATCCGACAATCACGAAAGAGCAGTTTCAAATATTCAAGGAGGCTTGCGAGGCCGAAGCTGCCAAAAAAAGTCTAAGTACATGAAGGGGCTTCAAAAGAGGAACATTGGGAGCCACCACCTCGGAAGCCGTGGTTACGGCGGAAAGAGGTCCAAATGGGCCAAGGAGGACGCGGAAGCCGCGAGTCTAGGCATCCCAGAACCCTTGGCGGATTTCACCGTCCCGCAGAAGCGTGACATCCTGAGGGCCCGGCACCATTGGGACCCAGTGAAGAAGGTTTACGAGACAACACCGGTCATTACGGAGTTCATGAGACTGCTGGTAATTTTAGTTTCTGATCAATTCGACCGCACACGTTAGTCATATTTATAAGCGATCCTTGTGCCTTTTGCGAGAGAGAGCAGCACGGATTGCGGCGGCGACTCGCCGTCGAGGCATTGGCGAGGCCAAGTGGGACACTCCATTCAGCGGGCGTTGAACATATTGAAACGACAACTGGTGGATACTCGACCGTCGTATGGACGCGTGCACGGTGTCGGAGACGGCGCCACGTAGAAGAAGTACTACCGTGAGACCACGGAGGAGAGAAAGGAACGACGGAGGTTAAGCAAGAAAACATCGACAAGAAGGTTGAGATTGCGGTTGAGAAGAAATCATCTCGAACGATCGAACAGCGGTAGCTGCCGCAAAACATGTGGTTGCAGATTTGTCTACTTCCTTGGTGACGGGCGTTATCACTTGGACAAGGAAAAATCCAGAGAAAAATGTAGAGGACTTTCCCCTTGCTGACTTCTTGGGAGCACCGGCTCCCGCACCTGCTCCCGCACCGGCTCCCGCACCTGCTCCCGCACCGGCTCCCGCACCGGACGTGCTCGGCGGTGCTTCGTCTTTGGCTGAGCTCGACGCCATCACGGTATCTGTCACACCGGCCCCCTTCAATATAAATGTATAATCTCCCGTTTTCGTTGCCTTTCGGATGTCTCACGTCGCAGACTTTTCTTTGTAGGCCGAAGAAACCCCGTGCACCATATTGTACACCATCGGCGACCAGAAGGTGGACGTGGGGAAGGCAACAATAACGAAGCCGAATGAACCATTGTTCCACAGCCGGCCGATCCCCGAGCGTCTTCAAGGTTTCCATGGCGATGTCGAACCGGGCCACGGAATTTGCCTCCTCAACACTCTTTGGTGGATGACGAGGAGACACCGCGGCGTCTTGGTGATTGTTGCAATGGGTGGGTCTGTTGTGGCCAAAGAGTGCGCCGTTTGGGCGGCGGGAGCACACCCACGAGCACGCAGCCTCGGCAAGGTATGAACATCAACACCCCACCTACCCAATTAGCGTCGGGTGTCGGGTTGGGTGATAGCGGACGGGTAAGGAGGAGGCTCCATTAGTCGCGATAGCGTCGCCATGGATGAGGATGAGGATGGCGATGGCGCTGAACGGTATGTCTATACTAGCGCCTCCTCGTGGTTTGAGCGTCATGAGTCGGTGCACGAATTACCGTCTCAACGATATTGACGACCTTCGGTAGTAAAGAAGTCTAGGAAGAGAGCGAGGAAAGGCAAAAAGCTCGATTCTATGATCCGGCCGCCTCGGCAGCCTCGGCTTCAGGACCGTATAGATATCCCGATGCGGATAAATGGCATATCCCGGTCAACCAATCCTACCGCAACAGCGCTAAGGGCCAGATTCGGCGATCTAAGGAGACTTCATGACGATGTGCTGCGGGTAGAAAGGCCTCATCGCCTCGAAAGATCTAGGATACCCACTCTACGTGGTTAACGTTCGCGGCAAATGTCGTGACGTCGGCGGCTTCCCGCGGATAAGTTCTTCCTCCGATTCGATTACATATTCGACATGTTTCACGTGAAGAAGCGGGATTTTACGTTTGTCGCCTTTATGCCTTGCACATGAACTACATCATTGGGGTTGAGCAGATCGTCATATCGTGTCGCTGACCCGTACTACATGCACGAGAGCTTCTTGGGAGTGCATGCGGAGGGCGTGAATCTGCGAGGATTACATCGTCGATTTCATGCTCGCAATAAGGACAAGGAGGCGATTCTCGTGCCTTATCATCCCGTGTAAGTCATCTGCGCTGCTATCCTTCCTTCGATTTCAATAGTTCATTTGCACGGTGGAGGCTAATTAATTTGAGGTGTACTTATTTTGCGCAGTGGCGGGCGCGCTGTCCTCATCATCCTCTACCCCCGATTCTCCCACACTCTTTACTTGGACTCGTCGAAGAACATTCACAAAAAGGATTACACCCACATCAAAGATGTTCTCGGCGATGCTATGTTTTACTACCAAGCAAGGGGTGGAGAGGTTAGGGACAAGAAGAGAAGGGCGGGGCCGCCTTCAGCCATAAGACCGACTTCTGCTGCATCCAGCAACCGAACGATTCTCTTAATGATGGATTCTATGTCCTACACCACATCTTTGGAGTCTGACGGGATCACGGAACCTTCACATGTCACCTAGATCTGGCGATGCCCATATTCGCAATGGGCAAAGGACATAGGAGATATCGAGGATCATCGACTTCGAGCTGAGTTCTATAACATCCAGCGTGAACTTGCCCAAATCATCATGAAAGAGGTCGTCGGAAAAACAGGGATGTTCTACGGAGAAGGACAAATGTCACGGGAAGATGTCCGAACATGGATAGCCTCTCAGCGTCTCGACATGAAGCCTTTCACTAAGCTCGGGGACTATCTCCCTGACCTCGATGGATGGCACGACATGTTGGAGTGATTGTCGATATATGACAATGTGCCTGTTTAGTCCATACTTTTCGTATGACAAAACTTTGAGTTATCTTGTGATGAAACTTTATTTGTGATGTAATTAAACCGTCCTCCTCCTCGACTAGCGAAGATCACTCTAGTTAGGGCATTTTGGGTACGATGAACTTTGTTATTTATGCTTATGATATGTTGTTTCTATTTTTGTCAAGTCTGTCTCTTTACGTTGCTCAACTATATATGTTGCATATCATCGACTCATGTGACGATGCGGTGCATAGATCATCGATGGTGAAGAAGTGCTACGCCAGAGTATATATCGATGAGTGGCCGGAGTGTCGAGCCCGGTGTTGCCGATTTCCGGTTTCGGCGACGGTAGTAGTTAGTTTAGGTTCACGCTAATGCGAGAGAGGGATACGAACTCATGTACTCAAAGTGATAGCTCTTCTCGCGTATACCATTGTTTAGATGGATGATGATGTATTTGCAAGTAATCAAGGACTTGTATCGCTATTTTTCGAGATGATGACGAGAGACCACTTTGTGTTGGATGATGATTATGATGAGACTATTTGTTTGTATATGCTATGATTACATTCGTGGTCTCGCAGGCATTTGTATGTGTATGATGATGACATTTCTATGTGCTAAAGATTCTTCTATAAAGCCTGTTCAAATACAAAACAAATATGCATAAAAAACAAAAACCTGTTAAATTAGCGAGAGCGAGTGTATAGAAGTTAGCAGCAGCGCTTGCGATAGCGAGAGCGCATTGTTGCAAAAGCGCTAGAGCTACTAGCGATGTGAGCTCGATAATCAAGCTTCTTTGCTACACTTGTGTAGCGATGGCGCCGGTGACCACGCGCCATCGCTATATGTTAGCTATCAGCGCCTTATTAGTAGCGCCCCCGCGCTCTTGATACACCTAAAACCAGCGCTGCTGCTAGCCTTTTCCTAGTAGTGTGAGATGGCGATATACCGTTAAGAATCTGTACCCTTGAAGGCCATTCGGTTGGACGGTGATTTGACCTATGAGGAGAAGCGGTCAGATTCTTGAATTTGCCGGCCGAGTCACCCAAACAAGGTTATCAAGTTTTGCAAAGTTCAGTGGAGTCACCATACCGAGGATGAAGCCACCTGGGAACGAGAGGATGAACTTCGCAAAGACCACCCACACCTATTTTCTAGCCAACCCGAATCTCGAGGGCGAGATTCATCTTAAGGGGGGCAGGTTAGTAACATCCCAAATTTTCAGTTTGGAATGTTATACATAGATCATTCATGCATATCATATTTTATTGCATTTCGCTTCGCGATCCTCAAAATCCTAAGCAACTCAAGGACCCTCGGAGAGAGTTGGGGATTTCCGGTTTTCATATTTGAATTCTATCAAATATTAAAACGAGGATCATTGATTTTGATTATTTTCTCTCTCCAAAAATATTTCATATTAAAATATATGAGAGGAGATAATATGACTTCTCCAAAATAATTGAAATATTGGAGGAAAAATATTAAAACCAAATATTTTATTTTATTCAGATTTATCGCAATTTTATTTGCATTAGAAAATTGCATGTTTTTCAAAATTGCATTTTAGGGCCAAGAAAATGTTCATCTCGTCCTAAATATTTTATTTAGACGGTGAAAATTTGTTTTGGCATTTTTAGATTTTTATTTTATTTTCTAGGATTTGTTTTCGGTTCGGCGGAATTATTTAAAAAAAAGTTCATGCCCGACTAGGCCGAAGCCCAGCCGAGCCGGCCCGCTTCCCCCGCACCGCTGTCTCCCTCCTGGAGACCGCGCTGCCGCCGCCTTGGACGAGGAGTCCGGCCGGGACTCCGTTTCCCCGCCGCCTTGCCCCCTCCTCCAAGCCGCCCCCTCCTTAAATACCGCCGCCCCGAGCCCCCACCACCACCAAACCCCGCCGCCACCGCCGCCCCAACCGCAGGCCGCCCGCCGCCTTGCCGCGCCGTGCCGCCGCCGTTGCAGCCCCGCCGCAGCCCCGCCTCGCCGGAGGTAACGCCGCCGTTGCCACCGCCGGTTTTTTTAAGAAAACCGATTCGGTTTTTTAGAAACCCTAGTTCGTTTTTTAGATCGGTTTGCTGGTTTTTCTCGGTTTAGCTAACTAGCGGACGTTCGTCCGTATGTTCATTTTAACGAACAGTTTCCGCTCGATAGTTACAGACAACGAACGTTCGTTCGTTAGCCTGTTCGTCAGTTTTCTTTTTTCGGATTTTCCCGCGATTATTCTCGATCGCGATTTCTGATCCGATTTTCGTTTGAGTTTATCTTTTCGCTCGTTTATCGAAATCAGGCGATTCAAGCGCCTAGATATTCGTCTCGAAACCCTCTTTCTGTTTAATCATCTTAAACAAGATTTTGGTACTGTAAAATTTGACTTTAGTTCAGATTAGTAAACAGATCTTGTTTCTTTCGCCGTTTGAGTTTCGTTGCTTCGTTTGGTTTGATTCTTTTTGCAAACCAGAGTTCTTAAGTTGAACTTTCTGGTCAATTCTTCTTATTTGAGTTTTGCCCGTGCATCTTTGCTTGATTGCTTATGTATGCCATTGTTTGTTTGCGATAGAATTCCCGGAGTGCGAAGCGTGCTACTATGAGTCCCTAGGTTTCGCGGATCGTCAGCAAGGCAAGTAACACATTGATCATACTCTTTTCATACCCAGTTTTTATGCATTAGTTCCAATCCTCAAACATTGCATGATTAGGATGTCATTAACATGTGGGTTGGGAAGTAGTTGATGAGGTAGAACCTATTGCCCTATTATATTCAAACCCTTGGGAGTTACTTCTACGTATTGCTTATATTGCTATGCTATGCTCGTAGACGTTGTTTGGGTGAGTGAAATCCATGAAAGATGTGAGATTGTTAATTAATGGTTCAACTTAAGGTGGCAACTTAAATACACATCTGGGTGGATTGAGGCACCTGGAGAATCCAGTGTTGCCTGTATTTTTGGAAATCCCGGGGTTCCGTGTGATCTTCCTATGGACCGCCACCCAGGCTCAAAGGGACCTGAGATATTTTCATGCTAGAAACTTCCGTGTGCAGCCACAAGCTATTATGGGATCTAGCATAGTTGAGTAAGTTACGTGAAGCTCTTGAAGAGGTGGATCAACAGGTAGAGGGTTGTAGGTTTGGTATGGTCTGCCCGGAGTAGAGAGTTAATGTTTCTGAAAGACTGTGTCTCGGTCATCCATTTCTCAAACATCATGAAGTGCAAGAAATCCAACGGAGGCGATCGAGTCTTGTGGGGAAAAGTGCGCAAACCTCTGCAGAGTGTATAATCTAATCATGGTTAGTCGTGTCCCGGTTATGGACAATCTTGAGTATCTAGTACTTGGAGTATCCTAAGTATCTCATCACCCTAAATTAATATTGTTGGGATGATAACTACTTTAATTGGGATTGAGTTGGAGGAACCTTCTCAATGATGTTTCAACTACCATGATAGTTAAATTAAAATCTATTCCTTTGTTGTAGGGAAAAATTGGCTTTTCGCAAAAACTATAACCATAGAGCTTTCCACCAGCCAAATATGCATGTAGTGATAGCATTATTCTATTTTGCTCTCTTGTGTTATATTTGCGGCATATTCCATGTGCTGACCCGTTTCGGGTTGCAACGTATTATGTTGCGAGTTTTGAACGAGGATTAAGGTTCGTTAGGTCGTTGTTGTGCAGCTCAGCTATCTTTGTTGGAGTTGATGGACTCACTTTATCTTCCAAGCCTTCCGTTGTTATCGTATTAGATGGCCTTAAGCCATATTTATTGTAATAAGTTCTCTTTTGAGACATTCGATGTAATAAGTGTGTGATTGCTACTCTGTTATAAATCCTTCGAGTACTGTGTGTGTCAGCATTACCGATCCGGGGATGACATGGAAGCACGGAGACTTGACCGTTCGAAGTCGGGTCGCTACACTACGGCTTCTCCTTGTCTCGTGTTGTCCTCTTGTTTTTCTTGTTGAATGTTTATGCCAGTGCTTTCGCTTGCTTCCTCTTCCTGTTAAATAAAAATTGAAATTATAAATTGAACTTCATTTGTGTCTGAGCTTTGTAACCTCACCTCTTAAGATGTTGTTGTTTGAAGTTCTTGATCAGCGTACTCGTTTGTTTCTTGCATTTGTTCAAAGAAAAGGGTAAGACATCCCTTATAATCTTTGTATTGCGGTGGCCGGGTGTATTAGGTAGTTCAGACATCATAAATATTTTGAAAAGTGGTTGTTGTTGTTGATTTTTTACCTCCATGTTGATGGTGGGTTATTAGGTACTGCATCATTGTTTCTTTGTCGTATAATGAGTCTCTTGTTTCTCATCGGCTGGGATGTCTTGGGCTTTCTCCTTTGTACTCGTGATGGTGATGTGCAATGTTGTGGCACTGGAAATCTCCTGTACACAAAGTTCCTGTTCTGTGACGCCTTCGTCTGTTTGAGGTTCACTATGGGGTTCAATTTCAGCATGGGTTGTCTCTTGGTCTTGCAGTGCTTGCGATACCTGGAGATCAAACAATATGAGTTTGCGGTTCACTTTCTTTCCTGCCATTTATGAGTTTTTGGTGTGGGGTATAGTGGGCTATGGAAGTTTAGCTCCTCTTCGTTGTTTTCTTCTTCTTTGTCGTTTGTTATGCTAACGGTTGATTGTGGGTCAGCCTCTTGCATTTGGTTGGCGGGGCTGCTGACTTGATTGTTCTCCAGCTGAGCCTATATTTTGTTGGAGGTTTGTCAGTTAACTTATAACTCTATCCAGTTTTGAAAGGAAAAATGGATGTTCATATTGACCTCTTCACAGGTTCTGACATCGATCGTATCTTGTGCTTGTGTTGGGGTAGTTGTTGTTGTAGCATTGTCTGTTGTGAGGTTGCTTTGTTTGTTGCGTTCATTCTTGTTTTTGGGGTTGTTGACACCATCCTGTTGTTGGAGTTCATCTTGGCCTGTCGTGCTATTGGTACGTTCCTGAAATAATTGAGACAATTCTTTTCAGTTGAGGTATGAAAACAGGGGTTTGCTTTAGGGTGTGTATGGCACCATGCATTACTATTTATTTACCTGTTTTTGCCGCTTTATCTTCTTCTTGTCAATGCCTATGTCCCTTGATTTTGTTCTTCTCTTCCTCTCTTCTTCTTCTTCTTCTTCTTTCTTTCCTTTTCTCCTTTCTATTGGTTCTGTTGTGGCTACGATTTCATCAGCTAGTCTACTTGAGGCTGCTGGATCTGCTTGCTCTAGTGTCTGCAGGGTCGCGTTGTCTGTCAGGTACCTTGTGCAAACTATGTCCTGAAATTGTCTGAGTTGTTCTAACGAATCCATCAGGGCAATTGTTTGTTGCAGGACTGAGTTCTTGTTTTTTTCATCCAATCTCTCTTCTTTTTCGTTGCATTGGTGTTCAGCCCTGGTGGTTACTGCGGGTATCTGTTTTGCTTCATGGAGCACTTTTTCCAACAATTTGTTTATCCTTTGGAATCTTTCTTCTGGTCCTATGCTGATGCTTTTGTTTGGTTCCCTGCTTCCACTTGTGCTGACACGTGGTTCGCGCTGGCGTTTGGGCGGAGGTGGTAGCAGTTTGGTCGTGTTCTAGTGTTGCTTTTGTTTGCGATGTTCTCCTGCTATGTGGTGAATTGAAGACGAAGTTGATGCTGTGCTGGCATAGAAGATCCTCTCTGCTGTTCCTTTCCATGTCTGCATCATTTCGGTGGAATGGAGTTGATTAGAATGGAAACCGTTTTCAAAAAGGGAAGGATTGATTTATGTACAATATAGCTATACCTGTATTTTGCCAAATTCATAGTAATCTGGTCGTGCTTTTCCATCCCTTTTCATGTCAGCTCTAGCTATTTTCGCTAGGTCACTCTCTTTGAGATAGTTTGCTCGTGGTAATGAGGTCTTGTCCATTATCTTTGCAATCTTCCGCATTTCTTTTGTGTCGCTTGGCAGCAGCAAGGAGTCGAGGTACATGATTATTGGCCCCTGTGCCAAACCATTGACATGCTTTTTGTTCTTTTCTTCCTTAGGCAAATCCCTGTGTTTATGCAATATCTTGGCTCCTTCCTTAATACTTTCGATGATTACCTCGCAGAAATCCATCTTTGGCATTTCTGGATATTCCATGTCCTCTACCATTATAGCTTGTCGGGCGAAGATAGCGGCGCTTGACCCGTAGACAACGTCGTGGAAAAAAGTAAGGAAAAATGTTTTAACTAATTTCCTGTTTGATTGTTCGTCATCTAGTTCCACCAATTTATTTAGCTCCGTGAGCAGTTCTTTTGGCCTGAAATTTGTATTTTTGAAGCCAAGGTCTGACATCAGCTTTTTCATTGAAGTTGGTCTCTTCGCTGGCCTTGGTGCTGACTTTTCCGTGCCGTTTGGGTATCCAAACACCTTGTGTATAGCTTCCTTGGTAATCTTGATTTTTTTGTCTTCGGTACCATCACCGAAGGTTATTGCCATGCTTTCTATGTCCAGGTTGTCATAGATGTGTGCTGCAAGCGATCTGCAGATGGAGCCCGTTATTTTGCAGTTCTCTATGCTGCCAAATCCTACCGTCCTAATACCTTGCTTGTGACGGACTTTAAGTAAATTCCATGATTTCTTGACATGAGTGAATGCTGCCCCTGCCTTGATTTGGCATTTTTCTTCGTTTGTTTCTTGCTGTTCTTCGTCAACTGTTGGTGCTGCCAATTCTTTTCCGCTTGTCTTTCTCCTCTTTCTGTCGTTCTGGCCTAATTTGGGCTGTTTCAGAAGAAAAAAAGAAAGGGTTTTGTTAGAAAGGAACGTTAGATCATGAGTGTTGAATAGTGGTATTCAAAATTATTACATAAGTGTGTTTTTACATCGCCGTCATGTTCTGCGTCGCTGTCGTGCTCTTCGGCATCATCGCCGTCTGTAGGAATGAAATCTGCATCATGTTCTCTGTCATCGTCGTCATCATTGGTATCTGAACCTTTGCTATTGATATTGTCTTGTTCTTTTTCTACCCTTTGTCGTTTGTTTTTCTTCTTGCGTTCACCTTGTTTCATCGTGGCGGTAGGTGCTGTTGGCGGGAGTACCATTAGAGGTAATGGCTGATGCTGCAAGGTACTAGTGTCGACGATGTTTTGAGCATTGTCCTTTTGCATTTTCCTTTTTGCTCCAGGAGTAAAAACAGTGCTTGTATCTGATTTTCTCTTTTTTTTTGCTTGTTGCTAGATGTTTAATCCTGTTGAGCCTGGTGTAAGTTATCATTTCTTCCGCAGGTGGTTTGTTCCTCATGTTTTGTTCTGTGTCCTTTTTTGATGAATGAGGAGACATGCTGTCTGTTTCCGCGCTTTCAATATCACCGTCTTCATGTCCTGTATAATGACCAGGTAACAAAAAAGGATATTCTTTTGTCCAAAAATAATTGATACACATTTAAAATATATATCTTCCATGATTATGCATAAGGAATGTGAAACTCCCAAAGGGGATTTTTAGTTTTCTTTTTTTGGGTTAAGATAGGTTATATCTACTGTTACCGATTGAGCTAATCAGGGGATGGAAGAAAATATTAATTATGGTTATGAGTGCAGCTGGGGAAGTGAAGTTAGGGTGAAGCATTTTCTGAGACAAAAATGCACTCTGCAGGTGATATTTCATAATGGGAGGAATATCATCAATGATAGTTGAAGATTCATTGGGTAAGTTAAACTGTTTCTGAATTAAAAATAAGATAGTGTGCGAACATTTTTAATGTTTTCTATGAAGAAATATATAAAAAGTGGCAGGTAGTTTTATTTGTAGACATAGTTAAGTTATTGTTGTCAAGGATAGCAGTTAAGTTATTAATTTCTCAATATAGTTTTTTGTAGATGGACAGTGGAGACTTTTGCTCAAACCTTTGACATGAGCTTGCTGGATTGCATGCTCTTCAGCAGGGTCTTCGTCAGTATTTTGCTGGGTTTTAGCTTCTTCATGAGGATTTGTCATTGCTGCATAAAAATGGGCAGGTGTTAGAAGCAGAGCGAGTGTCACAGGAAAAAAAACCTGCGTGAGGCACAGGTTGTTTTACCCTAGAAGCACAGGGTACACCTATTCTTTGTTCATGGTATTTCACACAAGAGGCACTTAATTTGAAAAACGGTTACATTGACGGAACAAGGGATGTAGAAAATCTCGTACGGTTATCAGTTTTGGCCTCTCAGGATGCTTGCGTGGTTTGGATCTATCGACGTATTCTAGTTACTGATGTTTCAGGTTTTTTACCTTTGAGCACAAATCGTATGGCGAAAATCCCAGGGCGGAGAGCAGTAGCATTTCTATTAAATCTCATCTCTGTGCTAGTTCAATTTGTTAGGCAAATTGATTTAGGTTATTGGAAAACTCCTTGGTAGCGTTGGCTAGGGTTGCTGTTCCTAGAAGTGGAAAAATCACTACGATCTACCCGGTGGAATGGAGTGGGATAGAATGATAATTACCTTCAATTACTTGTGCGGTGTTCATCGCTTCCATCCGCTTATTGTGTCATTGCTCTTTTTGTGTTGCGATTTCCGCCGCTGCTGTTGAAGTCCTCGCCGTTGGTCGCTGCAGCTGGCGGGGTTATTGGTGTTCTCGCGGGCAGAGTGTGGCTGTTTGTATGTCGGATTTGAGGGTGGTTGGCGAACGCGGTGGCGGTTGTCCGGTGACGCGAACTCGATTTCGAATTTGTGTTTGTGTGCAGAAGGGAGGAGGAGAGCGTGCGGGAGTGATGAAGGTTTCGAGATTTACTTTGCGGAAGGGGAAGCAAGCTAGTAGAAGGGGGAGGGAGAGATGGAAACCATCAAACCGTCTCTAATCTTCAACTGTCCGTTTGAGCATCAAGATTTGTTATGCTTGGCTTGGGGTTTTTTGTGTGCTACAGTATTATTATTATTTTTAGTGTTGAGACTGTTAGTGCTGAAGTGGAGCCTCTCTACAAGCATGTGGATGCAGGCACAGAAGTGCAGGTTCTACAGGAACGTAGATGCAGGCACAGGAGGCACAGAAGTGTAGATTCTACAGGCACGTAGATGCAGTCACAGGAGGCACTGAAGTGTGGGTTCTACAGACAGTTAGAGAACCACGGGACAGACAAGTGTCGCATGAGGCACGTGGATGTAAGCATCGCAGGCACGGAAATGAAGCCAACACAGGCACGGACATGCTGCTTCTCGAGGCACGGGTATCAACCCTGTTAGAGAACCACATGCTGGTGGCAGAGGCATGGGTTCAAGTGTTCGGCTAGAGAACCACGGTTGTGAAGTCACGTGGGTGTGGCACTACGGGGCATGTAAGTGTCTCGGGAAGTGTTAGGTTGTGCTTGTGGGTGTAGGTTCGTAAGGCACAGAAATGCAGGCACCACAAGCACGTATGTGCATTCTCTGGATGCACAAAAAGTCTGGCGGCAGAGGCATGGGTCCGACTACTCGCTTAGAGAACCACGGTTGTGAAGTCATGTGGGTGTGGCACTACGGGCACATAAGAGTCTCGGCAAGTGATACGTGAGGCACGTGGGTGCAGGGACGTAAGGCACAGAAATGAAGGCACCACGTTTGTGAAGACATGTGGTAGTGCTGAAGTGGACCCTCTCTACAGGCATGTGGATGCAGGCACATGAGGCACGGAAGTGCAGGTTCTACAGGCACGTAGATGCAGTCATAGGAGGCACTGAAGTGTGGGTTCTACAGGCAGTTAGAGAACCACAGGACAGACAAGTGTCGCGTGAGGCAAGTGGATGTAAGCATCGAAGGCACGGAAATGAAGCCAACACAGGCACGGACATGCTTCTTCTCGAGGCAAGGATATCAACCATGTGGATGTAGTACAAAGTGCGTTGGGGGAGGCATGTGTTAGAATGCTTGGTTGAAGAGGCACGGTTGTGAAGTCTTGCTACCTTTTGAGCACTGCGTTGGTTTTCCCTTGAAGAGGAAAGGGTGATGCAGTAAAGCAGCTTAAGTATTTCCCTCAGTTTTTTAGAACCAAGGTATCAATCCAGTAGGAGGCCACACACGAGTCCCTCGCACCTACACAAACAAATAAATCCTCGCAACCAACGCAATAAGGGGTTGTCAATCCCTACACGGTCACTCACGAGAGTGAGATCTGACAGATATGATAAGACAATATTTTTGGTATTTTTATGATAAAGATGCAAAATAAAATAGAAGGCAATAGAAATAACTAAGTGTTGGAAGATTAATATGATGGAAAATAGACCCGGGGGCCATAGGTTTCACTAGTGGCTTCTCTCAAGAGCATAAGTATTACGGTGGGTGAACAAATTACTGTTGAGCAATTGATAGAATTGAGCATAGTTATGAGAATATCTAGGTATGATCATGTATGTAGGCATCACGTCCGAGACAAGTAGACCGACTCCTTCTTGCATCTATTACTATTACTCCACACATCGACCGCTATCCAGCATGCATCTAGATTATTAAGTTCATAAGAATAGAGTAACACTTTAAGCAAGATGACATGATGTAGAGGGATAAACTCATGCAATATGATGTAAACCCCATCTTGTTATCCTCGATGGCAGCAATACAATATGTGCGTTGCTGCCCCTACTGTCACTGGGAAAGGACACCGCAAGATTGAACCCAAAGCTAAGCACTTCTCCCATTGCAAGAAAGATCAATCTAGTTGGCCAAACCAAACGGATAATTCGAAGAGACTTGCAAAGATAACTCAATCATACATAAAAGAATTAAGAGAAGATTCAAATATTATCCATAGATAAGATGGATCATAAACCCACAATTCATCAGTCTCAACAAACACACCGCAAAAAGAAGATTACATCGAATAGATCTCCACGAGAGAGGGGGAGAACATTGTATTGAGATCCAAAAAGAGTGAAGAAGCCATCTAGCTTATAACTATGGACCCGAAGGTCTAAGGTAAACTACTCACACATCATCGGAGAGGCTATGGTGTTGATGTAGAAGCCCTCCGTGATCGATGCCCCCTCCGGCGGAGCTCCGGAAAAGGCCCCAAGATGGGATCTCACGGGTACAGAAGGTTGCATCGGTGGAATTAGGTTTTTGGCTCCGTTTCTAGTAGTTTGGGGGTACGCAGGTAGATATAGGAGGAAGAAGTACGTTGGTGGAGCAACATGGGGCCCATGAGGGTGGAGGGCGCCCCTGGGGGAGGGGGGGGTAGGCGCGCCCCCCTACCTCGTGCCCTCCTGGTTGATGTCTTGACGTAGGGTCCAAGTCCTCTGGATCACGTTCATTCTGAAAATCACGTCCCCGAAGGTTTCATTCTGTTTGGACTCCGTTTGATATTCTTTTTCTGCGAAACTCTGAAATAGGCAAAAAACAGCAATTCTGGGTTGGGCCTCCGGTTAATAGGTTAGTCCCAAAATAATATAGAAGTGTATAATAAAGCCCAATAATGTCCAAAACAGAATATAATATAGCATGGAACAATAAAAAATTATAGATACGTTGGAGACGTATCAAGCATCCCCAAGCTTAATTCCTGCTCGTCCTCGAGTAGGTAAATGATAAAAACAGAATTTTTGATGTGGAATGCTACTTGGCATAATTTCAATGTAATTCTTCTTAATTGTGGTATGAATATTCAGATCCGAAAGATTCAAATAAAAGTTCAATATTGACATAAAAATAATAATACTTCAAGCATACTAACTAAGCAATTATGTCCTCTCAAAATAACACGGCCAAAGAAAGTTCATCCCTACAAAATCATATAGTTTAGTCATGCTCCATTTTCGTTACACAAGAATGCTCTCATCATGCACAACCCCGATGACAAGCCAAGCAATTGTTTCATACTTTACTAATCTCAAACTTTTTTCAACCTTCACGCAATACATGAGCGTGAGCCATGGATATAGCACTATGGGTGGAATAGAATATAATGATGGGGGTTATGTGGAGAAGACAAAAAAGGGAGAAAATCTCACATCAACGAGGCTAATCAATGAGCTATGGAGATGCCCATCGATTGATGTTAATGCAAGGAGTAGGGATTGCCATGCAACGGATGCACTAGAGCTATAAATATATGAAAGCTCAACAAAAGAAACTAAGTGGGTGTGCATCCAACTTGCTTGCTCACGAAGACCTAGGGCATTTGAGGAAGCCCATTGTTGGAATATACAAGCCAAGTTCTATAATGAAAAATTCCCACTAGTATATGAAAGTGACAGAACAACGGACTCTCTATCATGAAGACTATGGTGCTACTTTGAAGCACAAGTGTGGTAAAAAGGATAGTAACATTGTCCCTTCTCTCTTTTTCTCTCATTTTTTTCTTTTTTTTTTTGGGCCTTCCCTTTTTTTACGGCCTTGATATTTTTTTTATTTTTCCTCACTTGGGACAATGCTCTAGAAAATGATGATCATCACACTTCTATTTATTTACAACTCAATGATTACAACTCGATACTAGAACAAAGTATGACTCTATATGAATGCCTCTGGCGGTGTATGATACGTCTCCAACGTATCTATAATTTTTTATTGCTCCATGTTACTTTATATACTATTTTGGACTATATTGGGATTTATTTTCCACTTTTATATTACTTTTGGGACTAACCTATTAACCGGAGGCCCAGCCCAGAATTGCTGTTTTTTTGCCTATTTCAGTGTTTCGAAGAAACGGAATATCAAACGGAGTCCAAACGGAATGAAACCTTCGGGAACGTGATCTTCTCATCGAACGTGATCCATGAGACTTGGACCCTACTCCAAGAAGTGCCAGAGGCGGTCACGAGAGTGGAGGGCGCCCCCCTGGGCGCGCCCCCTACCTCATGGGCCCCCTGACGCTCCACCGACGTACTCCTTCCTCCTATATATACCTACGTATCCCTAAACGATCAGAAGGGGAGCCAAAAACCTAATTCCACCACCGTACCTTCCTGTATCCACGAGATCCCATCTTGGGGCCTGTTCCGGAGCTCCGCCGGAGGGGGCATCCACCACGGAGGGCTTCTACATCAACACCATAGCCCCTCCGATGAAGTGTGAGTAGTTAACTTCAGACCTTCGGGTCCATAGCTAGTAGCTAGATGGTTTCTTCTCTCTTTTTGGATCTCAATACAATAATCTCCCTGTCTCTCGTGGAGATCTATTTGATGTAATCTTATTTTTGCAGTGTGTTTGTTGAGACCGATGAATTGTGGGTTTATGATCCAGCTTATCTATGGATAATATTTGAATCTTCTCTGAATTCTTTTATGTATGATTGAGTTATCTTTGCAAGTCTCTTCGAATTATCCGTATGGTTTGGCCAACTAGATTGGTAGTTCTTGCAATGGGAGAAGTGCTTATCTTTGGGCTCAATCTTGCGGTGTCCTTACCTAGTGACAGGAAGCGTTGCAAGGCACGTATTGTATTGTTGCCATCGAGGATAACAAGATGGGTTATTTATCATATTGCATGAATTTATTCCTCTACATCATGTCATCTTGCTTAAGGCGTTACCTGCTTTTTAACTTAATACTCTAGATGCATCTTTGGATAGCGGTCGATGAGTGGTGTAATAGTAGTAGATGCAGAATCGTTTGATCTACTTGTCACGGACGTGATGCCTATATACATGATCATACCTAGATAACCTCATAACTATGCTCAATTCATCAATTGCTCAACAGTAATTTTTTCACCCAATCGTAGAATATCTATGCTCTTGAGAGAAGCCACTAGTGAAAACTATGGCCCCGGTCTATTCTCATCATATCAATCTCCATCACTTTATTTACTTGCTTTGCTTTTACTTTTACTTTGCATCTTTATACCAAAAATACCAAAATATTATCTCTATCAGATCTCACTCGTAAGTGACCGTGAAGGATTGACAACCCCTAATCGCGTTGGTTGAGAGTAGCTATCGTTTTGTGCAGGTACGAGGGACTTGTGCGTGGCCTCCTACTGGATTGATACCTTGGTTCTCAAAAAATGAGGGAAATACTTACGCTACTGTGATGCATCATCCTCTCCTCTTCGGGGAAAACCAACGCAATCTCAATACATAGCAAGAAGGATTTCTGGCGTCGTTGCCGGGGAGGTCTACACAAAAGTCAACATACCAAGTACCCATCACAATCCCTATCTCTCGCGTTACATTATTTGCCATTTGCCTCTCGTTTTCCTCTCCTCCACTTCACCCTTGCCGTTTTATTTGCCCTCTCTTTCCCAATCTCCTCCTCTCTTTCCGTTGCCTTTTCCTTTGCCTTTTGTTTGCCCGTGTGTTAGTTTGCTTGTTCGTCGCGATGGCCCTACCTAAATTTGGTGATCTTCACCTTAATAGGCTAGAGGAGATCGAAAACAATGTCAGGAAGTTTATGGTTTTGCAATTTGAGCATAATAATTTCTTTAGAAATGAGCTTAAGTAACAAAAGAGCTTTATGAGTTATATGAATAAAGAGCTCGATGATATGTCCAAAGAATTTGATGGTATAAGAGCCCAAATTGCTCGTCTTGAAAAGATGACCGCTGAAATTTCGGATATGCAAGCTACCTTAGTTAATAAGATGGCCGCTAAACCGAATTCCTATCAAAATCAAGATGAAGATCTAAAAGTTATTGATGTGTCCCCTATTAAATCCTTGATTTTCAATATGAATCTTGATGAAACTGATTATGATCTTCCTTTACCTAGAAGGCGTTCTAAGAATTCTGAGTTTTTAGATCTTGATGATGAAATTGATAAAAGTGGGATTGAAAGAAATAAAAAATCAAGAAATGGTTAAACCCACTATTTTGGATCTCAAGGAATTTAATTATGAAAATTGCTATTTAATTGATTTTATTTCCTTGTTGCAATCCGTGCTAAATTCTCGTCATGCTTATAGTCAAAATAAGACCTTTACCGAACACATTGTTGATGCCTTGATGCAATCTTATGAAGAAAAGCTTGAGTTGAAAGTTTCTACCCCTAAGAAACTCCATGATGAGTGGGAACCTACTATCAAAATTAAAATTAAAAATTATGAGTTCCATGCTTTGTGTGATTTGGGTGCTAGTGTCTCTACTATTCCCAAAACTTTATGTGATTTGCTAGATTTCCGTGATTTTGATGATTGCTCTCTAAACTTGCATCTTGCGGATTCCACTATTAAAAAGCCTATGGGAAGAATTAATGATGTTCTTATTGTTGCAAATAGGAATTATGTGCCCATAGATTTTATCGTTCTTGATATAGATTGCAATTCTTCATGTCCTATTATTCTTGGTAGACCTTTCCTTAGAACGATTGGTGCAATTATTGATATGAAGGAAGGAAATATTAGATTCCAATTACCTTTAAATAAGGGCATGGAACACTTACCTAGAAAGAAAATAAAATTACCATATGAATCTATCATGAGAGCCACTTATGGATTGCCTACCAAAGATGGCAATACCTAGATCTATCCTTGCTTTTATGCCTAGCTAGGGGCGTTAAACGATAGCGCTTGTTGGGAGGCAACCCAATTTTATTTTTAGTTTTTGTTTTTGCTTCTGTTTAGGAATAAATAATACATCTAGCCTCTGTTTATATGTGGTTTTATCTTTTAATTAGTGTTTGTGCCAAGTTAAACCTATTAGATCTTCTTGGGAGATAGTCATTTCATCTTGCTGTAATTTCCAGAATCTTTGCGCTCAGTGCACGAATTGTTAAAAATCACCAGAACGTGATAAAATAGTGATTCCAATTTCTAATGATCAATAAACAAATTTTCCAGGTCTTCTAATTTTGGTAGAATTTTTTGGGTTCCAGAAGTTTGCGTTAGTTACAGATTACTACAGACTGTTCTGTTTTTGACAGATTCTGTTTTGCGTGTGTTGTTTGCTTATTTTGATGAATCTATGGTTAGTAAAATAGTTTATAATCCATATAGAAGTTGGAATACAGTAGGTTTAACACCAATATAAATAAAGAATGAGTTCATTACCGTACCTTAAAGTAGTCTTTTGTTCTCTTTCTCTAACGGAGCTCACGAGATTTCTATTGAGTTTTGTGTTGTGAAGTTTTCAAGTTTTGGGTGAATTCTTTGATGGATTATGGAACAAGGAGTGGCAAGAGCCTAAGCTTGGGGATTCCCATGGCACCCCCAAGATAATCCAAGGACACCAAAAGTCAAAGCTTGGGGATGCCGGAAGGCATCCCTCTTTAAATCAACTTCCATCGGTAATTTACTTGGAGCTATATTTTTATTCACCAACATGATATGTGTTTTGCTTGGAGCGTCGTCTATTATTTGAGTCTTTGTTTGTTAGTTTACCACAATCATCCTTGCTGTACACACCTTTTGTGATAGCCAAACATGATTTGGAATTTGTTAGAATACTCTATGTGCTTCACTTATATCTTTTGAGCTTGATAGCTTTGCTCGTAGTGCTTCACTTATATATTTTGAGCTTGATAGTTTTGCTATAGTACTTCACTTAGATCTTTTAGAGCACGGTGGTGGATTTGTTTTAAAGAAACTTGATCTCCCATGCTTCACTTAGATCATTTTGAGAGTCGTTAATAGCATGGTAATTTGCTTAATGTTAATATACTTGGAGTTCGAGATATGTGAAACTTTCTTTTGAGTGAACTGAATACTAAGATAAATTTAATTCTTAATAATTGTTTTGAGATATGGAGGTAATAATATCAAAGTCGTTCTAGTTGATAATTGTGAATTTGAGAAATACTTGTGTTGAAGTTTGCAAGTCCCGTAGCATGCACGTATGGGTAAAGTTGTGTAACAAATTTGAAACATGAAGTGTACCTGGCTTGTGCATCCTTATGAGTGGCGGTCGGGGACGAGCGATGGTCTTTTCCAACCAATCTATCCCCCTAGGAGCATTGTGCGTAGTACTTGATTTTTGATGGCTTCTAAATTTTTGCAATAAGTATATGAGTTCTTTTGACTAATGTTTAGTGTTGAAAATATGCCCTAGAGGCAATAATAAATTAGTTATTTGTATATTTCCTTGTTCATAATAATCGTTTATTATCCATGCTATAATTGTATTGAAAGGAAACTCAGATACATGTGTGGGTACATAGACAACACCATGTCCCTAGTAAGACTCTAGTTGACTAGCTCGTTAATCAATAGATGGTTACGATTTCCTGACCATGGACATTGGATGTCATTGATAACGGGATCACATCATTAGGAGAATGATGTGATGGACAAGACCCAATCCTAAGCCTAGTACAAAGATCGTAGTTCGTATGCTAAAGCTTTTCTAATGTCAAGTATCATTTCCTTAGACCATGAGATTGTGCAACTCCCGGATACCGTAGGAATGCTATGGGTGTACCAAAGCGTCCTGGCGTAATCTGGGTGGCTATAAAGGTTCATTATAGGTATCTCCGAAAGTATCTGTTGGGTTGGTACGAATCGAGACTGGGATTTGTCACTCCGGTTGACGGAGAGGTATCTCTGGGCCCACTCGGTAGGACATCATCATAATGTGCACAATGTGACCAAGGGGTTGATCACGGGATGATGTGTTACGGAACGAGTAAAGAGACTTGCGTAGCGAGATTGAACAAGGTATCGGGATACCGACGATCGAATCTCGGGCAAGTACAATACCGCTAGACAAAGGGAATTGAATACGGGATTGATTGAATCCTCGACATCGTGGTTCATCCGATGAGATCATCGTGGAACATTTGGGAGCCAACATGGGTATCCAGATCCGCTGTTGGTTATTGGTGGAGAACGTCTCGGTCATGTTTGCATGGTTCCCGAACCCGTAGGGTCTACACATAAGGTTCGTGGCGCTAGAGTTGTTATGGGAAATAGTATGTGGTTACGGAAGGTTGTTGAGTCCGGATGTGATCTCGGACATCACGAGGAGTTCCGGAATGGTCCGGCGGTGAAGATCGATATATTGGACGAAGGGTATTGGAGTCCGGAAGTGTTCCGGGGGTACCAGGCTATGGCCAGCATGACCGAAAGGTGTTTCGGGAGCCCCGGCAAGTGTTGGAGGGCCTCATGGGCCAAGGGAAGGGCAAACCAGCCCACTAAGGGGTGGTGCGCCTCCCAACCCTCTCACGTAACCAGGAGAGGTGGGGGCGCCTCCCCTAGGGCAGCCCCCCTTCCCGGCTTGGGGGGCAAGTTTCCTAGGGGGTGGGGGCGCCCAAACCCATCTAGGGTTTCCCCTGTGGCCGCCGCCCCTCCCTTAGGGAACCCTAGGGTGCCTCCTCCACCCCCCTTACCCCTATATATAGTGAGGGAGAGAGAGGGCAGCCGGACCCTTCCCCTGGCGCAGCCCCTCCCTCCTCCAACACTTCCTCCTCCTCCGTAGTGCTTAACGAAGCTCTGCTGGAGAACCACGAGCTCCATCACCACCACGCCGTCGTGCTGTCGGAGTTTTCCCTCAACTTCTCCTCTCCCCTTGCTGGATCAAGAAGGAGGAGACGTCCCCGGGCTGTACGTGTGTTGAACACGGAGGTGCCGTCCGTTCGGCGCTAGGATCATCGGTGATTTGGATCACGACGAGTACGACTCCATCAACCCCGTTCTCTTGAACGCTTCCGCTTAGCGATCTACAAGGGTATGTAGATGCACTCTCCTTCCCCTCGTTGCTGGTTTCTCCATAGATAGATCTTGGTGACACGTAGGAAAATTTTGAATTTCTGCTACGTTCCTCAACAGTGGTATCAGAGCTAGGTCTATTGCGTAGATTCTTTGCACGAGTAGAACACAAAGTAGTTGTGGGCGTTGATTTTGTTCAATATGCTTGCCGTTACTAGTCCAATCTTGTTTCGACGGTATTGTGGGATGAAGCGGCCCGGACCGACCTTACACGTACACTTACGTGAGACAGGTTCCACCGACTGACATGCACTTGGTGCATAAGGTGACTAGCGGGTGCCAGTCTCTCCCACTTTAGTCGGAACGGATTCGATGAAAAGGGTCCTTATGAAGGGTAAATAGCAATTGGCATATCACGTTGTGGATTTGCGTAGGTAAGAAACGTTCTTGCTAGAAACCCATAGCAGCCACGTAAAACATGCTAACAACAATTAGAGGACGTCTAACTTGTTTTTGCAGGGTATGCTATGTGATGTGATATGGCCAAGAAGAATGTGATGAATGATATGTGATGTATGAGATTGATCATGTTCTTGTAATAGGAATCACGACTTGCATGTCGATGAGTATGACAACCGGCAGGAGCCATAGGAGTTGTCTTTATTTATTGTATGACCTGCGTGTCATTGAACAACGCCATGTAATTACTTTACTTTATTGCTAACCGGTAGCCATAGTAGTAGAAGTAATAGTTGGCGAGACAACTTCATGAAGACACGATGATGGAGATCATGATGATGGAGATCATGGTGTCATGCCAGTGACGATGATGATGGAGCCCCGAAGATGGAGATCAAAAGGAGCAAAAATGATATTGGCCATATCATGTCACTATTTGATTGCATGTGATGTTTATCATGTTTATGCATCTTATTTGCTTAGAACGACGGTAGTAAATAAGATGGTCCCTCATTAAAATTTCAAGAAAGTGTTCCCCCTAACTGTGCACCGTTGCGAAAGTTCGTCGTTTCTAAGCACCACGTGATGATCGGGTGTGATAGATTCTTACGTTCACATACAACGGGTGTAAGCCAGATTTACACATACGAAACACTTAGGTTGACTTGACGAGCCTAGCATGTACAGACATGGCCTCCGGAACACAAGAGACCGAAAGGTCGAGCATGAGTCGTATGGTAGATACGATCAACATGAAGATGTTCACCGATGATGACTAGTCCGTCTCACGTGATGATCGGACACGGCCTAGTTGACTCGGATCATGTAATCACTTAGATGACTAGAGGGATGTCTATCTGAGTGGGAGTTCATAAGATGAACTTAATTATCCTGAACATAGTCAACAACCCTTTGCAAATTATGTCATAGCTCGCGCTTTAGTTCTACTGTTTTAGATATGTTCCTAGAGAAAATATAGTTGAAAGTTGACAGTAGCAATTATGCGGACAGTAGAAGGCGTATGTCCTTAATGCACCGCTCGGTGTGATGAACCTCGAACGTCGTCTGTGGATGTTGCGACCATCCGACATACACGTCTTGATAACTACGTGATAGTTCAGTTAAACGGTTTAGAGTTGAGGCACCAAAGACGATTTCGAAACGTCGCGGAACATATGCGATGTTTCGAGGGCTGAAATTGGGATTTCAAGCTCGTGCCCACGTCAAGAGGTATAAGACCTCCGACGATTTTCTTAGCCTGCAAACTAAGGGAGAAAAGCTCAATCGTTGAGCTTGTGCTCAGATTGTCTGAGTGCAACAATCACTTGAATCGAGTGGGAGTTGATCTTCCTGATGAGATAGTGATGTTTCTCCAAAGTCATTGCCACCAAGCTGCTAGAAGCTTCGTGATGAACTATAACATATCAGGGATAGATATGATGATCCTTGAGCTATTCGCAATGTTCGACACCACGAATGTAGAAATCAAGAAGGAGCATCAATTGTTGATGGTTAGTGAAACCACTAGTTTCAAGAAGGGCAAGGGCAAGAAGGGTACTTCATGAAACGGCAAATCAGTTGTTGCTCGGTGAAGAAACCCAAGGTTGAACCCAAACCCGAGACTAAGTGCTACGTAATAAGGGAACAGCCCTTGGAGCAGAATTACCCTAGATACTTGGTAGATGAGAAGGCTGGCGAGGTCGATAGAAGTATATTGGATATACATTATGTTAATGTGTACTTTACTAGTACTCCTAGCAGCACCAGGGCATTAGATATCGGTTCGGTTGCTAAGTGTTAGTAACTCGAAATAAAAGCTATGGAATAAACGGAGACTAGCTAAAGGTGAGATGACGATGTGTGTTGGAAGTGTTTCCAAGGTTGATGTGATCAAGCATCGCCTGCTCCGTCTACCATCGAGATTGGTGTTAAACCTAAATAATTGTTATTTGGTGTTTGCGTTGAGCATAGACATGATTGGATTATGTCTATCACAATGCGGTTATTCATGTAAGAAGAATAATGGTTACTCTATTTATTTGAATAACACCTTCAATGGTCTTGCACCTAAAAGAATGGTTCATTGAATCTCGATCGTAGTGATACACATTTTCATGCCAAAGGATATAAGATAGTAATGATAGTACCACTTACTTGTGGCACTGCCATGTAAGTCATATTGGTATAAAACGCATGAAGAAGCTCCATGTTGATGGATCTTTGGACTCACTCATTTTGAAAAGTTTGAGACATGCGAACCATGTCTATTGGTGTATACGCATGAAGAAACTCCATGCAGATGGATCGTTTGTACTCACTTGATTTTGAATCACTTGAGATATGCAAATCATACCACATGGGCAAGATGACTGAAAAGCCTCGTTTTAAGTAAGACGGAACAAGATAGCAACTTGTTGGAAATAACACATTTTGATGTGTGCAGTCCAATGAGTCTTTGAGGCATCTGATGAATATCATTATGTTCTTACTTCACAGATGATTCGAGTAGATGTTGAGTATATTTACTTGATGAAACACAAGTCTGAATTATTGAATTGTTCAAGTAATTTCAGAGTGAAGTTGAAGATCATTGTGACAAGAGGATAAAATGTCTATGATATGATCATAGAGATGAGTATCTGAGTTATGAGCTTTGGCATAATTAAGACATTGTGGAAATTGTTTCACAATAAATACCGCCTGGAACACCATAGTGTGATGGTGTCCAAACATCATAGTTGCACCCTATTGATATGATGCGTACCTTGATGTCTCTTATCGAATTACCACTATCGTTCATGGGTTAGGCATTAGAGACAACCGCACTCACTTTAATAGGGTACCACGTAATTCCGTTGAGATGACACCGTGAGAACTATGGTTTAGAGAAACCTAAGCTGTCGTTTCTTGAAAGTTTGGGGCTGCGACGCTTATGTGAAAAAGTTTTAGGTAGATAAGCTCGAACCCAAAGCGGATAAAATGCATCTTCATAGGACACCCAAAACAGTTGGGTATACCTCTTAATTCAGATCCGAAAGCAATAGGGATTGTTTCTTGAATCAGGTCCTTTCTCGAGGAAAAGTTTGTCTCGAAAAGTTGAGTGGGAGGATGGTGGAGACTTGATATGGTTATTGAACCGTCACTTCAACAAGTGTGTAGCAGGGCACAGGAAGTTGTTCCTGTGGTGCCTACACCAATTGAAGTAGAAGCTTATGATAGTGATCATGAAGTTTTGGATCAAGTCACTACCGTACCTCGTGGGGTGACAAGGATGCGTACTACTTGAGTGAATACAAGTAATCCTGTCTTGAAGGTCATGTTCTTTGGACAACAATGAACCTGAGCTATGAGGAAGCGATGGTGGGCTCATATTCCGACAAATGGTTAGAAGCCATGAAATCTGAGATAGGATCCATGTATCAGAACAAAGCATGCACTTTGGTGGACTTGCCCGATGATCGGCAAGCCATTGAGATAAATGGATCTTTAAGAAGAAGACGGACATGGACGGTAATGTCACCGTCTATGAAGCTCGACTTGTGGCGAAGAGTTTTTCACAAGTTCAAGGAGTTGACTACGATGAGATTTTCTCATCCGTAGCGATGCTTAAGTCCGTCTGAATCATGTTAGCATTAGCTGCATTTATGAAATCTGGCAGATGGATGTCAAAACGAGTTTCCTTACCAGTCTTCGTAAGGAAAGGTTGTATGTGATACAATCAGAAAGTTTTTGTCGATCCTAAGGATGCTAAAAGGTATGTTGGCTCCAGCGATCCTTCTAAGGACTGGAGTAAGCATCTTGGAGTTGGAATGTGTGCTTTGATGAGATGATCAAAGATTTTGGGTTTATACAAAGCTTATGAGAAACTTGTATTTCCAAAGAAGTGAGTGGGAGCACTATAGAATTTCTGATGAGTATATGTTGTTGACATATTGTTGATCGAAATGATGTAGAATTCTGGAAAGCATATAGGGTTGTTTGAAAAGTGTTTTCAATGGAAAACCTGGATTAGGCTACTTGAACAATAAGCATCAAGATCTATAAGATAGATCAAAATGTTTAATAATACTTTCAAATGAGCACATACCTTGACATAATCTTGAAGGTGTTCAAGATGGATCATCAAAGAAGGAGTTCTTGCCTGAGTTGTAAGGTATGAAGTTAAGAGTTAAAGCTCGACCACGGCGGAAGAGAGAGAAAGAACGAAGGTCGTCCCTATGCTTCAGACATAGGCTCTGTAGTATGCTATCTTGTGTACCGCACCGAAGTGTGCCTTGCCATGAGTCGGTCAAGGGTACAAGAATGATCCAGAATGGATCATTGGACAGCGATCAAAATTGTCCTTGGAGTAAATAAGGACATGTTTCTCAATTATGGAGGTGATAAGGAGTTCGGCGTAAAGGGTTACGTCGGTGCAAGCTTTAACACCTATCCGAGTGACTCTGAGTAGCAAACCGGATCGTATAGTGGAGCAACCATTTGGAATAGCTCCAAGTGGAGCGTGGAAGCAACGTTTACAATATGACCTAGAAATTTGCAAAGCACACACGGATCTGAAAGGTTCGGACCGTTGACTAAAACCTCTCTCACAAGCAAAACATGATCAAACCTCAGAACTCATTGAGTCTTAATCACATGATGATGTGAACTAGTTTACAGACACTAGTAAACTCTTTGGATGTTGGTCACATGGCGATGTGACCTATTAGTGTTAATCACATGACGATGTGAACTAGATTATTGGCTCTAGTGCAAGTGGGAGACTGTTGGAAATATGCCCTAGAGGCAATAATAAATTAGTTATTAGTATATTTCCTTGTTCATGATAATCGTTTATTATCCATGCTATAATTGTATTGAAAGGAAACTCAGATACATGTGTGGGTACATAGACAACACCATGTCCCTAGTAAGCCTCTAGTTGACTAGCTCGTTAATCAATAGATGGTTACGGTTTCCTGACCATGGACATTGGAAGTCATTGATAACGGGATCACATCATTAGGAGAATGATGTGATGGACAAGACCCAATCCTAAGCCTAGCATAAAGATCGTAGTTCGTATGCTAAAGCTTTTCTAATGTCAAGTATCATTTCCTTAGACCATGAGATTGTGCAACTCCCGGATACCGTAGGAATGCTTTGGGTGTACCAAACGTCACAATGTAACTGGGTGGCTATAAAGGTTCATTACAGGTATCTCCAAAAGTATCTGTTGGGTTGGCACGAATCGAGACTGGGATTTGTCACTCCGGTTGACGGAGAGGTATCTCTGGGCCCACTCGGTAGGACATCATCATAATGTGCACAATGTGACCAAGGGGTTGATCACGGGATGATGTGTTACGGAATGAGTAAAGAGACTTGCCGGTAATAAGATTGAACAAGGTATCGGGATACCGACGATTGAATCTCGGGCAAGTACAATACCGCTAGACAAAGGGAATTGAATACGGGATTGATTGAATCCTCGACATCGCGGTTCATCCGATGAGATCATCGTGGAACATGTGGGAGCCAACATGGGTATCCAGATCCCGCTGTTGGTTATTGACCGGAGAACGTCTCGGTCATGTCTGCATGGTTCCCGAACCCGTAGGGTCTACACACTCAAGGTTCGGTGACGCTAGAGTTGTTATGGAAAATAGTATGTGGTTACCGAAGGTTGTTCGGAGTCCCGGATGTGATCCCGGACATCACGAGGAGTTCCAGAATGGTCCGGCAGTGAAGATCGTTATATTGGACGAAGGGTATTGGAGTCCGGAAGTGTTCCGGGGGTACCGGGCTATGGTCAAGACATGACCGAAAGGTGTTCGGGAGCCCGGCAAGTGTTGGAGGGCCTCATGGGCCAAAGGGAAGGGCAAACCAGCCCACTAAGGGGTGGTGCGCCCTCCTAACCCTCTCACGTAACCAGGAGAGGTGGGGGCGCCTCCCTAGGGCAGCCCCTTCCCGGCTTGGGGGCAAGTTTCCTAGGGGTGGGGCGCCCAAACCCATCTAGGGTTTCCCTGTGGCCGCCGCCCTCCCTAGGGAACCCTAGGCGCCTCCTCCACCCCTTACCCCTATATATAGTGAGGAGAGAGAGGGCAGCCAGACCCTTCCCTGGCGCAGGCGCCTCCCTCCTCCAACACTTCCTCCTCCTCCGTAGTGCTTAGTGAAGCTCTGCTGGGAGAACCACGAGCTCCATCACCACCACGCCGTCGTCTGTCGGAGTTTTCCTCAACTTCTCCTCTCCCTTGCTGGATCAAGAAGGAGGAGACGTCCCCGGCTGTACGTGTGTTGTTGAGCGGAGGTGCCGTCCGTTCGGCGCTAGGATCATCGGTGATTTGGATCACGACAGTGCGACTCCATCAACCCCGTTCTCTTGAACGCTTCCGCTTAGCGATCTACAAGGGTATGTAGATGCACTCTCCTTCCCCTTGTTGCTGGTTTCTCCATAGATAGATCTTGGTGACACGTAGGAAAATTTTGAATTTCTGCTGCATTCCCCAACATTTAGCCCATGGATTATACACACTTTTATCTTTCCGCACTTGCTAGCCTCTTCGGTACCGTGCATTGCCCTTTCTCACCTTGGGAGTTGGTGCAAACTTCGCTGGTGCATCCAAACCCCGTGATATGATACGCTCTTTCACATATAAACCTCCTTATATCTTCCTCAAAACAGCCACCATGCCTACCTATCATGGCATTTCCATAGCCATTCCGAGATATATTGCCATGCAACTTCCATCATCATTATTATGGCATACATTACTTTTGTCATAATGCCATTGCATGATCATGTAGCTGACATCGTATTTGTGGCAAAGCTACCATGCATTATTTTCCATACATGTCACTCTTGATTCATTGCACCATCCCGGTACACCGCCGGAGGCATTCATATAGAGTCATATTTTGTTCTAAGTTTCGAGTTGTAATTGTTGAGTTGTAATAGAAATAAAAGTGTGATGATCATCATTATTAGAGCATTGTCCCAAGTGAGGAAAGGATGATGGAGACTATGATTCCCCCATAAGTCGGGATGAGACTCCGGACGAAAAAAAAGAGGCCATAAAAAAAGAGAGAAAAGGCCCAAATAAAAAAATAAAAAAATGAGAGAAAAAGAGAGAAGGGACAATGCTACTATCCGTTTACCACACTTGTGCTTCAAAGGAGCACCTTGTTCTTCATGTAGTGAGTCCCATATATTGTGCTTCAAAGTAGCACCTTGTTCTTCATGTAGTGAGTCTCATATATTGTGCTTCAAAGTAGCACTAAGATCTTCATAATAGAGAGTCTCTCATTTTGTCACTTTCATATACTAGTGGGAATTTTCATTATAGAACTTGGCTTGTATATTCCAATGATGGGCTTCCTCAAAATGCCCTAGGTCTTCGTGAGCAAGCAAGTTGGATGCACACCCACTTAGTTTCTTTTGTAGAGCTTTCATATACTTATAGCTCTAGTGCATCTGTTGCATGGCAATCCCTACTCCTCATGTTGACATCAATTGATGGGCATCTCCATAGCCCGTTGATTATCCTCGTCGATATGAGACTTTCCTTTTTTTGTCTTCTCCACACAATCCCATCATCATATTTCTATTCCACCCATAGTGCTATACCCATGGCTCGCGCTCATGTATTGCGTAAAGGTTGAAAGAGTTTGAGATTATCTATACTCCTATAAAAATGTGAGTTTGTGGTGATGGTGTGTCTGCCTCTATGTCATTTGCACCGTACGATCTGAAATCTAAGGCTAAGAACGAGACTGGTTGTACTCGAGCTAAGCAATGCTCTGGAGGTTTCTCATTCTCTCACGAAACAAACGAGACTTCGAGATAATACGCCCCGCATCACCCGCAGCACAGCCCTGTCCCATCTCTCAATCCTCCTGGCTGAGCGAATCACCGTCTCCTCACACGCCATGGCCGGCGAGATGCCTGACGCAGAGGGAAAGGCTGGCTGGCTGATCCCGTTGGAAAGATAGTAGTGCCGTCCAGGCATGCACTCTCGGTCAGTCCAACTGGCAGGAGGTTCAGGCCGCCGTTGTCAAGCAATTTGAGCTGCGGGCGCTCTAGGCCGCTCTCCGCTATCACGGCATGCCCAATATCGGTGATGATGTGTACGTAAGCATCCGCCTTTCGCCGGCCGGGTCCCTTGCGTGCTCATGCATATCAGCGGTGTCCCATGTTTATTCTGACAAGCACTGCGAGGTATGAACTGTGCATGTTCTTGTGACAACGAGCACTTGAAGTACATGCTTCAAATCTGGACAGTAATCTTCAGGGCAAGTTTGTATGCTTGACATGGTTGACTATGTCAAATCTCATGGATGAGTAATTGTATCGTCGGGTTACCGTATTATCTGCAGGGTTAGCTCCAAAATTTTGTGAACTAGCATTTTCTATAGTTCAAAGCTGCAACTTTACTGCCAGTATTGAGGTGGATGGCCTCTGTTTTAAATTCCACATAAATCTGCTTAACTAATAAAGTAGCAAATATGAGGCTGGGTCACTGTTACCGTTGATGCTAATGCATCTCCTGTATATGATTTTGTAGCAATAATATTGTCAAAGATAGTTGTATGGGATAAGTTGGTGACTAATAATCTAAGTACATGTAAAAAACTCGAGGAGTGTCCTATTTTCGTGGAAACAATGTTACATGCAGAGCGCATAAGTGCATGCATTGTTCTATGCACATAGTAATAAAACAAAAATAAATTTTGCTAATAGGATGCACTTTAATTCACTAGATTGTGGCTTGCATACTACAAAATTTAGTAGGATGCACTTAAACAGTTTAACCCGAATATCGGAGCATCATGTGAATTAAGGCAAAGGATATTGAAATTTTGGTTGAAGTTATATTGTTATTTGCTTTATATGGTATAATAAATACTTACAAATATTTTTGTGGAACATCAATAATGATTTCCCTGGACCAAAATCTCCATGAATCAAGTGAGGATGAAGCACTGGAGAGTTAGAATAATAGGACAATGTTTTACTTAGGAGCAAGTACAATAGGATGACATAGGCGGGCTGTAAGACTTTAAATATTATATTTTTCATGAGTTGGCGGAGAAAGAAGATGAGAGAGAAGAGAAGCAGGCTACTGATTAACAGTCGGCTGTAGCACCTGCTCCTAGACACTCTGTAAGAGAGGAAGGTGGGCCATGTATCAACAAAGTAGTACACATTTATATGCATCTATTGTACTTGCCGGCTATAAGGCTGACTATAGATGATGTGGCAAAATCATATAGCCAGCAGCTGGCTATACTATTAACCATGCTCTAAGATACGTTGAGTTGAGCTTGGACTATGTTACTTCGCTTTGCTTAATATTACATGAATGGTGTCGTGGACAATGATGGCAAATGCTTCTATGATCCTTGTTGTAACGGAAACAGAGTTTCACTTATGAAGTGAAATCTTAAGGTGGTGTAATGCCAACAACACTTCAACGATACGTAAGTTGGTGTGTTTTCTGGGTAAAGTAAAATGTAACAACTTCGAGGCATGTTAGGTTTGCAAATAGTTGTGCACATATGTTATCTAAGATATATCTAATCATAATGCAACTGGTGTGAGGCTCCACATAACTTTGTGATGTTAATAGCGTCATATTACAACGAGTTTTTTGGCTATGGCTAAAGCCTAACCTTTTCTCGACCAAAGTCTTAGAATACACATTTGGGTTTGTACTTTTGTAATTCCACTTCATTTCATGTGATTCCGTAGCGTAGCACGGGCATGTTACTAGTTTGAGTATGAAATGATTGCTTGGCTTGTCATCGGGGGTATAGAAGTTGGGAACATCTTTGTGTGAAGAAAATGAAGCATAGCCTAACCATATGATTTTGTAGGGATGAACTTTCTTTGGCCATGTTATTTTGAGATGACATAATTGCTTAGTTAGTATGCTTGAAGTATTATTATTTTTATGTCAATATGAACTTTTGTCTTAAATCTTTCGGATCTGAATATTCATATCACAAGTAAGAAGATTTATATTGAAATTATGCCAAAGTATCACTCCGCATCAAAAATTCTCTTTTATCATTTACCTACCGAGGACGAGCAGGAATTAAGCTTGGGGATGCCCGATACGTCTCCAACGTATCTATAATTTTTGATTGCTCCATGCTACTTTATCTACTGTTTTGGACTATATTGGGCTTTATTTTCCACTTTTATATTACTTTTGGGACTAACCTATTAACCGGAGGCCCAGCCCAGAATTGCTGTTTTTTTTGCCTATTTCAGTGTTTCGAAGAAACGGAGTATCAAACGGAGTCCAAACGGAATGAAACCTTCGGGAACGTGATCTTCTCACCGAACGTGATCCAGGAGACTTGGACCCTACTCAAAGAAGTGCCAGAGGCGGTCACGAGGTGGAGGCGCCCTGGCGCGCGCCCCTACCTCGTGGGCCCCCTGACGCTCCACCGACGTACTCCTTCCTCCTATATATACCTACGTATCCCTAAACGATAATAAGGGGAGCCAAAAACCTAATTCCACCGCCGTACCTTCCTGTATCCACGAGATCCCATCTTGGGGCCTGTTCCGGAGCTCCGCCGGAGGGGGCATCCACCACGGAGGGCTTCTACATCAACACCATAGCCCCTCCGATGAAGTTTGAGTAGTTTACTTCAGACCTTCAGGTCCATAGCTAGTAGCTAGATGGCTTCTTCTCTCTTTTTGGATCTCAATACAATGTTCTCCCCCTCTCTCGTGGAGATCTATTCGATGTAATCTTCTTTTTGCGGTGTGTTTGTTGAGACCGATGAATTGTGGGTTTATGATCCAGCTTATCTATGGATAATATTTGAATCTTCTCTGAATTCTTTTATGTATGATTGAGTTATCTTTGCAAGTCTCTTCGAATTATCCGTTTGGTTTGGCCAACTAGATTGGTAGTTCTTGCAATGGGAGAAGTGCTTAGCTTTGGGTTCAATCTTGCGGTGTCCTTACCCAGTGACAGGAAGGGTTGCAAGGCACGTATTGTATTGTTGCCATCGAGGATAACAAGATGGGGTATTTATCATATTGCATGAATTTATTCCTCTACATCATGTCATCTTGCTTAAGGCGTTACTCTGTTTTTAACTTAATACTCTAGATGCATGCTGGATAGCGGTCGATGAGTGGAGTAATAGTAGTGATGCGGAATCGTTTCGATCTACTTGTCACGGACGTGATGCCTATATACATGATCATACCTAGATAACCTCATAACTGTGCTCAATTCTGTCAATTGCTCAACAGTAATTTGTTCACCCACTGTAGAATATCTATGCTCTTGAGAGAAGCCACTAGTGAAACCTATGGCCCCCGGGTCTATTCTCATCATATCAATCTCCATCACTTTATTTACTTGCTTTGATTTTACTTTTTACTTTGCATCTTTATACCAAAAATACCAAAAATATTATCTCTATCAGATCTCACTCTCGTAAGTGACCGTGAAGGGATTGACAACCCCTAATCGCGTTGGTTGCGAGTAGCTATCGTTTTGTGCAGGTACGAGGGACTTGTGCGTGGCCTCCTACTGGATTGATACCTTGGTTCTCAAAAACTGAGGGAAATACTTATGCTACTGTGCTGCATCATCCTCTCCTCTTCGGAGAAAACCAACGCAAGCTCAAGACGTAGCAGTGTACTGGGATATGCAATGAACCAAGAGTGACATGTATGAAAGAATTATGAATGGTGGCTTTGCCACAAATACATACTATGTCAACTACATGATCATGCAAAGCAATATGACAATGATAAACGTGTCATGATAAACGGAATGGTGGAAAGTTGCATGGCAATATATCTCGGAATGGCTATGGAAATGCCATAATAGGTAGGTATGGTGGCTGTTTTGAGGAAGATATAAGGAGGTTTATGTGTGAAAGAGCGTATCATATCACGGGTTTGGATGGACCGTGAAGTTTGCACCAACTCTCAATGTGAGAAAGGGCAATGCACGGCAATCAAGAGGCTAGCAATGATGGAAAGGTGAGAGTGCGTATAATCCATGGACTCAACATTAGTCATAAAGAACTCACATACTTATTGCAAAAATCTACAAGTCATCAAAAACCAAGCACTATGCGCATGCTCCTAGGGGGATAGATTGGTAGGAAAAGACCATCGCTCGTCCCCGACTGCCACTCATAAGGAGGACAATCAAAGAACACCTCATGTTTCAAATTTGTTACATGCATGCTACGGGACTTGCAAACTTCAACACAAGTATTTCTCAAATTCACAACTACTCAACTAGCACAACTTTCATATCACTACCTCCATGTCTCAAAACAATCATCAAGCATCAAACTTCTCTTAGTATTCAACACACTCATAAGAAAGTTTTTACTAGTCTTGAATACCTAGCATATTAGGATTATTTAAGCAAATTACCATGCTGTTTAAGACTCTCAAAATAATCTAAGTGAAGCATGAGAGAATAATAGTTTCTATAAAACAAAACCACCACCGTTCTCTAAAAGATATAAGTGAAGTACTAGAGCAAAAACTATATAACTCAAAAGATATAAGTGAAGCACATAGAGTATTCTAATAATTTCCGAATCATGTGTGTCTCTCTCAAAAGGTGTGTACAGAAAAGATGATTGTGGTAAACTAAAAAGCAAAGACTCAAATCATACAAGACGCTCCAAGCAAAACACATATCATGTGGTGAATAAAAATATAGCTCCAAGTAAAGTTACCGATGGAAGTAGACGAAAGAGGGGATGCCTTCCGGGGCATCCCTAAACTTTGGCTTTTAGGTGTCCTTTAATTATCTTGGGGTGCCATGGTCATACCCAAGCTTAGGCTCTTGCCACTCCTTGTTCCATAATCCATCAAATCTTTCACCCAAAACTTGAAAACTTCACAACACAAAACTCAGCAGAAAATCTCGTGAGCTCCGTTAGCGAAAGAAAACAAAAGACCACTTCAAGGTACTGTAATGAACTCATTCTTTATTTATATGGTGTTAAACCTACTGTGTTCCAACTTCTCTATGGTTTATAAACTATTTTACTAGCCATAGATTCATCAAAATAAGCAAACAACACACGGAAAACAGAATCTGTCAAAAACAGAACAGTCAGTAGTAATCTGTAACTAACGCAAACTTCTGGAACTCCAAAAAATCTACCAAAATAGGAATACCAAGAAAATTTGTTTATTGATCAGCAGCAATTGGAATCAATATTTTATCACGTTCTGGTGATTTTTAACAATTACTTTTGTGAACAGAAAGTTTCTGGAATTTTCAGCAAGATCAAATAACTATCATCCAAGAAGATCCTATAGGTTTAACTTGGCACAAACACTAATTAAAACATAAAAACACATCTAACCAGAGGCTAGAACAAATATTTATTCCTAAAAATAAGAAAAAAGCAAAATAAAATAAAATTGGGTTGCCTCCCAACAAGCGCTATCGTTTAACGCCCCTAGCTAGGCATAAGATTTCAACGATGCTCACATGAAAGACAAGAATTGAAGCACAAAGAGAGCATCATGAAACACGTGACAAACACATATAAGTCTAACATACTTCCTGTGCATAGGCATCTTATAGGCAAACAAATTATCATAGCAACCAAAAACTAGGATATGCCAGGAATTGGAAAGAAACAATAGCAATCTCAACATAACGAGAGGTAATTTATTATCATGAAAATTCTCCAACCATATTTTCCTATCTCATAATAATTACATGTGGGATCATATTCAAATTCAACAATATAGCTATCACATAATTTTTTTTCTACATGATCCACATGCATGCAAAGTTGACACTCTTCCAAAATAGTGGGAATATCATTAACTAAAGTCATGACCTCTCCAAACCCACTTTTATAAAAAAATATCATAAGATTGAACATACTCCAAATATGTGGGATCTAAAGTTGAAACTCTTCCAAACCCACATTCAATAATATTGCAAACACTATTATCAATCTCATATTCATTATGGGGCTTAAATAAATTTTCAAGATCATAAGAAGAATCACCCCAATCATGATCATTGCAACAAGTAGTAGACATAGAAAAACTAGCATCCCCAAGATTAGGGTTTTGCATATTATTGACACAATTGACATCAAGAGAATTTATAGTAAAATCATCACAATCATGCTTTTTACTCAAAGATCTATCGTGAATCGCTTCATAAAGTACTTCATCACAATTTTCATATTCACGAATTTCAAGCAAAACCTCATAAAGATAATCTAGTGCACTTAACTCACTAGCAATAGGTTCATCATAATTGGATCTCCTAAAGAGATTAGCAAGTGGATGAGGATCCATAAACTTTTAGCAAGCGAAGATGCAAGCAAAAAGAAGGTAACACAAGATCGAACAGAAGGAGGGCGAAGAAAAGCAAAAAGGGCAAACAAAACGGCAAAGGTGAAGTGGGGGAGAGGAAAATGAGAGGCAAATGGCAAATAATGTAATGCGGGAGATAAGGGTTTGTGATGGGTACTTGGTATGTAGACTTTTTGCATAGACTCCCCGGCAACGGCGCCAAAAATCCTTCTTGCTACCTCTTCAACACTGCGTTGGTTTTCCCTTGAAGAGGAAAGGGTGATGCAGTAAAGCAGCGTAAGTATTTCCCTCAGTTTTTGAGAACCAAGGTATCAATCCAGTAGGAGGCCACGCACGAGTCCCTCGCACCTACACAAACAAATAAATCCTCGCAACCAACGTGATAAGGGGTTGTCAATCCCTACACGGTCACTTATGAGAGTGAGATCTGATAGATATGATAAGATAATATTTTTGGTATTTTTATGATAAAGATGCAAAATAAAATAGAATGCAATAGAAATAACTAAGTGTTGGAAGATTAATATGTTGGAAAATAGACCCGGGGGCCATAGGTTTCACTAGTGGCTTCTCTCAAGAGCATAAGTATTATGGTGGGTGAACAAATTACTGTTGAGCAATTGATAGAATTGAGCATAGTTATGAGAATATCTAGGTATGATCATGTATATAGGCATCACGTCCGAGACAAGTAGACCGACTCCTGCCGGCATCTACTACTATTACTCCACACATCGACCGCTATCTAGCATGCATCTAGAGTATTAAGTTCATAAGAACAGAGTAATGCTTTAAGCAAGATGACATGATGTAGAGGGATAAACTCATGCAATATGATGTAAACCCCATCTTGTTATCCTCGATGGTAACAATACAATACATGCCTTGCTGCCCTTACTGTCACTGGGAAAGGATACCACAAGATTGAACCCAAAGCTAAGCACTTCTCCTACTGCAAGAAAGATCAATCTAGTAGGCCAAACCAAACTGATAATTCGAAGAGACTTGCAAATATAACCAATCATACATAAAAGAATTCAGAGAAGATTCAAATATTGTTCATAGATAAACTTGATCATAAACCCACAATTCATCGGTCTCAACAAACACACCGCAAAAGAAGATTACATTGAATAGATCTCCACGAGAGAGGGGGAGAACATTGTATTGAGATCCAAAAAGAGAGAAGAAGCCATCTAGCTAATAACTATGGACACGAAGGTCTGAGGTAAACTACTCACACATCATCGGAGAGGCTATGGTGTTGATGTAGAAGCCCTCCATGATCGATGCCCCCTCCGGCGGAGCTCCGAAAAAGGCCCCAAGATGGGATCTCACGGGTACAGAAGGTTGCTGCGGTGGAATTAGGTTTTTGGCTCCGTTTCTGGTAGTTTTGGGGTACGTAGGTATATATAGGAGGAAGAAGTACGTCGGTGGAGCAACGTGGGGCCCATGAGGGTGGAGGGCGCGCCTGGGGGAGGGGGGGGGGTACGCGCGCCCCCTACCTCGTGCCCTCCTGGTTGATGTCTTGACATAGGGTCCAAGTCCTCTGGATCGCGTTCATTCCGAAAATCACGTCCCCGAAGGTTTCATTCCGTTTGGACTCCGTTTGATATTCTTTTTCTGCGAAACTCTAAAATAGGCAAAAAAACAGCAATTCTGGGCTGGGCCTCCGATTAATAGGTTAGTCCCAAAAATAATATAAAAGTGTATAAATAAAGCCCAATAATGTCCAAAACAGAATATAATATAGCATGGAACAATAAAAAATTATAGATACGTTGGAGACGTATCAAGTCTCACGAGCGACGCGGGCGTGGCAGTGGGGCCATGTAAGAGGCACGACGCATGTTACGTTAGGCACATGAGGCACGTGGGTGCAGGCATGTAAGGCAGAGAATGTGAATCCACAAATAGGCACGTACGTGTGTTTTCTCAAGTCACTAGTGTGCACTCTCTGGATGCACAAAAAGTTTGGCGGCAGAGACATGGGTGCGACTACTCGGTTAGAGAACCACGATTTTGAAGTCTCATGGGCGTGGCACGACGGGGCACGTAAGAGTCTCGGCAAGTGATACGTGAGGCACGTGGGTGCAGGGACGTAAGGCACAGAAATGCAGGCACCATAGGCATGTACGCGCACTCTCTGGATGCACAAAAAGTATGGCGGCAGAGGCATGGGTCTGAGTACTTGGAGAACCACGGTTGTGAAGTCACGTGGGTGTGGCACTACGGGGCACGTAAGAGTCGCGGCAAGTGTCAGGTTGTGCTCGTGGGTGTAGGTTCGTAAGGCACAGAAATGCAGGCACCACAGGCACGTATGTGCACTCTCTAGATGCACAAAAAGTCTAGCGGCAGAGGCATGGGTTCGACTACTCGCTTAGAGAACCACGGTTGTGAAGTCACGTGGGTGTGGCACTACGGGGCACGTAAGAGTCTCTGCAAGTGACACGTGAGGCACGTGGGTGCAGGGACGTAAGGCACAGAAATGAAGGCACCATGTTTGTGAAGTCACGTGGTAGTGTTGAAGTGGACCCTCTCTACAGGCATGTGGATGCAGGCACACGAGGCACAGAAGTGCAGGTTCTACAGGCACGTAGATGCAATCATAGGAGGCACTGAAGTGTGGGTAGAGAACCATGGGACAGACAAGTGTCGCGTGAGGCACGTGGATGTAAGCACCGGAGGCACGAAAATGGAGCCAATACAGGCACAGACATGCCGCTTCTCGAGGCACGGGTATCAACCCTGTGGATGTAGTACAAGAGTGCGTTGGGATAGGCATGTGTTAGAATGCTTGGTTGAAGAGGCACGGTTGTGAACTCTCACGAGCGACGCGGGCGTGACAGTGGGACCATGTAAGAGTCACGTCGCATGTTACGTTAGGCACGTGAGGCACGTGGGTGTAGGCATGGAAGGCAGAGAAGGTGAATCCACAAATAGGCACGTACGTGTGTTTTCTCAAGTAACGGGTGTGCACTTTGTGGATGCACAAAAAGTCTGGCGGCAGAGGCATGGGTCCGACTACTCGGTTAGAGAACCACGGTTGTGAAGTCACGTGGGTGTGGCACGATGGGCCCCGTAGGAGTCATGACAAGTGTCACGCGAGGCACGTGGATGTAGGCACACAAGGCGCGGCATTGAAGGCACAGGAGGCACAGATGCAGGTACAGGAGGCACTGAGGTAAAAACACTGCAGTGACGGACATGAGGGACTTAATTTGAAAATAGTTAAAATCAAGGGACAACGGGCAGAGAAAATCTGATGTAATTACCAAGTTTGAGCTCTCAGTATGCTCGTAGTATTTGAATTGTTTGAGGTATTGTAGTTAGTGGTGTGGTAGGTATAGTACGTTTAAGCACATATCATGTGGTGAACATTCCGTAGCGGGGAGCAGTAGCGTTTCTATTAAATCCTGTGTGTACGGTACTTCAATTTTTTAGACAAGTTGATTTTGGTATTGCAAAACTCGGTTTTTGTGGTTGCTAGGGTTGCTGTCCCTGGAAATGGAGAAATTGCTATGATCTACCTCGAGGAATGCAATGGGATATATTGGTGTTTACCTTCGATTGCTTGTGTTCGGCTTCTCGCCTCCATTGGACTATTCTGTCCGTTCATCTTTTTTTTTGTGATCTCCGCCGGCGGTGTTGAAGTCCTCGCTTCGTGGCTGTCGGGTGGGTACTTTTTGTTGTTTGGCGCACCGTTTGACGGTGTCTATCTCGAAGTGGGAGGGTGGTTGGCGAAGCGCGGTGGCGGTTGTTTGTGAGGGGAACTGCACTTCGAATTTGGGCTCGTGTACTGAACGGAGGAGGAGACCTTGTGTGAGTGGGGAATGTTTCGAGATTTACTGTGGAAGAGAGGAAGCAAGAGAGTAGTGGAGGTGGGAGAGATGGAAATGGTGGAACCGTCTGTAATCTTCGACGGTCTGATTTTAGCATCAAGATTCGTGCCGCCTGGTTGTGTTTTTTGTTTGCTATAGCATCTTAATTGACTTGTGAGGCACGGAACACCAGGCTCTACAGGCACCAACGTTGGAATTATAGAGGCACTGGTATCATCTCTGTGGATGTACAAATATGTGGTGGCAAGGGGCATGCATCCGAAGACTTACTCAGAGAGTCACGGTTGTGAAGTCTTTAGAGTTATCAGCGTTTGTCACCACGGGCACGTGAGAGTGTTGCATCGGGAAGTGTTGTAGTAGAGGCATCGGTGCGAATAGTACTTAGAGTGTATCGGTTGGTCGTGTGGTAGTAGCGGCATGCGTCGAGAAAGGTGCGAGCAGTTTAACATAGTACGTGCTTAGTAACTGAACGGAGTGCACACTATCTAAGTGTGCCTGTGCAATATGTGCTTAAATGGCTTATGCAAAAACATTTGTTACGTGCTTAATCAGACGCTTTGACGGTTGCTTTTTCCCGGCAACCGCGAGCACTGCTACTCGGCGGTTGCTGTGACGCACAACAATGGCGAGTGCATGTCTACCGTCGTCACTACCATGACGAGGCCGCGTCCAACCGCCTCCTCCACGACCCAAACCTTGCCACAAAAGGGCAACTTCGCTTCCATAGCCGCTCAATTTCGAAAAATCATTGCCGCTCCATCTCAACTAGCAACTCCTCACAATCTCTGTCTCAATGCCGCCATCACTGGAGGAGCGTAATGGCGTTGGAACCATCTGCCAAGCGTCCCCGTGGTGAGGCCTCCGACCAGAGCAGTGAGGTCGACGACGTTCAGGTGCCCGGTCAGAAGCACGACTATATAAGGCACCTCAAGGAGGTTGACATCCATGGCAAGGAAAAGCTGGATGTCGTTTGCACCAGCAATCCTGACGAAGCCGACAAGATGATCAGCAGGATCCTGATGAGGGTCTGCGGCTTGTACCCTCAGTATATCGGCGTTGATGTCGAGTATACCAGGGAAGACGAACCTCCGTAGAGGGCAGCGGTTCTGCAGTTATGCATGGAGGAACTCTGTCTGGTGTACCACATCACCGCGGCAACAAAATGGTGAACCATCCTAAAAATCCAACCTCTTCGTGCTTCTGTTTAATTAGTTATGCACCCTGAAATTTGATTAAATTGGTTTATGGATTTGATGTATGAGTGAAGTTTCTGAAGTAGAAGCATCATAATATATTTTGAACCTGACTCACCAGATGAGTTTATGTATTTGATGCACTGGATTAATTTATGAATTTGATGTACGAGATTTTTTTGTGAACTTGATTTTCTTGTGTAGTGTAGTTTCTATACTTGATGTTCTAGTATAGTTCAGTTTCTTGAATTGATGTGGTAACGTGGCTAACAAGCAGATAACATGTTGATGTTTGTATTTAATTTCTAAACTTCACATAGTAGTTTGTGAAAAAATTTAATCCATGAATTAGACGTACTATATAAGAATGTACTTGGTGGATACTTGATGGATCCACCTTAAATGTGTCATCCCCCTTGCAGGCCCAAGAGCCTGTGCCATTTCCTGAAGGAGGACAAGTTCTACACCTTGCCGGCTTCAGTATCGAAGGTGACAAAGAGATGCTGCGAAGATCTGGCTTGGAGATCAACCCTGACAAGTACATCAACATCCAGCGCAAATGGAGAGTTCCGTACAAGGTAAGAAAGAGGTTCCATTCTTTGGCTGATGTTGCAGGGAGCGTGATCCACCCATTCTACAAACAGATGAAGAATAAGATTGAAAGGGTTGAAGATCATAAACTATGGGGGATCAGCCCACTGCCAAATTACCTCGAGTATGCAGCGATAGATGCGTACGCCACCTACGAGTCGTGGAAGAGAACTGAAACATCAGAGAAGGTCTGGAGAGTGCAAAAGAGGCAGAGAAGAATTATGACGATCCTTACTACGGCTACTAGTGATGACAAAAACATAGAAAACTGGCCTTGGAGTTGCTTGTGTTTCTTCTTGTCCTTTCTATTGTTTCAAGTTCGTAGTTTACTTGTGTTAGAACAAAGCATTTTCTAGTGTCATGTGTATCAGGTTAAACAAGTTTGCTTATGTCAGGTTTGTAGTTGATTGAACAAGTTATTTAGCTTGCTAAGTACTATGTTTATTCGACAAACATGTTATTCTGAAGTAGTAATGTTGCTCTTTTCTCTAAGAACAACAAAATACAAAGCAGACTTTGGACGCTAAGTACAGTTTAGTTGTGCACACAAGCGCGGGATTGGTCGGAATACGCAGTTAGAGAGGCACTGGTTTGCAGTCTCTAGAGCCACCGACATGTGTTACTACAGGGGCCGGAGGCACGGAAGTGAAGTCTCTACATAAATGAAGGCACCACAAAGCATCAAGAAGCATGTGGACGGAGTAGGAGATGGGAGGTCCGAGTACATAGTTACAGGGTCACGGTTTGGAAGTGTGCAGAGCCAGGGGTGTGTGAGACCATGGGGCATGTAAGAGTCATGGCAAGTGTCAGGTGACACCATGAGGCACGTGCATGCAGGTACGCAAGGCATGGGATTGGGGCTTCTCGATGCACGGGTATCAACCTTGTGGATGCACAAGAGTTTGGTGGCAGAGGCATATGTCGGAATGCTCGGTTAGAGATGCACGATTGTGACATTTGTGAAGACACACGAGCGTGGTACCGCGACCATGTAAGAGTCGCGGGGCGTGATACGTTAGGCACGTGTATGCAGGCACGAAAGGCACGGAGGTGAAGCCTCAAGAGGCTCGAAAGTGTTTAGGGACACTGGCTTGTGTTCGAATGCTTGGTTACTGAAGAATCAAGGAACTACATCAATAAAAATAGTCTGTTGCTTCATTATCATAGTATGATGTGCGGTTAAACCGTTTTCTTATGTTTCGAATTACTTCTGAATAAATTCAGAAATCATATGTAAGAACCATAGCATTTCGCGACTCATTGGTAAATCAACTTTGATTCTCTATAAACCAAGAATGTGAGACCATTAACACGGTTAAAGCTAAACTACTTGAAGTCCAGGCAAAAAGAGGTACTCTTTCCACAACTATATTAGTATTAGTACCGAATTTAAACGAGAAATAGCTAATGTAAAATTTATCTGATATAGAACACTCATATCGATAGGCTCGTTCGCTTATCAACAACTTTTTATTCCGTGATGTCGTCGTAGATCTTTCTAATCTCATCGCCCATTTTGCTGGGTTCGATTGTATTCTGATCGCTAAATAGTAGCTTGCATAGTTGTTGTGCTTTCCATTGTTCCGTGCCATCCTATAAAAAGTTCAGCAAAAAAAGGAGAAAAAACACATCAGTATTAGGTCATGCAGTTGTATGATATCTAGCAGATTTACTGCGAGTTTTAAGCGAAAACTTACGTCGAAATTATCTATCCCCTCGACGAAGTGGTTGACATCAAAGAGATGCGCGAACCTTAGAAAAACAAACGGGGTTTCACCTTTGTTCACCTTTGGAACGCCCTGTAAAAATTGAACATCCCATCTAGTCTTTTCCTTTTCAAATTTTTCACCCAGTAATATTTCGTATACTTCTTTAAGCCTGGGCACCTGGGAATTGCATTTTGTTTTTATAGAGAGACATGTAGTGTAATTTGTAAAATCGAAAGATTGCGTTACTTACAATTCTTACCAGTTTTTCTTTATGGTTGTGGTATTTGTTATGCTCCTTTTCTTTGTTGGCTTCATTGATTTCCATGTTAGCAATCTGCTTAATTAGTTTGCCATCATGCATGCGTCGATCACGTTGATTTTTCAGGTATTCTTGCCTCTTCAATTCTTCAAGAGAGGTTTCTTCAGGTTCGATGATTTGAAGCTTCCTTCTATATCTGTCGAGCACGAATAGTGTGTATCGGTCTTCCTTTTCAAATGGCATGAATACCTGTGGTACAAAATTTTTATTGTTAGAGGAGAGTTTAGAATATAGTATTCTGTTTGAAATGCTTATTTTTATTTTGTTGTATGGAAAATGCTATTAACATTTTTGCTGTTTGTGACGCCCCCGATTCAATCGTACACTAATCATGCACGCAAACGTGTACGATCAAGATCAGGGACTCACGAGAAGATATCACAACACAACTCTAAAAACATAAATAAGTCATACAAGCATCATAATACAAGCCAGGGGCGTTGAGGGCTCGAATACAAGTGCTCGATCATAGACGAGTCAGCATAAGCAACAATATCTGAGTACAGACATAAGTTAAACAAGTTGCCATAAGATGGCTAGCACAAACTGGGATACAGATCGAAAGAGGCGCATGCCTCCTGCCTGGGATCCTCCTAACTACTCCTGGTCGTCGTCAGCAGGCTGCACGTAGTAGTAGGCACCTCCAGTGTAGTAGGAGTCATCATCGACGGTGGCGTCTGGCTCCTGGGCTCCAACATCTGGTTGTGACAACTAGGTAGAAGGGAAAGGGGGAAAAGAGGGAGAAAAGCAACCGTGAGTACTCATCCAAAGTACTCGCAAGCAAGGAGCTACACTACATATGCATGGGTATATGTGTAAAGCGCCATATCGGTGGACTGAACTGCAGAATGCCAGAATAAGAGGGGGATAACTAATCCTGTCGAAGACTACGCTTCTGGCCACCTCCATCTTGCAGCATGTAGAAGAGAGTAGATGGTAAGTTCACCAAGTAGCATCGTATAGCATAATCCTACCCGGTGATCCCCTCCTCGTCGCCCTGTTAAAGAGCGATCACCGGGTTGTATCTGGCACTTGGAAGGGTGTGTTTTATTAAGTATCCGGTTCTAGTTATCATAAGGTCAACGTACAACTCCGGGCCGTCCTTTTACCGAGGGACACAGCTATTCGAATAGATAAACTTCCCTGCAGGGGTGCACCACATAACCCAACATGCTCGATCCCATTTGGCCGGACACACTTTTCTGGGTTATGCCCTGCCACGGAAGATCAACACGTCGTAGCCCTACCTAGGCACAACAGAGAGGTCAGCACGCCGGTCTAATCCTAAGCGCGCAGGGGTCTGGGCCCATCGCCCATTGCACACCCGCGTGTTGCATGGGCGGCCGGAAGCAGACCTAGCAACCTCCATTACAAAGGAAGTCACGTTACGTGGTCCAATCTGGCGCACACCGCTCAGTCGCTGACATCACGAAGGCTTCGGCTGATACCACGATGTCGAGTGCCCATATCTTTCCCACGTAGTTGGTTAGTGCGTATAGACCAAATGGCCAGACTCAGATCAAATACCAAGATCTCGTTAAGTGTGTTAATTGATGTAACCGCGGACACCGACCAGGGCCAGGCCCACCTCTCACCTAGGCGGTCTCAACCTGCCCTGTCGCTCCGCCACAATGATCCACCCAGAGGGCCGTCAGGACAAAGGTCCTTTTAGCCCCCAATCCGTGAATCACTCGCGGGTACTCCTCGAGCCGACCCGACTTTAGTCACCACATGTATCATGTATAAAGTATATAGTATATACCCGTGATCACCTCCCGAGTGATCACGGCCCGATAGTATAGCACGAAGAGCGGACAAGAATGTAGGGCCTTGATGGAAAACTAGCATCCTATACTAAGCATGTAGGATTGCAGGTAAAGGTAACAATAGTAGTAGCAAGGACAGGCTATGCATCAGGATAGGATAAACGGAAAGCAGTAACATGCTACACTACTCTAATGCAAGCAGTAGAGAGTAAAATAGGCGATATCTGGTGATCAAAGGGGGGGGGGGGCTTGCATGGTTGCTCTAGCAAGTAGGGGTCGTCAACAACATAGTCGGTCGGGGCACTAGCAGCGGCGTCGGTCTCGTAGTCTACCGGAGAGAAGAGGGGGAAGAAACAATGAATACAATGCAAACAGATGCATAATGATGCATGGCAAAGCAAACAACAGTGTTAGGTCTGCCCTAACGCGGTAGGAGGAGATACCGGCGAAGGGGGAAAACATCCGGGAAAGTGTCCCCGGTGTTTCGTGTTTTTGGACAAATGAACCGGAGGTGAAATGTTGCAGGTTCGCTATGCTAGGGATGTGTGGCGGGCGAACGGGGTGCGTATTCGGATTCGTCTCGTCGTTCTGAGCAACTTTCATGTACCAAGTTTTCCCATCCGGGCTACGGATTATTTTATATTAATTTTTAAAGATTTAAGTCATTTTTAGGATTAACATAATTAATTAATTTAGAAAATACAATTATGACATCAGCATGACGTCATCGGTCAACACTGACCGTTGACCGGTCAAACTGATGGGTGGGTCCCGTCTGTCATTGTCACATTATCTTAATTAACCTATTAATTAGTTTAATTAGTTAATTAGGTTAACTAATGTTTAATTAGATTAATTAAACATGATCAATTAAGTTAATTAATTATCTAACTAATTAATATATATTTTTGTTCTAATTTTTCCGGGGTGTGAGCCCCGGCGTTCAGTGGCACAGGGGCCAAACGGGGCGGCCGTTAGCGGGCGCCCGGGCAAGGGCTAACCGGGCGGAGCCCCGGGGACGTGCGGGCGAAGGCGAACGCCCATGGCAGGCCACCGGCGAGGCTCGGTTGGGCATGTGCAGGAGCGCGGGAAGTGGGGCGATGAGCAGCAGCGGAGGGCGAGGCACGGGCGGAGAGCTGGGGCGGCGGCCGCGGTGAGTGGATGCGGGCGCGACCAACGAGGTCAGGGGCAGGGGCGGACGCGGCGAGCAATGCTGGGGCGAGCGGCACGGTGGTGATGCAAGGCAGGGGCGTGGGCGACTCGTCCGGGGCGCGCAGCGAACGCGGTGAGCGCGCACGCGCGGGGAGCGAAGCGGGGCTGCGGCAAGCCTAGCGACGCGCGAGGGCGGAGGCAAAGGGGAAGAAGGAGGGAGGTGCGGTGCTCACGGCGGGAGTAGGGTCCGGGGCAATGGGGGTCGAGGAGTCGGGGATGACGGGCGGCGACGGAGTCATGGCGGCGTGGTTCCGGCGAGCGGCGACGGTGGTCTGGGACGGCATCAGCGACGGGGTCGGGGAGGCGACGAGCAACGGCGTCGGCGGGCAACGCAAGCGGCGTCGAGCAGCACCGGTGGCGGGCGCGCCGTCGAGGCGGCGTGTGGGCAGCGACCTCGGCTGCAAGGGGTTCGATCCGCCCGGATCGGATCGGGAGAGGGGGAGAGGAGTGGGGATCGAGAGGAGTGGGGGGTTAGGGTTTCTGGTAGTGGTGGTGGTGGGGGGGGGGGTTATAGGCGGGGTGGGCCGACCTGGTGGCTCGGTTGGGCCAAACGGCCTAGGGAAGGGGGTCTTTTGTTTATTTTGTTTTCTTTTACTTTTTCATATTTTTCTTTTCTGTTTTCTTTTAGTTTTTTATTTTATTATAGTTTTGTAAAATACCTAAGTTGTACCTAATTTAGTTTTAATAAACATGCCACTGCCCCAATAGTTTTGGGAAATTAAATAACTTAGTTAATATTTTATTAATTGAAAAAGGCATTTATTTATTTGTATAAGCTGTAGTTTTATTTAAGTAAGGGCATTTAAATATTTTATAATAAGTTGATTCCTTTTCCAATAAGCCTTTGCATTTATTTTCACATTTAGGACATTTTAGTTTTAATGATTGAGAACTTTCGGTGTTTGGCTTTAGTTTAAATTTGAATTTGAATTCCGTTTGAATCAACGCGGGTTTAATTAACGGTATTGTGGTGACGTGGCATCATTAGCAGGGAATTACTGAAGCGTAACTATCCGGGCGTCACACCGTTTTCAGCTTCGCTGATTGACATTTCTTAAGGAACAAAGGAACCAAGATATCCTTTTCTCGTGTCAAATCATCTCTGAAGTTCTTCATAGATTTTCTTTTATCCTTTAAACCCAGAATATTCTGTAGGCAACAAATAAAAAACGATAAAAACGAGTTAGAAGAAATAGATTGGTAGCAAGAGATTAAACAATAGATGCAAAAAGATGAGTTTATATGATCACTGTGATTTTTTTTGGAATTTACCTCTGCAAAGCTTGGGCCTAATAATAGTCTATGTCTTTTGTGTATTGTTTGGTTGCTACTTTCCCATGCTTCTGCTAACTCATCGAGCACCTTCTTTTCCATTCCTTGACGTTTTTTCTTGTTTGCAGGCCCAAATATTTCCTTTAGCTTTGATCCAGTAAGAGTTGTGCTGTTGCTCTGTGGTTGTTCTCTCGAGAATACTACTTTTCTGCTTACATACAGGGCAGTAGAAGAAATTTTTGTTGAGAAAGTCATTAACTAAGCAAGCTGAGATAAACATGAATTTAAGGTTCTTTCTAGTTTCCTATCTTGTTTGTGTGATTGCTGCCTAACTTTAACTAATTTCAGATGTAAAAGGAACTAAGTTACCTTTTGAATTTGTCCTGCCATGTGTCACTCATGTCTATGTTTTAGAACTCGTTTGCCTTATCCACGTGTATAAACGAATGCCGTTGTTGTAGGTATTTCTTGCTGCTCCCTGATTGATGCTGGTTTTTTTCGTCTCGCTCTGTCAAAATAGATAAAAAATTATGGCTGTTGTTTCTAAAAGAAATATTTGAAGCTCTAGTCATGCTGACTGATGGTAAAAATGAAAATAGTTATATCACCTTTCATGGGTGAAAAAAGGTTTGTACTCTCTGGTTTGAAATATTTGAGTTTTCGAGGAAGTTGATGGTGCTTTATTTGGTTGGTTTTACCGAATATGGGTGTGTATACGTACTCCGGTTTCCATTCGGCATCGACCTTGCTGGGCTGCAGGCATGTCAAAATGTATGGTTTATAGTTACGTGTTGTTCACAATTGTTAATAAACTAATTGCGGTAATAAAGAAATCAAGTTATTTGACGTGTATGTACTGGTAACTTACATGAAAATCCTCTCTGTCCTTGACCAGTTCTTTCCCATTATAGTATTTCGCAAATTGGGCCCTGAAGTGACCGCATTGTGTTCCTTCTTGCTTTGGTGTGCAGACCCCGTGAGGCCTTTCTGCTATCCTTTCCCAGTCTGGTTCGTTCTTGTGTTTTAGTTTGAGGTGCTTGTTCATCAGCACAGACATCCTTCTCATCTGTTATTGCATTATGGTTTTGTTGTTTGGGTGCGGCATTGAGAAAAGTAAGAGTATCATACTATGATGAGGAAAAGAGCAAATCAATGTACAAAAAGTCCATACCAGTTCTGCTCGATGCACGTGGTGTTGACTCCAAGACAAATCGGCGTAGTTCACATAGTTCAGTGAGTGAAGGATGTCAATGCTATCTCTGTACTTGTTCAGTACATAGAGCGTGTAGTGGTTGTCCGTGTGATGAGGTATCATGATCTACGTTGAGAGAGGGGATCATTGTTGATGTAAAAATTGAATTTCATTTAATTGTTGAAGCTCAAATAGAATAGGTCATGTGCTAAGTAATAATACTGAACTTACCATCTTCGAATGGAGGATGTCTTTACCTCCCACGAGGAGTTCAAATCCTTTTAGTGCATCGTCCTCATTGAATTCTGATAGCTCTCCTTTATGATAATTGAGACCGAGCACCAGCTTCAAGAAAGAGAGTGTGTGGTTTTAGTTAAATATTCTATCGTAGTAATGGCGGTGGTGTTTTTGTGGGTGAGGTATGCATACATTTGCGAAACCTGCAGGGAGTACAGTTGTGACGTCTGGGTTGAATTGTTCTTGTTCCATTCCTCTAGTAACACGTTTAGCATGGAGCCCTCCATCTGTGTTTCTTCTTTTCCTGCTTCTTCCATGAAGGATTTTGCTGAAATGCAGTCTTCTCGCTTTGAGCTTTTATATAGCGCTTGTCTGCAAGGAGGGTTTGGAAGTAGGTGAGTGAATTGTTAGTTGGATGTTAGAGAATCTGCAGCTCTCTATAATCATTTCCATGGAACTAGGAGAATCTGATTACCCTTCGCATTCTCTCTGTCCTTGTCGGCTCATCAGATATCTATAGAGTTGTATGTCCTTTTCTTTATAAATGAAATCTCCTGGAACAAGTGATGCAACCTTGACTTTCCCAGATTCCTTGCTTGGTCATTTGAATGGCCTCTTAATTGAGATTATGTTTGCTGAGCTGATCTCTGATGATTGAATCGTTGAGGGTTTTGGGGAACTTGTCTGCACTCTTGCAAGATGCCTTGCCTTTTTATTTTCGTGACCTAACTACGCCTGCTCGTTAGGCTGCCCAGGTGTTGGTGTTTCCTTTTGTGTGCTGTTGTTTTTGATGCTCGGTTCTACTGAGACTGCAGCATCGCGTTTCCTTTGTTCAAGTATCTTTTCCATTAAATCCTTCTCTTTCTGCTTCTTTTGTTCTTGTGCATGTTTCACCTCAGGTGATGTTCCTGGTTTGCGATCTTCGTCAATAGGGTTCTTGTTCTATTTGGAAAGCTCTTGTTGGCGAGTTGGTACACTCTTTGTCCTGTTATCACCTTCTAAAGGAGAGCCTGTTATGTCTTATGTCTTTTTATGTGGGGGTGGTCTGTCTGGTTCTATCGGTGGATCTTTCCGTTCGTCTTCCTTTTGTAAATCAGTGTCTGGCTGCGCGTGTTGTTCCCTCTGTAAACCAGCATCTGTCTGGGCTTGTTCTTCCGTGAGTGCTTCTTCAGACGCCTTGGTGGTATCCTTGTTGTTCACATGATAATCTTCTTTCTCCTCATCGCTGCTTGTGTCATTAATGTCAATAACTTTTATCTCTTGAGCGCTCGTCCCAATGTGCTCGGGAGTTGGAGGAATCTCTATTGAATTATGTCGCAATGTATTCGTTGCATTTCACTGTCTTCCATATAGACCTCAGAGTTCAACATATATGCTAAAATAAAAAATAAAAACTTATTGTTGTGTCTCTGAAAATTATGTAAGTAGAATTTTACTTTGTTGTCTTCAGAAAGAAAAACCTTTGGTGTAGTTGATTAATGACAGTGCAGCCGTATCTCTGTATTGGCTGGTTATTTGATAGAAAATTTTCTTCCTCGGCTCCGGGACTTGTTCTTTTGTTAGTGACACTGTTTCTCCACCGTTGGTGTAGTGCTTTGCGTTCATGAACATATAGAACGCACAGTCGAGTCTGCAGGTAGAAGGATGATTGGTTATTGTCGTTGTCCAAAGATGGTTGGGCAGTTTAGGTGAAGCTGTCCTAACGTCCTATGTTTTTTATGGATTGCATTAATAATTTAATTGTTACAGTGACTAAGGAAAAGGAGAAAGGTTTGTAGTGCTTATGTTCCTCCCTGAAGTGGCACCTGCATTTTGACCTTTTCGAGATGGTCAATACTACTTGGAGACAGCTGGAGCAATTTGCTTATTTGCTTCCATATGCTCTTTACTCTGCTTGTTACTATGTTGAAGTAATCCATTGTGCCTTGATATTCAACTGGTAAAGAGTCAAGGAGTTCAAAGCGCTCTTTTTTCATGTTAATTGTAACAACGAGGTAGTGGCCCACAACTCCTCGAACATGCCCATCTATGCAAACTGGTAGAAAGAACTGCAAAATGCAAAATAAATAAATAAGGGATCCTTCTTGGATTTAGTCATGATTTTTTGATTGTTAGACGAATGTGCAGTGCCGATATTGTATCTCTTATCTGTAAGATGAGATGTGCTTACCATGTCGAAATCTTGTAGTTGCTCTCCTTCTTCCAGATCAAGGAATCTTTTAAGCCTTTTAGGCATTGTCTTGTCTCTGATGTGTGCTTCGTCTTTATTTTTGAACTCCAATGGATCTTCGTGGTTGGACATGCGTATTAATGCTTGCTTTTTTTTGTCACATGTGCGTAAAAGAGATTTGTAAATTCAATTGTACAGAAAGGTTGATTGATCGATAGAGTGATATTCATTGTTGAAACTTGAGCTTTACTTATGGTGTTGTATATTGATAGAATCTTTCTCTTTGTGCCCCTGAATTGCTTTTTCTACATCTGTAGCATGACTGCCATGGTTTAAGACTTTGTCTTTCCAATCTCAAGCTTTCGCCATGAGGCTGACCGTTCTATTGTTGACGTCTCTGTATTTATAAAAATCTAGTACTGCAATATATATATATATATATATATATATATATATATATATATATATATATATATATATATATATATATATATATATATATATAGGTATACATATAAAATTTTGAAGGAGGAAATCATTGGAAGAAAATAATTCTTTGGTGGTAACATGACCTTACCCTTTGTCCTTATTCGCTGTCATGACGTTGTTGTACAGGCGTTCGATCCCTTCATCTTTTGTGCCTTCTTCGATGGCCAGGTTTTGTATGATCAACGGTTCACGTTCTGTTTGAGTGCCGTCCTGGGTTACCGTCGTGTTTGTGGCGGCAATATCTTTTACAGCACAATGTTTCTTATGTGATGGTGCGGCCTTTTTCTTGTTGTTGTCTGACTCTCTCTCTGGAATGTTTGCTGCATGGTTTTCCAATGCACTGTGGTCCTTTGCTTCTTTGCTTGTGTCTGCGTGCGTGTCTTGTTGAGGTTTCTATGTTATCGTGCAAAAGCGTGGTTAAAAAATAATCAAATATGCTCATTATTTTCATTGTAGTTTAGTGTCTATTCCCTAAGAAAAATACTCAAATGTTTAGGGTGTCTTTGAACTTTTTTTTGTAGCTTCACCTTTTCAGTCATTTCCGCCGGTGCTGCTTCTTCGACTTTTTCTTCGGTGAGTGTAGGTTTTTGGAGCTCCTCTGGATCTTTTTCGTTTTGTTCATCTGTGGTGTCATCGTTTTTGTCTTGTGGCTGTTGAGACATTGAGGTAGGTAAATGGGATTGCATTTGTGTCTTTGTTCACTCAAATATCTAATTTCCTTAAAAGCAGGTTATCTCACTTCACCTTTTCAATCTTTTGCGTCGACATTGCCATCCCTGTTATTTCTTGCCCGGACAGCGAAGGTTTTCTGGCTTGGTCTACGGCGGTTACGCTGTCCATTGTTGGAAGAACATCTTCTGCTTGTTCCATTCCCTTGTGTTGTTGTGTTTGTTGGTCTTGAATATTGGTGCTCTCCTCTGTTTCTTGCATCTGTTGAAACGCAAAAAAGTAATTAAAATGTGTCTGTGTTTCTTTCTGGTGGATGCATTTTTTATATGCTATAGAAAGAGGTTTTGTAGCTTGACCTCTACATTCAATCTCTTTGGTGTCGTGCCTGTCACTTCTTCTTTGTCTTCTGGAGTTTTTGTACATTGTCGAGCGGTAGCAGCACTTTCTATCGCTTCTTGAGGCACATCTTCTGCTTCATTTGTTTCTTTCTTCTGTTCAATCAAAAAATCTAAATAAAGTTTGGACTTCATCTGTGCATGCATAACTTTTTTATTTTAACGTTGTAGGAGCAGGTGCGTGTAACTTTACCTCATTGGTCTTCGATGCTGGTGGCATGTCTTCTCGGTTGTGTTTGTCACGTGAAGACTGCTCTTTGGTTGGCGTACTGGGTACCATTTTAGTCACCATTTTCCCTTGTTTTTTGGTTTGTTCTGTTTGTACTCCTTGCTGTTCTTCGGCATGACCGTCCTCGTTTGTTTCCTGCGTTTCATGAAAAAGGAAAATCATGATTCATTGCTTGTAATTCTTGTATTACTGTGACAGGTTGTACTGGGCAGTACATTTCTTATAAATTTTGGAAAAGTGGTTCTTGTTGAATTTTACCTTTGCGCCGATGGTTGGGATATCCGTTTGTGCGTCCACTTTTTCTTTGCTTTGTATATCAGCCTTGGGTGTGTCACTAGGTGGAGTGTCTGAGGCTTTGTAACGACCCGACCCGAAATCGGTCAAGTCTCTGTGTAGCTGTACCATCCCAAGATCATGCTGGCACACACAGTACATTGATGAAAAGATTCAAAGTTCAATCACACCTGAATTTATTACACGATTCCCATATCGAGTCTTTATTACAATAGAATAAATTCGGCCGAAGGCCAACTCATGAGAAATAAACTAAATAAAGCTGCGGAAGCGTAGACAAATAGCGAGTCCATCCGACTCCATAGGGCAATCTCCAAGCATGGATCGTAGCCTCACTCCTGATCGGAAAACTCCTCTGCAACATAAGAGGTTGCAGCCGTGTAGGTCAGCATTTTGAATATGCCGGCAAGTCATGAAGAGAGAACAACAATGAAAATTACTAACACTATATGCAATTTGGCTGTGGGGCTCTAAGTTTTATTGTTTTGCGAAAAAGCCAGTTTTTCCCTACAACAAGGACTTGTTTGCAAATACTACAAAATGTTGGTAGTTATTGAGATGGTTCCACCAACCAATGTCTCATTCCCAATTATTAAATAACCCCCTCAATTAATTTATTAAGTTTGGTGTTGAGATATCCGAAATACTCCAAGTTCCAGAGGCTCAAATTGTCCGTGAATCGGGACACGGCTAACCGATTAGATCTTCACTCTGCAGAGGTTTGCGCACTTTACCCGCAAGAATCGTTCCCTCCTTTAAGTCTTCGCACTTCCTGGTGTTTGAAGACGGGACGAACGAAACAGGGTCTTCCGAAGAGTTCCTCTGGGCCACTGCGGTGCCCATCCAATCCTACCGTTCTTCTACATCACGTAGCACCGTCCGGCCAGAATCACACCTAGGGTCGACCAAGCCAGAGCCCATAATGGCTTGCGGCTGCACAGGTAAGCTTCCGGTCAATGGGGTATCCATCCATCTCTTCGTGGCTGGGTGAAGCTTTCCGCAAGATGTCATGGCGCTTCTCCATGCATCCCGGCCAGCCGCTGGTTTCTCTAGGGTGCCCGTCAACCGTCCTCCACCCAGTAGTGAATTTTGAAGCCAACTTGAGCTTAAAATCATGGGGTTGTCATCATCTTGACTCCCACATCTCTCTTATGCATCACTCAACCAACCCCGTCTACGAGCATGGCAAAATAAACTACATCGTCCCGGGCAATGGTAACAAGGGGAATTGGGTTCATCCTACCTCATGATACTACTCAAGAACATAACTTAGAATTCTCCTACTGCATGCATGGTGGGGAGGTAAAATTCTAATGCAATAAAATCATAGGCATTGTAAAAGAAAACATGATCAAATGACTTGCCTGGCTGACGGTCTTCGAAAGCTAGGGACTCGTGATAGCAGGCTTCGCACTCCGCAAATTCTACCGAAGCAACAACAATCATATAAGCATAAGAACATACAATCACTTAACATAACAACATGCTAACATAAAACACACAAAACAATCGAACCAAAAACCAAAGAAAACTCGAAGAAATCCAAGCCAACAACTAACAAGAAAATAAAATAAACTTTTTATTTTCTGTAAATAAAAGTTCATGTTCTAAAACTACGAAACTAATCTAAAATAAACTATAACATAGGTGAAATAAAATTATTTACTAAATAGAACAATAGGAAAACAGTAGCTAGTTAAATAAACAAGAAACACATGATTTTGACTAAAACGATTTTTTTATTAAATCTAAAATACCCAAATAAATTCCTACTGCTAGGCAAGGTCAAAACAAAGCAGTGACAAAAGAATCACTAAAATAAAATAATCCTAACTCTTTTATAACAGAAATACTAATCTGTCTAAAACTAAAATAAAACAATTTCTAATAATTTAAACATGGCTAAACATATTTTCTACAGAAACTACAACAAATTTGCAAACTAACAAAAAAAAAGAATCAACTAAAAATATTAAATAACCTAAGAGATATGGATTTTACAAAACTGAAACTATTCTGTAAAAAAAACAGAAATGAAAATACAATTAAAAAGAAAAACTAGCGCTAATGGGCCTATCTAACGCTCAGGCGATTTATAACTAACGCACGCCCGAGGTTAACAGAAAATAAACCGATCGGGCCGGTCTAACTAAACCGCTAACTAAACCAAAAAAAACCGTAACTAAACTGGCCTTTTTTTTTAAAATAAAGCGCACCCCTTCGTAGATCTAATCTAGGCCCTAGGTTCTAGATCGAACGGTGGTGGGGGGTTCCGGCGGCTTACCGCGGTGGTGACGACGGCGACGGACGACGGCGGCTCGGGCGGCGACGACGCGGTGGCTCCGGTTGTCGGGGAAGACGGCGGAGACGTCCGGCGGGTGCGGCGGCACTTGGGGAGGTCGGCGGTGGAGTCGTTGGAGCTCGGGGGGGTCGGAGACGAGCGGGGCAAGAGCAATGGCGCGGCGGTGGCGTCGGGTTCCGGCGAGGAATAGCGGGCGAGGTAGAGGGGTTAGGCGAGGGGAAAGGTGGGGAACGGGTCGAGGAGGCGGGGTACTTATAGGGCGCGGTCGACTTGGGGGAGGGGGCGAATCGGGGAAAGAATCCCGAGATCTCCGGGATTCCGACGGCGGTGGCGAGCCCTCTAGCTTGGGCAAGGGGAAGAAGAAGGAGTGGGGCCGGCGCGTCAGCGAGAGAGGGAGGAGGAGGTTCGGTCGGGCGACCGAGGGGAGGGATTCGGGCGGCTGGCTCGGGCAGGCAGCTCGGCGCTGGTGGCTGCGCTGGCCCACTGGCTGGGCTGCGCTGGGTTGCGCGCTGGCTGCCTCGGCTGGCTGGGCAGTTGGCTGGTGGCGCCTGGGTTTTTTTTCTTTTTTTTGAATTAGAGAGAGAGAGAATATATTAAATATATATATATTTTATATAGGACATATATATATCAGAATTCTCGGAGGAATTTATCCTACAATTTGAACATTTTCTAGGGCAAAACTCAAACTTAAAAAAACATTTTCTAGAAATCCCAAATAAAATCAAATTTGAATTCAATCTTTTGGCAAAACTTTTCTTGACATTTTTGGAGTGTCATGTTTACTCCTCTCATACTTTTCTCAAGTATTTGTCGGGCATTCTTTTGAAGTGAATTCAAGCGCCAATTTGAATTCAAATTCAACAAACTCAAAAGCCTCTCAAATAATTCAAATGTCACTCAATTCAAACAATAATGCATAGATGCTTAGCTATAATTGTAAAACATTCCAAATGGGAAATTTGGGATGTTACAAACCTACCCACCTTAAGATGAATCTAGCCCTCGAAATTCGGGTTGGCTAGCAAATAGGTGCGGTGGTCTCGGCGGAGGTCTTCTTGTTGCTCCCGGTGGCTTCCTCCTCGGAATGATGACTCCTGAAGACCTTGCAAAACTTGATGATCTTGCTGCGGGTGACTCTGTTCGCAGTATCGAGAATTCGGACGGGTTTCTCCTCATAAGTCAGATCACTGTCGAGCTGTATGGCCTCTAGGGGCACTGTGTCTCTCAATGGAATATCGGCCATCTCGGCATGGCATTTCTTCAGCTGAGAAACATGGAAGACATCATGAACTCTGGACAATCCTTCCGGCAATTCCAACTTGTAAGCAACTTCTCCATGACGTTCGAGGATTTTGTAGGGACCAATGAACCGGGGTGCTAACTTTCCTTTAACACCATACCTCTTGATTCCACGAAGTGGGGACACACGAAGATATGCCCGGTCTCCCGCTTCGTAAGTTACTTCCTTGTGTTTACTGTCGGCATAACTCTTCTGCCTCGACTGAGCTACCTTGAGTCTATCTCGAATCAGCTTGACTTTCTCTTCGGAATCTCTGATAAGATCGGGACCGAAAAGTTTTTGATCTCCAACACCATCCCACAAGAATGGTGTTCTCGCACCTCCTTCCGTATAGAGCTTCGAAGGGGCCATCTTTGATCGGGTGCGATAACTGTTATTGTACGAGAACTCCGCGTATGGCAAATTATCATCCCAGCTAGACCCATAGTCTAGCGCACAAGCTCTCAACATGTCCTCCAGGATCTGGTTGACTCTCTCGGTCTGTCCATCTATCTGCGGATGAAAAGCTGTACTGAACTCCAGCCTCGTACCTAAAGTTTCATGCAACTGATTCCAAAACTTTGAGGTAAATTGTGTTCCTCTATCTGACACGATACTCCTCGGAACTCCATGCAGACATACGATCCTGGTCATGTATATCTTAGCTAACTTAGCGCTGGTATAGGTAGTCTTCACGGGAATGAAATGAGCTACCTTGGTCAATCGATCAACCACTACCCAGATGGAATCATAACCTGAACGGGTCCTGGGTAATCCTGTGATAAAATCCATTCCAAGTTTTTCCCATTTCCACTCAGGAATCGGCAACGGTTGAAGTAACCCTGCTGGCTTCTGATGTTCCACCTTTACTCGCTGGCAAACATCGCATATCGCTACGTACTCAGCAACATCCTTCTTCATACCTGTCCACCAGAAACTTTCCTTCAAATCCAGATACATCTTGGTGTTACCGGGGTGAATCGAGTACGGTGAATCATGAGCCTCCTAAAGAATTAGCTTCCTGAGTTCGGGATCATTGGGTACATAAATACGATCCTCGAACCATATAGCTCCGTATTCATCCTTACGAAACCCTTTAGCTTTTCCTTCATTCATCCTTTTCTTTATCTCATCAATTTCCTTGTCCGACTTCGGGCTTCACGAATTCTTTCAGCCAAAGTGGATTGAACTTCCGAGCTGCAACATATCCTCTCGAACTATCTCCATCGAAGATCTCGAGGTCATCGACTAACTCTGGGTAATCCTCCCGCTATAAGAGTATTCACATAACTCTTACGGCTCAAAGCATCTGCTACAACATTAGCCTTTCCTGGGTGGTAATGCAATCTCATGTCATAGTCCTTGATTAACTCTAGCCATCTCCTCTGCCGGAGGTTCAACTCTTTCTGCGTGAAAATATACTTCAAGCTCTTATGATCTGTGTACACATCACAACTGTTTCCGATAAGGAAATGCCTCCAGGTCTTGAGTGCATGCACTACTGCTGCTAACTCCAAATCATGTGTGGCGTAATTCATCTCGTGAGGTCGTAGCTGTCTGGAGGTATAAGCTACAACTTTTCCTTCCTGCATGAGTACTCCTCCGAGTCCCTGGCGAGAAGCGTCACAATATACCCGTAATCGTTGTGTATGTCCGCAAAATCAAGATCGGGCTGTAACCAAACGTTTCTTCAATTCCTCGAAACGGCTTCACAATCCTCGGTCCTAATGTACTTGGCATCCTTCTTCAACAGCTCGGTCATGGGCTTGGCAATCTTCGAGAAATTCTCAATAAACCTCCGATAATATCCTGCGAGTCCGAGAAAACTGCGGATCTCCTTGGTCGAGGTGGGTGATCGCCAATCGGTGACCGATACAACCTTGGTGGGGTCAACTGCTATTCCTTCTCCTGAAATAACATGTCCGAGGAATCCGACTTCCTTCAGCCAAAATTCACATTTGCTGAACTTGGCATACAGCTGATGTTCTCGGAGTTTCTCCAGAACTAGACGCAAATGTTCCTTATGCTCTTCCTCGCTCTTGGAGAAAATCAGTATATCATCGATGAACACCACCACAAACTTGTCCAGATATTCCATAAATACCTTGTTCATCAAATTCATGAAGTATGCAGGGGCATTAGTCAATCCGAATGACATGACGGTATACTCATATAAACCATACCTGGTGGTGAATGCTGTTTTAGGTATATCCTTTTCACGGATCTTCAACTGATGATACCCTGATCGAAGATCGATCTTGGAGAATACCTTGGCTCCAACTAGCTGATCAAATAGATCATTAATCATCGGCAGAGGGTACTTGTTCTTGATGGTCACGTCGCTCAACGAACGATAATCCACAACCATTCTCGTGGTTCCATCCTTTTCTCTACCAAAAGAACTGGGCTCCCCAAGGTGATGAGCTTGGCCGAATATATCCTTTCTCCAATAGCTCATTAATTTGCTTTTTGATCTCTTCCAAATCGTTCGGGGGCATCCGATAGGGTCTCTTGGATATTGGGGCTGTGCCGGGCAATAACTCAATCAGAAATTCAATGTCTCTGTCCGGTGGCATTCCTGGTAATTTCTCTCGAAACACATCAGGAAAATCTTGTACTACTGGCACTTCCTCCTGAACAACTCCCGTGAGGGAATTCACCTGATTCTTCATCGGGATACGCCGGATACATACTTGATCCTCTTACGCCCGGAGTGGTGAGCAGAATCGTCTTTTGAGGCACGTCTATGTTTCCTTCAAACTTCGTCAACCAATCCATGCCTAGGATCACATCCAAGGTCCGGGTTTCCAATACTATGAGGTCTGCGGGAAATTTATGGTTTGCGATGTTGAGGGTTGCATGACAGCCTAAGCTTGCCATCATTTCTCCTCCCGCGGAACTGACGTGAAGAGGGCTTCTAAGGGTTCTAGTGGGCAACCCGCACTTTTCCACAACTACCCTTGATATAAATGAATCGTTGCACCGTAATCAAAGAGTACCAATATGGACGTGAATTTAATAAAACTTACCAACCACGATTGTTCGGCTGATCATAGACGCCCTCCACGCCAATGTGGTTCACCCGAGCACGAGGAAAAGGGTTGGGCTTCTTTGCTGAGCTTCCATTGCCGTTTCCATTCCTCCGCTTGGCCTCCGGCGACGGTGGCATAGTGCCCTGTTTTACGGCACTTGAAGCAGTGATGTGACTCAGATCCTTCGAGCCGGGCAGGGCGATCTGGTTGCCATTGCCGCTTCCATTGCCTCGTCTTGTTGTCGGGTTGCGGCTGTTCCCATTTCCTCCATGGTTATGTCCTCCATGATTATGTCCTCCATGGGTGTGATGGGTATGCCCTCCCGATTATGGGGCATAACGGGCTTCGCTGAGCTCGAGTTGTACTTCCCCGCCATACTTCCGCTTGCGACTATCAATCTGCTGCTGCTTGCCTTCAAGTATGGTGGCCTTGTCTACCAGCTCTGGTAGTTGTTGAAGGTAGCCACCATTAGCTGCATTCCCAGCTCGTCATTGAGTCCTCGAGAAACTTTTCCTGCTTTGCGGCATCGTGGCCACATCATCCGGGGCATAGCGAGCTAACTTGCTGAACTCATCCACGCATCGCCCCACAAGACGGTTCCCTGGCGTAAGTTGCGGAACTCACGCTTCTTGCACTCATGGCTCCGGTGAGACATGAGCGGTGCGGAAGGCCTGCTGGAACTGATCCCACGTGATGGTGGCGATGGGATAAATGGCGGTGTAGTTCTCCCACCAAGAGGCTGCAGGTCCATCAAGCTGATGTGCGGCAAAGCGCACCTTCTCTGCATCTGTGCATCCAGCAGTGGCTAACTCCCTTCCGACCTTGCGGAGCCAATCATCGGCCACAATCAGCTCAGTGCTGCTAGAGAACACTGGCGGATTCAGCCTTAAAAAGCGGGTCAAGTTGTCAACAGGAGGTGGTGGCGGTGGATTGTTGTTGTTGTTGTTCTGGTTCTGGATGAGCATCTGCATAAGGGCATTCTGCTGCTGGATCAGCTGGGTGAGCTCCGGCGGAAAGTTGAAACCGGGGTCACGTCTCGGAGGCATCTGGTGTTTTGGAGTGGATGAGAAAATTAGAATAGAACAAGGGTCTAATGAGAAAATATCACTATCCATATGAATGCACAATCATAATCACACCAATCATTTATTCAATCAACTCAAACATGGTTCAATCTCGGATTACAAATTCTCACGACTAATCGAAAATAACGGCCTAACTGATCGACGGAAAATTAAAATAACATGGCGGTCGACTAAATGTCTTCATCAATTATCCTTGCGTCCTCTGGTGCGGCGTCCTCCGGTGTGGCGTCCTCTGGTGCGGCGCCTCCTCTTGCGGCTTTCTTCGGTGGAGCTCTCTTCATAATCCTGGTCATTGCTCACGAGGGTCCGTCATCTCCACTCGGAAAAAGGTCTTCTCCCAGTCCATCTTCTCCTCTAATGCGGCAACATCCATCTTCAGCTTGTCGACTCTCTCCATGAAATCCTTGATTTCTTCTTCATGGTCAAGGAAGTCTCGCGTGCTTTCTCCTCCGTTCAGTTCACGGAACAACAGCCTCCTGTGTACCTTCGAAGTTACTGGCGAGTCTGGATTTCCGCTTCCGAGGAGACACTCCAAGTCTTGGACATATGAGAGAATGGAGTCGTCCTCTACGGTACAGATGATATCTCCATTCCTAGCTCTGCGAGAAATCATGGCGAGGTCTGATGGGTCGAGCTCGGCCCTGTACTCTTCTCGGAGATGTCCAAGTGCACGTTAAATCGCCATGTCTCTTCCGAGGATCCAATTGAAATCGGTAAACTCAAAGTCAATGGGCTCTGAATGTCCTCCGAAGGTCCTCCCTGGAATGTGCACCTTAATCTTGTAGCGGGTATCTGTCGGAAGTGCATTGGTAGGCTTCCTAGTGATTGAGGGCAGAGCAATCTTCAGCTTCTTCACGATCTGAACCAGCTTTTTGCTGAGAGGCATCGTCTCATCTGGCTGGCAAAACTCCGGTAGCAGAACTGGGGTGAACTCGGCGGCCATCTAGAATGTTGAAAATCGGAGAGAAGTCAGAAATGAACAGGGGAGAATTACGGAATGATAAGGACATAAAATAAATAGTCTCTTCCTATGGCTTTCCGATCCTAGGGGTTACGTCCTACGGTCAGCGTGTGCTCTGAATACCATCTCTCAGAACGACCGACCCAAAATCGGTCAAGTCTCGTGTAGCTGTACCATCCCAAGATCATGCCGCACACAAGACATTGATGAAAAGATTCAAAGTTCAATCACACCTGAATTTATTACACGATTCCCATATCGAGTCTTTATTACAATAGAATAAATTCGGCCGAAGGCCAACTCATGAGAAATAAGCTAAATAAAGCTGCGGAAGCGTAGACAAATAGCGAGTCCATCCGACTCCATAGGGCAATCGCCAAGCGTGGATTGTAGCCTCACTCCTGATCGGAAAACTCCTCTGCAACATAAGAGGTTGCAGCCGTGTAGGTCAGCATTTTGAATATGCCGGCAAGTCATGAAGAGAGAACAACAATGAAAATTACTAACACTATATGCAATTTGGCTGTGGGGCTCTAAGTTTTATTGTTTTGCGAAAAAGCCAGTTTTTCCCTACAACAAGGACTTGTTTGCAAATACTACAAAATGTTGGTACTTATTGAGATGGTTCCACCAACCAATATCTCATTCCCAATTATTAAATAACCCCCTCAATTAATTTATTAAGTTTGGTGTTGAGATATCCGAAATACTCCAAGTTCCAGAGGCTCAAATTGTCCGTAACCGGGGACACGGCTAACCGATTAGATCTTCACTCTGCAGAGGTTTGCGCACTTTACCCGCAAGAATCGTTCCTCCTTTAAGTCTTCGCACTTCCGGTGTTTGAAGACGGACGAGCTAAACAGGGTCTTCGAAGAGTTCCTCAGGCCACCGCTGGTGCCCATCCAATCCTACCGTTCTTCTACATCACGTAGCACCGTCCGCCGAATCACACCTAGGGTCGACCAAGCCAGAGCCCATAATGGCTTGCGGCTGCACAGGTAAGCTTCCGGTCAATGGGGTATCCATCCATCTCTTCGTGGCTGGGTGAAGCTTTCCGCAAGATGTCATGGCGCTTCTCCATGCATCCCGGCCAGCCGCTGGTTTCTCCAGGGTGCCCGTCAACCGTCCTCCACCCAGTAGTGAATTTTGAAGTCCATCTTGAGCTTAAGATCATGGGGTTGTCATCATCTTGACTCCCACATCTCCCTTATGCATCACTCAACCAACCCCGTCTACGAGCATGGCAAAATAAACTACATCGTCCCGGGCAATGGTAACAAGGGGAATTGGGTTCATCCTACCTCATGATACTACTCAAGAACATAACTTAGAATTCTCCTACTGCATGCATGGTGGGGAGGTAAAATTCTAATGAAATAAAATCATAGGCATTGTAAAAGAAAACATGATCAAATGACTTGCCTGGCTGACGGTCTTCGAAAGCTAGGGACTCGTGATAGCAGGCTTCGCACTCCGCAAATTCTACCGAAGCAACAACAATCATATAAGCATAAGAACATACAATCACTTAACATAACAACATGCTAACATAAAACACACAAAACAATCGAACCAAAAACCAAAGAAAACTCGAAGAAATCCAAGCCAACAACTAACAAGAAAATAAAATAAACTTTTTATTTTCTGTAAATAAAAGTTCATGTTCTAAAACTACAGAAACTAATCTAAAATAAACTATAACATAGGTAAAATAAAATTACTTACTAAATAGAACAATAGGAAAACAGTAGCTAGTTAAATAAACAAGAAACACACGATTTTGACTAAAACTATTTTTTTATTAAATCTAAAATACCCAAATAAATTCCTACTGCTAGGCAAGGTCAAAACAAGGCAGTGACAAAAAGAATCACTAAAATAAAATAATCCTAACTCTTTTTATAGCAGAAATACTAATCTGTCTAAAACTAAAATAAAACAATTTCTAATAATTTAAACATGGCTAAACATATTTTCTACAGAAACTACAACAAATTTGCAAACTAACAAAAAAAGAATCAACTAAAAATATTAAATAACCTAAGAGATATGGATTTTACAAAACTGGAACTATTCTGTAAAAAAACAGAAACGAAAATACAATTAAAAAGAAAAACTAGCGCTAACGGGCCTATCTAACGCTCAGGCGATTTATAACTAACGCACGCCCGAGGTTAACAGAAAATAAACCGATCGGGCCGGTCTAACTAAACCGCTAACTAAACCAAAAAAAATCGTAACTAAACCGACCTTTTTTTTTTAAATAAAGCGTACCCCTTCGTAGATCTAATCTAGGCCCTAGGTTCTAGATCGAACGGTGGTGGGGGGTTCCGGCGGCTTACCGCGGTGGCGACGACGGCGACGGACGACGGCGGCTCGGGCGGCGACGGCGCGGTGGCTCCGGTGGTCGGGGAAGACGGCGGAGACGTCCGTGAGTCTGGCGCACTTGGGAGGTCGGGGTGGAGTCGTTGGAGTTCGGGGGTCAAGACGAGCGGAGCAAGAGCAATGGCGCTGGCGGTGGCGTCGGGTTCCGGCGAGGAATAGCGGGCGAGGTAGAGGGGTTAGGCGAGGGGAAAGGTGGGGAACGGGTCGAGGCGGCGAGGTACTTATAGGGCGCGGCCGACTTGGGGGAGGGGGTGAATTGGGGAGAGAATCCCGAGATCTCCGGGATTCCGGCGGCGGTGGCGAGCCCTCTAGCTTGGGCAAGGGGAAGAAGAAGGAGTGGGGCCGGCGCGTCAGCGAGAGAGGGAGGAGGAGGTTGGTCGAGGCGACCGAGGGGAGGGATTCGAGGCGGCGGCTCGGGCAGGCGGCTCGGCTCTGGTGGGCTGCTTTGGCCCATTGGCTGGGCTGCGCCTGGTTCTTCGGCTGCCTCGGCTGGCTGGGCTGGGTTGGCTGGCTAGCGCTGGGGTTTTTTTTCCTCTTTTTTGAATTAGAGAGAGAAGTGAGAATATATTAAATATATATATTTTATATAGGACATATATATATCAAAATTCTCAGGGGAATTTATCCTACAATTTGAACATTTTTCCAGGGGCTAAACTCAAACTTAAAAAAAAACATTTTCTAGAAATCCCAAATAAAATCAAATTTGAATTCAATCTTTTTGGCAAAACTTTTCTTCTGACATTTTTGGAGTGTCATGTTTATTCCTCTCATACTTTTTCTCAAGTATTTGTCAGGCATTCTTTTGAAGTGAATTCAACTGCCAATTTGAATTCAAATTCCAACAAACTCAAAAGCCTCTGAAATAATTCAAATGTCACTCAATTCAAACAATAATGCATAGATGCTAAGCTATAATTGTAAAACATTCCAAATGGGAAATTTGGGATGTTACAGGCTTTCTCCCCTGTATCAGTCATCTGAAATGCTCTTGTGCTAAAAATCTCTTCTATATCAACTTTCTGTTTTGCATGGGCATCCTCTTCTCTTTGCTGTGCTTGCAATACCTGATAGATGAAACTATATGAGTTGACGGTATTTGGGCAAAGTGGGTTTGGAAGTTTTACCTCTTCTTTGTTGTTTCCTTCTTGTTTTTCTGCCGTGCTGTTAACGGTCGATACTAGATGAGCCGTGCCTCTTTTGCGAGAGCGTCGATATGATACTTGTCTGGCTGAGTGTATATTTTGTTGCAGATTTGTCAGTTAACTCAAGACCGTTTCTAGTTTAGAGAGAAGAGACTCTTTATAAAGAAGAGACTGAATTTTGTACTCACGTCTTTGCTGCCTCTGATCCTGTTCGTCTCTTGTACTGCTCCTGTTGATGCTCTTGAGGGAGCATTATCTGTTGTTGGGTTGCTTGTTCTATTGCTTCCATCCTCTTTCTCGGTGTTCTTGACGACATGCTGCTGTTGGCCTTTATGTTTCGGTGGCGTTTTGTTGCCGTGTCCCTGACAGAATCGAAGACATATTTTTTTAAGTTCAAGTTTGAAATCATCGCTTTCGAGTCACATCGATGATGTATTTGTTCTCATTTACCTGTTTCTCATCTTGATTCTTTGCTTCTGCAGCTACTTTTCTACCTTGTTCTTGCTGTCCTTCGGCACTTGCTGTATTGGTTGATAGGTGCTCCTTGCTTTTCTCTTTTTGCACCTTGTTATGTTCTTCTATCTCCCTCTGGCTAATTCTCGAGGTCTGTGTTCTTGATTTTGTTATTCTTTTATTCCTTTCATGTTTGTTTTGTTGGTCTTGTTCTTCCTTCTTTCTTTTTCTGCTCCCTACTAGTTCTGCTGCGGCTATGACTTCTTTCGTGTGGTTGCCATGTACAAGTGCAGTTGTGGCTCCTGCGTCTGCTCGATCCTGCAACTTCAGCGTCGTCTCTTCTGGTAAGCTCACTCTACAAACAATGTCCTACAATTGTCTAAGTTGTCCGAGAGAATCAATCAGGGCCGTTGTTTGTTGCACCACTGAGTTCTTCATGTTTTCATCTAATTCCTCCTCTTGTTCGCTGCATTGGTGTCTAGCTTTGGTCTTTATTCCGGGTATCTGTTTTGTTTCGTCGAGTACTTGTTTCAACATTTCTTCTATCCTTCCAAATATTTCATATGATCCTGTGCTGGTGCCTATGACTGGTTCCTTGCTTCCACTCGTGCTGACATGTGCTTTGTCCTGGCGCTTGGTTGGAGGTGGTAGTAGCTTGGTCGTCTCTTTGGTGCTCTGTTGTTGTCTTTGGTATCATCTGTATTGAATCTGAAAGTGTTCTTTGTCTTTGGCAAAGAAAATCCTCTCTGCTGTTCCTTTCCATGTCTGCATTGTTTTGGCAGAATGGTATTGGTTAGACTGGAAACCGTTTTTATAAGGGATAATGCATATATATTCAATAGGGCTATACCTTTATCTTGCCAAATTCATAGTCATCTGGTCGTGCTTTTCCGTCCCTTTTCATGTCTGCTCTAGCTATTTTCTTTAGGTCACTCTCTTTTAGGTGGTTTGCTCGCGGTAATGATGTCTTGTCCATTGTCTTTGCAATCTTGCGCATTTCTATTGTGTCGGTCGGCAGCAGCAAGGAGTCGAGGTACATTATTACTGGTCCCTGTGCCAAACCATTGAGATGCTTTTTGTTCTTTTCTTCCTGAGGTAGCAACCTGTGCTTCTGCCATGTCTTGGCTCCTTCCTTAATACTTTCGATGATTACCTCGCAGAAATCAATCTTTGCCATTTCTGGATAGTCCAAGTCCTTGACCATAATGGTTTGTTTGCTGGCGGTAGGGGAGGTTGTTCCACAGACAACATTGTGGAAAAAAATGAGGAAAAATATTTTAACTGATTTCCTGTTCGATTGTTCGTCATCTACTTTCACCAATTTTCCTAGTTCTTTAAACAGATCGTCGTGATGGAAATCTATTTTCTTGAGGCCAAGTTCTGGGATTAGTTCGCTCAGTGAAGTTGGGCTCTTTGCTGGCCTTGGTGCTGACTTTTCCGTGCCGTTTGGGTATCCAAACACCTTGTGTATAGCTTCCTTGGTAATCTTGATTTCTTTCTGCTGATCAGCTTCACCGAATGTTATTGTCATGCTTTCTGTGTACAAGTTGTCGTAGATGTGTGCTGCAAGCGGTTTGCAGATGGAGCGCTTTACTTGGCATTCCTCTATGATTCCAAACCCGGCTGTCCTAACATCTTGCCGGTGACGTTCTTCGAGTAATTTACATGCTCTATTGACCTGATCAAATGCTGCTCCTGCCTTGATTTCACATTTGTCCTTATTTCTTGTTGCCTCCTGTTCATCATCCGTTGGTGCTGCCAATTCTTTTCCACTTGTCTTTCTCCTCTTTGTGCGCTTTTGTCTTGGCTTTACCTGTTGAGAAAAAGAGGGTTTTGTTATAGAGGATGGTTTGGTTTTCATGGGTGAAAAGCGGTAGCAAAAATCTGTAGAGAAAGTGTGTTTTACATCATCATTGCTGTCTTCTACGGCGCCACCATTGTCCCCTGCGGCGTCATCGCCCTCTGTACGAATGAGATCATCATCGTCGTCGTCGGCAGCATCACGGTTTGACTCTTTGCTGGCATCATCCTCGTCTTCTTCCAACCGTTGTCTTTTGTTTTTCTTCTTGGCTTTAGTTAGTTCTTTCTCGACGCATGGAACTGCTGGCGGGAGCATCATTAGAGGACTTGGCTGCTGCTGCTGCAAGGTAGCGCCGTTGCCGATTAGTTGAGTTTTGTCTTTTCTCTTTTGTCTTTTTGCTCTAGGAGGAATGACAGTCTTGGTTTCTGATTGCCTCTCTTTTCTGCTGCTAGTCACTTGCTTTTTGTTGCCCTCCCTGCTGGAAGCTATTGCTGGCACTTGCTTGGGTGCTTCGTTGTCCATGTTCTACTTCGTTCTTTTTTCTGACGGGTCAGGAGAGATGACTGGTTGTTCTGGATATGCACTATTAAGTTCAGACAAAATCATTTCAATATCTCCTCCTCCGTCACCTACATGATAATTATGTTAGAAAAGGATTACGTAGTAACATCGAAATGAATGGGATATAGTTTTAAAACTATGTCTTCCACGACTGCACAAAAAGAATCTGAAACTTAATCTACATATATTCATAAGATAGCCCTTTTCTTTCATTTCTCGAACTAAAAAGGCGATCAATCCATTGTTTTCTTGTTATGTCAAGTCTTCCTCCTAACTCTTAGTTTGGCCAATCAGTGAGAATTAGGGTTAGGTGTGAGCAGTATGGCTGCTGTCAAGTCCATATCAGTGAGGGGAAATCTTTTTTTTATAGGAAAAAATACAGTAGAAGTGATATTCTGTAAATTGGAGAAATAATTGTAAGGTTTAGAGGGTAAGATAAAATGCTCTCGAATGAATAATAATACACATAGTGTGTGAAAAATTTCATCAAAGTGTAATTTCCCAGGATTGTGTGGGCGTTAGTGGTTAACTTACTGCTGCTGCTACATAGGTTTTGTTATATGGATTGTGTGAGCCTTTTATAGTACCTTGCTGCACGGCAGGCTGTTCCGCAGGTACCCTATTTTCCTTATTACCATTCCTTGCTGCATCAAAATGCCCAGGCGTTAGCAGCAGTAGAAGCATAATTGCATTTCACAGCAAAAATAGGAGATGCATCTCGTGGACAAAAAACGACATTGTTGGAGAGGCACAAGTTGTTTCACGCTATAAGCACACAACTAGATCTATAATTGGAGCACGGATGTTAATATGAGAGAGGCACATAATTTGAAACAGATACAATCAACGGATATATAGAATCTCCTGTAAATACCAGGTGTTGAATTTAAGGATGCTCTCATGGTTTGAATCTAGAGCGGTGTCCTAGATAGTTCTGGCATGCACAGTACGTTATAGGCAAATATCTTGCGAGTAGATTTCTGCGGCGGGTAGGGGTAGCATCCTATTGCACGTGTGTCTATCTTATTTCAATTTTGCTAGAGAAATCTAGACAGACTTTTTGGAAACACGGTTTTGTGTGGCGGTTAGGGTTCATGTCCGTCAAAAAGGGGGAAAATCGCTTTGATCCAACTGTGGTAATGGAATGTAATGGATTAATATTTTTTTTACCTTAGATTGCTTGTGAGGGTTTCGTCACATCCATCGGCTGGTTTTTGTCAGTCGCCGCGAGCACAGGTCTTCGCCGTCAGTTGCGAGCACGGGTCGTCGCCGCCACCGGGAGAGGTTTTTGATGCTTTCGCGAGCACCGACCGACTGTCTGTATCTCGAAGTGGATGGCGGTTGGTGGGTGAGGCGAACGTGATTTGGATTTTTGGTTGGTCTGCTGGATTGGACAATGCGGGCAGAAGGAGAGAGGAGGGTGTTCGAGAGAGGGGAACTGGTGAAGTGTTCGAGATTTTTGGTGCGAAAGCGAAAGGAAGAAAGTAGTGGAGGGAGAGAGGGAAATGGTCAAATCGTCGCGAATCTTCGACCGTCCGTTTGGACATCAAGATTGGTGTAACTTTCTGTGGGCTTTGATGGGCTTGTTTTTTTCCTTGCTTGCTCAACTGCGGGAGCGTTTTTTTATTTTAGTGTGGTGACATCCACAGAGGCATGGTTTAGTGTTACCCAGAGTCACGTTCGTGCCTACGCGTGTTACAGACGTTTTCTATGACGTTCCACGGTGAGGCGCATGGAAGTGAGGCCAGCAACGCTCACCCTCTTATGGAAATGGCGAAGCGTCTCGAATCTTCGACCGTCTGTTTGGACATCATGATTGGTGCAACTTTCTGTGCAGTTCCATGAGCTTGTTTTTTACTTGCCTTCTTAACTGTTAGTCGGTGGGATGTTAGCATTTTTTTGATTTTAGTTTTGTTGTGTGATCCACAGGGGCATGGCTTGGCGTTACTCAGAGTTGCGTTCATGGTTCTTTGTGTTCAAATGATTACGCTCGCCAGTTCATTTTGGAGAGGCATGGAGATGAACTCAAGGGAAGCATGTTAATGCATTGGTCAGAGTCCCGTTACCATGGGTGTATGCTTTTGGTATTTCCAAATGATTGCAATCATTCATTCTCTTGTAGAGGAATGGACATGAAAACGGTGGAGGCAAGTCTTGTTATTAGCCAGAGTCACGTTTGTCCACGCTTGTGTTACATGAATTTTCTCTGGCGAGTTACTGTGAGGTGCGTGTAAGTGAAGCCGAGTTGGCACTGTGTTACTAATGCAACAGGCACACTCCTGACGGTGTGTATGGAAAATGTTTTCCTTGTCAACTCGTTCCTTTGTTGTGGAGAGTTGCGGTGGTGCGTTCCAGGGAGGCACTGTTTGTTATTAGAGAGAGTCACGTTTCATGGTCCTTTGTGTTTCAAATGATTCCGCTTGCCAGTTCATTTGGAGAGGCATGGACATGAACTCAAGGGAAGCATGTTAACGCGTTGGTCAGGGTCTCGGTAGCATGGGTGTAGGCTTTTGGTATTACCAAATGATTGCAATCACTCGTTCTTTTGTAGAGGAATGGATGAAAACGGCAGAGGCAAGTCTTGTTATTAGCCAGAGTCACGTTTGTCCACACTTGTGTTACGTGAATTTTCTCTGGCGAGTTACTGGGAGGTGCGTGGACGTGAAGCCGAGTTGGCACTATGTTACTAATGCAACAGGCACACTCCTGACAGTGTGTATGGAAAATGTTTTCCTCATCAACTCGTTCCTTTGTTGTGGAGAGTTGCGGTGGTGCGGTCCAGGGAAGCACTGATTGTTATTAGAGAGGGTTACGTTTCATGGTCCTTTGTGTTTCAAATGATTCTGCTCGCCAGTTCATTTGGAGAGGCATGGACATGAACTCAAGGGAAGCATGTTAATGCGTTGGTCAGGGTCTCGGTACCATGGGTGCATGCTTTTGGTATTTCCAAATGATTGGAATCACTCGTTCTTTTGTAGAGGAATGGACGTGAAAACAGCGGAGGCAAGTCTTCTTATTAGCCAGAGTCACGTTTGTCCACGCGTGTGTTACGTGTATTTTCTCTGGCGAGTCACTGTGACTCATTGTTGTGGAGAGTCGCGGTGGTGCGTTCCCGGGAGGCACTGTTTGTTATTAGAGAGCGTCACGTTCGTGCCTGCGTGTGTTACAGACGTTTTCACTGAGGTGTCACCTGGAGAGGCGTGCAAGTTAATTCGCGGATATAGTCAGATTTTGATATAAATATCATTGCAAAACAAAAAGTGGCAATGGATAATAGTATGAATTGATAGTAATTTCTCTGGAATACAGACAGACGTACACAACAAGTTAACTGTGTTTGAGATTTTTTCTGTTGAATATATACGGACCATTGGAAAGAAGTTGAGTGGTTGTAGTGTGGATGAACACACGGGGAGACGAAATGATAGTACTTGTGTTTCCCAGGCGTGTAGAGTTCGAGGTATTTAAGAGAGATTGTGAGAATTCGAGGCGTCAGTTACTCTGTTTGACCATCTGACCGGTGTGCATGTGTTATAAAAAGGTACCTATTCATGGAACACTCGACGTCCACAATTCTCTAGAGATAGGCACCTCTTTCTAGCTGGTAGCTCCTTGCTTGCGCCATGGCAGGTAAGAGGGGTTCTGGGTGTTCAAGCAACCAGGCAGCGAGGACCAAAGCCACGGAAAGAAGGGAGAGGTGCCGCCGCTACACTGTAGCAGCGGCAGGGATATCGTGCCCCGTTGCCCAGGTGTCGAACGATCTCTCGCATGGAGGCGAATCCTCCCACAAGCGCATTCACCATGGAGACGATCTCGGCAAGATGGCAATACCGAATTCCTTAGCCAGCGACGACGTGCTCGATGAGCTAATTAAGAAGCAGCAGTTCATCGCTCGCCTTGAGAAGTTGGTGCAGCAGAGCAATGCCTCTGTGGAGAAGTCCACTGGTCTCATATTTCGATGTCTGTGTGAGAATGAGAAGCTTCTCAAAGAGCTCCACCAGAAGGATCAGGAGGCCGCCCGCTGGAAGAATCTGTATGAGCAGAGCCATGCGTTGGTGCAGAAGCTTTCGGGCGAAGCGGAGCAGCTTATGGATGAGAAGGCTGAGGTCCTCGTCAAGTACAAGAGCCTGGTTGAGGATTCGTATGCTGCTGTGAAGGAAGGTCATGAGGCGACGAAGAAGCAGATTGAGGATGCGCTCGCCCACCAGCCGATCAAGAACGTTGCTGGAGTGTAGGCAGAGAGCTTGAAGCATGTTTTTTTGTTGCGTTGGGGCATGTGGCCTTTTGTACTTACATGAATCTGTAAGGCATTTATGCGTTGCATTGTCGTCGTGTTGTTTTGTTCGTTGGTACATGTAGATGAGTAGGCTCTGGGCATGGATGTCGTGTGTTAGCAGTAGGAGCACGGTTGCGCTTCCACCAGGAGCACTTCATGGGGCCGCGGGGAGGACGTTTTTGCCACACATGCGTAGTTGTGGTCCATATGATTCCGGTTGCTTGTTCACATGGATAGGCACGAGAGTGGGTGTGTGTGTTTACAGACGTGCCTTCCTGGGAGATGATCCCCTGTAAGAGGCGCGGAAGTGTAGTCACGCGAGGCACGGTTTTAATACGAGCTGGCGTCCCTCCCTGGCTGTTGTGTGCATCTGGTTTTAATACTGAGTTGCATCGTGCTTCTTTTATTAGAAGCACGGGCATGAAGTGAATACAACCGCGGTTCTGTACCAGGCAGCGACATGAGTTGTGTACTGACAATGGCGTGGACGTTCGTGGTACTGTTAAGGGTCACATGCACGGGCGTGAAGCGCTAAGAGGCATGGTGCCGTATAATATGGAGTCACGCTCCCCTGTGTTTCTGTTCCGAGTGCTTCCGTCCACTCGATCAGAAGGAGAGGCACGGCCGGTGAGCCCATAGAGGCATAGCTTTTCATTACCCACAGTCACGTTCATTTCTTTAACCCAGCGGAATGGGTTGAGACGCCAACACTTACCGTTGACTCTGTGAGGCACCGAATGGCCTATGTAAGAGACACTGTTTTTAAAAGATTGTTTCCTTGTTTTCAAAAGCACATTCACGCTTCTTTCTTGATGTTTCGTATATTACTCGATAGAGGCGTGGACTTGATTAGATGGGAGAGGCACAGGCATGGTGTGGTATTATATAGAGTCACGCTCGTCTGTGTTTGTGTTCCGAATAATTCCGTTGACTCGATCAGATGGAAACCCAGCGGAAAGGCACCGTTTGGTCTTACCCACAGTCACGTTCGTTTCTTTAATTGCGGAAACCTAGCGGAAAGGGTTCAGATGTGAACACTCACTGTTTACTCGGTGAGGCACAGAATGGCTTGTTCGAGAGAAGCTGCTGTGGTGTATTCTTTGCACGGTGGTGGGTCCCAGGAAGTGACGGCGTGGTATTGTGAAGAGTCATGTTATGTTGTTTTCATGTTCCAAATGATTCCTTTGAACCGTTCGCAACGGCAGGCACATCCATGCAGCACGGAGTGGCATGGTTATGCTTTACCAAGAGTCACATTCGTGCGTTTATCACGGAAACCCAACAGTTCGTCAGGCGTCTCTTCGTATTCAGGAGTGAACGCCACATGGCGCCACTCCAGAAATCTAATGGTCCGACGGGCGTCTCCTCTGGCGACGCTGCTTTGGCTCGTCGCCCGAGGCCATGCTCCGGCTATTTAAGGCGGACTGACGGAGTCTCGAAACCCTAGCCACATTCTACTCCTCCATTCGTCCACCGCCAGGCCTTCCATTCCTCTTTCTCATCAGTATTCACTAACCATCTCCGCCATGGCTGGGCAGAAGGAGACTACTCCAGACCGCCGTGCCCTGTCGCAGCAGGAGATCCCGGCTCGCGAGGGTTCCTCGTCTGTAAGTTCACCCTGTTTCTGCTTCTCCTTCATTCGTTTTTTCTTTCTTTCGGCTGCTTTGATTTAGTTTGTGAAACATGATTTATTGTGGTCAGCTGACTCCTAATTTGATGCGGGTGTGTCTTGCTGAGACTGATTTATACTCAGTTGGAGGTAGGGTTAGTCTGCGTCATGGTCTTGAACAGAAGTCCCCTGCTGTTGAATTGGGCAGCAGCTGTGGCTCGAGAGAGAAGGGAATGGTGAGCGGGGCGGCGACGACAACTATTGTGAGGTCCTTGTTAGTTACTCTCAATAATCTGGTGGATGAGATGAATGCTTTGGTTTCAATTCCAAAGTCTGACAAAATGTACGAGCAGCTACTGGAGATCACCTATGCGTGGAAGAAGCTTTGCGAGGAAACAAATGAAGATTTGGAGAAGGCGAATGCCAGGATTGTAGAAATTACGGCTGAGACGAGAAATCTCCTTGAGGAGCACATCCGGTCGTTGCAGGAATCGGCCGCAGCTGTGAAGCGACATGACGAGAATATGAAGGCGCTGAAGAAGGAGATTGATGAACTGCGATGGGAGCAAACCAGCAACAAGGTCGGTGGGGACTAGGTATATAGCAGCGTCCCTGGCTGTTGTGTGCATCTGGCGTTGTTAAGCAGTGGAGTGGAGTTTCTTACCTTGTCTCGTGAAATCTTGCTGTCAGCTACCTTGTTAACAAAATGTATTTTGGTTTCGAGTATCATTGTAATTAGGCGCCATTACTTATGATGCACGACCCGTGAAGTCTCTGCATCCACGGTTGTGAACCTAGTATTGTAATGACTTGTGTACTGATGAAGGCGTGTACGTTCGTGGCTTTTCTGTGTTGCAGTGTTTCGGGTCACAAACACGGTCTTGCATCCCACAAATTCATGGTGTGGTTTTATATAGAGTCACGTTCGCCTATATGTGTGTTCGAAATGATTCCGTTGACTTGTTGAGAAAAATAGGCATGCACGTGAATCCCATGGGGGCATGATTTCGTCTTTCGCATAGTCACGTTCGTACATTTATCATGGAAAGAAAGCAGAATGGGTTTAGATGTTAACGCTAGCTGTTTAATTTGTGAGTGGCCGATTCGAGAGTCTAGTTGTTTAAAAGCGTAAGTTCCTTGTTTTTAAAAGCCACGGTTCTGTACTGAGTTGCGTCGCGCTTCTTTTATTAGAAGCACGTGCGTGAAGTGAATATAGCCGCAGACGATGACTTGTGCACTGACGACGGCGTGGACGTTCGTGGCAGTGTTAAGGGTCACAGGCACGGGCATGAAGCGCTAAAAGGCATGCGGCCGTATAATATAGAGTCACTTTCCCGTGTGTTTGAGTTCCTAATGATTCCGTCGACTCGATCAAACGGAGAGGCACGGGCGTTCAACGCACAAAGGCACCGTCAGGTTCTTTCTTTAATTGGGGAGACCCACCGGAATTGGTTCAGATGTGAACACTCACTGTTTACTCTGTGAGGCACGGAATGGCCTATTCGAGAGACTGTGGTGTGGTATATTCTTCGCACGGTCATGGGTCCCAGGAAGGCACGGCGTGGTATTGTGTAGAGTGACGTTAGTTTGTCTTGGTGTTCCAGATGGCGTGGTTTTATATAGAGTCACGTTCGCCTGTATTTGCGTTTGAAATGATTCCGTTGACTTGTTCAGAAGAAGCGACACGTACATGAATTCCATGAGGGCATGGTTGGGTCTATCGGGGAGTCATGTTTCGTAAGTTTATTGTTGAAACAAAGCGGAATTGGTTTAGATGTTAACGCTAAATGTTTACTTTGCGAGTGACCGGTTCGAGAGTCGAGGTGTTTAAAAGCGTATTCCTTGTTTTTAAAAGCCACAGATCTGTGCTGAGTTGCATGGCGCTTCTTTTATTAGAAGCACGGGTGTGAAGTGACTACAGCTACGTTTCTGTACCAGGTAGCGACATGACTTGTGTACTGACGATGGCGTCGATGTTCGTGGCAGTTTTAAGGGTCACAGGCACGGGCATGAAGCGCTACAAGGCATGTTGCCGTATAATATAGAGTCACGCTCCCGTGTGTTTGTGTTCCGAATGATTCCATCGACTCGATCAGACGGAGAGGCACCGCCGTTCAGCGCACAAAGGTTCTTTAATTGGGGAGACCCAGCGGAATTGGTTCAGATGTGAATACCCACTCTTTACTCTGTGAATCACGGAATGGCCTATTCAAGAGACGCTGGTGTGGTATATTCTTCACACGGTCATGGGTCCCAGGAAGGCATGACGTAGCATTGTGTACAGTGACGTTAGTTTGTCTTGGTGTTCCAAATGAGTCTGTTGAATCATTGGCACTGAAAGGCACAACTATGAAGCCAGGAGTGGCACGGTTATGCGTTACACAGAGTCACATTCCTGTGTTGATTGCAGAAACACCACCGTTTAATGGACATCTCCTCGTATTCGGTGTGAACGCCTCATGGACGCCGCTCTGGAAACCCAAGGGTCCGACGGGCGTTTCCTCCGGTGACGCCGCTCTGGAGGAGGTGGAGGTATTTAATAGAGTGAACGCCACGTGTCGGCGCTGCGGAATCCAAAAGGACCGACACCCATCTCATCCGTCGGCGAAGTGAACGCAGCGTGTCACCGTTCCGGCTCATCGCCCGAGGTCAAGGAGCAGTTATTTAAGCCGGGCAGCGTCCGCCACCACTAGACATCATCCTGCTTCTCCCTCTTTCAACGGCAATCCTAGGAAATCATCCATCTTCCTGTTTTCGTTTGTGACGTTCCCAGCCATGGTTCGGCACAAGATAACTACTTAGGCGATGCTTACTCCCGAGCATCGCTTTCAGTTGCAAGAGGACATCCGTTCGAGGCGCGCCGCTCGGGTCGCAGCAGGCATGTCTCCAGACTCGCCGGGGCCGGAGGAGATTGGGGAGGTGGAGGAAGTGGAGGGGGATGTGTCGGAGCTCATGCAGGGAGTTGATCCAGTGGGGGGAGATGTGATGGAGGAAGAGAAGGGGGTGATCCAGTGGCGGGAGATGTGATTGAGGAAGAGGAGGGGGGTGATCCAGTGGGGGGAGATGTGATGGAGGAAGAGGAGGGGGGTGACGAGGATGAGGAGGACGACGAGGAAGGCGTTGATAACCCACAAGTATAGGGGATCAATTGTAGCCTCTTTCGATAAGTAAGAGTGTCGAACCCAACGAGGAGCTAAAGGTAGAAAAAATATTCCCTCAAGTTCTATCGACCACCGATACAACTCTACGCACGCTTGACGTTCGCTTTACCTAGAACAAGTATGAAACTAGAAGTACTTTGTAGGTGTTTTTGGATAGGTTTGCAAGAGAATAAAGAGCACGTAAATATAAACTAGGGGTTGTTTTAAGTAAAGAAGCAATAAAGTAAATATAGCAAGTGTGGAAAAGTGGTGGTAGGAGTTCTGAAATTGCACCTAAGCAATTGACTACCTTACTAGACCGATAGCACGTATTTTGTGGGAGAGGCCACTGCTAGCATGTGATCCCTGACTTGGAATTCTATGCACTTATGATTGGAACAATTAGCAAGCGTCCGCAACTACTAAAGTTCATTAAGGTAAAACCCAACCATAGAATTAAGATATATTGGCCCCCCTTCAATCCCGTATGCATCAATTTCTATGCTAGGCCAAAGCTTCCGTCACCCTTGCCCTCTAATACATAGTCCTATCAACATACAACTAACCCTATGGTGTGATCCACGCGCGCGCTCATATGATGGGCACCAAAGGACAACAACATAACCACAAGCAAATTAAATCAATCATAGCAATTCATCAACCACCGATAGGACAACGAAAATCTACTCAGACATCATAGGATGGCAACACATCATTGGATAATAATATGAAGCATAAATCACCATGTTCAAGTAGAGGGTACATCGGGTTGCGGGAGAGTGGACCGCTGTAGATAGAGGGGGGAAGGTGATGGAGATGTTGGTGAAGATGGCGGAGGTGTTGGTGTAGATCACGGTGATGATGATGGCCCCTGGCGGCGTTTCGACGCCACCGGAAGCGAGGGGGAGAGAGCCCCCCTCCTTCTTCTTCTTCCTTGACCTTCTCCCTATATGGGAGAAGGGTTTCCCCTCTGGTCCATGGTCTCCATGGCGTGGGAGGGGCGAGAGCCCCTCCGAGATTGGATCTGTCTCTCTGTCTCTCTCTATTTCTGCGTTCTGGTCTCCTGCCCTTTCACCGTTTCGTGTATATATGGAGATCCGTAACTCCGATTGGATTGAAACCTTCGCCCAGATTTTTCTCTGAAAATTATTTTTCTTGCGTCCAAAGTAGAGCAGCAACCGCCTTACGGGGGGCCCACGAGGGTCAAGGGCGCGCCCCCCTGCCTCGTGCCCCCCTCGGGCACCGTCTCGCGTTGATTCTTCTTCCGAAATTCTCCAAATATTCCAAAAATATTCTCCATCCGTTGTTATCCCGTTTGGATTCCGTTTGATATGGGATTTCTGCGAAACATAAAACATGCAACAAACAGGAACTGGCACTGGGCACTGGATCAATATGTTAGTCCCAAAAATAATATAAAAGCTGCCCAAAAGTATATAAAAGTTGAATAATATTGGCATGGAACAATAAAAAATTATAGATACGACGGAGACATATCAGCACCCCCAAGCTTAATTCTTGCTCGTCCTCGAGTAGGTAAATGATAAAAAAGATAATTTTTGATGTGGAATGTTACCTAGCATAATCTTGATCTTGTATCTAATCATGGCATGAATATTAAGACACGAGTGATTCAAAGCAATAGTCTATCATTTGACATAAAAACAATAATACTTCAAGCATACCAACCAAGCAATTATGTCTTATCGAAATAACATAGCCAAAGAAAGCTTATCCCTACAAAATCATATAGTCTGGCTATGCTCCATCTTCACCACATAAAGCATTCAAATCATGCACAACCCTGATGACAAGCCGAGCAATTGGTTCATACTTTTTAACGCGCTCCAGCCTTTTCAACCCTCACGCAATACATGAGCGCAAGCCATGGATATAGCACTATAGGTGGAATAGCATATGATGATGGAGGTTTGGTGGAGAGGACAAAAAGGAGAAAGTCTCACATTGACGCGGCTAATCAACGGGCTATGGAGATGCCCATAATTGATGTCAATGTGAGGAGTCGGGATTGCCATGCAACGGATGCACTAGAGCTATAAGTGTATGAAAGCTCAAACTGGAAACTAAGTGGGTGTGCATCCAACTTGCTTGCTCATGAAGACCTCAGGCATTTGAGGAAGCCCATCATTGGAATATACAAGCCAAGTTCTATAATGCAATTTCCCACTAGTATATGAAAGCGATAACTCAAGAGACTCTCTATATGAAGAACATGGTGCTACTCTAAAGCACAAGTGTGGTAAAAGGATAGTAACATTGCCCCTTCTCTCTTTTTCTCTCATTTTTTTTATTTTTTTTCTGTTTTTTTGGGTGGGCTTCTTTGGCCTCTTTTATTTTGATAACCTCACATGGGACAATGTTCTAACAATGATGATCATCACACTTTTATTTACTTACAACTCAATATTACAACTCGATGTTTAGAACAAAGTATGACTCTATATGAATGCCTCCGGCGGTGTACCGGGATGTGCAATGATCTAGCGTAGCAATGACATCAAAAAACGGACAACCCATAAAAACATCATTCTAGCTATCTTACGATCATGCAAAGCAATATGGCAATAAATGCTCAAGTCATGTATATGATGATGATGGAAGTTGCATGGCAATATATCTTGGAATGGCTATGGAAATGCCATAATAGGTAGGTATGGTGGCTGTTTTGAGGAAGATATAAGGAGGCTTATGTGTGACAGAGCGTATCATATCACGGGGTTTGGATGCACCGGCGAAGTTTGCACCAACTCTCGAGGTGAGAAAGGGCAATGCACGGTACCGAAGAGGCTAGCAATGATGGAAGGGTGAGGGTGTGTATAATCCATGGACTCACATTAGTCATAAAGAACTCATATACTTATTGCAAAAGTTTATTATCCCTCGAAGCAAAGTACTACTACGCATGCCCCTAGGGGGATAGATTGGCAGGAAAAGACCATCGCTCGTCCCCGACCGCCACTCATAAGGAAAGCAATGAAAGAACACCTCATGCTCCGACTTCGTTACATAACGGTTCACCATACGTGCATGCTACAGGACTTGCAAACCTCAACACAAGTATTCCTAAATTTCACAGTTACTCAACTAGCACGACTCTAATATCACCACCTTTATATCTCAAAACTATTGCAAGGAATCAAACACATCATATTCAGTGATCTATAAGTTTTATGTAGGATTTTATGACTAACTATGTGAATGACCAGTTCCTATCATCTCTCTAAATAGATATAAGTGAAGCAAGAGAGTTTAATTCTTTCAACAAAAGATATGCCCACGTGCTAACAAATATAAGTGAAGCAAAAGCATTCTACAAATGGCAGTTTCCTATGTAAAGAGAAACAGGCAATCCAAACTTCAAATGATATAAGTGAAGCACATGAAGCATTCTCTAAAGCCATACTCAAAAGATATAAGTGAAGTGCAATGAGAATTCTATAAATCAACCAAGGACTATCTCATACCAGCATGGTGCATAAAAGAAAAGTGAAAACTAAATGCAAAAGACGCTCCAAGATTGCACATATCGCATGAACGAAACGAATCCGAAAACATACCGATACTTGTTGAAGAAAGAGGGGATGCCTTCCAGGGCATCCCCAAGCTTAGATGCTTGAGTCTCCTTGAATATTTACTTGGGGTGACTTGGGCATCCCCAAGCTTGAGATCTTGCCTCTCTTCCTTCTCCTCACATCGAGACCTTCTCGATCATCGAACACTTCATCCACACAAAACTTCAACAGAAAACTCGGTAAGATCCGTTAGTATAATAAAGCAAATCACTACTCTAAGTACTGTTACAAACCAATTCACATTTTTTTTTGCATTTTAGCTCCTGTATTATAACTTTTCGATGGCTTAATCCACTGATATAAATCGATAGTTTCATCAAAACAAGCAAACTATGCATCAAAAAAAGAATCTATCTAAAACAGAACAGTCTGTAATAATATGAACATTCACCAAACTTCTGATACTTGAAAAATTCTGCAAAAATTAGGAAAAATAAACAATTTGTAAAGAAAGATAGTGCAAAAATAATCAGAACCGTTTGACGTTCCAGTAAAAAATTACAAATCGCGAACTACAGCCAAAGTTTCTGTCTTGCACCGCACAAACCAACAAGCATTGTAAACATCCTAAAGGCAAACCTTGTCACATTATTTTTATAATACAATGGAATTGTGCAAGGGGATAATTATTTTTGTTGAAAAGTTTCTGTAATTAAGATTCACAAAGTTTCCATGGGCATGAACAAAGTTCAAGGACGTCCCCCACTTTCACAATGCTCGTCTATCTCACTTTCACTTTTCTTTTTGAAATTTTTTGGGTTCCCCTCTTTATTTTTTTGTTTTTAAACTATATAAAAGCACACAACAGAAATAAATGACTCTTTAAAACTTCTGAGTTGTCTCCCTCGCAGCCCTTTCTTTAAAGCCATTAAGCTAGGCATATAGTGCTCAAGTAGTGAATCCACCCGGATCCCAAGGTATATTAAAGCCAATTTTAATTAACAATGATTTGTAATTTAGTAGTGAGCACAAAGTAACATATATCATGCAACAACGAAGTCTAACTCTCTTCCTATGCATCGGCATGTCATAGAAGAACAATTCATGCACACAAAGTAAAGGCCAATGCATAGTATAAACAGTTTCTTGCAATTCTATCGTGTTGGAAACATAGAGAGGTGGATATATAGTTCCTATCTCATAATAATTGCAAGTAGGAGCAGCAAGCACATGCATGTTATATCTATCAAAATCATCATGTGTAATAGTAAAAGGCAACCCATCACATATAATCCTTAATAAGAGCAAACTTCTCTGATATAGTATAATCGAGAGAATTCAAAAAGATAATAGGACTATCATGCGTGGGTGCAATAGCAAAAATTTCATGTTTAACATAAGAAACTATAGCAAGTTCATCTCCATAAGCATAATTCATATTGGCATCTTGGGCACAAGCATAGCAAGCATTATCAAAAAGGGATATTTCAAGAGAATCAACGGGATCATAATAGTTATCATAGCAATCATTCCTCGGTAAGCACGAAGGGAAATTAAACAATGTATGAGTTGAAGAGTTACTCTCATTAGAAGGTGGACACGGGTGATCAATCCGCTCTTCCTCCTTTTGTTCTTTGCTCTCCTCCTCATCTTTTTCATCCAATGAGCTCACAATTTCATGAGTTGCTTCTTCCATAGATTCCTGCAAAATATTAGTCTCTTCTTGGACAGCGGAGGAGACCTCGATATATGGTTTAATATAGGCATTAGAACCATAATTCTTATAACAATATTCAAGTATGAATTTTTTTTCAGATTTGTAAAGAGTAGCATTATACTTTTCAATCAAAGAAGCAATATCATAAGCACTCTTAAAAGCAACAAATTCTTCAATTTGTTGAACATCATAGTAATTATAAACACCCTTAGCATATAAAGATACGATTCCATTATCACTAAACTCACATTGGTAGGGAAGGTGTTTCTTAGAGTTTTCAGAACAACAAGTAACATCATATATTTCACACAAATTCCAAGCATAACATTGCAAACGATGAATTTGACCCAGTAAAAGTTTCCCTCTTTCAGATATGCGGTGTCGCACATAAGAAGCATGCTCATCTAAAGATTTGTCCTCAACTAAGCTAGTTGGGGTTTCAGCACGAGCACATAGGGATCGAAGATGATCCAAGTAAAAAGCTTCAGGAGTGTGATAGATTTTGAGTGGTTCTTCAACCATTGGTTCAGTAGGTACAACTAATTTTTTTTTCATATTTTACGCTTCCTACCCATAACTAAGGATAGAAAACAACTAAGAACAGCAAAATAAAAAATTACTTAGTGATAAAGCAAACAAGCACACACGAGAATATTCACCCCACACTATTGCTCCCCGGCAACGGTGCCAGAAAAAGGTCTTGATAACCCACAAGTATAGGGGATCAATTGTAGCCTCTTTTGATAAGTAAGAGTGTCGAACCCAACAAGGAGCTAAAGGTAGAAAAAAATATTCCCTCAAGTTCTATCGACCACTGATACAACTCTATGCACGCTTGACGTTCGCTTTACCTAGAAAAAGTATGCAACTAGAAGTATTTTGTAGGTGTTTTTGGATAGGTTTGCAAGAGAATAAAGAGCACGTAAATATAAACTAGGGGCTGTTTTAAGTAAAGAAGCAATAAAGTAAATATAGCGAGTGTGGAAAAGTGGTGGTAGGAGTTGTGAAATTGTCCCTAAGCAATTGACTACCTTACTAGACCGATAGCAAGTATTATGTGGGAGAGGCCACTGCTAGCATGTCATCCCTGACTTGGAATTCTATGCACTTATGATTGGAACAATTAGCAAGCGTCGCAACTACTAACATTCATTAAGGTAAAACCCAACCATAGCATTAAGATATATTGGTCCCCCTTCAATCCCGTATGCATCAATTTCTATGCTAGGCTGAAGCTTCTGTCACCCTTGCCATCCAATACATAGTCCTATCAACATACAACTAACCATATGGTGTGATCCACGCACGCGCTCATATGATGGGCACCAAAGGACAGTAACATAACCACAAGAAAATTAAATCAATCATAGCAATTCATCAACCACCAATAGGACAACGAAAATCTACTCAGACATCATAGGATGGCAACACATCACACTAGAAAAAAATACACTTCCGTGATGATACGCGTTTGTCACAGTAGGTCGCGTTTTTTGTCATGCATGTACATCCATGACAAATTTATGACAGAATCAAGATAGTCATACCTGTGCTATCGTAGAAGTGTTCCATGACATTACCAAAATTATTATCACGGAAGTGTCCACTTCCATGACGATAAATCACGCGTCACAGAAGTGCTTTCGTCAAGGGTGACCGACACGTGGCATCCACCATAACGGAATGCCGTTAAGCTATCGGGTCGGGTTTTGGATCCGATAACCCGTTAACAGCCCCAACCAATGGGGATTTTCCACATGTAAAATCATCATTGGCTGGAGGAAACACGTGTCAGCTCACCGTTGGGACAGATGTCATCCGCTCATTGGACGAAGGCGCTATGATCTGGCGACCGTGGCACGCCCAACAGAGGCCCATTCATGTGAAAAGGCGGCCCGTTTGACTTGGTCAAAGGTGGCGGGCGCCCTGAAAGCCTGTTAGCGGCATGTTCGCATGTAGCCCATTTACAGACCCGCTAACCCAGGCCCGTTCGCCCTATCCGAATTAGGCCCGATGGTGTCATCGGGCGTCGAGATGATTCCGCCCGTTTAACTTCCGGCCCATGTGGCCCATGACTTCTTCGGCCCATATGAGGACCTTTGTAACTCTTGGCCCATTAACGGCCCGTGGTGGCGGCCCGTAATGAGCAAATGTATCACTTTATACCCATTAACGGCCCGTTATTCCATTGGGCGTTTCAGCCTAAGTTATCTTTCGGCCTTCTCAGGGCCCATTGATTCTTGGGCTCATTTGCAGCATTCGGTTACATATGGCCCGTTACTGTCATTTTCTGCTTGTGGGCCAAATTCAGCCCGTCGTTACGGTCGGCCCGTTTGCGGACCGTTAATATGTTGGGCCGTTTTCATGTAAAAAAACCCGTTGGGCTGTTTTCATAGAGTTATCAAATACGGCCTATTAACGGCCCGTTATGGTCCACGAATAGTACGACCCATGATTGGTGAAATGATGATATGCCCCGTAGAAGGCCCATAGATCCTACGGCCCTTATGAGGCCCATGGATAGTATGGCCCGTAGAAGGCCCATGGATCATACGGCCCGTAGAAGGCCCATGGACCCTACGGCCCGTAGAAGGCCCATTGATCCCTAAGGCCCGTATAGAAGGCCGATGGATCCTACGGCCCGTATAGAAGGCCAATGGTCCTACGGCCGAACGAAGGCCCATGGATCATATGGCCTGCAGGAGGCCCATGGTTACAACAGTCCATGTGTTGCCATGATTATTTTGGCCTAGTTACCAAAAATAGGCTATTGTGGCCACTAGAAAAACACTGAAAAAGAACTGCGGTGACTACAAGCAAACAACTAAACAAGACAATAAGGAAATAAATAAGCAAGAAATTAAGGCTAGCCTATTACCTCTATTACACATATTACATCTCTGGGCATCAAAGTTCGCCACCGGTGCAAATATAGGGAACAAAGTAGCATATTACATACTTTGCCCGTCAAAATTGGCCACCGATTGCAAATAAGCGGCAGCAAAACAAAACATAACTGAAACAACGGAAGAGCTCAAGAAGCGTTATCACGGTATCCACCATGCTGGCAATAAGCTTAGCAAGCTGATTAGCTTTGTCTGTTTGGCGCTAAAATCCTCCAACGCTTGCTGTTGCACGGAAAGTATGCATCTGAATGCTCGGGGACTTCCGCAGATCCTTCCGCTTCTTGTCGCATGCACAGCTGATCGATGTCTTTCATCTTGTAGTTGAGACTCAAGAAACCGAACTGATTGAGACGGTGAGTTTGAATAGCTTTGCATGCGGTAGTGGCGATGCTTTCGAACACAAAACCAAGACAGGACTTTGGGGTTGTCTCGCTGTCTTCAAGATAGTCTTCCTTAGCTGTTTTATCAGCTTTGTTGGAAACCAACAAGGATGTGTCACTATCCTGAACCTTATCGCATTACTTCCTTTACCATTGCTTAATAAGGTACTCTTCCCCAATATTACATCAACATTCTAAAAGAAGAAACAAGCGGACACATAACAAGTTTAGCATGTACTAGTATATGAAACTCATTTCGGTGAACCAGTTCATTAGTAAGGTGGACAGGATTAAACTACCAAGTCTTCTACTGCCAAGTACTAGTACATAATACAAGCATCAAACAAACATATATCTATGTCCTATGGTCACTGCATTGTCTTGCCAAATCAAAATAGAGACACGGTTCAAATCATATCAGTTCAAGACAAAGCAGCAGTGAAAGAATACAAAGCGTGGGAAACTACACGGCACAACAAGATTTCAGATGGGTACCACGGGTCTACATGTACAACAACACTATTAGCTCTGTTGTCATGCTAGTAATGTGCATGATATGAAAGTCAACTATATACATAATTGAAATTGAAACAGAGCTATTGATAAGAGCAAACCTGTTAAAGAAACATGCGTGAACATACCTGCTGTGCCATTGGAGTTTCGATTGGATCCTTCAATTTAAAAATAAGTTTGTATGAGTAAATGCAGTGATACAAGAGCAAAGCAATCATAGTTAAAAAAGGCGCGCCTAAGCGAGCGCTTAAGCGCGCCTAGGCTCTAGGCGTTGGCAGAACACATTGTGCATAACTACGCATAATCTGTGCATAACTGCGCATAAGCATGCGCTTTGGTCAGTAAAGCGCAAGGCGGTGGCAAAACGCACAATTAACGCCTAGCGCTTTTTTGAACTATGATAGCAATGGAATCTTAAATTAGAATAGTTGTTCTTCAGGTTTAGGCACTTGTTCTACATGAGCAGTACTGAGAAGACGCAAGAATAAAATACTTCAAAATAGAAAATGAGCTCATAGACATTACCACATTCTTGGTTACGGACCGATCTGAACAAAGCGTTCCGATCATCATGCGATAAATGTGTCTTAGGAGAGCGTAAAGGGAATTTGATGAGTTTTTTGCGGTGAAATACGTTTTCTTGAGGTAATTCGATCGCCACCAAGCATTCTTGAAGATAGCAGAGGTATTAGCACAGGTTACCTCATCCCGAGTTTCCAAATCGGTCCTTCTCTATAGAGAAAAATGGGAAAATTTTCGTATTATAACCATCATGGAGGTAGGATGTATGGGACGAAGCAAAGTAATTGCCATGAATAACATTACTTACACATAACTCTGGACAAACACCTGGCGGCATTTTCCTTCATCTTGATTATAATATTTCCAAGATGGGAAGATACGCTTTATACGATTTAATAACATCAAATGTGATAGATGCTAAACTACGTTGGCTGGTTGTGCTTCCTCCACAGGAATAGGCGTACTAACTGGTGGAGTTGGGGTTCGCCGTGATAGTACTGGCCCTTTGGGCACTGAAGCTGCCTTACTAACTGCTCTTTTTTGGGAGCTTTGTGGTGAAGATGGTGCTGTGTCAACAGGAACTGGGTTACTATCGGCTGGGGTTGAGGTTAGATTGGGTGAAGCTGGTTCTCTGTCCATGGCAGTAGGGGTACAATCTACGAGAGTTTGGGTTGTGTGTGGTAGGGCTGGTTCTTGTGCATGTACAACCGGGGTGCTATCTCCACCAAGAGCTAGCACTATTTTATTTGAAGACCGTGTTTTTATTCCGCTAGATACTGGCATCGCCCGCTCCAATTCAAATGGCTGATAAACAGGAAACGTAGTTGAATGTACAGACATTGTATGAGAGACAGATGCAATAGATAGTGTGGAAAAAAGAGGGCATGAAATAGTTGACATGTATATTGTTTAACTAAAACGGATAGCATGACATAATTTCACATATATGATGTCTATCTAAACTGGATAGCATAGCATAACATAATTCAAAGATATGATGAATAACTAAACAGGATCGCATGACATAATTCACTTACATGTTATCTAAGTAATCAGGATCGCATCATTTAATTCACATATGTGATTTATATGCTAAACAGAGGGCATTCGATATGATGTCTGAACTAAGACATGGTGTTGAATATTGTGTATATGGTGTCTAAACTATGCAATGCAAGACACCGTATGCATGATATGAGCAGTATAACCGTGCCAAGTTAGAGCATACACCTCAGTGGGGGAATATGACTGGTCATCTATCTCTGAATCCATCTCTGAGGAGCTATCGGGACCCAGCAAGAGATCTGCTTGACGTGTAGCACTGCTCGCTCTGAAGGCCTTGTTTTCACTCCAGATTTTTCCATCTCCCACCCAAATGGCTGATTCACAGGAAGAGTAGTTTAATGTACAAACATTGTCGACAAATGGAAATGTAATGAAGAAAAGGATGGGCAAGATATCATTCAAATATATGATGCCTGGTTAAACAGGATGGCATTGCATATTTCACATATATTATGGCTGGCTAAAAGACATGAGACTGCATAATTCACATATATGATATAGAAACTAAACAGGTGGCATTACAGAACATGTCTAAACTAAGAAGATGGCATATATGATGTCAAAAGTAGGCACTGCAAGGCAACATATGCATGATATGACTAACATCATCATGCCAAGGTAGAGCAAACACCTTGGGGGGGGGGGGGTGAGGGAGTCCTGGATTAGGGGGTGTCCGGATGGACGGACTATGACCTTTGGCCGGACTCCTGGACTATGAAGATACAAGATTGAAGACTTCGTCCCGTGTCCGGATGGGACTTTCCTTGGCGTGGAAGGCAAGCTTGGCGATCACGGATATGTAGATCTCCTTCCATTGTAACCGACTGTAACCCTAACCCTCTCCGGTGTCTATATAAACCGGAGGGTTTTAGTCCGTGGGGCGAACAACAATCATACCATAGGCTAGCTTCTAGGGTTTAGCCTCTCGATCTCGTGGTAGATCTACTATTGTACTACCCATATCATCAATATTAATCAAGCGGGAGTAGGGTTTTACCTCCATCGAGAGGGCCGAACCTGGTAAAAACATCGTGTCCCTTGTCTCTGTTACCATCCACCTAGACGCACAGATTCGGGACCCCCTACCGAGATCCGCCAGTTTTGACACCGGCGGGGGTAAATAGGAGTGGTCGAGGCGTCTGAATACGCCTCGAGCAGATATCTTCCTCTGGATTACAAACGGAGAGGGTGGGGAGGGTTTTCCATTGAACCCACCATGGAGCGATGTCTGCATGACATTCTATTGCCGCGCAAAACTCTTCTCTTTTTCTCTACATGTTCATCATGACTCTGTACAATATCTGACATGCATACGAAAAAAATATAGTGAGATTATGTAAGGAGAGCATGTAGACATTTAGAGTGATGGTAACAACCAATGGATCGATGTTTTTCCGTTGAACCAAAATAACCCTAATGGATCGACGTGATGTATAGTAATAAGTGATGCAACAAGTGTACAACCTCTTTGCCATAGCCGTGTCGACCTCAGCATCATTGGGTTGGTCGCTGAAGCAGTCGAGGCAGAAGTGGCTGTCGGAGGTGTGGAGGAAGATCTGAGGAATCTGTAGACGGCATCCAGGGCACTGCTCTGTTGTGATGGATCGTTCTGTCGTTGGAGCAGCTCCGGTCAGCCATAAGACGTCAAGGTTGAAGCAGCACAAGACAGACATCGTCAATCTCAAGTGGCATTCTAATAGCATCTCCAATAGATGATGTAAAATGGATGTAAAATTAACATCACCAAAAACCACCTGACTACAACAGATGAGTAAAAAATGTTGACTGTCGAAACTAAAATTTACTGTGGAATCTGAATGCTACTGTCGAAACTGAAATTTACTGTGGAATTTGAATGCTACTGTCGAAACTGAACGCAATGGTAGCAGAGAGGCACTTGACATGTAGTTTAGGGAGGCCTGCAGTTCATCTTCAACCTGCACCCCACGAGCCGCTAGCCACCATCGGCGAACCGCTGGCCCCAGCGCCGCGCCGCGCCTGAAACAACTTCGCCACCGCCGCCCTGCCAGCCCTTTAGGCCCCCGCCCCCACCTGAACCCTAAGATAGATAGTGGGGTACCTCTCCGTGAGCCCCGTCCCCTGCGGGTGGTTCTTCCTTAACTCCGCGAGCCCCCCAACCCGAAAATCGGTGAACCAAAAGTCAATTCAGTCGAATGAAGTGTGGCTTAATCGGAGTAGAGCAGCAGCACGAGCGAGGGGGAAAGCAGCAGCAGCAGCTGGGCGAGCGAGCGATCGAGCGAGAGCCGGAGCAGCATCAGCAGATCTGGCTGGTATGGCCGCCGCCGCCGAAGGGGCCTTGTACTGGGGGAGAGCCGCCGTGGAGATGTCGCCCACGGAGTTGGCTTCAAGGTAGCGGCTCCATGGGGGTGCGGGATGGAGCACCGTCGGCGCCGGGAGGTTGAGTTAAGGAGAAGGTGCGATGCGATGAGTGTACAACCTCTTTGGTGGCGCCGAGTAGGCCTCGGCTTCGTCCGAGGAGTCGGTGAGGATGCTGCGGTTCCGGTGGAGCAGGTTAAGGCGGCGCTGTGGGGATGGAGCAGCTGCGATAGACGAGGCGATCATCGGAGCAGCTCCTTGGAGGTGGAGGACGGGGCGGCTGAACCGGCGGGACGACGAGATGGACGACGGATCCTCATCCGGGTAGGTGGACGAGGGGCGTCGAGCTGTTGCGGTGGACGACGTCGTCGGGGAAGAGGCTCCGGCTGGGCAGCGGTGACATGGCAGACGGAGGAGGGTGGGGTTTCGCGGCTGGAGCGGAGAGGTTATGGCGGCCTAGGATTTCAAATGGCGAAAAGGGGGTGAAGCATGACTTAGGGACGCGCTTGTCCAAAATGTAGGGTGTGTTACAAAAGTACCCCCCACCGATTTGAACTAGCGGCCCTTTTGGCTCAGGGTTAGAAGGAGGATTTCACGTGTCGGGATTTGGCAGCTGGAGGGAGTTTTCGCGCTTGTTGTAATTTCGGGATAGCAAGGCGCGGGTTGTGAAGGCGTTAGTTTTGGGAGCACGATATCTGAATTTTCGGGATATAACAAGACGCGGGTTGAATTTTAGGGACACGCCTAACGTGTAGTAATATTGTACTTGTATGTACCAAATCAATTCGCACTTCCCTCAACCAAAAAGAAAACGAAAAAAAATAAAACTATTCACACCACACAAAGAGAGAGTCGTGCCCCGTTTTACTATACAAATGCTATTCAAAGCTACTCCCTCCTTCCATCTATATAGGGCCTAATGCGTTTTTCGATGCTAACTTTGACCAAATGTTAGAGCAATGATATATGACATGCAACTTACACAAAGCACATCGTTAACCCGTGCATGAAAGGTTCTTTCAATGATATAATTTTCACATTGTGCATGTCATGTACTATTAATCTTGTCAATAGTCAAAGGCGGTCTTAAAAATCTCATTACGCCCTATATAGATGGAAGGAGGGAGTATGAATCCATGTTATGTCCGATTAATTTTTTTCGCTTGCTGTATAATGCATGTAACCTACTCATACCAACATTTTAGTGCATTCCCAATGTCTATACTACCTCTGCAATTCGAACTAAATTTGAATTCGTTTCTCTATTTCAATAAGAATCTACAATCATGATTGTTGCCAACTTCAACCATCACAGTTTCCTTGCTATCCATGAGATATAAATCGGATGACCTATAATGCGGGATGGCAGGCACACCATCATCAACAACTCCGTTTTTTTATAAGAGTAGAGATAAAATATATTAAATGTAGTATAACATGTTCATAAACACACCATGTGTATCACCGTTATACATATTCACACATGCATCGGTTTAAAACACTATGATAAATTCTTCAAATATCCGAATTCGCTTTTTATAATGAAGTATATATGATCTCTATTCGTCTTTTACACCCACACAACCCTCTTATCTTTGTAGCTAGCGCTAACTTTCTCTTGTGCATGCACACGCCCGCATCCCTCTCACCCTCCCTCAGCATTCTCTAGCTCCATCACGCAAATTCGTCATTTCACTTTAGGTCGTTCACCCATGGTGTGTGTAGGCCCCCCAGCTCCTTCTTTACGGCACACATCAATCGATATGCCTCTCTAGCCAGGTGTGCCTAGCACAAACAAAAGCTTCCCCTCTTCTCTTGTCACCGTCCATGCCTCACTCCCACCACTCTTTTCATCGTTCTCATACTCGCACACTCCTCCCGCTCGATATAGTATGCCTCTCGTACCACCTCCTACATGCATCCCTCTATCTCTATCCTTCTCCTCGTGCCTCGTTTGCTTCTAACACACACATGCATGTATACCGATCGATCTCCCAACATATACCTGGATCGACTTTAACTACCCCCCCATCAATCCACGTACCTCACAAGTTATGTCTCTCCTTTCTCTAACAAAGGGCGATTGATCTTCCTATGTAGTTATGTATGCTTACCACAGCCACATCGTCCCCCCTCATCATTCGTGCATGCCTCCTGACCCGTCTCTCACACACACGTGCACAGACAACAAGCAGCCATCTCCTCTCTTATTGATATTGCGGGCGTGCCCTCCGTTTGTCTAGCAAGCCTATCCCACCATTTGTTAGAAGCAACTCCACTACCACCCCCTCCAACACTCTAGCTCTGTCCCTCTCCCAACCTTATTCCTCTCCTGCACATATGCATGGATGCCGATCGATCTCCCTTAATACATGAGGCAGATCGATCTCCTTAATACATGAGGTAGGCCTCTCCTCCTCCACACATATACCAGCCATTGTACCTCTATAGTTAAATGGGCCTCCTCTTCCCCACCACACACCGATAGTCGGCGCTGCAGGTAGGTATCCATGCCACGAGACAAACCGCACATGTCCCTCTCACGTTCGATGGGCCAGCCACTCTATATCTTTGACGTGGGCACACACAAATTTGATGGCACTCTTTATCGATCGCGCGCGCGCACACACACACACATCATCCCTCTTTTCGATTCTATGGACACCTCAAGCCGGTGATATCTCCACTCTCTTCTCGTGGATCGCCCCCTCTATATATATGTTATATCCAGGACTCTATTTCACACACATTGCATATGTTACATTTTTTGATTGACCCCCCCAAAAAAACTCTCTAGAACCCACACACTATATCTCTCTAGGTTTGTATCTCTCTTACACAACCCCACGTAGGTGGTGTACGTATACAAGAATAGAATAGGTGCACCGTGCACGTACTCACGCTTCGTGCCCAGCCACACCCGCGCGGGTACACGGTGGAGCTCATTTGTTTATGAAATGGCAGCCCACATGCTAATTTGAACGCCTGTAGCGGTTGTTTACCTAGGGAGGTCGTGTACCACGCCTGCACGAAACAAAGTTCGACTTGACGCATTGCCGCGTTATTTTTAAATAAAGTTATAGCGCTCAATGGCACGTACACAGAATATAAAATGATTTTTATGGAAAAAAAGGTAGTCCGCTCACTATATCGAATGGAGCCTTGCGTGCCTGGTTTGTCGCTCTTCAGAGTATCTCACACAAGGCTGTGGTGGCCTCTCTCTCTCTCTCTCACCGTTGGTCACTGATCCGGCCGCATCCCGTCCGCCGGGGGAAAGGGAGGAAGTGCATCGTTTCTCTGTTCGACGGCACCGAGGCAGCACGTCCCGATCTGCGGTACACGTCGTTCTCTCTAACCAAGCTCCGGCTCGGCAGGGCCTACGCCACCTGCTCGTAGATTCCGCCCGCCGCCGCTCACCTAGTTACATCCCGACGACCTCCAGGTATCCCCTCCGGCCTTGCTCCACTGCCCGTCTTCCCACATCGCTGGATCTGGATCTTCCATAGTTCTTTGCCCAAAACGTAGCTCGTCCAGCATACTTTCCATATTGCATTCTCGTGCTCACACCGTTTTAGACAAACACAACCGTGTTGTTATCTTCCCTTAGGCCAAGGAATATTCTTCTTTTTTGTCGTCGCATGTGTCATCAACTGTTATTGGCCAGTAATTGTTTCCTTTCTACCTCTTTTTTGCAAACAGGGCTATCCATTTCACCTCGTTGCTATTGCGACCTTTTGGTGAACTGCACAAATCCCTTTTTTCTTAAGAGTGTTTTGTGCAGTTGTACTAAAATGTCACATGGGCAACGTCTCTACATTTCAGTCTTGTTGCACAAAGGGAGATTGGTTTTGCTCTATCCTCCTCATCCAACTCCGAGCCTAATCTTCTCCAACTAGTTAGTCTTAAGAGAGACTGCAAAGGTGACCAGCTTCTATTTATGTGTTTATTGTTTCATCAGCAGTCCTCTATTATCGTAATCACACTTAATAGCTTTGGAACAGGGACGCTCAACTTTATTTTAGTGGAACTGCACAAAACGATCGGAATGTTGCATGCTCCAGACAGCTACTTTTTTCCCAACATGCCTTGTTGATTTAGACAGAGCTGGGGGGACGTTGCTGCCAATGAAATCATGGATCAATTTTAATTTAACACCTTCTCACAACTCTGTCTTCAGTTGTGATGTAATTATTAGCTCTGATCTGCTAATAATTGACATGCATTAGCAAGGAAGTTAGTTTTTATTGTTTCGAAAGAGCATCGATGGCAAGACACGTGAAACAAGAAGTGAAAGCTCACACCATTGTACAATTTCATGTCTCGCTGGAAAATTATTTGTATAGTACGTCAATTATGTAAACAAATGATGGAAGCTTGATAGCATTGCCAGAAGCCTCTTCATCATCCGGGTCCATGTGCCATGCACAAAATTATACTCCTTCATTCCTAAATATTTGTCTTTTTACAAATTTCAAACGGGCATTTTTTAGAGTGTAGATTCGCTCATTTTACTTCGTATGTGTACTCCCTCCGTTCCTAAATATTCTATTCGTCTTTCTAGAGATCTCAACAAGTGACTACATACGGAGCAAAATTGAGAGAATCTACACTCTAAAATATGTATATACATCCGTATGTGCCAGTCCATTTGAAATCTCTAAAAAGACAAATATTTGAGTAGTCACTCGTTGAAATCTCTAGAAAGACAAATATACTCCGGAGTATATTTAAGAACCGAGGGGGTAGTGCACAACCGCATGGGAGAGTCAGCCCGGTCGTTGCGCCGCATTAATAGTGAGTAATGAGCAGTCAAATCGTAAGCCCCACCTTTCCCACTGTAAGTTGCTCTGAAGAAGCAACCATCAATACGCTCTTCTTTGAATCCGCTCATACTCCATCCATCACTGTTTATACAGCGCGCTTCAAAAAAAAAAGAAAAAAGATCTGTGGGACCAAGGCGACTAGCGATTGGCCTGAAAAATAGCATTGGTAGTTATAGCACGGCGTCTATTACTAGAGGGAATAATGCGTACACACATGCATGCAGTGCTTCCACCCCGGGTACACACATGCATGCACTTACTCCACTCAGTAGTACTGTAGTACAGAGTACATGGAGAGAAAATTGTGGACTTGATTGCGGTTACCACGCCCTAATTAATTGAGCATTAAACCAAACGCGTCTAAAGTCTCTCTGGTGGTGGAAAGGCATTGAGAGAAATGCATCATAATGAAGCGCGCCCTGTAAACTGTGACGGAGGGAGGAGTAGTATGAAGGTTCAAAACCAAATGCAGCGTATGGCGGTCGGTCAACGCACCTCCTCTTGGCATATCAACGACATGTGGGACAGGAGTGTGAGCAAACCGATCTCAATTGACGGCAAAGAGCCAACCCGCGTTCCTTGAGAGAGGCGAGGCGAGAACACACAGACGAGTTCGCATGGAGGCCAAGATATATTTGAGCATGGTTGGTTGATCGATATCATTCATTACATGTTGGGCTGCCGTTTTCCGCCCTTCTCCGGAATAAGCGTGTACTTTATCGAGATAAAAAAATAAAATCTGACGCTCCACCATGCGGTTCTAGTAGTAGTACTACTCGTACTACTGCGCTTGGCTCTTCGCCTCTTCGTGAAGTCGAACAATGATGGTACTCCGCGTGTTGGGTACTACAGTGTATGCCTCTGACGATCTGACACCGAATGGACTGATGCATGTCCACCGAGGGTAGGTTGCATTAGTAAAAAGGCGTAAGCGAGCTTCACCTTGTCCTGCAAGCTTCTCCTCGTTCTACGAGTTGACGGGACACACCAAAAAGTAGTGCTAGTCCATAGTCCCTCCTTTCTGGTTAATATGGCTTAATATTTTTTGCAGGTAAATGAGAGTGCTTTATTCATATATAAGCATTCTTAGGACGATCAGCCAAGACACTGGTCACTAGGAAGCGAGGTACCCCGCAAAAAAAAGAAGTAGGAAGCGAAGTGTTTCATCAGGCCAGCTCTCGGCCATATTCAAAGTGCAGCAAGCACGGTTCGCACGAAGATGCGCCGCAAGGTTTGCTGACCTGTTTACATGGTGAATAACAAAAAAAGAGGAAATATTACCGAGCGCTACTATTTGTAACAGGATATGAGCCAGAATTAAGCGAGAATTGTGGCGAGTGTTCCATGCAATCAACTTCCATTATCACATGCGAGAACCCTCGAAGAGAACCAAATGTGTTGAAGATTGCTTTATCACATTTTAAAATTATAATAAGAGTGCAGACGCTCCTCCATCCGGTTCCTAGTACTAGTATAGTACTTACGTACCTTTATAGACTATATTAGTAGTATTAGTACTAGTAAACTTTGCGCTTGGCTGTTCGCCTATTCGGGAAGTCGAACAATAGTAGCACTAGTAGTATAGTGTATGCTTCTGGCAATCTTACACCGAATTAACTGTTGCACGTCCACCGCCTGACGAGGGAGAGCTTGCATTAGTCAAAAGTTTCTCCTTGTCCTGCGAGCCACCGCGCACAAGTAATGCTAGTCCATACTGCCTCCTCTCCGGTTAATATGGATTAATTTCAAACGAGATAAATACACTGTCTGTCATTGTATATTTGTAATAATACGGTCAGTGGACTTCATAATACGCTCATTGCGCTCAATATATATATTTTCCGGTGTTTATATGGTCACTAGCTCACCCTGACTGAGTATGTGTGTGCATGCAGGTGTAGGTTGAGCACTTAGCGTGACCATGTGTGTTCCGTCGTGTGCTTGGACATGCATGCATTAGAGGCGTGCTGCGTTTTGCGTCCATGTGTACGCAGGACTGTTGCATAGACATAGGGGAGTGCGTGTAGGGGCCACTAAGGAGCAGTCAAATCACACGATAAGTTAGTCGGAAGAAGCAACCATCATTTCACTCTTGAATGACACGACGCAATATAAAATGGTTTATATGGAGAGAAAAGAAAACCACTATATATACACTAGCAGGAGCCTAAGCTACAAGCACCTTGCTAAGGTTGTTCTCTTCACAAGCATAGAATGCGGGCCTGATCCCGCGGTGGGGAAGGAACAATGTTCTACGAGACGCGTCGACATCGGCGAGGGAGAAAACCCACAGTCGGTGCGTCCCAATCGGGGGTCACCGTGGTATGGGCCGATGCCGCGTCCCAACCGCCCTTCTAGCTACAGCCCGACGTCCCAGGTAGTCCATCTTCCTTTTGGAGCCGGCTTGCTCCACTGCCGTAGCTCCATCTCCATGTCGATCTTTCTCTACTTCTACCGGCTTCTACTTGTGATGAGTTTATGTCTCATGAACTAGTGCCAGTACTATTATTCTAATCACACTTCTTCAATATCTTTGCCATCGAGGGATGCTAAGTCGATTTTAGTGGAACTGCACAAAAGCATCGTATGATCCGAGGGTGCCAGCCGTCTTTCCTTCGACAGGTTCTACCTGGCCAGGGAATTAAATCATGTTTAGGGTTTAGGGTTTAAGTCGTAGTGACCCCATCAGTAGTTTTTCTTTCGTACACGCTCTCACAACTTTTTTCTTTAGTTGTGAAGTAAATATTGGCTATGATATGTGAATCATTGAGATGCATCAGCATGCGTGTTAGTTTTCCTTTGTATTTGATGGAATGTTGTAACGGGGCAACCTTGGAATAGGAATGAAAATGGAGTGGAAAGTTTCCGTTTTTCCAGAGAAAAATCGAAACGGAGATAAACCAACGTTTCGTTTCGTTGGATCGCGCCATCGAGCAAAACCAACGTTTAAATCACGTCTGTCGTTTTTGTGTCTCACCCTCCTCCACGGCTCGACCCCACACGGTCGCTCGGCATGCCACTCACCGCAAACCGAGTATACGATAACTTTCCCACCTGCTTGTCAATGGATCGCGCCATGGAGTACTACTAGCACTACTGGAAGAGATTGACGAGTTGGGGGAGGACAGCTAGCTGTAGCACGGACTCCCAAGAACTTTTTACATGCATGTTGTAGCCGGCTATTGCGACCATTGAATGCGGAGCAGCCGCGTGCACCCGGAAGCAGCGCGGGCGACGCTCTCTCAGCCGGCGCGCCGCTTCAATGCCGGCGCCAGTGAGAGGTCGTGTCCGCTCTGGCCGGGCATGAATGTGGCACTGACCGTTTCGGGCGGAAAGCACGCGCGGGTGATGAAGAGGGTTCGGGTTGGTCAGGACCGGCCGTGGCAGCGGTCCGGACGTGCGCAAACAAGAGATGTTGTACGTTAATATTGCTGCGTATATAATTAACAACGTAAATAATGTGCCAGTTGGACAAATATGATTGGAGATGGAGATGGAAATGGAATTTTACGTAAACACGGATATGCATGTCTATGTCTATGTGTGTGTGCGCGACGACTCTCGCGTCCTGGAAGCGAGGGCGTGTTTTTGATCGAGTTTTCTTTCCTGGTAACCTAGAAAATCAGTTTGTCTAATTCACATCTAGATGTTATTTAAGGATATCACACCTAAGCTCCCACAAGTATATAATGTACAACAAGAAACAAAAAAACTAGGACAAAAAAAATAGACCACAAACAGAGTGGACATCAACTTAGATGTGACATAACTATGTCGCATCTAGACGTGTCCTAGACAGACCCTTAAAAAATTGTCCGCCAGTTTTTGTTTCTTTTTTCCGGGAACGCGCGTATTCTATTTAAGACCGCTGCTATGGAGAGAATTTTTTACTCCATTATAGCCTCTTGTTTGATAGAGTTTCTCGCGTCTCGCTCTCTCACCCTCTCCATATCAAAACAAGATGGCAGTCTCCACTCTATCTCTCTCCTCACCGGCGGTCACAGATCCGGCCGAATGCCCAAATCCCGTCCGCTGCGGGAGGTGAGGAGGTGCAGCATTGACGTTGTCGCCGTCGGCGACGGAGGGAGCCGATGCCCACCGTCCTCTCGGAGCCGGCGCTGGCGCGGACGAAGATGCCAAATGGATGATGCATCACCACGATGACCTATCGATGCTCATGGTTGCGCCTCGTGGTTGCGTTGGCTGGTGAAGCTGATCGATTTTCAATGAAAAACAAGCTGTCTTCCATCAGTGCTCTTTGCTTGTGACGCACAAAGATGATATCCTTCGTCAGTTCACCTTGGTTGCGTTGGAGACGCAGTCGTCTTTCACGTTGGTGCAATTTTATCACACAATTGGCTATGAACCAAATGTTTCCTCGAAGAAGGATCGACGTTGGTACTAAGAGCATAAGTTTTGTATTGATTTCTAAGCTTTCTCACAACTTTGTCTCCAGCTCCCCTGTAATTTTATTTGTCCAGCTATTAACCTTGATTTAGAAAATGGTGTGGACTAAAAACCCGGATGGACGTAGTAGCCCTCCATTTTTATTTACTCTGCATATTAGATTTGTCTGAAGACAAAGTTTATAATAGTCTCAAACCTTTCCGATAATTGAAATTAAAATTCTTTATTTGTACACACTCTCACACGTTTCCGATAATTTGGCGCATTTGTGGTTGTTCACTTAAGGGAGGGTAGTGTACCACACGTGAAGGACAGGAAGTGCGACCAGGACGCGTGGGCGTGGATCGTTAGTTCATCGGAAGTAGTACTAGTTTTCTTCACTGTACATTAGATAAATCGTTTCGTTTCGTACTTACACAATTTAAAACAATTGTTATGGAGAGAATAAGAAAACCACTCCACTAGTATATATTACTCGTATACACGAGAGTACTATATGGACGCGGCTTGAATTAGTGCACCTCCCTTTGGGTTTATGACAGGTGGGCCCAAAATGTGGCTGGCTCACCTGTCATACAGCCAAAAGCAGGTGCAGTGAAGGCACCGTAGCTCAGTCTGTACTATAGTAGTATATATATAAGCGGGAGCCTCAGCACTTGTTCGCTAGGGTTTGCACTCTCCACATGCTCGCCACACTACATATATGTTACACGCTGGAGGCTCAACGTTCATTTGCTAGGGTTTTCTATATTCACAGTCTCTCACCCTCTCTTCACCAGATCTAAACAAGACTGCATTGGCCTCTTTTCTCTCTCTCCCCCCTCACAGCTGGTGAAGGAGGCGTCCGTATCCCGTCGCACCGGGAAGGGGAGGAGGTGCAGCATTCACTCTATCGCCTTCGGCGAGGGAGGCAATCCACTGCCGGCTGCGCTATTCTCTTTCACCCAGCGCCAGTGCGGGAGGGCCACCGACCCCTTCTTCCTCGCTGCCGTACGTAGTGTGGGAAGATCCGTCCTCCCGCCGCACGCCTTGCCACATCCTGACGACCCTAAGGTATAAGTTTCTTTGAAACCGTTGTTGCTCTAGCTGCATGTGGATATTTTTCGATCTGTAGTCGAATCTAGGTCTTGGTTCAAAGAGGAAAGAAAGGTGCGGTGGGCTGGAGCAAGATCTAGGACGTGGTTCAATGAGGAAAGGAGGGGCGGAAAGTAGTATAGACTGGCTATCCAGCCGCTTTGTAGGTCGAAAAGGGAAAAAGGGGATAACCCAGTACACACATAGAACCGATCTCTTTGTTGAAAAGGGAAAGAAACTGGGGGGTCGGGTAGTTTGTGCAGGACTAGATTTGCTGCCCTCACTTAGGAAAAAGGTTCAAAGAGAACAAATATGGGACCAACACATATATGCTGCTTGGCTACATACTCTGCATCACCCATTTATACGTGTGGACGCACATGGTGCTGGCATGTCCCATGCAGCTATTTTGCTGTTGTTAATCTAAGAATGCCGCGGAAAATTGAAGCAATGCCCTTTGTTAAAAGTAAATTACATTTTTAACGAATCTTGTTTCAAGAGAATGTCTCTGTTAATATGAATCAATGCAACCGTTTTAGAAATGCTACTATCCTACTTTGTTTTCCATCCAAGATAAGTTAGATGCTTCTTTCTGTCACCGTTTGTTTCATCCTCCTTTATCGGCAAGTAGTTGTTTCCTTTTTTGCCTCTGTTAAAATAGGGGTATCGATTCAATTTGTTGCTATTGCGACATTTTGCTTCGCTACTCGAAACACTTATGGTTTAAGAGTGTTTTGTGTAGTTCAACTTGAATGTCACAGCGGTGACTTTGCTTAATTTTTGTGGAACTGCACAAACACTACTAGGGAAAACCCTAGCAGTAGCGCTGGTTTTGTGCTCACTAGTAGCACGGGTAGGCGCGCTACTCATAAGGCGCTACAGCTATTGCTTAGCAGCAGCGCGTGCCTGCCCGCGCTACTGCTAGGACAAATAGCTGCAGCGTTTATTCGATACCACGCTACTGCTAAGGTAACTACTTGCAGCGTGTTTTCTGTCCATCGCTACTAGTACTTTTTTATTTTTTTTATTTTTAGTGTATTTATGCGCCATCGTACAAATATTGGTACAATACCAGTTATGAGGTTTACATCATTATGTCCATAACAGTGTGTCAAATGAAGGTGGATTAGGTTCAAGTATACTACTAATCCAAACTTGATTTAGTTTGGACTAGTAGTACTTTCGATGTGCGCCACATGTTGCCTCCACTTGAATCTAATCCGCCAGCACAAGCTATTTAATCATCATCATAGTCATTACCACCAACAGTATTTATTCCTGTATAAAAAAACAGTATTTATTTAATCACCACTAACACTAGCTAATAATAATCATCATAGTCATTACCACCAACACTAGCTATTTTATCATCATAGTAATATAGTGTAGCACATCATCATCCTCAAACTCATTTCTAGCTAGCTAATCACTCCTGCTGCTCTCTCTTAGGTAAAATAACATAAAACATGTATAGCTCTCCTCCTTGATCAAGCTAGAGCATGCAGATGAACCTGTCTCCTAATCGTGGGTAGCACATCTGTTTGCTGCCCCCTAGTACTTCTCTGCACTCCCCATCACATATTTGGTCCAATCTTGCACTATTAAGCATCCGTCGCTAATCTTGAATGCACTAAAGTAATCCGTAGGATATCTTGGCCGTAAGCTGATAATACTCATGGTACCTTTAGTCTCGATCCCATAAGGCACAACATTCATCGGGAGTCCCTATTGAAGAACATCGTATGTTAACATACTTAGCAATGAAGTTTAGTTTCAAAAATACTGTATGGAAAAGATGCACTGATGAAAAATAGTAAAAATCTTACCATCCTTCCTAAATAGATGTGACCGTAGTTCATTACGAACACTATTGGTCGCACATTTTCAGTACTAACATTTCTAAATGCAGGAAGAAAATTTGTCTTGACAGTATCAAGATCCTCAAGCCATGAAACATAATGACTGAGCTCCACGCAGTTGAGTTCAGCCCCAGGACAGTATACGGTCCTGTCTAGCAAGCGCTGTACATGTTTGCTTGCACGAAATAAGTGACAATACAAATTAGTTGTCAACTATTTTGAATAAACAATATCAAAGACATAAATATGGTTGAGAAACTTACATAATGGTATAAGCGGGCGTCGCACATCGACCCGGATGTCGGTATTACCTTCAATATCATCTTACGGACGAATATCAAAGGTGATAACCATATCAGGCTCAAATGCATAAGTCTTGCATAGTGCTCGCCATATTTTGCATCCAAAATAGGTGTAGTCGTCTGAATTGTACAATTTTGCATGGAAAATATAACCATGCTCGGTCTTCAAGTAAACTTTCTTTTCCTCCATACTATGACTGAAACCTATCTTATCCAATACAAAAACTCTTGCATGGCAGGGGATATGCTAGTAGAATAGTAAAAAAAAATAAGTTGAAGCAAATGAAGCAGATGTCATGCTTAATTACGAAAAAAGACTTGTCGTTGTGACTTCATCAGATCCACTTGAAGTTCTCGCCCAGCTTGATGCTGCAGCACCTATCATCATCTAGGAAGATTTCATCAGACAAAGGCGCATTTCGTCTTCGCAGTATTTGCAAATACCGAAATCCTTTTCATCGTCAGACATTTCCTATGTTCATAGTTAAAACATTAATTGAAAATCGATCGAGACAACTACCAAGATACTCAACACACAAATCCGGGGCACTCGATATTTCCTACATATTCTGGCACAAGTCATGCCAAAATTCACGGAAAAATCTGGCATGACCTTTGCTAAAATAGGACATATGGAGCGCCTGAAATTTGCCTGAACGGAAATGAATCAACAATCCGGCAAAACATAGGCCACTCGGAGGTGTAACCTGCAAACATGATGGGCCACTTGGATATTGAGCAACACAAGATATACATTTCAAAATATCTTATAGGACTCAAATTAGCATGCATTCAATAAGCAAAAGTAAATCATCTCATACGTCCGTACATCGTCGAATATTATCACTAATACATCACGAATAGTGTCATACATATAACATCACTAATACAACTAAAACCCTAGCACACGACGGGTATCGGCGCGGGCGGTGGACACCCACAGAGAAGGAACCATCACGGGATCATAGCTCCAGTGAGATCCCCGGAGAACCTGCCAGGTATTGGAGAACGGCCTGTGCTCCAACGCAAACAAGTAGCCACGGACGTGCGTGTCCTCCTCACTGACACGGTGACGCACCACCTCCGCGGAGTCCTTAAGCCTCTGGATCGTCACTGGCCCACGCGACCGCCACCAAAGAAGGTTCGGGTCAACGACAGGCTGGCTCCTCACCAACCTGCGCCCCCCGATAGGTAGCGCCTCCTGGTACCACCCCGGCGGAGCCCAGTCCTGGACATGGCAGATCTAGTCAAGAAGGTGTCGTCCTCCGCCGACTCGACGACGAGGATGCGGGATAGGCATCGTCCACGTCGAGGCGGGAAAAATTGCTTTAACTAAAAAATAGAAACAAGTTCTTACTAACTAGTTCTATTAATTCAACTAGTTCTTACTAAAAATAAACTTACTATAAATAAAAATATTCTAGTACCTAATTAGTACCTAGTTCTTAATATGCAACTAAAATAAACTTACTATAAATAAAAATAAACTTAATATGCAACTAAAATATAAAGAAACCCTAGGCAGAGGTAGGGGAGAGGGAGGAGCGGGCGTGCTCACCTCGTGTGCTCGCTGACGAGGAGGGGCAGGCGGCGCCGAGGTCGGGTCGGGCTCGGGCGCTGTGGATGGCGGCCGCGCCGAGGTCGGGTCGGGCGGCGCCCGAGGCGGCGTTGAGGACGGGCGAGGCGTTGCGTTGAACTGGGTCGGGCGGCGTCCGGGCGGCGTTGAGGTCGGGGGCGGGGGCGGCATTGAGGTCGGGGGCCGGGGCGGCATAGAGGGTGCGGAGAGCGCGCGGCGGCGGCGAGAGTGGAGAGAGTTGGATTTGGGGGAAGTGGCGTGGGGAAGGACGAACCCCGTGGTTAAGTCAGAAGTAGCAGTAGCGCGTTCCAGGAAAAGTGCTGCTGCTATCTTAGCTACAACGCGTTCTCTGATACACGCTACTGCTACTCCTTCCTCTTTTTTCCCCTTTTTCATTTAGTTTTCTTCACATTTTATTTGTTTCCTTTCACCTTATTCTATTTCTTTCATTTTCAATTACCTTTCCATTTTCTTTCCATTTAATTTGATAACCTTTAGCAGCAGCGAGTTTATATTAAAACGCGCTGCTACAAACAACGTAGCGGTAGCGCGGTTCGTCATAGATCGCTACTACTATGTGTAGCCTATGGGCTAAGCCGTGGGAATTTTAGTAGTAACGTGTGTACAGCAAGACACGCTACTGCTAGATCTTTATCTGCAGCGCGGTTTCCTCAGGCGCGCTACTGCTAATTAGCACCAGCGTGCTTTTTTGACCCACGCTACTGCTAAAGTTCTGTGTATAAGGTTTTCCCTAGTAGTGAAAAGGAGATCGAGATTTGTTTCCACTCTTCGTGGCGAGTTGTTTCAAATCTTGGTCTCATCCACATGATGCGAATTGTGCTTTGAGATGTTTTGCTACTTGTTTTGGTACTGTTTCAAATAAATGTTGAATTGAAGCTATTCTATTGCTGTCTTTTCCCATTAAGTAGTGAACAAAAATGGGACCAACCCAGACATGACGCTTGTTGCTTTGTTACAACAAATTCAGCATCACCCCCTTTATAAGGCAGTAATTGATGCCACTCTCAGAATTAACTACTGAATCTTATTTCAAAACTACAACACTTGTTAGGGATTGGCGGGATTACCATTTTTGTGGCTGCATGTTTCATCCTCCTTTATTAGCCAGTAATTGATTCCTTTTTTGCCTCTGTTTAAACAGGGATATCTATTCAACTTGTTGCTTTTGCGACATTTTGCTTCGCTACGCGAAACACTTTGCTTGATTTCAGTGCAACTGCACAAAACGCGATTGGATTTCCTATTCGTGTTGGCAGATTCGTATTTTATCCTGGTGGTCTCATGAAAGGTCAAGATGAGGCCTTCATCCACATGATTGTGCAGTGTGCTTTGAGATGTTGTGCTACTTGTATTGGTACTGTTTTAAATAAATGTTGAATTGAAGCTATTGTATTGCTGTCTTTTCCCATTAAGTAGTGAACAAAATGGGACCAACCCGGACATGATGCTTGTTGCTTTGTTACAAAAACTCTGCATCACCCCTTTATAAGTAGATGGAAGCACATCTTGTTGTTGCGCCCACTCCCCTGGAACTGTTTATGCTTTTCGTTAATCTAATGTCATTTGGTAAAATTAAGCAATGCCACTCTCGTAATTAATTAACTACTGAATCTTAGTTCAAAACTGCAACACTTGTTAGGAATGGTATTATCCCGCTTTGTAGTTCTTTCTACATGTTTAACCAAGGTATTGTTAAGATAATGTCTCTGTTAAAATGAATCAGTCGCATTGTTTTAGGAATGATACTTTTATGCTTTTTCGTTCTTTATACATGTTGAAACAAGACATTGTTAAGATAATGTCTCAGTTAATATTAATGAATCACATTGATTGAGAATTGCTAATCTCCTGCTTTGTTTCCCATTAAGATAAGGTAGATCAGTAGATGTTTTTTTTCTGGGAGTACAAGTCATACCGCGTTATTTCTCAGTAATTGTTTCCCTTATACCTTTTGTTGCTTACAGGGATATCACAATTAAAGCTCGGTTTTATTCCGACTTCGATTTTGGTTCAACTGCACAAAAGGAGCCAATGTGTCCAAGGCAAACTGCTGCATTACTGGGTCCAGTTGGTCGTTCCACTTTGCAGAAACAAGCAGTCACTGTTTGCACTACATTATAGAAGGAATGACCGAGAAGCTTTACAGAGTATTAGGCCTTCCAGTATGTAGGCCAAAAGAGGTGCCAATTTCACTTTTTCTTAGTTTGGCACCGAATCCCTCCATTGCTATAGCCGGTGCCATAAATATTAGACACCGGTGACATGACTAGTCTGCAGAGACCATTGGCAATTTAACAACACGTGGAGTGCCCTAGGCAAAAAGTGCCCAAACAAGTACAAGAAACGACAGGAATCCACGATCATAGGCATTACATATTTTGAATGGGAAAATCTTGTCAAAGTTTAATCATTGATGTTAGCAAGAAGCGACAGGACTCCAAGATCATAGGCATTACATATTTTGAATGGGAAAAGCTTGTCAAAGTTTAATCATTGATGTTAGCAAGAAGACGTTAGTTTAATATATTGGAATTGGAAAACCTTGTCAAAATTTGCTCATTGATGTTAGCCAGAAGACATGCATGTGATAGTTTTGAGTGGGACGCCATTGCTATGAGCAGCGTCGAGTGTTTTTTCCTATTCCTGTGTTCAGTTTAGAAGTAAATAGTTACTCTGCAGAGATATTCCTGTGTTAAGAGTTTGTTCTGAATATTGTCTATGTAATGCCAGGCCTTGTGTTTGATTGTAAAGTTGAGCTTGGAATGTTGTGGCATGCAGTATCACGAGCTGTTCACCGTGCCTCCTGAGAATAATGCTTCGTATTGTTTTGCATGTCGATCTAATGCCGTGATTTGCTTGTTAAGAAGATCATCTCTCTCGTTGTTTCCGTGCGTAAGAAGTTCATCGTCGATGTTTGAGCCTGTTTGGTTCCAATAAGTCACCGACTTATAAGTCGGTGATTTAAAACCAATGACTTATAAGTCACGCCTGTTTGGTTGTCACCTGACTTATAAGCCACCTGACACACCTTCCCACACCAATCAACATCATGCGGTGGTGGGACCCACGCAAAAGGGGATGACTTATAAGTTTTAAGTTGGGGTGGAGCAACTTATGACTTATAAGTTGAGGTGACTTATAAGTCGGGTCATTTGGCAAAATAAGTCACTTTTTTCACTTTTCAACATATAAGTTGGTGACTTATTTGGAACCAAACAGGCCCTCCTTCATAGCCTATACGACATGTCGGGTAGGTTAGACGTGAAACCATATGATCTTCCGACCAACTCATGATATTAGGCCGTGATTGGATCGTCGTTTTCCAACCAAAACCGCTTGTAAAACTAACGCTTATAAATTAAAGCAGATGGTCTCGGGCGAAGGCGCTTGGTTGGTCGATTTCGACTAGTAAAATATCGGAAGTACTTCACACACGATAAAAACGCTGAACGACACTCGGACAATTGCTAATCCAGCCGTTAGCTGCTGTTTCAGCCTTGCCCATGGATGGCATGATACGCACGTCGTGCATCTATCGCTCTAGTAATGTCGCCCATATAGCGATTGCTCGTAAAATATACTTGGTCTCTCAAATTACACGCAGAACCCGCGGTTTTACTTACGCACCTCGGGCCTTCGATGACGAGTAAATTACACTTGTATGTTAATACAGGTTTGAAATAAACCAGAGCTCCCAAGTGCGGCCTTACCGTTTCATGCCGTCTCAGTTTCTCGAAGGTGCTCATAGGTTTCCGATGATCCTGGCTTCCTGAATGAGCAGCGGGCGCTGTATCAAACTTCCGTAGGGCCCGCGAGGCCCTCTCCGTTGTCCTTCGAGTTGTTGCGCTCGCCGTGGCGCCGAGCATTGTTAACATGGTCAACGAACATGAGGATTCAGGAGATGACTTTATTTTGTTGGATGACACTAGGGACCCACTAGGGCCATAGCTGTACGTACACAAGTGCCTCCTTATTATGTACAACTATATTTTTTGCTTTCTCCTGGTTTCACGACATCACGGTCCCACACCATTGTCAACCTATGTAGTCAATATAAACGAGAGAATTGCACAAGGTGCGGCCGATACTGGGACCAAGCAGCTCGAGCAAGATTTGTGTTTTTGAGGCGTGAGCACTTGAGTTTTTCTTGGCGATGATTTCATTGTTGTTGAGAGGAGAGCAGGGTATTAAGCTGGCGGTTTGTGGCCCGTCTAGCCCAGCCGATATCCAGCCCAGATACTAATTTTTCAAGATGAAAATGGCTAGCCCAGCTATACGTCTTTTGAGGAATACCCGAGCAAGGTCAACTTGTTATTCTCCGCTCACTGGCTGCAAATCTTTCCTAGGAGGGATGCATTAGGCTTAACAGAAAATGGGCTTTAAAATAATAAATGGGATGTAATTATAAAAACTGGGCAGTAACTATAAAAATGCACCAAACACGAAATTAGTTTATAAAATATTATTTATGGATTTTGAAAATCTTAAATTTTCATTGTTATGCAATAATGTTTTCGTTGGATTTTATGTAATACAAATTTATATTTAATCGACTAGAAATTTCAGGATAAAAATATTTCGGATCCCATCAAAATGTGGGAAATTTTATTAAATTCTGTCTTCAACGGTTGGTTGAAATTATTAATCGTTGTCCTAGCTAGGAAATGGGTTGTACTTTTAACAAACTGTAAATGGGCTGTTGTAAATTCCATTAGAATTCAAAAAATGGGATGTACATTCTTACAAAACGCAAATGGGCTATATGTTCTCTGCCACACACTTGTGGGCCTACTAAGTGATGCATCCCCTAGAAAAATAGGTTGACGCGTATGCAAGGCTTTGTCAACTTTTTATAGTGAACACACGGTTCTAGCAGCAGTGGCCGTTGGATGTCTATCCAACGGATGTCGTGCTTCTTCTTCAATCTCGGATATTCTTAGCTTCGGCCGCCCAAAAAATCATTCCTCCCCCTGACATCTGGGCGCACCGTTTCGGAGGCTGACCTGTGGGCCTACTAAGTTGGAGCGTACCAAGGACTTTGTCAACTTAGTCAATATAAACGATTCTAGCTTCAGTGACCGTACGATGTCCATCCAACGGCCGTAGTACTTCTTCAACCTCTGGTCTTCTTGGTCCAGCCGCCCAAAGCAGCGCCGGTCGTGCCGTCGGCTCCTGCCTCCCGTGGCCGGCTGTCTTTGCCTTGAGGCCTCACCGCCCCCATACTACTCCCACCGCTGGCCGGCCATCCCTCCACTCACCCACACCCCTGTTATTCTCAAGGGCGACGGCAGCCTCACACCGCAGCCGAACCAGTGAACCCTCGTACTCCTCTCCGCTCGGGCTTCCACTGCTGCGTCTTCCCCGGCTCCGTGTCGTCCCCTTCCTAGGTGTCGCCATCGTCCACAGCCCTGGTGCTCTTGGCGTGGCGTGGTCTACGTGGTCAACGACCGACTTCCATCGGAAAAGTACTGTACATGGAGAAGCTGACAGCTGGGTCCATGGCGGCCGCAAGGAAGTGCCTCCTTATTACGCGCAAAATAATTATTCCTCCACCTGACAGCAGGGACCCACCAGACGGGCCACCTTATTTCGTGAAAAAAACATTTCCCCCCTGACTGCCGGGACCCACCGGACGGGCCATCGTGTTTTGCAAAAAAAACGTTCCCCCCGCTGTCAGCTCTGACCCACCGGAAGTGCCTCTTTATTATGCACAAAAAAAATGAATATTCCCCCTGCTAGTTGGGACTCACCTTGGTGGGAAGCTGACTTGTGGGCCTACTAAGTTGACGGGGACGGAGGTCTTTGTCAACTTAGTCAATATGAATGATTCTAGCTCCAGTGACCGTACGATGTCCATCCAACGGCCGTAGTGCTTCTTAAACCTCTGGTCTTCTTTCTCCAGCCGCCCAAAGCAGCGCCGGTCGTGCCGCCTGCTCCTGCCTCCCGTGGCCGGCTGTGTTGCCGCGAAGGCCTCACCGCCCCCTACTATTCCCACCTTAGGCCAGGCCCTGCGGTGACTGCAGCCTCACACCGCAGCCGAACGAGTGAATACTCATACTCTTCTCCGCGTGGGCATCCACTGCCGCGTCTTCACCGGCTCCGCGTAGTCCCCTTCCTAGGCCTCGCCGTCGTCCACCGCCCTGGTGCTCTCGGCGCGGCGTGGTCAACGTGGTGAAGGAACGACTTCCATCGGATGTGGACTGTACATCGAGAGGCTGACAGTTGGGTCCACGGCCGCAGCAAGGAAGTGCCTCCTTATTACGCGGAAAATAATGATTCTTCCACCTGACAGCAGGGACCCACCGGACGGGCCACCATATTTCGTGAAAAAAACGTTTCCCTCCTGACTGCAGGGACCCACCAGCTACATCTTCGCACACAAGGAAGTGCATCCGGGCAAAAAAAAAAAACAAAACGATTCGCCCCCTGACTGCTGGGACCCACCAGCTACATCTTCGTAGGCAAGGAAGTGTCTGACAGTCGGGACCCACCTGGTCGAAGCGTACGTAGCGTTGTCATTCTGGTCGCGAACGTGTACGTACATACTGGTCGTTGTAGAGGCACGCACGTGTCGATGTAGAGGTGCGCACAAAGCATGTACATGTACGTACAACGACGAGGGTGCAAGAAAGAAAATACAGCCACGTACGTACATACGGGCAGGGTCTCGAATGCCTACTCGCGCATACGTACATGGCTGGGTCGGAATGGAGAAACAGCGTCGTCGTCGTGTTCATGGGGAGCCAACCGGCTGGGTCGGAACGGAATGCGTGGTCATGTTCATCGGGAGGGTTTGGATGGAACAGGCGATGGAAACGAGGCCTGGCGTACCGCACAACGGAGGAAACGGACCTCCTACATTCGGAACGGGGTCCTGTTGATCGGGAGGGGTGTGGCGTACCGCAAAACGGAGGAAACGGACCTCCTACGGTAGAAACAAGGGTCCTGTTTATCGGGAGGGGTGTGGCGTATCAAAAGCGGAGGAAACGGACCTCCTACGGTCAAACGGGGTCTGTTGATCGGGAGGGTGTGGCGTCGCAAAACGGACCAAACAGACTTGTGTTGGAGCGCCACGGTCAAAGCGGGGTCCTGTTCGCCGGGAGGGTGTGGCGTCTCGCAAAGCAGGACTCCACGGATACCGTTCATCTCCACCGTTGACCTCCTCCGGCCTCCACGGGCTACCGTCGACCTCCTCCGGCCTCCACGGGCTCTGTTCATCCAGCCTCCACGGCCATCGTTCAACCACCCTCCACCGCTCTGTTCATCCAGCCCTCCACACCACGGGGTCTGTTCAACCACCCCATCCAGCCCTCCAGAGGCAACGCCACGCTCCATCGTTCATCCAACCCCCCCACAACGCCATCTTTGCTCATCCAATCGATCGGCTTGATTAGCAGCGAGTAGCAAAGAATCGCTCCATCGGTTTGATTAACACCATCGATCGATCGCTCGGGTTTAGTAACACGAGCTCGCTGCGGCAATCGCTTCGGGTTGATTAGAGCCCAACGCCTCGCTCGGGTTCAGTTAGAGCCAACGCCTCACACGTGTACGAGAGAAACGCGCATCGCTTGGCCCCGACCTCCCACCGTAACCGGCACCTCCCCGAAATTTTCCTCCCCCTCGCTTCTACCACGGTTTTTTCCGTCATGGACGGCCCAAAGAATGTCATGCTGCTGCGTCTCCGGCCCGCCCAGGAGAAAAGCCCATTTTCTGTCATGATTTTTTGTCATAGAAGTAGGAGCCCACCACATCTATGATGATACCGGGTTTTGTCACAATTATCGTCATAGAAGTGTCATATGTATGACATAAATTTTTTTCGTTCGGCCAAAAATGTCACGGATGTGTCTTTTTTTTGTAGTGTCATTGGATAATAATATGAAGCATAAAGCACCATATTCAAGTAGAGGGTACATCGGGTTGCGGGAGAGTGGACCGCTGTAGATAGAGGGGGGGGGGGAAGGTGATGGAGGTGTTGGTGAAGATGGCAGAGGTGTTGGTGTAGATCACGGTGATGATGATGGCCCCCGGCGGCGTTCCGGCGCCACCAAAAGCGAGGGGGAGAGAGCCCCCCTCCTCCTTCCTTGACCTTCTCCCTAGATGGGAGAAGGGTTTCCCCTCTGGTCCATGGTCTCCATGGCGTGGGAGGGGCGAGAGCCCCTCCGAGATTGGATCTGTCTCTCGGTCTATCTCTGTTTCTGCGTTCTGGTCTCCTGCCCTTTCACCGTTTCATGTATATATGGAGATATGTAATCCCGATTGGATTGAAACCTTCGCCCAGATTTTTCACCGAAAATTAGTTTTCTTGCGTCCAAAGTAGAGCAGCAACTGCCTTATGGGGGGCCCACGAGGGTCAGGGGCGCGCCCAGGGGGTGGGGCACGCCCCCTGCCTCATGCCCCCCTCGGGCACCGTCTCGCGTTGATTCTTCTTCCGGAATTCTCCAAATATTCCAAAAATATTCTCCGTCCGTTTTTATCCCGTTTGGATTCCGTTTGATATGGGGTTTCTGCAAAACATAAAACATGCAACAAGCGAGGCTGCTTGCTGAGCCTTTGGATCAATATGTTAGTCCCAAAAATAATATAAAAAGTTGCCCAAAAGTATATAAAAGTTGAATAATATTGGCATGGAACAATAAAAAATTATAGATATGACAGAGACGTATCAGGCATGGACGAGGATGATGAGAACGACGAGGAAGGCATGGACGAGGATGATGAGGACGACGAGGAAGGTGTGGACGAGGACGACGAGGAAGGCGTGGACGAGGATGACGAGGACAATGAGGAAGGCGTGGACGAGGATGACGAGGACGATGAGGAAGGCATGGACGAGGATGACGAGGATGACAAGGAAGGCGTGGACGAGGATGACGAGGACGACGAGGAGGGAGATGACGAGGACGACGAGGAGGCTTGTGACGAGGAAGACGAGGCGGAGTTCTATCTCGGTGAGTCGGCCTTGATGGCGGAGCAGACCGCTATCTTGGAGTCCATCCAAGATGAGGCGTATGTGGAGTCCAACCGGTGCTTCCTCCGGGAAGAACAGGCGAAGACCGATGTGCTCTTCGACGAGCTGGATGCCGAGCAAGAGGCAGAGGCCAATGACGTTGATGTTAGAATGGAGATAGTGGACATATCCGATGACGGGGAGTAGTGTAGTTTTGTTGGTAGATGTTTGCTTTTCCATGGTTTTTATGCTTTCCATGTTTTGTATGCCTGTAAAGGTTGAACAATGTCAAGGAATCGTCGATGTCAGAACAAAGACAATTTCGTTTCCATGTCAAGCAATCGTGTTTTGTTCTTAAGTAGTAGTACTACCCCGTCCCAAAATAAATGTGTCAACTTTGCAGTAACTCCATACCAGGTAGTACAATTCACATTGTACTGGTTAGTACAACGTTGAGTCAATTAATTACTGACGGAAGTTGTATGTTTTATTACAAATTGCAGTTTCCAGTACCATATTTGGGTCGAAGGCGTATGTTTTATTACACTGTGTTGTTTTATTATAGATTGCAGATTCAAGTACAAAATAAACGTCTCAACTAGGGTATATATTTGATTCTAGAGATTTCAGTGTGGTTAGATTTGAATATGGTTTCAACATGGTTAGATTCTAGAGAGGCACTCAACAACAAGCGCAAAAAGGCCACAGATGCGCTTCTGAAAAGCACCGTCTTGCACGGTTTTACCGCAAGATGGGATTCGACATTTATCCAGGACATTCCGGGTTTTACAAGTGTAGAAAGAATTGTTTTTCACTTATATGTTGTGTGGCAGAGGCACGGCTATTACTTTTGTGAGAGGCATGAATGTGCCGACGGAACGGGCACGGTCACGTATGAAATAGGTGCAAGGGGGTCCCTAATGTCTCCTTAATGTATCATCTATAGACTTCATTGTTACAAGCACGATCGTCGTTCTTGTCGAGGCACGGAGGTGAAGGATGGAGCCTTTGCCTCTGTGATAGTCACGCCCCATCTTAAGAAGGAAGCAAATCTTCACAAACCCGATACGTCAGAAGCTGGTCGTAAGGCACGCTCCTGCCTCTGCGTTTTCGATGATGTCATGTTTAGTGCCAGTGGGGTGGACGTAATGCTCGGTTTGCTGATGTTTTTGTTGTCAGAAACTTTCTTAACATGTTACGCACGACAGAAGTATGGTTTTACCCGACGTAGAGGCACGCACGTAACGAACTGGAGGCACATACGTGATTCTAAGGGAGGTACGGACGCGAAAGGATCGTGATGCAAGGACGTCAATGTGTGCCTCTGCTTTAAAGAATCTTTCACTGACACGTTTTCATTGCTGGGGGCATGGACTATGAGCTCCATGTGTTTTCGAAGGCATTAGGCCTCAATAATGAATTTATCAGAGAGAAGGTGAATCTTTTGGTTGACATCTAGAATGTTGCATAAAACAACGTGTAGCCAAGTTATGCACGGTCCCCTTGGTATCAGAGGCACATAGGCACATAAGTGCCTATTGTGGTGCACTGGAAATAAAATTGTGGAAAAGACTTGTAAACTGCAAGTAAATTACAAGGTTAACTGCGATACAAGCAAACCTAAATTTATAACAAGCAAACGGCAGTCTTGAGGGAAAGCAAATCTAATGAGAAATCTAGAATGGCATGAGCAGTGTTCTAGATACTTTTGTTGGTCGGGACCACCTGCTTCAGTAGTCGTAGTCGCCACAGGACCTAGCGCGCTTCCGGGTCTGCTCCTTGTCGATTTTTGCCCGGCAAAGCCCTTCCTGGATGATGGTGAGGCGGCTCCATATCTCGTACGCAGCGTAAGCATCCTTTGCCGCGTACTCGATGTGCCTCATGGACAGGGGCATGCACGCCCAGCGGTTGCGTTCTGCGTTGGTGAGCTCTACGTCGTGGACAAGGATGCCTGAGACGTACCCAAGGGAGTCCAGAGGCTTGGTAGTTGTAGGCACCCTCCATTCCTTCTGGATGTCGACGAAGTGGGCGATCTCCAGTCCGACGTGGCCGAGCATCTCTATGTCGCCATCGATGGAGAATCCAACAAACGTGTACCTTGGGTCCGCGAGGAAGTTGTCGAACTTGGTGCAGTTCTTGTCAGCCGCGCTCAGTTTTAAGAGCAGCACCGGATGATCCTTGCCAACGGAGAGCTGGACAAGGGCGGGTTTCTGATCTTCGCCAAGGTCGTTGGTGTACTTCACATCAACTCCGACAGTCTTGTGGCGCTCGAACTGGAGGCGTCGCTCGTACTGCTCAATGGTGGTCGCCGCCTTGTGCAAGTCGTTGGTGTGGATCACGTGCAACTTTGTGTTGCCATGGGCCTGCACCTCCATGAATTCCCAGGTGAATCCCATGGCCTGGAGCAGTTGGTCCTCCTGCAACCTGGTATTTTGTGGGGAACAATGAGTGGGAGCGCAATGGCGATTTCTGTTGTTTGTGTGTGAGAAGGCCGCGGCGGGAGTCTAAATTTAGGGGCGGGGAAGTGGCAAAGGAGTGCACGATCTCACTGTCGATGCGGTTGTGCACATCATGGGTTTTGATCATGGTTTTTCTTTATAAAAGATATAAATAAAATCAGCAGTTATGTTTTTAACAACCGTCGTATCTCCAGCAAGTCGTGGAGATGATCGTTGTCTTGCGTAGTTTGCTGTCAAATGTTAACTTGTACAATTTATCTCCTGAGGCATGCAGGGGCAGTACGTAGAGGCACAAGTCTCTGACTAAGAGAAGCATGCTTCAAGTGGCTGGCTTAACTCTCAGACACACGGGCGTGGTACATTCAATGGGAGTGGCAATTGTTTTCAGTGATACATTCGCTGGTAGGAGCAGTGGTGTGTTTCTTCAGAGGCACTGTTGTGTGTCCGTGTTGCAATTGATGCTACGAGATGGTTAGAAAGAACGAGAAGCAACAAGAGGCGTGGAAATGCAGCTGCAAGAAGCACTCGTACAATGAGAGGCGCAACAAGAGGCACATATACGATGCTACGTGAGGCACGGAGATGAAGCTACGTGATTGCACGGACGTCAATTCGTGCTATGGTGCTACGTGAGGCACGGGCACGAACAAATAGCCGTGCACTCAACTACATGCGCAAAAAGCCACAGATGTGTTTCTGAGAAGCACCGACCTCCTTGGTTTTACCACAAGGTGGGATTCGACATTTATCCAGGGCATTTCGAGTTTTGCAAGTGTAGGAAGAATCGTTTTTCACTTATATGTTCTGTGGCAGAGGCACGGCTATTACTTGTGTGACGAAGGAATGTATGTCGAATGTATGTGACGTGAGGATTGACAATAGGCGTCCGTTACTGTTTTTCTGGAATGTTTTTCAATTGACTGCGAGAGGCATGAATGTGCCGATGGAATGGGCACGGTCGTGTCTAAAATAGTTGCGAGGTCGTCCCTAAAGTGTCCTATACGCTTTACAGTTACAAGCACGGTCGTCATTCTTGTCGAGGCACGGAGGTGAATGATGGAGCCTATGCCTCTGTGATAGTCATGTCCCATATTAAGAAGGAAGCAAATCTTCATAGACCCGATACGTCGGAAGCTGGCCGTAAGGCACGCTCCTGCCTCTGCGTTTTCGGTGACGTCACATTTAGTGCCAGCGGGGTCGACGTAATGCTTGGTTTTCTGATGTTTTTCTTGTCAGCAACTTTCTTAACATGTTACGCACGGCAGAGGTACGGTTTTACCCGACGAACTGGAGGCACAGACGTGATTCTAAAGGAGGCAGGGACGCGAAGGATCGTGATGCAAGCACGTGAAGGTGTGCCTCTGTTTTCAAGAAGCTTTCATTGACACGTTTTCATTGCGGGGGCCATGGCCCATGAGTTCCATGTGTCTTCGAAGGCATTCGGCCTCATTAACGGATGTGAAGCCAATTTACGCACGGTCCCATAGGAGTGGAGGCACAGAAGTGCCTTCTGGGTGTTTTAAGTAGTTGGTGTTATTGACGGACAACCGTGCCTCTGTAGTGTTCTTCTCTGAGGGTCACGGGAGTAAGCAATGTTTTCCAAGGAGAATAAACACCTAACTACCTCTGTATTCAAAATGTTTTTCCAAAGTGTTCCATACGAACGATTTTTAATATTTGTGTGTGCAATGGTTTGTTAGAACATTGTGCACTGCTTTTAGGAGCATCCTGTAATTATTGTCCCTGCATTTCGACGCTGCATCCACAAAGGTACTAGTGCATTGCATGCTCGTCATTTTTTTGGATTGCTATGTGTACCTGCTCTATGTGTTACGCTAATCATATAGTATCTGTACTGTGTTTATATTTTTCAGTTCACGCCAATATATTCTAATAATAGAAAACTACAACATTGGACTGGAAATAAACTTGTTCGGAAGATATGTAAACTGGAAGCAAACTACAAGGTTAACTGCGACACAAGCAAATCTAAATTTAGAACAAGCAAATGGCAGTCTTGAGAGAAAGAAAATCTAACGGGAAATCTTGAATGGCATGAGCAATCTTCTAGATACTTTTCTTGGCTGGGACCACCAGCTTCAGTAGTCGTAGTCGCCCCAGGACCTTGTGCGCTTCCTGGACTGCTCCTTCTTGAGTTTTGCCCGGCGGAGGCCTTCCTGGATGATGGCGAGGCGGCTCCATATCTCGTACACAGCATAAGCATCTTTTGCCGCGTAATCGATGTGCCTCATGGACAGGGGCATGCACGCCCAACGTTGGTGCTCTGCGTTGGTGAGCTTCTTCTTCATGTTGTTGTAGTAGTCGTGGACAAGGATGCCTGAGACATCCCCAAGGGAGTCCAGAGGCTTGGTAGCTGTAGGCACCCTCCATTCCTTATGGATGTCGACGAAGTGGGCGATCTCCAGTCTGACAAGGCCGAGCATCTCTATGTCGCCGTCGATGGAGAAGCCAACAAATGTGTATCTGGGGTCGGCGAGGAAGTTGTCGAACTTGGTGCAGTTCTTGTCGGCGGCGCTCAGTTGGAAGAGCAGCACCGGATGATCCTTGCCAACGGAGAGCTGGACGAGGGCTGGTTTCTGATCTTCGCCAACGTCGTTGGTGTACTCCACATCAACTCCGACGATCTTGTGGCGCTCGAATTCGAGGTGTCACTCGTACTGCTCGATGGTGGTCGCCGCCTTGTGCAAGTCGTTGGTGTGGATCACGCGCAACTTGGTGTTGCCGTGGGCCTGCACCTCCATGAATTCCCTGGTGAAACCCATGGCCTGGAGCAGTTGGTCCTCCTGCAACCTGGTATTTCGTGGGGAACAATGAGTGGGAGCGCAATGTCGATTTATGTTGTTTGTGTGTGAGAAGGCCGCGGCGGAGGTCTAAATTTAAGGGCGGGGAAGCGGCAAAGGAGTGCACGATCTCAGTGTTGATGCGGTTGTGCACATTGTAGGTTCTGGATCGTGGTTTCGTCTCCCTAGCGGTGCGGTTGTGAACATGGGTTTTTGACCGTGGTTTTTCTTTATAAAAAATAAAAATAAAATCAGCAGTTATGTTTTTAACAACCGTCGTATATCCAGCAAGTCGGGGAGATTGTCTTGCGTAAGTTGCTATCAAATGTTAACTCTTACAATTTATCTCGTGAGGCATGCATGGACAGTATGTATAGGCACAAGTCTTTGACCAAGAGAAGCATGCTTGAAGTGGCTGGTTTAACTCTCAGACACACGGGCGTGGTACATTGACTGGTCGTGGCAATTGTTTTCAGTGATACATTCAGTTTGCTGTCAAATGTTAACTTTTTGCACTCTCATTGTATAATTGTTGTGTTTTATCAGAGGCACTGTTGTGTGTCCATGTTGCAACTGACTCTACAAGATGGACAGAAAGAACGAGAAGCAACGAGAGGCGTGGACATGCAGCTGCAAGAAGCACTCATACAACGAGAGGCGCAACAAGAGGCACATATATGATGCTACGTGAGGCACGAAGATGAAGCTACGTGATTGCACGGACGTCAATTCATGCTATGGTGCTACGTGAGGCACAGGCACGAACAAATAGCCGTGCACTCACCTACATGCGCAAAAAGCCACAGATGTGTTTCTGAGAAGCACCGACCTCCTTGGTTTTACCGCAAGGTGGGATTCGACATTTATCCAGGGCATTCCGAGTTTTGCAAGTGTAGGAAGAATCATTTTTCACTTATATGTTCTATGGCAGAGGCACGGCTATTACTTGTGTGACGGAGGAATGTATGTCGAATGTACGTGACGCGAGGATTGACAATAGGCGTCCGTTACTGTTTTCCGGAATGTTTTTCAATTGACTGCGAGAGGCATGAATGTGCCGACGGAATAGGCACGGTCATGTGTAAAATAGTAGCAAGAAGGTGGTCCCTAAGGTGTCCTGAATGTATCACCTGTATGCTTCACTGTTACAAGCACGGTCGTTATTCTTGTCAAGGCACGGTCTTAAGAGTCATGAATGTGCCGCGCAACAGGCACGGTCATGTCTGAAATAGTTGCAAGTACGAGATGGGCAGAAACAACGAGAAGAAACGAGGGGCATGGGCATGCAGCTATGAAATGCACTTATACAGCGAGAAGAACAACTAGAGGCACAGGTACGATGCTATGTGATTGCATGGATGTCAATTCGTTCCCGTGATCTATCAAATGTTTTAAGTGACAGTTTGTAAAGGAATGGATGTTTAAGGTGACTGAGCCATAGGGGAAGGCGCTAGGTTTTTAGGAGAAGTGCGGTGCGGTTGACAAAGGTGTATGCTTGTCCTCCACAAAACTACTTGGCATGACGCTATTCTGCGGAGCACCATAGTGAAAAATATGTATACTACTGACGTGCGGAGCTAGCAACGTCACTAAACTATTCTGAAACATACTTCACCATAACCATTCATCCTCCATTGTTAGTCAGCGAATCCTTTTATTATTATCAGAGATAAATAAATTAACCCACGTAAGTGTTTCACTTTCTTTGACAGGTAATTTTCACCACCGTCCTCTTGGACATAATTATATGCTCAGTTACATACCATGACATAACTAAATAACAAAACTGGTGTGTACAGCCTGTTCAAAAAACAGACATAAATTACTGAACTAGGAAGTATAGCCACAGGCAACGTTCTATCAGGAAAGGTCGTTGATTATCATCCGCAGGAGCTTCATGTTTCCCAATGTTGGCCACCGCCTTTCAATCATGACAAGGACAATTGAACCAACCCTTAGCTGAGCTTCCCGGGAAAAATCTGAAAAACAGGTCACCTCCATTCTGCCGTCGGTTCGTATGGAGTACGTTGTGCTCATGCCTATTGCATCATACATCTCTGTTAGGCTGATTCCACCGTTTTGAGGTAGATATCCTAGGTTCATCTTTAGAAGCCTCACAACGGCAGACGGGATTATCTGCAGATTGTACCGATATTACTAGATAAATCAATGTACAAGGACATAAAACATCGAAAATAGCAAACAAAACCATGGCAGTGGATCAAAACTGAAAGTGCTAGTTATCGACTAGAGGGGGGCGGGTGAATAGGCGATTTTTATGAAAGTCTTCAAAACATGATAGTTTCAAAGACAAACAAGAGAAATGAACCTATTGATATGCAGCGGAAGGTAGACTACACTAAGCAAGCCATAGTCAAGTATGTAATGAAGTGAAAGCACGAAGATTAATAGCAGCTAGGAAGTAAAGATCAGGATGGAACATAGTATGAAGCCAAACAATGATAGTAGTCACACAGTGAAGTCAAACAGGTGATGACTTCATGAAGAAAAACTGTAAGTAAAGAGAGGGAGAGGATAGAACCAGTCAATTGGTGAGGATACATGATTTGTTGGACCAGTTCCAGTTGCTATGACAACGGTACGTCTGGTTAGGGAGGCTGAGATTCAACTCAGAAGACCACGTCTTCACCTTATTCCCCTTGAGCTAAGGACACCCAGTCCTCACCCAATCACTCTGGTAAGTATTCAAAGTAGACTTCCAAACCTTCACAGACTTTGTTCACCGGCGATCCACAATGACTCTTGGATGCTTAGAATGCGACGCCTAACCGGCTGGAGGATTCACAGTCCTTAAGTGTAACAAGTCTTCAGGTCATGCGGACAGAAAGACTTTAGTGATGCCTAACACTCTTTGGCTCTGGGTGTTTGGGCTTTGTCCTCACAAGGACTTCTCTCTCTCTCTCTCTCAAAAGCTTCGGAGGTGGGTTGCTCTCAAACGACAAAAGCCGTGCACTAACTCTAAGCCGCCAACCAATTTATGGTGTAGGGGGTGGGATATTTATAGCCACTAGGCAACCCGACCTGATTTGTCGAAATGACCACAGGTCACTAAGGAACCGACACGTGTTCCAACGGTCGATTTCAAACACTGCGCAGCTTGACTTGGGCTACAAGTAAAGCTGACTCATCCAGCTCTGGATAAGATTTTCTCTCATTGTCTTCGCTCGAAGACATAGGATTTGGTTGAGCATCACTTCAGTCACTCTGACTTTGTTCAATGGGACCCCACTTAACAGTATGGTGGTTCCTATGACTCAACAAAGAAGAAAAGGAAACAACGAAACAACTAAGTCTTCGCGCTCCATAGTCTTCACGCAATGTCTTCTCTTGTCATAGTCTTCAATGTGAATATCTTCACATACCACCATTGCCTTCAATGTCTTCATACATTTTTAGGGGTCATCTCCGGTAGGTAAACCGAATCAATGAGGGACTATTACCTGTGTTATCCTGCAATTCTCACAAACACATTAGTCCCTCAACCAGGCTTGTCGTCAATACTCCAAAACCAACTAGGGGTGGCACTAGATGCACTTACAATCTCCCCCTTTTTGGTGATTGATGAAAAACTAGTTGAAGTTTTCAACGGGGATAAAAGTATGTGAAATTGTAAGTATTTCGGTATTGTCTTCATAGGTAGCAAAAGGCTCCCCCTGAAGATGTGCATATAAATAATTTGCTTTTGGAATGCAAATGCACATGGCAGGTTGTACTTGTGGAGATCCTCTTCAACTTATGAAGACAATTCATCATGCATGATTTGATATAACGAAGATAATGATATGCATAATGAAAAATGGACGTCTGCAATATGACTTCGTGCAGGATTTCTCATCACACATGCGGAATTTATCATCGCATCACATAATAGCAAACAAGTAGCAGACGACCATCAAATTTAAGTGTTACTGCTCAAAGAACCAAATGCATCAAAAGCGAGAGTTGTAAACACTAGGCAAAATATAAAGTAACCGCCCATTTGGACCCGCTTGAAGACTATCAACTCATATGCTTCTCCCCTTTTTGTCAGTAAGGACCAAAAAGGTTTGAAGACACAGAGCCTCTACCTGTTCCCAGAAGGAGTAGGAGAAGATGCAGGGTCGGTGTCGGGGTTTGGCGGTGCAGAAGAACTTGGAGCAGTGTCGATACGCGCTGAAGTTGGAGGTGGTGAAATAGCATCATCTTGATCATCTATCACTCTGGCATTCACCGTTGCGGCGGAGGAGGAATAATCGAGTCTTCAAGAGGCGAGTTGACGAAGACAACATTCCTTGGAGGAGTGGAGTCAAACTTGAATCTTTCAGTGAAGCCATCGTCTTGAAGATCTGCTTCAGCACTCAGCAATGTCAAACTCTTCCATGACCTCCGACAGATTTCATGTGTAACAAAGGCATTCTTGGTGGCAAGATTGCGAATGCGATTGACGTCCACCAAGAGGCTTTGCATCTGCCGCTTCAGCCAGTAGTGATGCTTATCCTATTTCTGATGCAGGGCAACGAGAAGGTCTCGGTCATTGAGAACACGAGATCACTTCCGAGGCCTTTTGGGAATAGTGCTTTCAGTGGCTTCAGTTTGAGCACGGTGAGGTAAGCGTGTATTGCCAGCCAAAGGATAAACACGAGTGACTGCCAGGACTCTTTCAATGGGTTGCGTGAAGCTTTGGTGATCAGCGTTGTGAAGATAAATGGTCTCCTTGGCAGGCTCTGGGTATATGGCTTCAACTGACATATCAACCTCTGGCAAAAATATCAGATGGTTGCGAGTAGAGGGCTGATAGTTGACAACTGAATGTAGCTTGATGAGGCGCATGACCCATGGAGCGTAGAACTTCAGTCCAAAGAGGTCAGAGCCTGATGCAGCCAACTGCCTGATAAAGAAGTCTTGAGCATTGAAACTGATGCCATTGAAGATATAAAAGACCAAATTCTTCATTGCTCCTTCAAGTTTTGCTGCTGAAGAATGTCCTTTGACAGGCCATAAAGTTCGCCTTATGATATGATAGATGGTGCGGGGCAGATACTCTAGGTCTTCAACAAAGAATTCTTTTGGGTAATCAGCGTCATGTGGCAAAGGCTTCATCATGCTCAGCATTTGGCTCATGTTGGGCTCTGGCTTCTGAAATATGCTCTCCAAAGCATTGCGGTGAAGCTGACAACCAGGTTCATATAGTTCAGCTGGAGTGGGCAGACCAGTAAGCTCAATAATGTCAAAAGCTTTAGCTTCATGGTGTACGTTGCCTGTCATCCACTCAAGGACCCATATCTTCAGATCCCTGTTGTAGCCGCGAATGTGGAGGGTGGCATAGAATTGCAGCAGAAGCTCTTCATTCCAGTGCTCCTTATCAGTCACAAAATTCAGCAATCCAGCATCACGGAAGCAGTCAAGGGCTTCTTCAAGGCATGGCAGTCCAACAATGGCTTCATAGTCAAGATGCATATGAGGGAAGATGCGCCTTTGATCATAAAGAACACAAGAATAATAACTGCGCTGCTGATAGCTCCAGAACCGATCTGATGAAATCCTTGGCTTGGAATAGGGGTTCTTGGCGCTATCAAAGAAAGTGTTGTGTGCAATGAAGCCATTTGCATTGAAGGACCCTGGTGAAGTGGCAGTACCTGGAAACCTGGGTAATCTTGGCTTTGGCTTCTAGACCCGAGGCATCTGCTCGACATGATAATCAAATTGTGGACCAGCAGCAGGAGGAGGAACCAGAATAGACCATCTGACAGTGACCAGCTGACCATAGTTGTATGCTTGCTCAATAGTATGTGGCCTGGGAGGCGGTACATGAGCAGTGGTAGTGGCAGTGACTTCAGGCTGCAGATTTGCATCAGGTGCTGTTGGGGATATAACTATTTGTGTAAGCCGCCCAGGAGGCGCCGGGTTACGTAAAGAGATTCACCAGACAGAAGCCCAAGTCAAGCATGAAGATGGCGACTCAACAAAGGGCCATAGGCCTGAGCGATTAAGGCCCGTTGTAGTAAACCGCCATAGAGGCATGACTTGTATCATAAGGAAGACTTAACTAGTCACCGAGCGGACATTGTTTATAAGCGGCCGGGACTCTGTAAACCCGCAGGCGTCAACCCGTGTATATAAAGGGATGACCTGTTGGCGGCTTAGAGCAAGAAAACAACCAATCGAGAACCGGGCATAGCGTATCTCACTCCCTGGTCATCGAAACCTCAAGCAACACCAGCCCAACTAGACGTAGGCTTTACCTTCACCGTAATGGGCCGAACTAGTATAAAACCTCTCGTGTCCTCTGTCCCGATAACCCCTTTAAGCTTCCTAGTTGCGATGGCTCCACGACGAAGTCCTTGCAAGAGGACATCTGCTATGACAATTCCACGACAGTGGCGCCCACCGTGGGGCAGCGCCGCAGTGGTTGAGTTCTTGAAGGGCAACCGAAGGATCAAGGGATCGTGATGGGCGGATGACCAAGAGTCGTCGCGGCAAGATCTACATCGACAACGAAGGCTGGGGCCCCGAGGCCGACTCAATTGAGTACGGGTACCGGGTTCCCTTTGGCGGAATCCACGTCTTCATCGGCCAGATTGGTAAGCCGGGGCCAGAGCCGGACAACTGCACCGACCTCATTGAGACGGCTTAGCATGCGAAACCCGCCCGGATTCAACCTACCATGAAGCGTGCCTTTGTGGGCTGTGTTCACGGAGAGGCACTTTCTGAAGGATCTAAGGATGGCGGAGAGACGGCCGTCCCATCAGATGACGATTCGTCCTCCGGTTCAACAGATTCTCTGTATCAGGTCCAAGAGGGCATGCTTGGGGGCTGTTCTGACGACTCTAGAATTCCAGACTTCTATGAGCCGCCAAGCTCGGCAGGAGTCTTCATGGCTGGTACTCAACCCGCCCAAAACTCGACGGCTGCGACAGCAATAATGTCCGGTTCAGAGGCGGCGAGGCGGGGAGGCTCTGCTGGCGCCCGCCCGGCTCAGTCTTGATAGATCTTATGGACAAGTTGACGGCCCTATTAACCACCACGGTTATTCCTGCAAATCCAGATGAGCACAACGCGGAGGTGGCAAAGGTGCGTGAGGAGATAGCCCTGGTCAAGGAGGCCTTGGCGGCTGAGGACACCGAGTTAGCTAGGCTGCGGGCGGCGGCTTTGGATGCCGGGCGCTGCGACTCGGTCGAGGCTTTCCAGCTTAATATGAGTCTGAATGCATCCAATGAGGTGATGAGAAGGAGACATCGAAGACCAGTCCGTCTACCTCCGGTTTCGATCCTCGAATCTTTTCACGACACCCGGAGTGGGTCCTAACAACCATGAAGCCAATCAGTTTATGACACCCAGCTGGAGGGCGGTTCAGCCTCGAGATGGCACCTCCTCACGGGAGTATGGCCCGCCCGATACATACCGACACCGCCGGGCCACTTCTCCAACCCCATGGAGAACTTGATAGCGATATCGGCGCGTCTGGCGGCTCTTCCAGTGGATGGTGATGACCCGACGGCGGGGGAAACCCGGACGGTCAGGGATCTTCTTTAGACGGCCTTGGCACAGCAAGAGACCTATTCTTACAGCAGGGACATGATTCATTCCACTCCTCAGCCTTGGTTAGCACCTCGTCCAAACCGAGTCTCGAGATTCTGATGAGGCACATGGAGTCAGAAGCTTTATCCAGCAATGCCCAACGTCGTAACCAACCCGGTGGCTATAACCCGGTACAGGATCGATTGCGTCAGGAGGATGAACGGCATATGAAGGTCTCCCAGAGTATCCAACAACTTCTATTGGAGCAGGAGTGGCCACTAGAACCGGTGTCGTCCCTTGTCTGGTGCCGGCTCTGCGGGATGTGCGTCTGCCCAAAGATTTCAAGGGACCTCGAAAGGTGCCGAATTACACGGCCGACTTACAGCCAGGGGCATGGATTGAAAGTTACGAGATGGCCATGGAGTTATTGGAGGTCAGCGACGCGGCAATGGCTAAGTATTTCACCATGATGTTAGATGGAACGGCCCGATCTTGGTTGAAAAGTTTGCCTCCCAATTCCATCAGTTCATGGGCGGAGTTAAAGGCCCGATGTATCCAGAACTTCAAGGACATTGAAGCTAACCCGGAGAAGATCAAGGCGATTACCTCTCTGGCTAAACCGGTTTGCATCAATGATGTTCAACGACTGGCGGGTCGCGTTGCTGCTTTAAGCCGATTCATAAGCCGGCTAGGTGAGAAGGCTCTACCGCTGTATCAGATGATGAAGAAAACAGACACTATTATGCAGGTGAGGCTCTTGATGCTGCCTTTGAAGATTTAAAGAGACAATTATGCGAGCCGCGGTTCTCGCGGCTCCAATTGATAAAGAGCCGTTGTTGTTGTATGTTCTGCTAACTCACGTCTGTTAGTGTGGCCATTGTGGTGGAGCGTAAGGAGGCGGCAAGGAGCATCCGGTTCAATGGCGGTTTATTACATCGATGAGGTGCTCATAGAATCCAAGCAAAGGTATACGCATTGGCGAAACTTGTTTATGGGGTGTTCATGGCGAGCTGGAAGCTAAGCGATACTTCTCGGTCATCCTATAAGCGTGGTAAGTTCAGCCCCTTGGGAGACATCATCGAGCAGGGAAGCCACGGGGGCGAGTTTCCAAGTGGGCCATCGAGCTTGGGCCTCACGGTTTGAAGTATATGCCGCGCATAGCTATCAAGTCTCAAGCCCTAGTGGACTTTATCAATGATTGGACGGAGTTGCAGGCACCAGAGGAGAAGCCGGATAACACATATTGGACTATTCACTTTGATGGGTCCAGGCAGTTGGAAGGCTCGGGGGCTGGAGTCATGTTAACTTGCCCCCGAGGTGACAAATTTTTTTATGTGCTCCGGCTTATGTTTCCCTGTACTAACAATGCAGCTGAATACAAGGCTTTACTCCATGGCCTCCGGATGGCCAAATAGATGAATTTGAGCCGGGTAAGATGTTTGGGCGATTCAGACCTCGTCGCTCAACAGGTCTCAGGCACGTGGGACTCCAAGGATCCCCTTATGGCGGCTTATCGTCATGAAGTTGATGCAGTGGCTGGGCACTTCAAAGGTTATCAAGTAGAGCACATTGATCGAAGGAAGAATGAAGCAGCTGATGCTTTAAGCTGGCTGGGGTCTCAGCGTAAGCCGGTGCCGCCTAATACCTTTCTTGACGTTTTGCATAACCCTTCTGTCAGAGTGCCTACGGAGGAAGAGCTTGCCATGTCAAACCCGGAGGCGCAGCTGGTGGCGGCTCTCCACGCCATCCCAGATTGGACGGTCCCATATTTGGCCTATATGACCCGGGGAGAGTTGCCTGAGGACGAGACCTTGGCAAGACAAATCATCAGGCGGTCCAAATCCATGACAATTGTTCATGGCGAGTTGCATCACCGCAGCGTCACTAGGGCGTTTCAACATTGTGTATCACCTACGGAGGGTCAGGAGATACTTCGTGAGATTCATGAAGGAGATTGCAGTCATCATGCCGGTTCAAAGTCTCTGGTAGCCAAGGCTTTTCGTCATGGTTTTTATTGGCCGACGGCTCATGCTGATGCGGAGGATCTGGTCAGTAAATGTGACGGATGTAAAAAATTCTCATGACGAGCTCATGTGTCAGCTCAAGAATTGAGGTTGATTCCAATTACTTGGCCGTTTGCAGTCTGGGGGCTTGACATGGTTGGACCTTTCAAACGGTCTAAGGATAATAAGACACACCAGTTGGTGGCAGTGGATAAGTTCACCAAGTGGGTTGAAGCAGAGCCGGTCAGTAAGTGTGATGCAACCACGGCGGTTTAGTTCATCAAAAAGGTGATCTTTCATTTTGGTTTTCCACACAACATTATAACTGATAATGGTACTAATCTCTCCAAGGGTGCCATGGAGGATTTCTGTCAACAAGAGCACATCCGGCTTGATGTTTCGGCTGTTGCTCACCCCAGTCTAATGGTCAAGCAGAAAGAGCTAATCAAGAGATCTTGAAAGGTATTAAACCCCGGCTCTTAGTTCCCTTACAACGAACTCCGGGTTGTTGGGTGGAGGAGTTACCATCTGTGCTATGGAGCATCAACACAACGCCTAACAGGTCTACTGGTTATACACCTTTCTTCATGGTGTACGGTGCAGAGGCGGTTCTGCCAAGTGATATCCGACATGATTCACCCCGGGTCACGGCTTACGTTGAGGCTGATAATGAAAAAGATCGTCAGGATGCACTTGATTTGTTGGATGAGGAGCGAGACTTGGCAATAGCCCGCTCGGAGATTTACCAGCAAGACCTGCGCCGTTATCACAGCCGCCGGGTTAGAAGCAGAACTTTTCAGGAAGGCGATTTAGTGCTCCCGCTCATCCAGGATCAATCTGATATGCACAAGCCGTCCCCTCCTTGGGAAGGACCTTTTGTGGTCAGCAAGAATCTCAACAATGGGTCATATTACCTCATCGATGTTCGAGAGCACAAAGACTCACGTAAGTCGGAGGAAGAGACCCGCCGGCCGTGGAACATAGCGCATCTCCGGCCCTACTATACATAAGCCACCGGCTCTCAGAGTATATTTGTTTTTTTCCTTTTTAGCAATGTATATATTATATAAAGCAATAAAGCAAGACCTCTTTTCTTTCCATCCTACAAGGTTTATGTATCTTCTTTACCAGGTGGTGGAAACAACCAACATGGGGTGGATCATATCTGAATCCTGTTTTCCCTTTGGTCCGGCTTATGATCATATCTGAATCTAGTCATGGTCACTTGGGGGCTTCCTGTTCAAACATAGGTCGTATTCGAACCAAAGAGAACATAGCTGTCGATACCCAATTGATCGGCATACTGCCAAACCCACTTGGGGGCTTCTTGATGATATTTGAATCATAGCTTAACTTCCTTTGGGTCTGACGTGGATCGTATTTGAACAGCGTCATTAAACAACTCTAATGGTCACTTGGGGGCTTCCTATTCAAACATAGGTCGTATTTGAACCAAAGAGAACACAGCTATCGATACCCACTTGATCGGCATCGCCAAAGCCATTGGGGGCTACATGATCGTATCTGAATCTTAGCTTAACCCCTTTGGAACGGTTCTACTGATCGTATTCGAATCAGAGGCCTTTGAAAATTAGGTTTGCTTTATTCCATAAGGGTAAATAATATTAAGGGCCAAGTAAACATTATATGTGCCAATTTTCAGAAGTTAAGTTTAACTGTCTGCTTTTTGGGATCACGTAAGCCGGCAATGTACGCTTCAGTAAGATAGCAGGTACATTATTATGGTCATGATCATGAACCGGCTGATACTTATGGTGTTTTGGTTCATACTCCAGGTTAATGTTATTTTACATGACCCCGGATGTGGTAAGACGCCAAAGGAATTTTTTGTTTTTTATACACAGGATAAAGCAAAAAGATTTTGGATGTCAAGGAGCAATTCATGTAAGCCAGTAGTAACAATGATAGCGGCTTGTGACATTGTTAAGCACCACAAACATGCCGAAGGCATGACAGAGTTAAGAAGTTTTCTACCCTATTACAAGACTCCCCGAGTCTGAATAATGAAGCATCATTTTTTTTCAAAGACTTAGTGCCAGGCGGGTTTCTCCTTTGGTGGACTTGAAGACTCCGGGTTATCCTTCTCCGCCTCTTCGTCTGCTGTTTTGTCCTGGAAGGTTGATGAGATCCAGTCAATGCCGCTTAAGGCTTCAAATTCCGCTTCATCATCTATTAAACTGGGGTCAACTTCAGGAGCAAAGGTATGCTTACGAGTTGGAGGGATCAGGCTGACGTCATCATAATGCGGAGTTGGAATCCTCCGGTTCTCATTGTCATAACCCGGCTGATACTTCGTAAGATCAATATCATTGCCAATGATGGTGGCCATAGGACGTACGACTCTCACACAGGCGGTGAAGTCTGATTCATTGAATGCAGAGCCGTGCTCCTTCAAGCTAGGATATCCAAGAGCAACATCGGCTAAGTCTAGCTCTGGAACCAACACTTTGGCCCGGCTTAAGGCGGCTATGGCCCCAGCTCTACCAGATGCCCGCCTTAGCTCCTGAATCCGTTGAGGTAACACGGCAAGCCGTTTGAGCACATCCTGCAGGAGATAAGGAGTATCATTTGATAAAGCCACAACGGCCAAAGCACGTTGTGACCCGGTGTACAGCTGTTCCACTATAGTGTACACCGCCTTAAGCTTGATCAGCATATTCTGCTTCAAGTTGGTGCTCCTGGGGCCCGCGTTTATGCATATAAGATTAAGCCGGAGATAATATCTGAAATAGTCATCAAATAAGACCATTTGAGATATCTGGTGCTTTAAGCCGGACAGTTCAGCAGTTGCTTCGGCAAGAGCTGCTTCTGCTGTCTCGGCGCGGGTCACAAGTGAAGTTTTTTCATCCGCCCAGGTTTTCTTCTCCGCGTCAAAATCCTTCTTCAACTTTTCTTGATCAGAGACGCTGAATGAGAATTTGGAGTTGGCTTTTTGAATTTCAGGTTCTTGGGCCGCCAGCCGGGTCTTCAGGCCAGCAATCTCCAATTCAAATTGACTGGTGGAAACCTGCATTGTCGCCGGGTTATAATTAAAGTTATGATTATGCATATTAAAGTCTCAAGCACTTACAGGTAAAGATACTTGACACTTGGGGGCTAATGTATGCTGAAGAAAATTTTACTTCCTAATGTTAGATTATGCATATTAAAGTCTCAAGCACTTTACAAGTAAAGATACTTGACACTTGGGGGCTAATGTGTATCGCTTGTTTTAAGTTGCTATATTCTGGCCGGGTTAAATATCCTTTCTTGTAAACTGGTAAGCAGGTATCTATGTCTATGGCATATTTATTTATAAGCAGTAGACTTGGGGGCTGGTACAGTAAGTAAGATTCGGGAGGGAATAATATAAATTATACCTCAGATTTATGTTGTATTTGTTTCACCATGTCAATTTCTAGGTCATGGCTGATGTGCACTTGATTCAGATAGCCTGAGACTATATCGCCAATGCTTAAGTGAGCATAATCAGCGATGTCCTGTTTGGTCTTCCGGCTTTTGACAAGTTCTTCCTTGGCAGTACATCTGGCAAGGACAGTAGTCTGCCCCGGTTCAATATACTGGCTTTTCAAGATTTCAACTTCCGGCTCCGCCATCCTGACCGGGCTAGGAATTTCTGGTTTATCGGAGCTGTTAAGAGTGTCTTCGGCAGGCGGGTCGGAAGATGGCGTCGGAATTTCATAGGCCGGCTCAGGAGGAGGTTGATGAGTAGAAGCATCAGGGGCAGCGGTTCCGGTTTCCGGCCCCGTTGCTACCGGGTCTTCGATCGGCTTATTCTTTTTTGCCCTCTTCTGGGTTTCACCGCTGCTCGTGGACAAAACAAAGGGATGAGTACAAAATATCGTAAGGCAAAGCATGAGGATAACAAAGGTATATTACCCAGGGGCAGTCTTGAAGGCCGGCATGTTGGATTGCATAGACTCGCCAGAGGAAGGAGAGGTATCCTGATAATTGGAGTCAGATGAATTGAGAGGTTGATGAATTAAACCCGCCAAAGGATAAACAGAACGCAAAGCGGAGATGACCTCAGTTCGACGCTTCCTGCTCACGTCGGGTAAGCCGGAAGAGAGCTCTACATCCTTACTTGTCCGGGTTTGCCTCCGGTTCTCAAGCTGTTGTTGCTTCAAAAGAAATTGAGGATCTTGATAAGCTAGAGGATGTGAAAATCTTACTTTCCGGGTCACCCGCCGGGTTTTGTGCTTTGGCAAAGGCTCTGAGTCGGAGGAGATCATAGTTACCTCTTCATCAGGAGCTTGGCTGTTCCCAGTATCCTCCTGAAAGGCAGAAATATCAATAAAATAGTGACAAAGGAGTTAAGAGAATAAGGCATTACCTCTTCCTCGTCTGAAGAAGAGTCATCCAATTTGAACAATTCAGAGGCGCTGGGTTTCTTCTTTTTTGAAGTTCCCGTCTTGTTGTTTTTCCTTTCGTTTTTCTTGGCTGCTCTAGCTTGTTGGGCGGCCTCGTGGTCATATCCGACTTTCCAGAAATCATCACCGGCCTGTGGAAAAGATAAGGAATTATAAGTACAAAAGAGGTAAACATGTTAAAGAGTATTTATTAAGATTGCTAACTTACTGCAGGGGCCGGGTTCTTTTTGCAGAAGGGAAGTAACCCGAAAGCATTGCTGATAATAGTACCCTCCTTCAGCAGTGACTGTGTTGTAGCATCTGCCACATCATCTGGTAGGTCGTCAGAACTGTGGCGCATTGGGTCGTTCTTTTCGCCTATATAGGTACACATTAAGCCAGAGCGACGGCTTAATGGGAGTATTCGCCAAGTGATCCAGACCCGGACCAGGTCGATGCCATTTAAACCATTTCCCAGAAGAGCTTTAATCTTCTTGATGGTGGGGTTAAGCGGCAGACGTTCAACAGCGGTCAGTTTATCCGCCAGCGGATGGTTGGACTCAAAGCGCGCGAAGCGAAAGCGAGCGAGAGGCTTCTCATCGGCGGAGAAGTATCTGACGGTAGAACCATGTCTGGTTCCAATATTTGGGGTGACTCGGCAGCTCAGCATAAGGAAACAGGCAGTCTCTCCGTCGCTGGATCGAGATACCGCCAAGTTCAAGACTAGGCCCGTTGGCACGTTCATTTTTCCGGTTCAAGTAAAAAAGTTCTCTGAACAAAAGTAGACTTGGCTCTTCTCTCAGGTACACCTTGCAGAAAACTTGAAAATTGCAAAGATTTGACACGGAATTGGGTCCAATGTCTTGAGGTCTAAGATCAAAGAAATTCAGAACCTCTCTGAAGAACTTTGACCCGGGAGGAGCAAATCCCCAGCTCATGTGATCCTTGAAAACTATCACCTCCCCTTCTTTGGGTTGAGGCTTCTCTTCAGATGGGTCAGAACAGCGATAAGACATGACCTCCTTTTTGGCAGATGGCGGACTTCACAAACTCAGCCGGTTTGCTCTTAGTAGCTGTGGATGGGACCCGATTGCGAGTTCTGAGGAGCTTTGGTCGACTTAGGCGCCATGACAACAGTTGGCCTATTACAAAATAAGAAGTTCGATTTAAATTTTAACCCGGAGAAAATATCCAAATTACGAAGGTAGCGGTTTAAAGGGGCCTAATGACATAAGGATAACTGGGCAACACTATTTAAGCCGCTACAAGCATTAACAACAGTTCAAAAGTTTTAAAGACACGAGAAGGCGCCAAGGTTCCTGAGATCGGTGGTATGCGTTTAAACCGGATACAGGACGATTATGTTAAAGGTTTAACAGAAGAAGTTTTCGGGGTGATAAAAACAGGTTTCATAATCTTCTGCTATGATTTGAGATCAAAGGTCTATGCTGATAAGAAAGTTTTCTAGACCTAAAAACCGACGCAGATGTGTTCATAGGCTCGAATAAGGTTTTCATACAGAGAAATCGATATGTTTTGTATCCAAGACAAGTGCAAAAACAACTACCGCGGCTATTTTATATCATTCTCAGATCGGAGGAGGTATCTAGGAGAAAAACTAACAAGGAGATGGCTCCGATGGTGATGAACTCCGATGAACTCGAGGAAGCTCTAATGCAGATCTAGGCAAGGAAGGGAAGGGAACTTACGGATCTGGAGGAGCTGTGGAGGTTCACCGATGTTTTCTGGTCCGATTCAGGTTGATGCGGCGGCCTGGGTCGGTGAAGACAAGAAGCTTGACAGTGGCGTTGACGGAGCTCGAGAGGAGGCAAGCAGAAGAAGATGACTGGAAGGGTGAAGATGAAACCTAGGTCGCGCCTATTTATAAGGAGAGCATAACTGAGACGGTGTGGGAAACGAGGAGATAAGAATTATTATCCAGCGGCCCCGACGCCACAATTTCCGGAACGGTCAATAAAGACAGAGATCCGTTGGCGTCTGGCGGAATAAAAGGAAAGATAGCGTCATGGCGGGTTAACACGGATCGAGAGAATGGCGTCACGGCGGCTTAAATAAAGTCTTTTACGCGATCGAAGGCGAGGATTTATGTTTTAAGATATTTTAAGATTGACATGAACAGGTTCAAATCAATCTGGGGCCTAATGTTGGGGATATAACTATTTGTGTAAGCCGCCCAGGAGGGGCCGGGTTACGTAAAGAGATTCACCAGACAGAATCCCAAGTCCAAGCATGAAGATGGCGACTCAACAAAGGGCCATAGGCCCACAGGAAATTTAAGGCCCGTTGTAGTAAACCGCCATAGAGGCATGGCTTGTATCATAAGGTAGACTTAACTAGTCACCGAGCCGAACATTGTTTATAAGCCGGCCTGGACTCTGTAGGCCACAGGGCGTCAACCCGTGTATATAAGGGGATGACCTGTTGGCGGCTTAGGGCAAGAAAACAACCAATCGAGAACCGGGCATAGCGTATCTCGCTCCCTGGTCATCGAAACCTCAAGCAATACCAACCCAACTAGACGTAGGCTTTACCTTCACCGTAAGGGGACGAACTAGTATAAAACCTCTCGTGTCCTCTGTCCCGATAACCCCTTTAAGCTTCCTAGTTGCGATGGCTCCACGACTAAGTCCTTGCAAGAGGACATCTGCCGTGACAATTCCACGACAAGTGCAGCAATGACTTCATGTGCTATCACTTCGGGCACCACATTGACTTCAGGCTCCACATTAGCTTCAGCCATGACAACGTCATTGGCTTCAGTGTTGGTGTTGGTGGTTTCCTCAATGTTGTTAACCTCCACTTGAGTAGCTGGAGGGTCAGACACGTTCTCCTCGAGAACAACTTGGTTGGTTGGGGTTGTAGCAACATGTTCTTCTTCTTCTCTTGGTTCTTCTTGGTTATCGGCTGATGCAGCCGGAATATCTTCAGCCAGGTTGGCTTCAGTCTCGGGGTTGTTCACAGTTGGAGAGGCTTCAGGAAAGACTTGGCGTGAGACGGATTGGTGCTCTTCTCCTTATGGAACACTTGAAAGAGTGACTTGTGGCCTTGGTCCTTTGCGAAGCCTGCGGAACGCTGGCGACGCTTGTGGAGATGGAGTTGGTTGGGCCACAAAGTCTTCATCTTCAATCACCGGAGTGGTGACTTGAGTTGGGGGAGTAACTGGTGTTTCTGCTTGACAGGGGGATTCTTGTGGGTGATCAGCCCATGAGTCATCCTGAGCAATTGGTGTCAATGGACGACCAATGCTGATGAGTTCGCTGTTCGTGAGAACATGCGATGATACCACATTGTGCTCGATCTGAGGAAGAACTTCATCATCGTCAACATTGTCTTGATGACCAATGTCTTCAGCTGCGACGAGGTCAACAGCTGGAATGTCTTCAGCTTCAGGAGCCTCTGGGGAAGCAGGCTCATGAACTATCAAACGACGTTCTTGTTGTGCAGATGGAGGACGAGCAACAGAAATTGGCTCAACGACAAGGGGCTCTGTGGGAGCAGCCCGATCTCTCTTCTTGGTCTTGCGCTTCTTGGTGGGTGGAGCATCATCAGTGGTGTTCTTGGTCTTGCGCCTTCTAGCTTTGGCTTCAGCTGCCCTTATCTTCTGAAGCTCTGAAGCCACTGTGGGGATCTTAGGCTTCACGCCTGTCATACTGGCTGGGAAGACAATGCGAGGTTCTTCCCACCTGGATTGTTCAGCTTGCTTCATAGACGGCTTCTTCTTCTGCTTGGCAGCCATCTTAGGGTCGATGCCAGGACGCCCAAGTGCCTTGCGCTTCTCAGCTTCGTTGTAAGCTTGAACACACTTGGCAGCGAGAATCTTCATGCGCTCACGAGAACCTTTGGCTTCTTCACGTTTCTTGTGAAACGCTTCCTTGAGCTCATGCAGCATGACCTTGAAGTTTTGGACGTCTGTCTGCTCGAGCTTGGCCATGTGCTTCTTGGCTGAGCCTTTTCATAATCGATCTTATGCTTCAGCTCAACAATTTTCTGAGCAAGAGCCAGCTCAGGAGCAATGGCTCCATGGAAGGAGACGCTTAGGCCAATGGGAAGTTGCAGATCGTCAAAGCTGAGATTGGGGGTGTCAAACCACTCATCAATGAAGTTGTTCAATACTTCCACATCAAAGAGAGGCAAATCATTGAAGATTTCCGCCTCTTGCTTGCTCTTTATCAGCTGCTCAAGAGCGTCATCAGCAAGATCGTCGTCACTTGACAGATCAATGGCGTCATTTTCATTCCTCAGAACAGCAGCAGGGGTCAAAGCTGGACAAGTGGTGTGTATAGGCTTCTTTTTCTTCTTCTCAGACTTGGAGATGCGTGAGAGATCTTGGATCGCACACTTAGTGCAGGAGGAGGCGATGGGCTGAGGCTTCGCTCGCCAAGCTTTTGGTGCAGTGGAAGGCTTCGAAGCCTTGGGTTTCTTCAGCTTCTTTGGCTTCGGTGGTGCAGGCGCTTCGTCAGAATCAGCGTGGTCAGCAGGTTCATCCACGGCTGTCCCTTGAACCATAATATGAATGATGAGACCACCTAGGTTGTAGAAGGCCCCAACAAGATTGGGTTCAACTTCACGTGTGCCATCGGCACGAGGAGCAGAGGGACCGGGGTTGAAGTCTAATCCCCGCGACTTCTTGTTTTCTTTGGCCGAGTTCTTGGCAAACTAGAAGTTGCACTTGAATAGATTGTCGTCACGACACCATAGCAATGAAGATGGGTCGACATCTACAGGCTGTGGTCCATGGACCATGCAAGGGTAGAAGCCTTGTTTAATGGCTTCAGCTCTGGACCTGGGTGGAAGATTTTTGTACAAGATGTCTCCCCAGGGTCGCTTGATGGCATTCTTCTGAGTATATTCCTGGATCACGAACCTTTACTTGTACCATTGTTCTGCCCAATATCTCCGAATCCATTGGATGCAGGTTTTCACTGATTGTAGTCCTCCTCTTGATCTGTCTTGTACAGCTCATAGAGGACAGGAGGCAAATCTCTTGATGTATTCCCGCAGCGCTGTCTGCCACCCTTCCTTGCAGACTTCTCTGTCGCCATGAGGTTCAGACTGAATGGCTTCAACACTGTCAAAGGCTTCCGTCTGCTGGTCAGACAGGAACTTGCTTCGGGACAGTTGATGTGATGCTGTAAGAATCTTGCAAATGAATGCAGACTATGAGAACCAAGGGATTCTCCCACGGACATGTACCTGTGACAGCATTAGAGATGCGAGGGAAGGGTAAGAGGTCATATGCATTCTCAGAAGATTTTGAAGATAAATCAGTTTAGAAGACATTGACCTCATAGCGCGAAGACATTCACTTATATGTTGAGAGTTGGTTCCAGATTTGTACGAATCCAAGAATAAGTACAAGTGAGGAATCTAACTATGTGTGAAGCATAAGTGAATATACTAGGCACCATATAAGATGCAGACAGGATAGATCCAAATTTGTGGAGGCAGAAACCACTTGTGGTAGAAAGGATGAATCTATAGGATCAAAAGGACGGTAAAAAGAGGCTTTTAATTTACCACACGATGAACTGCTAGACGGAGTAGAAGATGAGGCCGAGCAGTTCGATCTTCCGTGCCCTAACTTGGCGACGGAGGACACCTACGGCAGCGGTGGAGAAGAAGATGTCCGCAGCCGGCGTGAAGATGGCATCGGAGAGGTCGCGGTAGCTAAGCGCTTCGTCGCCGACGTCGTCGAGAGCTAGCGGTGGCTCTAGGGTTTGTCGAGGTGGAGAGGTGGAAGAAAGATTTTGACCGCGATTGGGTGTGTATTTATAGGGAAAGGGAAGGCACAGCGCAATTACACAGGTGCCCCTGGTGGTTCACATCTGAGGGACACGTGGCGAACATGCAACACATTGGGAGTTGTCCCACGTTCCCACGCCCGCCTGGACTTTCGTATGGTCGTTCCGGCTTCTCCAGGTTTCAGGCAATAAGAATTGAACATTAAAACATGTTTAATGTTTGTCTCTATATCTTCTGCTGACAAGGACGCAGAGAAGACATTCGACAGTTTCAACAGAATGCATATGATTTGGATAGATAGAGTTTGAGGTAGAAAGCATAGAGAGGTTAGGGTCCGATCACATTCACTTAGTTCAAAAGATTCAAACAAGAAGACATAGCTATAAGTGAATGTTGTAGAGGACAGAACACAAATATATGTACATATTAGAATACAACCAAATCAACATAGTGAAAATAATCATGAAGACATGTTGAAATTGAAGACAAACCAAATGCGAAGACATAAAAAAATGTAACACCATGAGAAAAACACTTCAAACAGAAGAATTTGGTGGTGGCGTTACCCACATATAGGAAGTATTAGACCCAGACACGGCGCACAATTACCGTGGCGCTCCAAAGTCAAATTCCGCGTTAATGTATTCACACTTAGAATGCAAGTCTTCATTGATTGAAGATATACTTTACTTCGTGTGTTGCACATCTAAGTCATCAACATGCATAAGTGTTAGGATGTGTGCCTGATCACAGGACATTTGAGGATTCCAAGATATTTAGCTCACACCGCAACTTGCAAAACCTTTTCTCATCCAAGGGCTTTGTGAAGATATCATCGATTGCTCTTGGTGATGACGTGCATGATATCAATATCTTCCTTCATGACATGATCTCTGAGAAAGTGATGACGAATTTCAATGTGCTTTGTCTTCGAGTGCTGAACTGGGTTGTTGGCAATCTTGATGGCGCTTTCATTGTCGCGGTAGAGTGGTACTTGTTTCAGATGGATGCCATAGTCCTTGAGTGTTTGCTTCATCCATAGAAGCTGAGCGCAGCAAGATCCAACAGCAATGTATTCAGATTCAGCAGTGGAGAGAGATACACAGTTCTGCATCTTTGAAGACCAACAGACAAGTGATCGTCCCAGAAAGTGACATGTGCCTGATGTAGACTTGCGATCCACCTTGTCACCAGCATAATCAGCATCCGAGAATCCAACTAGATCAAATTCTGAGCCCTTTGGATACCATTATCCTAATGTTGGGGGTGTAAGCCAAATATCGAAGAATTCGCTTCACGGCTAAGTGATGTGATTCCTTTGGTGCCGCTTGGAATCGAGGACACATGCAAACACTAAGCATAATATCTGGCCTAGATGCACATAAATAAAGTAAAGAACCAATCATGGAGTGGTATACCTTTTGATCAAACTCTTTACCATTGGCGTCAGGACCCAGATGACTCTTGGTTGGCATTGGTGCCGTGTAACCTTTGCAGTCTTGCATTCCAAACTTCTTCAGGCAATCTTTGAGGTATTTCTCTTGAGATATGAAGATGCCATTGATTTGCTGACGAATTTGAAGACCAAGGAAGAACTTCAGCTCACCCATCATGGACATCTGATATTGCTCTTGCATTATGTGTCCAAACTCATCACTGTATTTCTGGTTGGTGCAGCCGAAGATAATGTCATCCACATATATTTGGCACACAAACAGTTCACCATTATATGTCTTCGTGAAGAGTGTGGGATCCAGGGAACCAGGTTTGAAGCCTTTGCTCTTCAGGAAGTCTTTGAGTGTGTCATACCAAGCGCGAGGGGCTTGTTTGAGGCCATACAGTGCCTTGTTTAGCTTGTACACCATATCAGGATGTTTTGGATCTTCAAAGCCGGGAGGTTGTGCAACATACACTTCTTCTTCAATCTTGCCGTTGAGAAATGCACTCTTCACATCCATTTGATACAACAAGATGTTGTGATGGTTTGCATAGGCTAGCAATATGCGAATAGCTTCAAGTCTAGCCACAGGAGCAAATGTTTCATCGAAGTCAATCCCTTCAACTTGAGTGTATCCTTGAGCAACGAGACAAGCCTTGTTTCTGACAACTTGACCATGCTCATCTTGTTTGTTGCGATATATCCATTTTGTGCCTATTATGTTGTGCTTGCGGGGATCGGGACGCTTGACAAGTTCCCAGACATTGTTCAGCTTGAACTGTTGAAGCTCTTCTTGCATAGCTTGACTCTATTCAGGTTCCATGAAGGCTTTAGCAACTTTCTAGGGTTCAGATATTGAGACAAAAGCAAAGTGCCCACAGAAATTTGCTAGCTGTGTTGCTGTTGAACGAGTGAGTGGACCAGGCGCATTGATGCTATCTATTATCTTCTCAATCTATACTTCATTTGCAACACGAGGATGAACCGGACAAAGATTTTGCTCTCGCTGATCATTGTCGTTGTTAGGAGAATTGTCTTCAGGCTGAGCATTGTCTTCAGGTTGATTAGGTGCGGAAATGATAAGTTCCTCTTCAGGCTGTGCTTCAGACGGTATGATTTCTCCAATTCCCATTAGCTTGATGGGTTCATTGGGCGAAACTTCATCTAGCACATTTGGCAGGTGCTCTCTTTGCGAGCCGTTAGTCTCATCGAACCGCACATCCACAGTTTCAACCACTTTATAGTGAAAGAGATTGAAGACTCTGTAGGAGTGTGAATCCATTCCGTAACCGAGCATAAAACCTTCATGTGCTTTCGGTGCAAATTTTGAAGTGTGATGTGGATCCTTGATCCAGCACCTAGCACCAAATACTCTGAAGTAACTGACATTTGGCTTCTTACCAGTGAGTAGTTCATAGGATGTTTTCTTCAGAAGCTTGTGAAGATAAACACGGTTGATGACATGGCATGCAGTATCAATAGCTTCAGGCCAGAACTTGCTTGGTGTCTTGTATTCATCGAGCATCGTCTGAGTCATCTCAATGAGTGTTCTGTTCTTGCACTCCATGATGCCATTCTGCTGTGGTGTGTATGGAGCTGAGAACTCATGAGTGATGCCTAATGTATCCAAGTAAAGATCGAGGCCAGTGTTCTTGAACTTTGTGCCATTGTCACTCCTGATGTGCTTGATCTTGACGCCATAGTTCTTCATGGCACGGTTGGCGAAGCGTCTGAAGACATCCTGCACTTCAGTCTTGTAGAGAATTATGTGCACCCATGTATATCTTGAATAATCATCAACAATGACGAAGCCATAGAGACAAGCAGTAGTAGTGAGAGTAGAGTAGTGAGTAGGGCCAAATAAGTCCATGTGTAGCAGCTCGAAGGGTTGAGATGTCCTCATGATTGTCTTCAGGGGATGCTTGGCCCTAGTCATCTTTCCAGCTTCGCAGGCACCGCACAAGTGGTCCTTCTTGAACTTGACGCCCTCGATTCATATGACATGCTTCTTCTTTGCGAGAGAGTGTAAGTTCCTCATGCCAGCATGCCCTAGCCTCCGATGCCAGAGCCAGCACTCTGAAGCTTTTGCAAGAAGACACGCGGCAAGCTGTGGCCCTGCTGAGAAATCTACCATGTACAGATCATCTTTCCGGTACCCTTCAAAGACTAGAGACTTGTCAGATTCCATTAGTACAAGGCAACAATATTTTCCAAATATCACAATCATGTTCAAGTCACAAAGATTGAGACAGACATTAAGTTGAAACCAAGGGATTCAACAAGCATAACTTTATCCATGTGCTGATCCTTTGAGATTGCAACTCTACCTAGACCCAATACCTTGCTTTTAATAGTGTCAGCAAACGTGATGTGACTCTTGTCAGATGGACGTAAGGTTGAGTCCATGAGAAGACTTCGATCACCAGTCATATGATTAGTGCATCTGCTGTCAATAATCCATTCTGAAGCATGAGGTGTCATACCCTACAGTACAGTTAGGGGGATAGGCTTCACAAAGAGTATTGTGAAGCATAAACATTTCACGGGAAAGAGGATTATCAAAGCTCAGATCAAGATTAGGACTGATAGGATGATTGGCAAACGATTCAGGAACAAAATACATAGTGAGACCATTTGGGCATTTGATCTTGCGCCCTACAAGATGTTTTAGGTCCCCAGCAATAGCATCAGACGCCTTTGATTTCCGGCTGGAGACCTTTCCCTGCAAAAGAAGGTTAATTCTTCTTAACCACCCACATCTTCAGGGGTGGCTTAGAAGCAATGAGTCTAAGTGCAGCATCTGAGAACTTCGGCTTTGGAGCCCTAGCAAATAGCCTTGCAGGAGATGAATGATACTAATATGAATAAGCAGAAAAGTTCTTAGTTTTATGAACATAGCGGTTTGAAGAAACATGCTCATATTCATAAGTCTGAGTATGATTTCCCGGCAAAACATTGGCGTTAGGGTGACTCAGGTGAGTCCTCTGTCTGTATGAAGCCTTTGGACCATATGACGCCTTTGGTCTAGGATTTGTCTTCTTCCCAGGTGGTGTCATGATGACATTCACAGGAAGATTCTCAAGACAACTTTTGGGAACCCATATCTTCTTCATAGGTGGCCCATTCCTCAGCTTAGTACCAATATACCGCAAACACTTCACCATTCGATTCTTAAGCAGTTTATAGTTTGCATCAAAGGATTCATCAATGGTAATAGGGTTAGCACAAGTGAAGCAGATAAGGTGGATGGATCCATGAAGGTCCCTTTGCAAACAACCCATGTGGTTTTGGGGGTCGCTCTCGGGCTTCCGAGAGGAGCCATCAACATTCATTTTCCTCTCGAACCCAACACCCTCTTTCCTAGGGTTTTGGTCCGAATATGCTTTTTGAGGACATCGCACAATGTAAGATGCCCTTTGAGACTTTTGTACATCCCTGTTTCAAGCAATGTCTTCAACCTAGCATTTCATCAGCAATAGTAGTGGTATCCTCAGCAGAGGGGTTAGTTACCACATCAACAATTGAAGATATTGCAACAGTAGCAGCAGTAGAACATTCAGCAGCAGAAGTAGTGTTATCACGCTCAAGGCATTTTAGGCATGGTGGTTCAAATCCTTCCTGAGTGGAACTGATCTGTTGAGCGCGAAGTGATTCATTCTCTTTTTGAAGATCTTCAGGAGCCGCTCTCAATTTCTCAAGCTCTTGCTTCCTTTGAAGATAATCATAGGAGAGCTTTTCATGAGTGGTTGAGAGCGTTTCATGACGACTTTCAAGTTCTTGGTACTTAACATGAAGATTTTTTATTTCTTCAATTAAGGACTGAGAACGGGTCATTTCAGCGTCCAACAGGTCATCGCTTTTGTCTAACAGTTTTTGAGTATGTTCCATAGCTTTCTGTTGTTCAGTTGCAATTTTAGCAAGTGTTTTGTAGCTGGGTTTGGATTCACAATCAGAGTCATCTTCACTTGATGTTTGAAAGTAAGCATCGCGTGATTTTACCTTGGCACCACGTGCCATGAAGCAGTAGGTGGGAGCAAAGTCGTCCTTGTCATTAGCTTCAGCATTGGTGACGGGGCCATTGTCTTCAGTATTGAAGATGGACTTGGCAACGTAGGCTTGTAGCTTGAGCCAGACTTGCAACGCCAGGGTTGGACTCCTCCTCAGACTCCACCTCCGCCTCCTCAGAAGCAGACTCCTCCTCTGAATCCATTTCCTTGCCAACAAAAGCACGAGCCTTGCCAGATGATCTCTTCTTATGAGATGAAGACTTGGATGAGGACTTGGAAGAAGACTTTAAGGATTTCTTCTTCTTCTTGTCATCAGAATCATATTCCTTACTCTTCTTCTTCTTCTTCTTCTTGTGCTCATTGTCCCACTGTGGACACTTAGAGATGTAGTGTCCAGGTTTCTTGCACTTGTGACATGTTCTCTTCTTGTAGTCATGAGTGGAAGCTTCATCATTTCTTGAGCTGGATCGTGAAGACTTTCTGAAGCCCTTCTTCTTAGTGAACTTCTGGAACTTCTTCACAAGCATAGCAAGTTCCTTTCCAATGTCTTCAGGATCATCAGAAATGCAGTCAGATTCTTCTTCAGATGAGGAAACAACTTTTGCCTTCAAAGCACGAGTTCGGCCGTAGTGGGGACCATAGATATCTCTTTACTCACATAGCTGGAACTCATGTGTGTTGAGCCTCTCAAGTATATCAGACGGATCGAGTGTCTTTAAGTCAAGGCGTTCTTGTATCATCAGGGCAAAGGTGTCGAACGAGCTATCAAGTGATCTCAGTAGTGTCTTGACGATTTCATGCTTGGTGATCTCACTAGCGCCGAGAGCACGAAGCTCATTTGTGATGTCAGTGAGGCGATCAAACTTGAACCGGACATTCTCATTGTCGTTTCTCTTAAAGCGGTTGAAGAGGTTGCGAAGAACATTGATCCTTTGATCTCTCTGGGTTGAGACGCCTTCGTTGACCTTGGAGAGCCAGTCCCAGACTAGCTTCGACATTTCCAGAGCACTCACACGGCCATACTGTCCTCTGGTCAGATGACCACAGATGATGTTCTTGGTAGTAGAATCAAGTTGAATGAACTTCTTGACATCAGCAGGGGTGACACCTTCACCACTCTTGGGAACGCCATTCTTGACAACATACCAGAGGTCGACATCAATAGCTTCAAGATGCATGCGCATATTATTCTTCCAGTAGGGATATTCAGTTCCATCGAAGACGGGGCAAGCAGCGGAAACTTTGATTATCCCTGCAGTCGACATAGCTAAAACTCCGGTGGTTAAATCGAATCACACGTAACAAGGAGTACCTTGCTCTGATACCAATTGAAAGTGCTAGTTATCGACTAGAGGGGGGTGAATAGGCGATTTTTATGAAAGTCTTCAAAACATGATAGTTTCGAAGACAAACAAGAGAAATGAACCTATTGATATGCAGCGGGAGGTAGACTACACTAAGCAAGCCATAGTCAAGTATGTAATGAAGTGAAAGCACGAAGACTAATAGCAGCTAGGAAGTAAAGATCAGGATGGAAGATACTATGAAGCCAAACAATGATAGTAGTCACACAGTGAAGTCAAACAGGTAGTGCAAGCAGGCGATGACTTCACGAAGACAAACTGTAAGTAAAGAGAGGGAGAGGACAGAACCAGTCACTTGGTGAGGACACAGGATTTGTTGGAACAGTTCCAGTTGCTATGACAACTGTACGTCTGGTTAGGGAGGCTGAGATTCAACTCAGAAGACCACGTCTTCACCTTATTCCCCTTGAGCTAAGGACACCCAGTCCTCGCCCAATCACTCTGGTAAGTCTTCAAGGTAGACTTCCAAACCTTCACAGACTTCGTTCACCGGCGATCCACAATGCCTCTTGGATGCTCAGAATGCGACGCCTAACCGGCTGGAGGATTCACAGTCCTCAAGTGTAACAAGTCTTGAGTCACGCGATGTAAAGACTTGATGATGCCTAACATTCTTTGGCTCTGGGTGTTTGGGCTTTGTCCTCGCAAGGATTTCTCTCTCTCTTAAAAGCTTCAGAGGTGGGTAGCTCTCAAACGACAAAGCCATCCACTAACTCTGAGCCGCCAACCAATTTATGGTGTAGGGGGTGGGCTATTTATAGCCACTAGGCAACCCAACCTGATTTGTCCGAAATGACCCTGGGTCACTAAGGAACTGACACGTGTTCCAACGGTCTGATTTCAAACACACGTGGCAGCTTGACTTGGGCTACAAGTAAAGCTGACTCATCCAGCTCTGGATAAGATTTGCTCTCATTGTCTTCGCTCAAAGACATAGGATTTGGTTGAGCATCACTTCAGTCACTCTGACTTTGTTCACTGGGACCCCACTTAACAGTACGGTGGTTCCTATGACTCAAACAAAGAAGAAAAGGAAACAACGAAACAACTAAGTCTTCGCGCTCCATAGTCTTCGCGCTCCATAGTCTTCACGCAATGTCTTCTCTTGTCATAGTATTCAATGTGAATATCTTCACATACCACCATTGCCTTCAATGTCTTCATACATTTTTAGGGGTCATCTCCGGTAGGCAAACCGAATCAATGAGGGACTATTACCTGTGTTATCCTGCAATTCTCACAAACACATTAGTCCCTCAACCAGGTTTGTCGTCAATACTCCAAAACCAACTAGGGGTGGCACTAGATGCACTTACAAAAACAAATAATCAATGACTAACCAGACGACCATTTATGACATTGGTGACGTTTAGACGCTGCACAAAGGGTATGGTGGGGAAGTCGTCAGACTCAAACACATAGTATATCATCTGTCCAAATTGTTTGTATGAGAGGTTTACGCCTCGACCGAACACTGTTTTCCCACTGTACTCCCTCTCCGAGTCATTTAGAAAATCAAGAGCTGCATAAAAAAAACTCATTTTCAAACAAATTTGTTTAAATAGATGAATTCGTATTTAAGTTTAAAAGGAATGGTTAAATTCAGTGCATGTGATCAAGTTGGGATGATAATCAACAGAATTGCATAAAATGTATTCAAAATAACTTTGACTATAAGTATGACATTCATTTAGTGGACAGGGGTAGGAGCATCAAAGTATGCTGATAAAAGTAGTTTATAAAACATGATGGAAGTTGGTGCACCTACCTAGTGATGGTTTGGGGAGGGGTCTGTGACCTCCTCGAGAATCACTGAGTCTCAGATCTATCTCAATGGACAGACTCCCAGTATCCAAGCTTATGATGATTAGATCTCGATAATGAAGATCGTAGTCACTAATTAACTTTTCCCAGCCAGGTCCATGAATTTTAGACCGGTTAGGTTCATTGGTGATGCAGATCTCATATGACAGATCCTCGTTGGTGATCAGTACTGCACAAGAAAAAAAATCTTACGAGGCATGTATAACCAAGACAGATAGCGCTTATCATATATGTACCAATTGTTTTCAACATGTTGCTATTTGATAAAACAAGGTACATCAAAAATTGAAAACATATCATTAAATGCTTAAATCTAGGCATTCCATTCCAACAATATGGTATAAACTTTTATTTCCTCCATCAGAAAGATACACTAGTTGGTAGTAACTGATGGGCAGCATGGGGTGGCAAACATTTCTCCTTACCAGGCATGTCCTGAAGCATCGAGGAAGATGCATTGTTATCGCGTTGTGAAGAACGCCTGACTCCAATCCAGGGCAACCGAAGTTGGTACATATATCACAGCACATGGTTTCCCCTGGAATACATTGCAAAACAACGGTTATATGAAATTCTCAACACAAGGAAAATTTTATTATCTTGAAAAACTATTCAGCTAAACCGACATTTTTACATAAATAGTCGTTCACAAGCAATTTCCTAAAAAGACATGTGCACATCTTTTGATTATAAGGTGAACAGTAGATATGGGATATGTAATAATAGAGGAAATATGAATTTAATTAAATCAGTATTTTATTTTCCAAAAATGGTTGCTTAATTCATCACAATTCAGTATTGACTATTTTTAGAGCAGTTCACAATCTTGGTTGTCAATGTCAATCAGTGAAAGGATTTATGCTGCTTGGTTTTAAAAGCAGCTTTAGCAAATGTATATTGCAAGACAAGACAGGCAAAAAGGAGAAACAATAGTCTATCATCAGGCGGCTCAAAGGAGTGTTTGTAACATTAAAATCATATGTAAATTCGTCAGAGCTGCACCCAGCAACAACGTCATCCGCAACCATACGCCACCGTCTCCGACGCCAACCACCGGAACATGTGTGGCTAGGTGGTATTTGAAACGGGTGATCCATCAACGTTAACCTTGCCTCCAACGTACAAGACCCCAAACGCTATCCTCAAGCACAGACGCCGACTCCCAGTCAACAGCACCCCAAACGCCGACCTCCAGCACCCTGTGGCCGATTAAGCAATAGAGCTCAACGTCTCGGACTTCCGACCACCGCCGTTGTTTGCAAGACCTAACGGGCTTCAATTTAAACTACCAACCTCCCTCGGCGAAGTTCATCGCTCACCTAGGACTTGGACGCCGTAAGTCGCTGCAGCTCGTAGCATTCTCAAGCACAAACGCCGACTCCCAATTAACCCCACCCCTAAGTGGCATGGGTCATGTTCAGGTTCGGCCTCGTACTGCGCGGATTTGGTTTAGATCACAACGAATTTCTAGGAAATTCCTAGCATAACAGCGTAGATGCGTCGCTTTCAAACAGGGAGAGACGAAACCAACAGAGAGGAAAACAGATCGTAGCAAAAAATTCACATAGGAATTAAGAGAAAATGGACTAACCCTAGATCTAGAGGGAGAATCGAGAGAGAAGAGACGATGAACTCTACAGCGGGTGAGTGGGAGGGGGCGGTCTGGGTTGGCACAAAACAGAACACACATTATAATCTACCGCCAGCGACATGGGGCTCTCAGATAGCGGCAAAGACAAGACTATTGGCTTATTAGGAGCATAGAGGCACGCACTGACGGCCCCAACACGCACGGACTTACATGCTAATATGGCACGGCTTTGTTTCTGTTTTTCAAATTTTCTCAGCGAGGCGTTCACTGAGACATGTTGTGCACGTCCATGACGCACAACCATGCTTCTGTTTTTCGAAGTATTTTTTCCCTAGCATAGTCTCTCAAAGGGACAGGGACATGAAGCCACGGTGTGCATCATCCTGTAAGGATAAGAATGAGACGCACGGAAAGGCCTCTGTATTCTAAATGTTCTCAGTGACGTGTTCATTGACAGACGCGCGGTCTTTAAGCAGTTGGCGCACGGTTGTACATGCGGACGACGCACAAACGTCTTTTGTGTTCTCCTAGTTGTTTTTGCATGACACGACCACTCGTAGTTGTGTTCTCCTAGTTGTTTTCACATGACACGACCACTCCGAGGGACAGGGGAGTGAAGCCACGGTGCGCACGGTTCTGCAAGGAGAAAATGCACTGAAGTGCCTCTGTTTTCGTAACATTTTAAGTTGCTTGTTCACTGAGAGAGGCACGGGTGTATGTTTAAATGACGCAAGACCGTGCTACTATTTTCCGAATTGTTCATTTCTGACACGGTCTCTCGGAGGGACACGGTGTCTGCAATTAGAAGGGGCACGTAATCTTTCGCTTTGATGAATTCTTCGGATGCATGAGTTTTGTTCAATATGATAATGAGAATGGAAACCCAACATCTAAAATGTGATTGGAGGTTTGTTGCTGGCCTTAAGTCATTATCACAACATTCCAAATGTTTTCAGTGACGTGTTCACACGGACGTATGATTTTCACAACCTCTTGATGCACGTTCGTTTCCTGTGGGGTGCACGGACGTCCTTCGGAGAGACGCGGTTGCAGCAGTTGCAGGTTTGCAGTGGACGCATGTTGGTTTTAAAAGACAGAATTTCATGGCAAGCAACTGAGATAAACAAGAGGATACTAGTTTGATTTATGAGCATCTGTGTGAGCTGATTTTTTTATCATTGGGTCCAGAAACATATGATCGATTTTGAAAACATAAAGCATGTACATAATTGATAACATATCCCTAATTTTAAAAATGTGAGCTTACTGCCTCAAGAAAAAAAGAGCTTACAAACGGTACAGTGCAAAACGAGTGAGAATTCATTGACTATGTTTACACAATGCCCTCATTCAGTATAGCAAGTACATCTCTCCAGACCTGTTTTCAGCATCCACAGTTGAATGGATCTGGCAAATCCAGATATTCAACACCTGTGTTTTTTATATCCATGTGCATATGCTTGCAAGTTGTTGTTAATTTAAGCTCGGCACAATTAGAAGCCCTTTTGTCCATCAGCAGTACCTCTTCTTGCCGTTTGTAAAATTCACGAGTGAAATCTCTGCGCAGGCCAAACTTAAGCCTGATGGTCAGTAGCATCCTTGCATTGAGAATAAAGAATGTCACAGATTCAGTGTTTGCATTTGTGACTTCGTAGTCTTCCAGCGTTAATGTCCTCAAACAAATGTTGTGATTATTGAGAAACACCCGCTGCTTTTGGCGCCATTCATTTGTTATACCTCTTTGATCCCATCCCCCCTAAACACACATGAAGAGCAAACTGAGCAGTTAGTGCCAGTATATTATGTATATTGTGCATGGGCTTTCAAGGTGTGTGGAATCATCACCTCGATAAACAAGTTTTGCAAGCATTGAAAGCATCGCAGCAAGTCAACAATCACATCCAGATTAAAGCATGTCTGTGAGATAAACAAGGTCTTGACAGAATCCAGCACCGCTTGTAGGCTACTTATGCAGAGACCCTTCATTGAGCACATAACGTGATATTATTAGCTCGTGGATGTGAATCTCAAGTGCTTTTGAATAACGCAGGTTAAAGTAACGTGCAGAGGCAGTACCTGAATAACTGTAGACCCAATGACGATATTTGTTTGGTTGGGTAATTCAGAAAATTTTCCCAGTGTGTCCAACACAGGCGCGGAAAAAACTGTTATTTGTAGTTGTGCATCTACAGAATCATGTAGCAGTCTCCGAAGGGAAGGGGCATCCTCAATGATCAGTTTTCCTCCGTCGGAACGAATGCCAATGCTTACAAGCGTAGCCGAGTTTATTCGTAGACACCAGAATTTCTTGTTGCAAACAAGCAGCAGTCACTGCAGGGCAGGGCAACCATGCTGGATGAACTTCCACAAGGATACATACGATATATAAACCTCCACCAGTGAAAGTCTCCTGAGCAGTGGGAGGCAAAGCATTTCTACTAGATTGTCTTCTGGTTTGCACATGGCGAAGGTGACGGTGTGGAGAGACGAGCGAAATCTAGAGATGGATGCCGGTGGCGACGACATAGAAGAAGAGATTTTTCATGCTGATGGCCCAGGGTAGAAGAAATTTGGGAATATATGATAGAACTCTAAAACCTGGAGTTTGTCCAGATTCCGAGACAGGAACAACTCATCGACGCCACAAGGTTGGCACTGGAGGTAGCATGTCGGGATGCAGAGGCGGCGAATCGGGCCCTCGTGATCGGGAGGATGAGATCTGAAGATCTGAAGCCATCGATTTACGTGATTCTCCGTGTGATTGCAACTAAGATGTCGACATTGAGTTCCGACGTATGTTTCCTGGACGATTTTCTTGCCCGGGAGAACGCGGATGATTTGGCAACAGATTTTTTCCAGAGATCTGGTAGAACGAGTATCAAGGATCACACGGAAGTCGAGATCGAGTGGTGCGGTGCGCCATATGCGGCGCCACCGAGATACGAGCACTTGTGTGCGCATGCCTTCCTTTATGGGTAGATGAGAGATGATCTCGCCGAGGATGGCGTCCGGGAGATCGCTGATGCGGTCCGGACCAGACTCCATATGGTTCTCGGATCCAGTGGACGGGCCACGGCCGCTCCTCTTAACGAGCTTAGAGGGCACGGGTACAGACGCGAACCTCGTCTTCTTGTTGCTAGAGGCACGCTTCTTCATCTCCATTGCCGAGCTCGTGCCGCCTCCGTTGCAGCTCTCTGTGCGGTTCATCTGGGAATAGGGTTAGGGTTTTACGATTCACAAAGACGACAATATATATACGTACCTAATCTAGAAGATTTCAACGGACGTGGTGGAATAGTCACGGCTTCGACAGACGTGCGTCTTGATGAGGCACGGTTATCAACCGTCTGGATACACAGAAGTTTGGTGGGAGAGGCATGGTTCAGCATACTCAGTTAAGGACGCACGGTTGTGCGGTCTGTAGAGACACAGTGGTGTGGAGCTATGAGACGGTGGCAAGTGTCATGTGAGGCACATGTGTGCAGGCGCTGGAGGCACCTAATTGCAGTGTGTGTAGGCACCGAGCCCATTGAAGCCTCTACAGACATAGGTATCAACTCCCTGGATGCACAAAAGTGTGGTGGCAGAGGCATGGCTGCGAACTCTCAGTTGAAAAGACACGGTTGTGGAGTCTCTGGATCCACGTGCCATGTGTCTCTAGGGGAACGTAAAAGCCATGACTCGTGGCACGTGAGGCACAAGGGTGCAAACTCCAGGGGCACCGAAGTTTAGCCTCTACGGGGACGTACAATTGTCAACCCTCTGAATGCACAAAATGATGGTGGCAGAGGCATGGATCCGAATACTCAGCTATGGAGGCATGGGCGTGTATTCTCTGCAACCACAAGGGTCACGGCAAGTGTCATGTGAGGCACGTGTATTGAAACACCGGAGGCACGGAAATGAAGCCTCTTAGGCACGAGTGTCAACCCAATGGATGCACAAAAGAGTGGTGAGAATTCTCTGCTGGAGAGACACCGTTGTGAGCTCTCTGGACCCGTGGGAGTCTGGTTCCACGGGCACCTAACAGTCACGGCTTATGTCACGTGAGGCACGTAGATGCAGGCGCCGGAGGCACTGTTGTGAAGTCTCTTGACAAAGTCTGACCTTGAGACGAAGAACAGCCATCATGTCACGAGACGCACGGTTTTATTGGCCTACAAATCATGGACTTGCTTCTGAATTGGAAAGGTTCCCACTGATGAGTTCATTATTAGTGGGAACATGGTACTGTACTAACAAAGAGTCAGCGTCGTGCCGGTAAAATACTCAGAATCTTTCCGCTGAAACATCTCGATGTGCCTGAAGGCACGGACGTCCCGTAGCACAGAGCACGAGTTTACAACCAGTACATCCACCGGCTAACAGGTCGTGTAAATACACTATGGACATCTTGTTCGCTCTAACAACAATTATATTTATTGTAAAGACTTCAATTATATGCTGGAGGCACGGGTATCAACTGTAGGGATACACTGAAGTTTGGTGAGAGAGGCATGTGTCCGAATACTCAGTTAGAGATGCACGGTTCTGCGGTCTGTAGAGACACGGTGGTGTGGAGCCACGAGACGGTGGCAAGTGTCATGTGAGGCACGTGCGTGCGGCGGCTGAGGCACCTAATTGAAGTGCAATGCGTGCACCGACCCCATTGAAGCCTCTACAGACATAGGTATCAACTCCCTGGATGCACAAAAGTGTGGTGGCAGAGGCATGGCTGCGAACTCTCAGTTAAAATGACACGGTTGTGGAGTCTCTGGATCCACGTGTCATGTGTCTCCAGGGGAACGTAAAAGCCATGACTCATGGCACGTGAGGCACAAGGGTGCGGACTCCAGGGGCATTGAAGTTTAGCCTCTACATGGACGTACGATTGTCAACCCTCTAAAATATTCAGAATCTTTCCGCTGAAACATCTCGATGTGCCTGAAGGCACGGACATCCCGTAACACGGAGCACGAGTTTACAACCAGTAGATTCACCGGCTAACAGGTCATGTAAATACACTACGAACATCTTGTTCGCTCTAACAACAATTATATTTAATGTATAGACTTCAATTATACGCTGGAGGCACGGGTATCAACTGTAGGGATACACTGAAGTTTTGTGAGAGAGGCATGTGTCTGAATACTCAGTTAGAGACGCACGGTTCTGCGGTCTGTAGAGACACGGGGGTGTGGCGCCACGACACGCACTACAAAAAAAGACAGATCCATGACATTTTGGGCCAAACGAAAATATTTTGTCATACTTATGACACTTCTATGACGATAATTGTGACAAAACCTGGTGTCATCATAGATGTGGTGGGGTCCTACTTCTATGACAAAAAATCATGACAGGAAATGGGCTTTTCGTCCTGGGCAGGTCGGAGAGGCAGCTGCACGACATTCTTTGGGCTGTCCATGACGGAAAAACCGTGGTAGAAGCGAGGGCGCGGAAAATATCGGGGAGTCCCCGATTACGGTGGGTGGTCAGGGCCGAGTGATGCGCGTTTCTCTCGTACGTATGCGCATGTGTGCGAGGCGTTGGGCTCTAACTAAACCCGAGCGAGGCGTTGGGCTCTAACTGAACCCGGCGACAGACTTTGCAGCTACGCGTTACTGAACCCGAGCGATCGATCGATGGCTGTTAACTAAACCCAATCGAGCGATTCCTTCGCTACTGCTGCTAACTAAAGCCGATCGATGTTGCCTCTGGATGAACACTAAGCGTTGTGGAGGGGGGGGGTCGGATGAACAGTTCCCGGTGGGGGTGGATGAACAGGACCCTGTGGCGTTGCCTCTGGATGAACAGTGAGTGTTGCTGGGCGGTTTGGATGAACAGTTCCCAGTGGGTGTGGATGAACAGGACCCCGTGGTGTTGCCTCTGGATGAACAGTACCCCGATCAATCAAGTCGGTTGGGGCTGGATGAACAGGACCCCGTGGAGGGCAGGATGAACAGGACCACCCATGGAGGGCAGGATGAACAATAGACGGTGGAGGGCAGGATGAACAGTAGCCCGTGGAGGGGTGGTTGAACAGGAGCCCGTGGAGAGGGCTGGTTGAACAGTAGCTGGTGGAGTAGCGCGCGGTGGAGGCTGGATGAACAGGAGCCCGTGGACGAACGATCGCGGTGGAGGCTGGAGGAGGTCGACGGTGGATGAGCAGATGGCTGTGGAGGCTGGTGGGGTCGACGGTGGAGATGAAGCAGATCCGTGGAGTCCCGTTTTGCGGTACGCCACACCCCTCCCGATGAACAGGACCCCCGTTTCGACCGTAGCGCTCCAACAAAAGTCCGTTTCCTCCGTTTTGCGGTACGCCACACCCCTCCCGACCAACAGAACCCCCGTTTCGACCGTAGGAGGTCTGTTTCCTCCGTTTTGCGGTACGCCAGAGGCCTCCCGATGAATAGGATCCCCTTTTGAACGTGGCCGGTCGAACACAAGGCCGTTTCCTTCGTTCTGCAGTACGCCAGGCCTCGTTTCCATCAGCTGTTCCGTCCAAGCCCTCCCGATGAACACGACGACGCATTCCGTTCCGACCCAGCCGGTTGGCTCCCCATGAACACAAAGTGACGTTGTTTCTCCGTTCCGACCCAGCCATGTACACGAGCCCTGGCCATACGTATGCGCGAGTAGGCATTCGAGACCCTACCCGTATGTACGTACGTGGGCGTATTTTCTTTCTTGCACACTGGCCGCTGTACGTACGTGTACATGCTACATGCGCGCCTCTACTACGACACATGCGCGCCTCTACATCGACCAGTATGTACGTACACGTTTGCGACCAGAATGACAATGCTACGTACGCTTCGACCAGGTGGGTAACGACTGTTAGGCACTTACTTGCCTGCGAAGATGTAGCTGGTGGGTCCCAGCAGTCAGATGGGCGAATCATTTTTTTTGCCCGGACGCACTTCCTTGCGTGCGAAGATGTAGCTGGTGGGTCCTAGCAGTCAGGGGGAAACATTTTTTTCGCGAAATATGGTGGCCCGTCCAGTGGGTCCCTGCTGTTAGGTGGAGGAATAATTATTTTGCACGTAATAAGGAGGCACTTCCTTGCTGCGGCCGTGGACCCAGCTGTCAGCCTCTCCACGTACAGTCCACGTTCGATGGAAGCCGTTCCTTGACCATGTTGACCACGCTGCGCCGAGAGCACCAGGGCGGTGGACGACGGCGAGGCCTAGGAAGGGGACGATGCGGAGCCGGGGAAGACGCGACAGTGGAAGCCCGTGCGGAGAGGAGTACGAGGGTTCACTGGTTCGGCTGCGGTGTGAGGCTGCCTTTGCCGCAGGGCCTGCCTAGCGGTGGGACTAGTAGGGAGCGGTGAGGCCTCCGCGGCAGCACAGCCGACCACGGGAGGCAGGAGCATGCAACGCGACCGGCGCTGCTTTGGGCGGCTGGAGCAACAAGCCCAGAGGTTGAAGAAGCACTACGGCCGTTGGATAGACATCGTACGGTCACTAGAGCTAGAATCGTTCATATTGACTAAGTTGACAAAGCACTCTGTCCCTGTCAACTTAGTAGGCCCACAAGTCAGCCTCCCACCAAGGTGGGTCCCAACTAGCAGGGGGAGTATTCATTTTTTGTGCGTAATAAGGAGACACTTCCTTGCGTGCGAAGATATAGCTGGTGGGTCCAACCTGTCAGCGGTGGGAACATTTTTTTCATGAAATACAGAGGCCCTTCCGGTAGGTCCCAGATGTCAGGTGGAGGAATCATTATTTTGCGCGTAATAAGGAGGCATTTCCTTGCATGCGGCCATGGACCCAGCTGTCAGCCTCTCCACGCACAGTCTACTTCCGATGGTGTCGTTCGTTGACCACGTTGACCACTCCGCGCCGAGCGCATCCAAGGTGGTGGACGACGGCGAGGCCGCGGACAGCAACGAGCCGGAGATGGGAGGACGCGGGAGTAGAGTCATAGGCGGAGAGGTGTACAAGGGTTAATTGGTTCTGGTGCGGTGTGGTTCGTCAGTCGGTGGAGAAGAACAGGAGGTGTGGAGTGGTGGAGGGATGGCCTAGCCAACGGTGGAGTAGCGCTGCACAGCGAAGCATGCTAAGCAGAGCTGCTAGCAGCAGGAGGCGGGAGCAGGTGGTCCCGACGGCGCTGGAGGAAGAAGACGAGATATTGAAGATGGATGCCGGTAGTTGGATGTAAATCCAACAGCTAACAATGTCAGAATCATTTGTTGACTAAGTTGACAACGACTTGCATTGGCTTCGGCCTATTGGCCCACATTTCAGCCTCCAAAAATGTGGCATGTATTCAACCCATTTTTTTCAGAATTTACAGTCTTTTTTTGTGGGGTAGAATTTACAGTCCATTTGATCTCTTTTTTTTTGAATTACAGTCCATTAGCTGGGCTGGGTGAACAAATAATGTAGCGTCCATGCGGCCCATTTATGTTTTTCCTAAAAAATTATAGGCCATTTGCACTTTCTCGAAATACACGATTTTGCTGGGCTGATTCTAATTATAATGTTGGGGTGGGCGCAGCAATGTTATCAAAAAATAAACAGGGGCTGAGCATTTTGGGCAATGTTATCTTGATGATCTCGGCCATTGGATTTACGTGACCAATGGCTATGATTGATGCTCTAGGTCTAGTTGGAAACTGATACACTATATAGTAGTATAGATAATTTCTTAACAATAAAATCCTGGAATTTTTTTGGCAACGAAAATCCTGGTGATTGTGTACAAAAGCTTGGTAAGATTTAAGGACCAATGTAATAATAAATCATTTATTATTTACCAGTGGCATTACATAAGAGCGGCTCGGGGCAACAAACATCAGAAGAGGATATCTGGGTTGGTCCCATTTTTGTTCGGTATATAGCCACCTTATCTTTGTGTGAAGCTAGCAAATCTAGTCTTGGACTTACTCATTGACTTGTCCCCAGTCCCCACTTTCTTTCCTTTTTCAACCAATAGATAGGGTTTATATTGAGTTTGTATTGCGTTCCCTTTATTTCCCTATTAGACCTAGAGACCAGTTGGATAGCCAGTCTCTGCTACTTTTTGCCCCCATTATTTCCTCTTTCGACCAAGTCCTAGATTCAGGTAACATATCTTCCCCGACCCCCTACCTCCTTTCTTCCTTGTTTGATCCAAGTACTACTAGATTCGAGTGCATGAACTAGTTTTACCTCTTAACAGTAAAAAATTAGGTGGTTTTCGAACAGCCGATTGATCCTATCTACACGAGGGGGCCTAAGAAATAGTAAAAGATACAAATGCAGCGACGTCAGGAGCTCGGGAAGTAGAGCAAGGCCGGTTTCGAAGGAAGTTACACCTGAGGGTCGCCGGGATGTCGCCAGGTGGGCGGCGGGAGGCCGGATCTGCCCACACTACGACAGCGAGGAAGAAGGGGTGGGAGGCCCTCTGATGCGTCTCCAACGTATCTATAATTTTTGATTGCTCCATGCTACTTTATCTACTGTTTTGGACTATAATGGGCTTTATTTTCCACTTTTATATTATTTTTGGGACTAACCTATTAACCGGAGTGTGACGCCCGGATAATTAAGCTACAGTGATCCCACGCTAATGGTGCCACGTCACCACGGTTACTCCGGTCCAAAATTCAAATTCAAAGATTGGTAAATAATAAAAAATTTCAAACATTAAAGTAAAAATGTTCGGGTTCTACTAAATATTACATAGATAAATATGGTATAGTAAACACATATTTATAAAAGGCCTAAATAATTTAAAATGATTTAAAACAGAAACTTAAATAAATAAAAGAAAACAAAATACAAAAGAGAAAAACTAAACAAACAAAAAAAAAGAAACCCCCCCTCCCTGGGCCGTGGCCCAACTGGGCCAACCCACCTAGCCCATTCGGCCACACCCACCGGCCGAACCCCTCCCCTCCATAACCCCACCAGGGGAAACCCTAACCCACTCCCCGCACCCACTCGCCCCGAGCGTCTCCTCGCTCCCACTCGCTCGCTTCTTCCCCGTCTGGATCGAGATCGGGCGAGGGAAAGCCACCACGCCGCCGACTTCCCCGCCGCTAAGGCGCCACCTCGCCGGCTGCCTCGACCGCCACGTCGCGCCTCGGAGCAGCCGACCTCATCTCCCTCGCTCGCCGCGACGACCGCACCTCCGATACCGGCGCCCGGCGCTCGCCACCCCCCACGCCAGGACGCCGCCACCTCGCCGGACTGCCTCCCGCTCCGCCGCTCATCCCCGTCGACCTCCCCGAACTCCGTCGAGCACACTTCCCCGTTCCCTGCTCCTCGATGTGAGCTCCCCCTCCCCTGCACGTCCCCGGCCGCCTCCGCTCGCGACCACCGAGGCCCCCAGGCGCGCTCGCCCTCGCCTCTCATGGCGTCGGGTGCGAGCCCGGCACCAGTTCACCGCGCCCGCACGCGTTGCTCCTCCCCGCTCGCCTTGTGTCGCACCGTGGAGCCTCCGCCCCTCTCGTCGCGGCCTCGCACTCCCGCCGTCCGCCGCTGGCCGCCCTGCTGCATGTCGGTAGCAGCCCTCCCCATGCTCGCTTGATTGTGCCGCCGCCGGAGCTCAACGCCAGCGTCTTGGCGCGCGCCCACCACCGCCTTGTAGCCCGGTCGGGTGCGCCCCCGCAGGCTAGCGCCCGTTCGGGCTGTGCCCGTTAGCGCCCGTGCCCGCTATGGCCTCTAGGCCAATGACAAACGAGGCCCACGCCCCTGAGAACGAAAATAAAAAAAAGATTTAATAAAAAATATATATAAATAAATAAAAAAAATTAAAATATTAATTAGTTAATTAATTAAAGAATTAATTAACTTAATTAATCTTGATTAGATTAACCTAATCACCTAGTTTAGTTAATTAATCTGTTAGGTTAATTAACGATTAATGACATCACGGGACCCACACGTCGGTTGACGAGTCAACACCTACATTGATCTTGCGACATCATGATGGCGTCAACAAACACTGTTCTGGATAAGGTTGTTTAAAAATAATTAAGTAAATCTTAAAAATGATTTAAATCTTTTAAAATTAATATAAAATAAACCGTAGCTCAGATGAAAATACTTTCTACAAGGAAGTTGCTCAGAACGACGAGACGATTCCGGATACACAACCCGTTTGTCCGCCACACCCCCCTAACCTATCGAACTCGCAACTTTCCCCCTCCGGCTCATCCGCCCAAAAACGTGAAACGTCGGGGATACTTTCCCGGATATTTCCCCCCTTCACTGCTATCATCACATACCGCGTTAGGGCACGCCTAGCATCACGCTTTGCTTTGTCATGCATCGTCATGCATCTGTTTGCTTAAATATTCATTGTTTCTTCCCCCTCTTCTTCCGCTAGACACCGAGACCGACGCTGCCGCTACCCAGTTCGACTACGGAGTTGACGACCCCTCTCTCTTGCCGAGCAACCAGGCAAGCCCCCCCTTGATCACCGGATATCGCCTATTCTTCTCTATCTGCTTGCATTTGAGTAGTGTAGCATATTCTCGCTTTTCGTTATTCCTATCCCGATGCATAGCTCGTCCTTGCTACTCTGTTGTTACCTTTACGCAATCCTACATGCCTAGTATAGGATGCTAGTTTTCCATCGGTGGCCCTACATTCTTATGCATGCATTGTGCTATACTATCGGGCCGTGATCACTCGGGAGGTGATCACGGGTATATACTATATACTTTATACATGATACATGTGGTGATTAAAGTCGGGTCGCCTCGAGGAGTACCCTTGAGTGATTCATGGATTGGGGCTGAAAGGACCTTTGTCCCGGCCCTCTGGATGGATCTTTGTGGCGGGCGGCAGGCAGAGTTGAGACTACACGGGTGAGAGGTGGGCTGGCCTGTCGAAGATTCGCGGTAACTTCAAATAACACGCTTAACGAGATCTTGGTATTTGATCCGAGTGCAGCTCTTGGCCTATCGCACTAACCAACTCGTGGGAAAGATATGGGCACTTTCGGCGTCGTGGTATCGGCGAAGCCTTCGTGACGTCGGCCGGCCGAGCGGGCGCGCCCGATTGGACGGCGTAGCGTGACTTCCTTTGTAATGGAGGTTGCTAGGTGCGCTTCCGGTCGGCGTTACATAGCGTGCGGTGTGCTAAGGCGATGGGCCTGACCCTGGCGCTTAGGTTTAGACCGCGTCTTGACCGCTCTGTTGGCCTAGGTCGGGCTGCGACATGTTGATCTTCCGCGACTGGGCATGACCCAGAAAAGTGTGTCCGGCCAAATGGGATCGAGCGTGTTGGGTTATGTGGTGCACCCCTGTAGGGAAGTTAATCTATTCGAATAGCCTTGATCTTCGGTAACAGGACGACTTGGAGTTGTACCTTGACCTTATGACAACTAGAATCGGATACTTAATAAAACACACCCTTCCAAGTGCCAGATACAACCCGGTGGTCGCTCTCTAACAGGGCTACGAGGAGGGGATTGCCGAGTAGGATTATGCTATACAATGCTACTTGGAGGACTTCAATCTACTCTCTTCTACCTGCTACAAGACGGAGGCGGCCAGAAGCGTAGTCTTCGATAAGACTAGCTATCCCCCTCTTATTCTGGCATTCTGCAGTTCAGTCCACCGATATGGCCCTTTACACATGAATCCATGCATATGTAGTGTAGCTCCTTGCTTGCGAGTACTTTGGATGAGTACTCACGGTTGCCTTGTTCCCCCTTTTTCCCCTATCTCTATCTGATTGTTGCGACAGACGATGGAGCCGGAGCGAGCACGCCACCGGCGGCGACTACTACTTCGGAGGTGCCTACTACTACGTGCAGCTCGCGGACGACGATCGGGAGTAGTTAGGAGGATCCTAGGCAGGAGGCCCTGCGCCTCTTCGTCTGTATCCGGTTTGTGCTAGCCATCTTATGGCAACTTGTTTAACTTATGTCTGTACTCAGATATTGTTGCTTCCGCTGACTCGTCTATGATCGAGCACTTGTATTCGAGCCCTCGAGGCCCCTGGCTTGTATTATGATGCTTGTATAACTTATTTATGTTTTAGAGTTGTGTTGTGATATCTTCCCGTGAATCCCTGATCTTGATCGTACACACTTGCGTGCATGATTAGTGTACGATTGAATCGGGGGCGTCACAAGTTGGTATCAGAGCCGACTGCCTGTAGGAATCCCCCTTCCACACTCCTTGGCGGAAGTCGAGTCGAGACATTACAAAACTTTTACTAACATGGCTGTGTGCCTTACGGGCCCACGTCGCCATTGGGTGGTACTAGGATCTTGTACTCCTCAATCTTTACTCTGGGACTCTAATCTCTCCCCTATTCGGGTTTAATGAATTTACTAAAATCTAACTTTAGGATCTCGTTACTACTTCCTCCCGGAGAACCCCTCACTACAGGTGATTGCTCCGTGAACCAGAAGAATTTGAAGATACTCTCCGATATTCTCTCGAGACCTTGTGCCTGTCGCTTTTGCAATTCCCTATCACTGAAACATCCCTATGGATAAATACTTACACCTGTCGTTCTTACTTTTATTCCCAGTTGATCTTGTTATTACAAGATACCTCGAAATTCTCTCTAATGTTCCGAGAATACTTTGTGCCTATTGCCTTGCAGTTCTTTGCTACATGAATACCCCTACGGATAATTTCTCGCACTTACTGAATATCCACTCATCCCCAGTTGATTCATGTATGTCACCAATCCTCGAAATACCATTCGATCTTCCGAAAATCCTTAGCATCCTATTGCTTTTGAAATTCTTGATTACTTGCATTATGGTTAATCCCATAAGTCTAGTAATCTTGTTGACATCCATTGTCATTGTCATTTTGAGTCCATTGATTCGATTTGTTGCGAATGCTCGCAATCCTCAAACAGATCCTAGAATTCATCCTTCCGGCTCAGACGTCGTTTTAATCATGAACTGGTTCTCGCCAATTAAATTGTCGTTGATTGTGCCCCTAATTCTATTGAACTTATCCATCCTTGATCGAGCATACGCTCGATCCTTAAACTATAAATCATAATTCCTTAGCAAATTGAGCTCTAAGTTATTCAGTTGTTTCTATAATCCAATATCTTTGCCTTGCTTCTTCCTCGGGTTGTGTGCCGATACTCACCCTAGATCCTTTGATGGATTTTATCCGACAATGTCCTTCATATTCAATAACCTTGAGCCTTTCCTAGGATTTGTATAATGCCTTTGGTAAATTGTATCCTTTGCTTTGTCAACCATGCTCTACTTTTGAGCTTGTGTTATTTACTCCTGAAGTTCGTGGTATATGTTCTAAGAAGCCCAGATGGCTTGAACCTATGCCTTCCTTAATATGTGTGAACTCGAAAGTTTTCACGAGTCATACTCTTCTGGTATTTTACCAAGATAAAATTTCAACACTACAACTTCATCGAACGCGAGAAGTAAATGAAAGGTTATGCGTTGGAGAAGTGGGAGTCGACCTTGAACTTTGTGTTCATGCCCATAGACAAGATGTAGATCTTCTCATCGAAGCTTCTTTTAAAATTAATTATTCCCTTGGTATAAGTTCATCTTATATCTGGGATGTGGCCTTTTTCAATCATGGTTCCGACCATGTTCTCCTTTAAGTACCATTTCTCGTGCAAGTTTAAGCACTTGTCTTCTGCAGAGCAATACCCCAGTCCAACCTCTACTTTGATCTATCGTCGAGTATTACCCCCTGGTATCTCGAGATTATCATGGAACTGCATAACCTCTTATGACTTCTTCATCAAGTACTACATTCTCACGGATTCCAAATTTTCACGGGCTTTGAGTTCTTAAACACTCCAAGACACCGATAACTGAACCGAGTCCGCACTACGGTTCAACAACTCTTCAGTAATCTTCTTTAAGTACGAGTTTGTACCCGATCATGTCATTCCTAGCCTGCTCTGCTATACCTATCTGTGTTGATTTTAACTGTGCTACCTGGTCCTTCTTCCCGGAGCACAAAATTTTCCACGAGGAGCTAAGCTTACGTCGATCTTCCTTGTCATATCAGTTCGCCTTGAACAACAATCTTGATTTCAAGTTTGTGTCCTACCCATGGTTCCAATAACCTTCCGCTACCTCATTCCTTTGACTTGATGTCGTCGCTGATTGATTACATCTTAATGAAATCTCTCGACAAATGTGTCGTGATCATCATCAACCTTATGAGCTCTTCCAGGATATCAATTGAGTTCATGATGAGAAATACCATCCTTCCCTTGATGATCTGTGTTATCATCGACCACTTTATTGCCTTCCCACCAACACAAGCTTGTTCGTGTTTGGTGTTATACCTTGAGTTCCTTGCTATCCAGTAATTTTTCTTCTTTACCTTGGAACATTAACATCTCTTATGTCCTCAATGTTGTGAGAATTTCACCACCTCTGGAGAATTCTTGATACAAGTTATACTTATCACCATCACCATTCTTTTCCTGGTCACCGTGTTATTTCTAACCACCGACAAATGGACTGTGATGTGTAATTCCAAAACTTCTAGCAACCTTATTGCTTTGAAGTTAATGGTCGGCCGTTCATTCTTAGACTATTGATTATTTAATCACCATTCCAATGTTGGTTGTGCAACCCAGCCCATATTTCGGGTGCACCTTTCAACCAATGTTTAATTGTGTATGTTTCCCTCGAGCATACATCATTATACCATTAGATCTGACTAATGTTATCTCCTTGTTCACTTAATTATGGAAATCCATCTTTTGGGAATCTCAATGAATTGTCGATGAATCCCTCAGCCACCTCCTAACCCTCTCCTTGATTTAATGATGAACTCTTGTTTCGGAACTTGCTTCCATGGTTCATTTCCTGAGAATCTTACGATGTCTTCTCGTCAATTTGTGTCGCACCTTTTCTTCTCGGGCATCCTGAGTCTGAGGTATCCTGACACCAATCAAATCTGAATCTCGGTCAGATATGATGGTTGGAACATATTTCCAAGAGTTATAACGTTGGTCTTTATATGACCCGGTAAGGTGGTGTCATACCTAGCCCACCTGGCCGGAGGCCCTATTGTTATAGTTCCCTTTTAGCAATGTTATCCATTCCTCCATGAGGACACTATAAGACTTATTCTATAAGTTGTTCCTGATGGATCCTTTGTGTTTCCAAAGTCTGATCTTCACCTGATGACCATGTCAATGCTATCTTCAAGCATGTCGGTTGTACTCTGATTTTCAACAAGAACGTTTGAAGCCCAATGCTAAATGTTTCCTGCTCAATTATCCAAACACCGTTGTATGGATAACGTCATGAAATTTCTCTCCCCTCACCTAGAGGATTTTCTACATAATATCATGTCATGGATATCATGCTCCGCTTGTCCTTGGGAAGGATATACCCCTGAAATATGTGTTTAAACACATTTTCCCTTCCATTGTTTTGTTTAATCTGATAAACATAATTTCCTTTCCATTGTTTTGTTTAACCTTTCTATGATCAATATGGCTAAGCAGAAATATTCTCCTGCTTATGTAAACACCTCGGTGTACAAATTCTGTCAGCAAGACCCTGTTACTATAGTTGATGACATTTCGGTAACCGCCGATGGATGAGAACTTTGCCTATTGGTCCGCCTCGTTCAACGAGTAGAAGAATGGTTCTCTTCGTACCTCGCCCTTGGTACTGATGTTGTTGCCGACATAACTGATAGGCTATCCTCCGGCATGCCTTGCTTACATGATCGTGCAAGACGTCACCACCCTTCCTACTTTTAACCCACATGGTGGGCCCATAACCCACATTTCCACAGGATCGAAACCTGACTCTCCTGTACACCATGCTGCCAAAGATATTCATCGCGCTTGACTTCATATGTAATTCACGAGCCACCTACCTTGTGATCTATTCTGGTATCAGACGCAATACTTATTCCGTTGCTCTGAATCCCTTTCACAAGTCGTTTCAGGCAACGAACGATTGCCTATGCACATGGAACTCCTATTTTGCACCTTCGTACTTTGCTCTCGGTAATGTCTTAAGTTTCAAATTGAGAGTTACTCTCCGCCACCTTCCCTGATGTTATCTACCAGATAAGCAACAATCATGGCGACCGTTCTTCGAAATACACCCATATCCTTTCATAAGTGCGATGGAGTTCGAAGCAAGGATGCCTACTTCATCATGATGACCAAGCGAGAGAAATGAAGGCGTCGTGAAAGGATTAACTTCTTCGAGAAGAGCAACCAACACCAAGAAGACCGTTAGAATTTCGTAACCAATTCCCTTCCCCTTACTCCCGCTCCTAAATCTCGGGCGAGATTTCTTGTAGTGGAGGAGAATTGTGGCCTTGGGATAATTAAGCTACAGTGATCCCACGCTAATAGTGCCACGTCACCACGGTTACTGCTGCTAATCTATTGTTAGATCAAGACCGGTCCAAAATTTAAATTCAAAGATTGGTAAATAATAAAAAATTTCAAACATTAAAATAAAAATGTTCGGGTTGTACTAAATATTACATAGATAAATATGGTATAGTAAACACATTTTTATAAAAGGCCTAAATAATTTAAAACAGAAAAGTAAATAAATAAAAGAAAAGAAAATACAAAAGAGAAAAACTAAACAAACAAACAAAAAGAAACCCCCCCCTCCCTGGGCCGTGGCCCAACTGGGCCAACCCACCTAGCCCATTCGGCCACACCCACCGGCCGAACCCCTCCCCTCCATAACCCCACCAGGGGAAACCCTAATCCACTCCCCGCACCCACTCGCCCCCCCCCCCCCACGACTCCCTCGCTCCCCCCACTCGCTCGCTTCTTCTCCCCCGATCTGGATCGAGATAGGGGCAGGGAACTGAAGCCACCAAGCCGCCGACCCCGCCCCTCGCCGAGACGCCACCTCGCCGGCTGCCTCGACAAGCCCGCCTGCCATCCTCGAACCGCCGACCTCCTCGCCCTCGCTTCGCTTGACGGACGACCGCACCTCCGGCCTTGGCGCCGAGCTCGCCCCCACGCCAGGCGCCGCCACCTCGCGGACTGCCTCCCGCTCCGCCCTCGTCCCGTCGACCTCCCGAACTCCGTCGAGCACCTTGCCCGTTCCTGCTCCTCGATGTGAACTCCCCCTCCCTTACGTCCCGGCCGCCTCGCTCGCGACCACGAGGCCCCAGGCGCTTCGCCCTCGCCTCTCATGGCGTCGGTGCGAGCACCGCACCGATTCGCCGCGCCCGCACGCGTTGCTCCTCCCGCTTCGCCACATGTCGCACCGAGAGCCTCCGCCCTCTCGTCGCGGCCTCGTGCCCCTCATCCGCTCTCGCCGCCTGCTGCATGTCGGCGGCAGCGGCCTCCCATCTCCGCCCGGTCGCGGCCAGCTGGAGCTCAACGCCCAGCGTCTTTGGCGCCGCGCCCACCTGCCGCCTTGTTGCCCGTCGGGTGCGCCCCATGAATCTAGCGCCGTTCGTCTTTGTGCCGTTAGCGCCCGTGCCGCTATGGCCTGCGGGCGATGACAAGCAGGCCCACGCCCTAAAACGAAAATTAAAAAAGATTTAATAAAAATAATATAAATAATTAAAATATTAATTAGTTAATTAATTAAAAATTAATTAACTTAATTAATCTGATTAGATTAACCTAATCACCTAGTTTAGTTAATTAATCATTAGATTAATTAACAATCAATGACATCTGGGACCCACCGTCAGTTGACGATCAACACCTCATTGACTCTTGGCGTCATGATGATGTCGGCAAACACATTACGGATAATGTTGTTTTAAAATAATTAAGTAAATCTTAAAATGATTTAAATCTTTTAAAATTAATATAAAATAAACCGTAGCTCAGATGAAAATACTTTCTACATGAAAGATGCTCGAGCAGCGAGGCGATTCCGGATCGCAACCCGTTCGTCCGCCACACCCCTAACCTATCGAACTCGCAACTTTCCCCTCGGCTCCTCACTCAAAACGCTAAGCGCCGGGATACTTTCCGGATGTTTCCCCCCTTCACCGGTATCATCACATACCGCGTTAGGGCACACCTAGCATCACACTTTGCTTTCTAATGCATCGTCATGCATCTGTTTGCTTATATATTCATTGTTTCTTCCCCCTCTTCTTCCGCTAGACACGAGACCGACGCTGCTGCTGCCCGGTTCGACTACGGAGTTGCGACCCTCTCTCTTGCGAGCAACCAGGCAAGCCCCCCCCCCTTGATCACGGATATCTCCTATTCTTCTCTATCTGCTTGCATTAGAGTAGTGTAGCATATTCTTGCTTTCCGTTATTCCTATCCGATGCATAGCTTTGTCCTTGCTACTCTTGTTGTTACCTTTACGCAATCCTACATGCCTAGTATAGGATGCTAGTTTTCCATCGGTGGCCCTACATTCTTGTCCATCTGCTGTGCTATACTATCGGGCCGTGATCACTCGGGAGGTGATCACGGGTATATACTATATACTTTATACATGATACATGTGGTGATTAAAGTCGGTCGCCTCGAGGAGTACCGCGAGTGATTCCGCAGTTGGGGGCTGAAAGGACCTTTGTCCGACGGCCCTCTGGATGGATCTTTGTGGCGGAGCGGCAGGGCAGAGTTGAGACTACAGGGTGAGAGGTGGGCACTGGCCTGTCGGCGTTAGCGGTAACTTCAAATAACACGCTTAACGAGATCTTGGTATTTGATCTAAGTCAGCTCTTGGCCTATCGCACTAACCAACTATGTGGGAAAGATATGGGCACTTTCGGCGTCGTGGTATCGGCGAAGCCTTCGTGACGTCGGCCGATCGAGTGGCGCGCCCGATTGGACGCGTAACATGACTTCCTTTGTAATGGAGGTTGCTAGGTCGCTTCCGCCACGTTCATAGCGTGCGAGGTGTGCTAAGGCGATGGGCGGACCCCTGGCGCTTAGGTTTAGACCGGCGTGCTGACCGCTCTGTTGGCCTAGGTCGAGACTCTGACGTGTTGATCTTCCGAGGCGGGCATGACCCGAGAAAAGTGTGTCGGCCAAATGGGATCGGCGTGTTGGGTTATGTGGTGCACCCACAGAGGGAAGTTAATCTATTGAATAGCCGTGATCTTGATGCAGGACGACTTGGAGTTGTACCTTGACCTTATGACAACTAGAATAGGATACTTAATAAAACACACCCTTCCAAGTGCCAAATACAACCCGGTGGTCGCTCTCTAACAGGGCTACGAGGAGGGATTGCGGGTAGGATTATGCTATCGATGCTACTTGGAGGACTTCAATCTACTATCTTCTACCGCTGCAAGGCGGAGGCGACGAAGCGTAGTCTTGATAAGACTAGCTATCCCCTCTTATTCGGCATTCTGCGATTCGGTCCACCGATATGGCCCTTTACACATATATCCATGCATATGTAGTGTAGCTCCTTGCTTGCGAGTACTTTGGATGAGTACTCACGGTTGCCTTGTTCCCCTTTTCCCCTATCTCTATCCGATTGCTGCGACTGGCGATGTTGCCCGAGGCAGGCGCCACCGTCGGCGAGGACTACTACTGGAGGTGCCTACTACTACGCAGCAGCCGCGCGGCGACCGGGAAGTAGTTTAGGAGGATCGAGGCGGGAGGCCTGCGCCTCTTCGATTTGTATCCGGTTTGTGCTAGCCATCTTATGGCAACTTGTTTAACTTATGTTTGTACTCAGATATTGTTGCTTCCGCTGACTCGTCTATGATCGAGCACTTGTTTTCGAGCCCTCGAGGCCCCTGGCTTGTATTATGATGCTTGTATGACTTATTTATGTTTTAGAGTTGTGTTGTGATATCTTCCCGTGAGTCCCTGATCTTGATCATACACATTTGCGTGCATGATTAGTGTACGATTGAATCGGGGGCGTCACACGGAGGCCCAGCCTAGAATTGCTGTTTTTTTTTTGCCTTTTTTAGTGTTTCGAAGAAACAACATATCAAACGGAGTCCAAACGGAATGAAACCTTCGGAAACCTGATTTTCTTTTGAGCGTGATCCGGAGACTTGGACCCTACTCCAAGGAGCGAAGAGGCGGTCACGAGGTGGGGCGCCCCTAGGGCGCGCCCTGCCTCGTGGGCCCCTGTCGCTCCACCGACGTACTCCTTCCTCCTATATATACCTACGTACCCCCAAACGATCAGAACAGGAGCCAAAAACCTAATTTCATCACCGCAACTTCCTGTATCCACGAGATCCCATCTTGGGGCATGTTCTGGAGCTCCGCCGGAGGGGGCATCCACCATGGAGGGCTTCTACATCAACATCATAGCCTCTCCGATGAAGTGTGAGAAGTTTACTTCAGACCTTCGGGTCCATAGCTAGTAGCTAGATGGCTTCTTCTCTCTTTTTGGATCTCAATACAATGTTCTCCCCCTCTCTCGTGGAGATCTATTCGATGTAATCTTCTTTTTGCGGTGTGTTTGTTGAGACCGATGAATTGTGGGTTTATGATCCAGCTTATCTATGAACAATATTTGAATCTTCTCTGAATTCTTTTATGTATGATTGAGTTATCTTTGCAAGTCTCTTCGAATTATCCGTTTGGTTTGGCCAACTAGATTGGTAGTTCTTGCAATGGGAGAAGTGCATGGCTTTGGGTTCAATCTTGCGGTGTCCTTACCCGATGTGATGAAAGGGTTGCAAAGGCACGTATTGTATTGTTGCCATCGAGGATAACAAGATGGGGTATTTATCACATTGCATGAATTTATTCCTCTACATCATGTCATCTTGCTTAAGGCGTTACTTTGTTTTTAACTTAATACTCTAGATGCATGCTGGATAGTGGTCGATGAGTGGAGTAATAGTAGTAGATGCAGAATCGTTTCGGTCTACTTGTCTCGGACGTAATGCCTATATACATGATCATACCTAGATATACTCATAACTATGCTCAATTTTGTTAATTGCTCAACAGTAATTTGTTCACCCACCGTAGAATACTTATGCTCTTGAGAGAAGCCACTAGTGAAACCTATGGCCCCGGGTCTATTCTCATCATATCAATCTCCATCACTTTTATACTTGCTTTGTTTTTACTTTGCTTTTTACTTTTTGCTTTGCATCTCTATATCAAAAATACCAAAAATATTATCTCTATCAGACCTCACTCTCGTAAGTGACCGTGAAGGGATTGACAACCCCTAATCGCGTTGGTTGCGAGTAGCTTTCGTTTTGTCTTGGTCTGAGGGACTTGTGCGTGGCCTCCTACTGGATTGATACCTTGGTTCTCAAAAACTGAGGGAAATACTTACGCTACTGTGCTGCATCATCCTCTCCTCTTCGGGGAAAACCAACGCAAGCTCAAGACGTAGCACCCTCCCTCGCCAGCGATACTTGGGAGAGAACGGCAAGGCTCACTAATCGGGACGCGCCGGCAGTGGGTAAGAGCCGTCGCCGAGGACGACCGCGTGAACGTTGCACCTTCTCACCTTCCCCGGCGGAGAGGATTCGGCTTGATCTGTGACCAGCGGTCAAGAGAGAGAGAGAGAGAGAGAGAGAGAGAGAGAGAGAGAGAGAGAGAGAGAGTGGCCACCACTGTCGTGTTTAGATCCGGAGAGGACGAGACAGTGTGAAGAGAGCAACACTAGCAAGCAAGCGCGGAGGCTCCTGCCTATATAGTGGAGTACTAGTTTTATTTTGTCTACCTGTCGGGGCCGGCTTGACCTCGGCAATGATTGTCGAGAAGTCTTCATGCACGTGCCCCGGAGGCGCAGTTGTCGTCATTTTGATCTGAAGCACCGGATTATAACATATAACATGAAAAAATGCCACATGACAAGAAATCATAACCTCACTGCCCAAAGGAGACAAGATGAATCCCGACGGACAAACTAGACGAGGACCAAAGCTCAAATTAAAGATAAACTCATAGAAAAGGGGTCCATCGATAGTAGTCTTCGTGCATGTGCCCCCAATGACTAGCCCAACTCAGTTGTCGCTGTTTAACCCTCGCAGTGATCCGAAGCACATGACACCTAATTTTGTGAGATGACAAGAAACCTTTTTTTGGATTTCTCACCAGAACTACAGCCCTGTACAACACAGCCTGCACGATATGTAGACGATAGCCAATCCAGGCGTGTCTGCTGGAGTCTGGTCACATGCATGGACGAACAGATCTTCCGTGTCTTGCAGGGATCGTCCAGGTACCAAGGTGGAGTATGTGCTTCTATTAACTCAGTCGACTTGCGGGGCCGGGGAGTGTGCCTATGGTCGGTTCTCAATTGCGGTCCCACATGCGTGTGCAAACGCAATATGACGCGCGTTCCATTCGGAGAGCGGCGTGCCAGACCGACCGACCATCTGTGGTGCGACGCGAACGCGACGGGCGAGCTGTATACTCTAGACATGTGTACCATCGTTTTCTTGAGGCTTTGCTCCATGGCGCAATCCATGGATACAAAATTAGTATACTGTACTATTTAAAAGTCGAGGGCGGGGCTTTTCCCACGCTTGGTGGCGGGCAGTTCCGCCTACTCGGTTCGACAGAGAGCGAGAAGATGAGGGAGTAGGCTGCTGCAAGCGTGGGGCTGTGTGATTTGATAGTGAGTTCTTCTTTGGACAGGTGGGGCCTGGTGATTTGACTTGCCATTATAATTTTAAGCTGGCGCTTCTGACCGGCTTGAGTCTCGATTCTGACCAGCTCCATACAGGTGCCTCTCCGATGCTCCACCATGTAGAGGCTGGCTCTTGCTTGAGCCCACTCCTCCACTTTTCCTGCCTCTTTCCCCACATATGAAAAAATGCCATGTAAGCGGGCTTATAGCCCACTATTGTACTTGATCCTCAGGTGCTAAGCCTGCCACATAGGCATAAAGTCGATGTGGCAAGTTAATTAAGAAGAGGGAGACTAGTTTGGTGACCCCGGGAAGAAAGCGGTGCTAAGCGCGTGTACCTAGATGAAGCAAACTTAGCAATAAAAAACTAAGCACATATGCATTGGGGACTTGAGTTGCTAAGCCATTTAATTCCCATAGCACCTCATCTAAGCATCATTTCATTGGAAGAGGTCACTCCTTGGCAAATGCAATAAATACTATGAAGAAAGAGATAGAGAGAAGTAAACAAAAAATACTCTTATAGCCAACCTTGTTGTATGAGTGACTAAGTGATGACTATGTATGACATTCCAACATTAGATAGCCTAACGCACGGTGTTAAATCTCCAAGGGCGACCGCATGAAGTGATCGACGTCGTGGTAGGCGCGACCATGATACTGACTCTTGGCAGCCTTGGATCTGAATCAAGCTGTCAAATGCTAAGTTGCTGAAAATTTGCAGAATAACCCTCCAGGATAGGATATTCACCCATAGGTCTAGAATCACGCCATGCAACCGTTCGATCTCAGATCCAATGGCTCTCAGAAGCCCGTATCATGGGAGAATGGAAAGCTTCGTATCACCTGTAGTTTTCCCGACGCTTGACATGACATCGAAAGCCATTTAATTGGGCGTCGAGTAGACATGACATCTAATTGGCCCCCCATAGTACTGTGCATGAATCCATTTATCCACCAGGAAAGCCACTACCCTGCCATTCGCACGCGCCCCCCCACTCGACATTTTTACAATCGATAAACCGCTCCTAGTCGTCCCGTCCTTTCACATTACAGCAATTCCACTAATACTAACCCTCCTCCCAAATCCATGGCATCCCAAATCTCCATGATCGGTGGTGAGTACAAGGTTAGAACGATCACCGGTGATGAGTTCGACGTCATCTACACCCGTTCTTCATAGCGGTGAAAGAATGCCTTGCTCGCTTCAAGCGCATGTTCGAAAACTTCGAATGATGAGTGGGTCGCTGGGCTAGATGTTGAGTACACCACAGTCGGGAGGCGAGAAGAAACTAAAGGAGGCGAGAAGAAGAAGCCTGCCATGATCCGGGTTTGCGTGCATGACCTATGCTTGGTCTACCACATATGCCATGCCGACGTTGAGTCGAGAATTTAAGAAGTTCCTCAAGGGCGGCGAGTCAAATTCGTTCTTTGTAGACTTTAGGAGCGACAAGGAAATCTGGGTCGGATAGGCCTCGTTGTAGGCGACCCCTTCGACCTCCAGAAGGAAGGGCTGGTGCCCTCTCTTGATCAGCCTTCAATGCTGACCTTGACAGGAGCCATGGTTCATCCTTCGTACGATAAACTAGAGAAACCTCCGTACACGTTTCATCGTCATGCATGGAAGTGGAATGTACTAGATATGGACCACATCCACTACGATGTAATGGATGGCTACCTTTGTTTCAATATCTACAAGGGTTGGATGAAGAGCAAGAGCCAAGTGTGCGGTTCAAGCAAATAAGTATCGCCCAAGAGGAGGAGGGACAAGGATGAAGTCGAGGACGTGGATGAGGACTCCGAGTAAGGTGGCAGTGTCGTTGCTCATGGTGGTTCTAATGCAGTGTCTACCGGATTAGTTGCTTAGTTTAATTTCTGGTGTGCTTTGCTTGATTTGAGGGGTTTGTTGTGCTGAGCCCCCAGCAGAACTATGTTATGTTTCTTCTCGTTATATTTCGTACATTTAATCTTTTAGTTGGTATAGTACTACCACTCATTTCTTGACATTATATACGTACAATATATATGGCCAACATCATATAGCCAGTAGTTTAGTTGTCAAAGAATTTCAAGGTGCTTAGTTTTGTCAAAGAATTCCAGGGTGCTTAGTTTTATTTGAGGGGTGTGTTGTGCTGGACACCATTAACTTATCATTGTGAGAATCGGCTTATTTTTGTCATGTAACATGGTCAACGGGGTTTGATGTGAAAATAACAATGTTTAATGGCATTTCTAAGCAAACATCTAACTTAACGATGACATTTTTTAGATATCTAATTGCATTTTTGAGCACGCATCTCACGGATCGATGGCATTTTTTGAGTAGTTGTAACTTCTAATGGCAAAAATGAGTAGTGATACAGAACTAGTGGCATAAATAATAAGAACCCAAGAATTAAATAGGGCTAATTCTTTATTTCTTTTTTTCTTTATACCTTTGTGTGTGAAACAATATCGCTGCCTACCGCTTGATTTTCTTTCTGAGGCAACATAGAACTATATGAGTGCCCTGTTAAATTTTGGAATTATTCAGGTTCGTTTGGCCTTTTTATACATTAATTGAGTTTCGGTCATTTAATGTGCATAATTCAAATTTGAACTACAAGTACATGCTCCCGTGCAACAAAGTTGAGTGAAAAATCACATGTGTGTCCTCGGGTGAATTTCTAGGTCCCATGCAAGAGATGGGAATGAAATTCAAACATCTGGGCATCGTGGTTCGGCTGAGAACATTGAGAAGCTTGGTTTTAAAATTCTTGTAAATCCAAAACACGCTTGAAAATCATGAAACTTGGCATGGTGTTATGTCATGGTACTACCATGCTGTGGTAAAAAAATGCAGAATAGGAACAAGTTTTGATATAAGTTTCTTGCAAACCGGAGCTTCTCTCAAGAAGGCTCGTGGTTCAGAGAGGGAACGTGTCACCTTTGTGTGAATAATTCAAATTTTAAATACAAGCACATGCTCCAGTGCACCAAAGCTGGTTGAAAAATCACATGTGTGTCCTCGGGTAAATTTCTAGGTCCCATGCCAGAAATGGGAATGAAATTCAAACATCTGGGCGTCATGGCTCGGCTGGAAACATTGAGAAACTTGGTTTTTTAATTCCTGTAAATCCGAAACACGCATGAAAATTATGAAACTTGGCTTGGTGCCATGACATGGCACCAACATGCTGTGGTAATTTTGCTGTCCGATTTGCGAAGGCGCACACAATAACAATCAACAAAGTCATTTTGGAACAAGTGCTGTCACGTTACAATCGGAAACATAAGTATTATTGAAACCGTGGGCGTTCTATTTACCATTTACGTGTTGCCACGCGTCCCCTTTTTTTATTAGCTAGGAGGCGTCGTGCAGGGTAGCTATTTGAGTATGGGAGGCGTGCGATCAGACCCCTGCGCATGCTTATTGGGAGGAGAGCCCTTTGACCTCCATCTACCGTCCACCTCTATCACAAGGTACCATTAATGGCGCCCGAGCCTCTGTTTAATGGCGTGGCAATGTCTCACTCGACTGAGATTTAAGAGAGAAAAAAGAAAATCTGAAAAGAAAAGTTTGCACGGATCTTGATGTAAGATCAAGCGGACCTATATAGCATCTCTGTGACTTATAGCAAGGCTGATGAATATATATATAAGGACGACGAGAGTGGATAATAATTGTCTTACATAATTAGGAAGATAACTAAAAAGCCACATGCGGCTACGCCCGAAATAGACAAGGGCAAAAGAAGAAGGAAGAGACATACAACAATCTGGCTCGCTGATCTCTACTTTCTTTATGCATTGCAGGTCGCGGAGACTAGTTCTCATAGTGGGCGATGATCTCTTTCATAAGTTTCATGTCCTTAATACGCTGCTTGGCAGCATCCATGGATTTCTCCACCAGCCTGTTGTGCTCGATGCGGAGCATGGCATTCTCGTCCATAAGTTTCTTGATGATGACGCCCGTCCTCTGCAACATGGCAGCGGTCTCCTCCTCCTGCTTCGCCCTTCCGGCGATCTTCGCCCTCAGCAGGTCGCGCTCGCCTCGGAGCTTCGCATTTCCCTCCCCGAGTTGCCGGATGACGCCGGTAGCCTCGTCCTACATCCTCGCCCAGCTGGAGATCTTATCCATCTGCATATGGACTATCGCATGCATGCGCCTGTAAGAGTCCTCGCCTGCCCGCGAGGAATTTTCCCAAGCCGCGCCGCTGCTGTGAGACCTCCTCGCTGCTGCAAGGCGCGGGACATCTCTGCTGCTTCTGCGGCATGGCCGGACCAGTCTGCTACATCGACGGCGCGGCAGGACTTCCGTGCTGCTTCGGCGGCGTGGCGGGACCTTTGTGCTGCTACTGCTGCACGGCTGGACATGTCGGCTGCTTTCATGGCGAGGCGGGACATCTCTCGTGCTTCCTCTTCCACGCTCACCTCTCCCTGGTGGAAATCTCTCGACCCAGAACTCACGCTTGCTATTGCTTGATTGTTTCTTGTGGATGAGGAGTTGAGGAGGAATGTGCAGTCATCTTAGCATAGTAGTATTTATAACCGAGTACTACTACTATGCTAAGTGGGAAACCATTTAGGTTGTGATCGGTGTGAACAGGTTTGCAATTAAATATAGCATGGTTGTAGTAGTAATTTGGAATGTGACGAGAGGCGCTCAAGATTTATTGACAGTTCTAGTTTCGAAGTGCGGCACTATTCCCGAATGGCGTAACGTCGGCACATTTTCTCGGCCGTGGTGTAGCATATGCCATGGTACTACTAGTTCTTTTTCTACTATTGTGTACGTGCAAAAACTGGAACCGTCAAATACATATCTTACGCTTGGCGTTCAACAGGAATAGCCTCGTGGCGAGCTATAGACTAGTCTTCTTTTCAGACGCATTACACCTACCTCTCGGGACTTCTCGCACGCACCATCACTGCTCCCTAGGCTGATGCCACCCACATACAGTTGTACTCTGAGAAGAGGTGCACGCACGCACTCATCCTCTTTCACACACGCATCTGTAGCTACGAATTGTAGTGTTCTCAACCATCTGATTGGCTCTATCATAGGTTTCATGTTGCTCCTTGGCCTTGAGATTGAGATGTTTTAAACGCGGAGGCTAAGATGGAGGCGCGAGGTTTTGGTTAATGTGCGGGCGCTGCAGCACCAACACAACACGAGCTTAAATGCACACTGGTGCGCATGCAGTCGGGTGAGTTGTCCAAGTATAGATACAACCAGGCCCTCGTTGGTATCCGCGCCTCGAATTTGGCTAGTCATAGTGGAGAGTAACCTAGACCAGTTACTAGTCTATGTTACTAGTACCTTCATAGTGGGTAGTGCCATATACGTAGTATATGCATAGTTTTGCTCCATGGCGCAATCCATCGATACTACTACTGTACAAATGTATACATTTTTTAAAAGGCTAGAGGCGGGCGGTCTAGCTTGGTCCTTTTCATGAGAGGCTAGGGCCTTTGTGATTTGTGGCTCATTACTCTTTGGGCGGGGCCTTGTGATTTGACTGCTTGTATAAATGTGCCGACGACCTGAGGAGGAGCAAAGAACCGTGCGGTATACTCAAGTTTTCCACTGGAGTACAATGGAGGAGTGAGGGAGTCCTGGATTAGGGGGTGTCCGGATAGCCGAACTATCACCGTTGGCTGGACTCCTGGACTATGAAGATACAAGATTGAAGACTTTGTCCCATCTCCGGATGGGACTTTCCTTGGCGTGGAAGGCAAGCTTGGCGATACGGATATGTAGATCTCCTACCATTGTAACCGACTCTTTGTAACCCTAACCCTATCCGGTGTCTATATAAACCGGAGGGTTTTAGTCCGTAGGACGAACAACAATCATACCATAGGCTAGCTTCTAGGGTTTAGCCTCTTTGATCTCGTGGTAGATCCACTCCTGTACTACCCATATCATCAATATTAATCAAGCGGGAGTAGGGTTTTACCTCCATCGAGAGGGCCCGAACACAGGTAAAGACATCGTGTCCCTTGTCTCCTGTTACCATCCGCCTAGGCGCACAGTTCGGGACCCCCTACCCGAGATCCGCCGATTTTGACACCGACATTGGTGCTTTCATTGAGAGTTCCTCTGTGTCGTCATCTTTAGGCCCGATGGCTCCTTCGATTGTCGACAACGATGCGGTCCAGGGTGAGACTTTTCTCCCTGGACAGATCTTCGTATTCGGCGGCTTTGCACTGCGGGCCAATTCACTTGGCCATCTGGAGCAGATCGAAAGCTAAGCCCCTCGCCATCAGGTCAGATTTGGAAGTTTGAACTACACGGCCGACATCCGCGGAGACTTGATCTTCGACGGATTCGAGCCACAGCCAAGCATGCCGCACTGTCTCGATGGGCACGATCTTGCTCTGCCGCTGAACAGTGCCGTGGAGGCCGCACCAGCGTCCGCTCCGACCCCTAGTTCGGAGCCGACTCCGCCGATCGAGGACGAGTGGTTGGACACCGCCTCGGGGGCTACGATATCTACGGCGATTGAGACGAACTCCATCCCTGTCCTTTGCGAAGACCGTGACTCAAAGGTGCCGGACTCCTCTCCGGACTCCGAACTTCCCGCGCCCCGGCCAATCGAATCCGATTGGGCGCGGTCATGGAGTTCACGCCACGGACATCTTTCGGCTTTTCGCCCTTTGGAGACATCCTGAATTCCCTAAAGTCTCTCTCTTTATCGGGAGAGCCCTGGGCGGACTACGGTCGGGAAGGTTGGGATCGACGGCGAAGAAATTCAACGCCCACCCACCGCCCACTTTGTACCCTTGCCGAAAGCTTAAGCGGCGTGCTTGATTTCGACTACGAAGAAATCGATGGTATGGGCGGCGATGTAGGAGACAACCATGAACCAGCACCTATAGGATCTTTGGACAGCCACCTCATCCCGCGATGTATACATGGTGGATACACCTAAGCGAAGTGACGACGAGGAACAACGGGACACTCGAAGGATAAATCCCTCGAAAAGCAGTCAAAAGCGGCAGCGTAAGCGCCGCACCAAGTCCGCCTCGACAAAGACCCAGCCATAGAGCGGGGCGAACGGTGGACAACGAACATGCTATCGAGCAACCGTCCGAACAGGACAACTTGGATAAACAACCCGTCCCCGGCGAAGATAACAGTCCGGACGATCTCACGCCGAACAAATTGTTGGAGCAGAAGAACCTCCACAAAAGGCTCGTCGCCATTGCGCGTAGCCTGAAAAAAGAATCACGGAAGCTCAAAACAGCGGAAGAGGCACTCGGAATCAGATGGAGCAAAGTACTCAACACCGAGAGAAATCTGGCGACGATCGCCAAACAAAGAGCTACCAAGCGCAAATTACTACCGAGTTCGATGAGGAGGCCTTAGAGCCCCGCAATCAAAGAACAAAGAGGCCGCCGGTCGGATAAGCGACCACATGGAAAATATGGAGGCGGCAAGCGCGCCGCACACAAGCCTGCACGTGATCCGCGCAAGGATTAGCATCAAAAGGATGGCCCAGTTAGGTCCATCTATGGGCGAGAAAGCAAGCTCTTGAGCAATGCAACACGCCAAATATCCGAACATCACGGCACACCCAAATATAGGGGTGCCGACCTTCTATGTTTCACCGATGAGGTGCTTTGGATCACAATTCGGTGAGATTCAAACCCGTAAACATAGAGGCATCTGACGGAACAACAGACCACAGAGTGCGGATTGAGGATTACATCCTCCACATACACATGCCTAGAGGAGATGATCTCCACGCCATAAAATACTTACCCCTCAAGCTCAAAGGCCCAGCCCGCATTGGCTCAAAAGCCTCCCTGAAAATACCATTGGAAGTTGGGAAGAGCTCGAGGATGCTTTTGAACAAATTTTCAAGGGACTTATGTCCGTCCTCCGGATGCAGAGCGATTTAAGTCACATAACTCAACAACCGGAGAGTCAGCCCACAAATTTTGGAACAGGTTCCTTACCAAAAGAACCAAATAGTCATTGTCAGGACCTTGAAGCCTTAGCAACTTTCAAACACAGCGTCCGAGGCGAATGGCTCGCCAGACACGTCGGCCAGGAGAAGCCGAGAACCACGGCTGCATTAACAAGCCTCATAACCCGCTTTTGCACGGGAGAGGATAGTTGGCTGGCAAGATGCAGTACCAGCGACCCAAGTACATCCGAAGTCAGGGATGGAAATGGAAAACCACGACGTAGCAAGGACCAGCGCCGGACAAAGGGAAACAGCCTGAAGAGCATGGCAGTCAACACCGGATTCAGAAGCTCCCGGAAGAATCATAAAAAGATGCCCCTCAAGGACAACAGCGACGAGCTATCCAACCTAAACAAAATCTTGGACAAAATATGCCAAATCCACAGTACTCCCGGGAAGCCTGCAAACCATACCCACAGAGATTGTTGGGTCTTCAAGCGATCTGGCAAACTCAATGCGAACACAAGGGCTCGACACACCAAGCGAGGACGACAGACGAACCCCACAAGCGAGCACCGGAAAACAAAAGAATTTCCCACAAAAAGTTAAAACAGTGAACTCACTTCAAGTGAGAAAAGGGAAAAATAGAGCGGCGCCCATAGAAACACATGCCGCACGGTCTATCCTAGCAGAGTCCCAACAATGGTTGTCAAAACCAATCACGTTCGATCATCAGGACTATTCCAGAAGTATCCGGAACGCAGGATGGACTGCCTTGATATTAGATCCTATAATCGACGGACTCCAATTTACACAGGTCCTAATGGACGGAGGTAGCGATCTAAACCTGCTATATCAGGACACAATCCACAAAATGGGGGTAGACCCAACAAAAATTCGCCATAGCAACACCTCCTTCAAAGGGGTAATGCCAGCCTATATGCCCATTATGCGGGCTCCCTCTGCTAGAAGTTGTGTTGGCTCATCCGACAACTTCCGCCGCGAAAAGTTAACCTTCCACGTCGCCCCATTCGAAAGTAGCTATCAAGCACTACTGGGGCGTGAAGCTTTCGCCCGCTTTAACGCAATATCGCATTATGCATCTCTTACACTTAAAATGCCCGGTCCACGCGGCATTATCTCATTAAAAGGGAGTATTAAGTGTTACTCGAGCACGGAAGAACGTGAGACTGCCTTGACAGCCCCACACCAATCCGGCTCCGCTAATCAAAGCACCTGAATAGGTCATTCGAACCCCGGACACAACTACACGAGTCCGGCGGCTACTAGCGGCATACCCCCGTACAAGGGGCTGCACGCATGTACAACAAGAGACAATAAAGCTCAATTTTATTCACTTTTCGAACCGTACTCTGTTTATTTAATATAAAGTACATTTTTCGCACGATTTTTTTTTCTTTTCAACTTAATTCTTCTCTTTTACAGATGAACACCGTGCTACACCCGTCGAGGATACGGCACAATGGAACACAAGCGCAGACGTGCAGAGGGACCCGTTGCAAGGATTCTTTTCAGATTAAGACCTGCGTAAACCTTTTTTACTGTCTCTTGTTGATACATCCCGGTTTCTTGCTATAACCGAGGAGGAGGCTGGCGTTTTGGCATCGGCCGCACCAGAATTTTTATGCGTGCACGGACACGGGGGCTTGGGCATTATTCGCCCGTTTTCATAAAGACCGAATACCTTAGGGAGTGTTGGCGTCTCGAGATAGGCCTTATATGCATCAGCTCGAATCATGTCTTTGGTCAAATGTTGGGTTTGCGGCTCCCATGTTTTGGTACCTTACGTTCCGTTATATCGGCTAAGGTAGCGTTGGGAGAACCACTCTGATTGTGCCCGGTTGAGCTGGGTTGAGCACCTTAGTGAGAAAGCTAAAACGGTTGTCATGATATAGCGTGAGACTGGTCAACCACTCGATGACCCACGGAATGTTTATAATTCCCCTGCATTAACGAAGGACCGTTTCCCGGTCAGGCACATACGCGCCCCGAATTCGGGAGAGCGCGGTGCCCCTAGGGGCTATATAGTAGCCCCACCATCGAACTCCTATGGCTAAGTGAAAGTGATAATGCATTATAGTCCGGTTGCCTAGTTTGCTACGCTATCACCTCCTTTACAGGACCAGGACGTTGGATTAAGTGTGAAAATGCGCCTTTTTTGCAAACACCCCCGCACTATGTGCGTGGGGCTGAAGTCAAGACTGCCATCTTTGGGTTATATACACATATACATCAACGGCCGACAGAGGTGTTTTAATACTTGAACGCACAAGTATAAAAGCTCTTATATTATATTGAAACATTGTTTCCACAAATCATACATGTCATTTAAACATAATATCCTTGAGCACTGCGTCTCTATTAAGCAGCGCCTGCAGACTTCCTCAAAATAGTGCTCGGCGGTACAAACCTGTCCGAATCTTGGGATGCAACGTCGGTGGCCTTCATCTCCGCCCAGTATGTCTTGACACGGGAAAGAGCCATCCGCGCACCCTCTATGCATGCTGACCGCTTCATTGCATCGATATGCGGCACCGCACCAAGGAACTGTTGCACCAAGCCAAAATAAATCTTCAGCTTGGGGCTTTTCGGCCACAAATGAGTCACGACATCCTTCATGGCAAGTCCGGACAACCTATTCTGCTTAGCCCATTCGGCCAAACGATCAGTTAATGAAAGTGGATGCTCCGGACTATGGAACTGCGACCAAAAAAGCTCTTCCATTCCGTGATCCTTTTGACCTCGGAAGTGTTCGGCCGCGTCTGCGGCACTTGCCGCCAAGTCCAGATAAGCATCCTCCGCACCCCACAGCCGGTCCAATTGGGTGTACTTAGGATCCATGAATTTCCTCCGCAGCAGAAAGGGCTTTCCAGCCGCAATATCTTCGTCCTGACGTAGCTCCTCCTTCATAGCTCTCATTGCAGAGCGAGTATCCTTGGCCTCGGTGGTGGCCTTTTTCAGGTCCTCTTGTTTCGCTCGATCTTCTTTTTCAAGAAGCTCGCAACGGTCAGTAGCATTCTTCAATTTCACGGCCATCTCGACCACTTCTTTCTTGCTTCGACAGTGAGCAGCCTGTTCGGGTTTTAGCTCTTCGGCCGCCTTTAAGGCCGCCGCATCACTTTTTCTGGCTTGCTCCTTGGCTCGGGCGAGCTCCGCCCGAAGGTTCTCCATAGCAGCGGCACCATCTGCATTAAGCATACATGTTGTAAGGCATGGGCGTCAAGCTCCCTTACCAGGTGTCCGCGAAGAAGCTGCATACCTTGAGACTCGTCAAGCCGCTTATTAACAAGCGTGATGTCCGCATCCGCCACGTCAAGTTGCCGCTTGATTCGGCAAATTCATCGATCCGGCTAGCCACGGACGCCGCCACCTACATAGGAAGGCGCATGTTATACCTGGGGTTATGATCCTCGCACGCTGTCATTTTGACACCGCACCAAGTCTCGGGGCTACTATCTATACAGGCGCATTTATATGCAAAACTGTCGGAAGGTACATCATTTTGCGTACCTCAAAACCCGTCAGTAAACTTACGACGGCTTCATGCAATCCGCTCTCAGCGGATGAAATCCTTTCAATCACCGTACCCATTAACGTACGGTGATCTTCTAAGATAGACGCTCGCCCGAGCAGATCCTTCAGCTCCTCCGACCGTACACCCGTTGGTGCCAGACTCGTCCGGTGGCCTTTTTCGAAGGCCGGACACGGAGGACTTTGAGGGGACATACGACTGCCTTCTTTCCCCACCGGATTCGGAGGAGCCCTCCACGACGACACCTCAGCATCGTCCACCTCGCATAACGGTACAGCAGGCGGAGGCGTTTCGCTCTCCATCATCTCCGGATCAAGATCCCCTGAAGACGAGCTCTGTTGTGAAGGGCTGAGATCCGAACTACAAGGTAAATTTCGGTTAACTTTTAGAAATAGAACGGGGATGTCTCTCTTTTAATAAAAAAAACGCCCCCTTCACTTACGGCTCGCTAGAGGGCTGATCTCCTTGGGGAAATAGTGCGGCTGGGGCATCTCCCGTCACAGGACCCTCTGGCGAAGATTTCTTCCCCCGCTTCGAGGCTTTGGCCTCTGGATCTTCAGAATCGGTCCTCTTCTCCCCTTGGAGGGACGGATTCTCAATCCCCCCTTTCTTGATAGCCTCCTTCACGGAGGTAGTAGTTCCCTTGTTCCCCCCTTCGCCTTCTTCAAAAGGCACAGCCTCTAGCATCTTGGTTAATACCGGATCCGGCGTGGTCTCAGGGAGGGGGGCCGGACACCTGATCAGTTTTGCTTTTGCTATCCACTCCTGTTTAAGGGATAGCTCTTTTAAGGGCAAGTATATGATAAATATGCGGATGGCATGTCCGGGTACAGGACTACTTACTTGAGTATCCGGGCGATTGCAGCTCAGACCTGCGTCCTCGGTTAAGTGTGGACACATTGCTTGTGATCCAAAGAACAATTGGTACATCTCCACGGGCGTTACGCCCATGAAATTTTGGAGAGTTTGTGGTCCGTACGGATTAAACTCCCACAGGCGGAGGGGGCGACGTTTGTAGGGCAAGGTGCGACGAATCAGCATGACCTGCGCTACTACGACCAGATTGATCTCTCTTTCTTGGAGGTCTCGAATACGGCCCTGCAACAGAGGTACGTCCTTGGACGGTCCCCAGTCGAGCCCTTTATTGACCCATGATGACTGCCGCAATGGAGGACCCGAGCGGAAGGCGGTGGCGCCGCCCATTTGGTGCCCCTGGGAGCGGTGATATAGAACCACTCCCGTTGCCATAAATTGAGATCCTCTTGAAAATAGCCCTCGGGCCATGGAGCGTCCGCATTATTGCTTATAACGGCCCCTCCGCACTCCGCTTGATGCCCCTTGATCATCTTCGGCTCCACTTTGAAGGTCTTGAGCCACAATCCGAAGTGAGGAGTAATGCGGAGGAAGGCATCACATACGACAATGGACGACGAGATGTGGAGGATGGACTCCGGATCCAAGTCGTGGAATTCCATCCCATAATAAAACATGAGCCCCCTCACAAAGGGGTCCGTCGGGAAGCCTAAACCCCGAAGGAAGTGAGACACGAATACCACGCTCTCACCAGGCTCGGGAGTGGGAATAACCTGCCCTTGGGCAGGCAGCCTATGCGAAATTTCGCCGGTGAGATACCTGGCGTCTCTCAGCTTTAGCACATCTTCTTCCATGATGGAGGAAGACATCCACCAGCCGTGCAAGTCGGAGCCAGACATCGTCGAAGGTCCAAAGCGCCTAAATCTGGAGCTTTGGGTGTTGGAACTCGAAGCGAGGAGCGGATTCGATTGAGATTGAAAGAAAGGAGCGGGCCTTGGTCTCATTATAAAGAGGTTGAATACCAAGAGCCCCTCCCCCCCCCCCATGACCGTTCGGGACTCGCCTTTGATGGAGGAGGCGTGCCAACGGGAACGACTGGGTTACCCACGACCGTATTGATGAGAATCCCGAAATAAGGGGGCACGATCTCCGCTTTGATAAGACGTGCCAAGGAAACCGCCTCGCTAGACGCGCTGAGGTGGAACAGTAAAAACGATTCATATAAAGGCCTCGCCGTGGTGTGATGTCACGCCGCGGAATACGTCAGCAGATCTGTGCAAAAGTTATTCTCTCTACGGTAGTATGTGGAACTTGTTTTGCAGAGCCGGACACAATCCTTGTGTTCAAAATCTTCTATGAAGTATTCGGAGAAGGAACCCGCCTTGCAATGCCGAAGACAATATGCGCGCCGGACTCGTCGTCATTGAAGCCTGGTTCAGGACTCTTGAGGTAGTCTGGATTAGGGGTGTCCGGATAGCCGAACTATCACCGTTGGCCGGACTCCTGGACTATGAAGATACAAGATTGAAGACTTCGTCCCATGTCCGGATGGGACTTTCCTTGGCGTGGAAGGTAAGCTTGGCGATACGGATATGTAGATCTCCTACCATTGTAACCGACTTTGTGTAACCCTAACCCTATCCGGTGTCTATATAAACCGGAGGGTTTTAGTCCGTAGGACGAACAACAATCATACCATAGGCTAGCTTCTAGGGTTTAGCCTCTCTGATCTCGTGGTAGATCCACTCTTGTACTACCCATATCATCAATATTAATCAAGCAGGAGTAGGGTTTTACCTCCATCGAGAGGGCCCGAACCTGGGTAAAAACATCGTGTCCCTTGTCTCCTGTTACCATCCGCCTAGACGCATAGTTTGGGACCCCCTACCCGAGATCCGCCGGTTTTGACACCGACAAGGAGCATGAAACACGGCAGCCCAGTGCCATATCCTCTACTCTCTACTCTTATTATATATTACTAGCAAGAGGCATTGTTCTATTGGCGATAAAGAATGATCTAATTTGCTAGTCATCTAATTTTTAGCATTGTTCTATTCATGCCTCGCAGAGAAGGTGTAACGCCCCGGATCCGATGCGCCAGATGTGTGCTAGTTATTCGTCGGTGTTGCCATGTCATTTGCTTGCGTGTTGCATTTTATCATGTTCATCATCTTCATTGCATACGTGTTCGTTTCTTGCATCTGAGCTTTTTCCCCGTTGTCCGTTTTGCAATCCGGCACTCCTATGTCCTCCGGCGTCCCCTTTTTGTCTCTCATTGTGAGCGGGTGTTAAACGTTCTCGGAATGGACCGGGTCTTGCCAAGAGGCCTTGATACGCCACCGGTAGACCGCCTGTCAAGTTTCGTGCCATTTGGAGTCCGTCTGATACTCCAACGGTTAACCGCGCAGCCCAAAACCCCTTTTCTCTTGCAGCCCAGCAACCCTCCAAATCAGCCCACTAACCCAGCAAACTCCCCTCCATGCTCTCGGTCGTTCGATCATGATCGCGTGGCCGAAAACCGCACCTCATTTGGAGTCTCCTAGCTCCCTCTACCTATAAATATGTGCCTCCCCCGTCCAAATCGCAGATGAAACCCTAAATCCTCCCTCCGCGCCGCCGGACATGTCCGCCGACGGCGGACACGTCAAGCCTCCACCTCACCTCGGCGAATCGCCATACGCCCGCGTCATCACGCTGCGCATCAGCCAACCGCGCGCGCCACCTCGCCTCCTCTCGCCTCCCACCGCGGCCAGCCGGGGCAGATCCGGCCCGCCGGGGAAGCGGCGCGCGGGCCCAGCTCCGCCATCTCGCCGGCGGACCCGCGCCCCTCCAACTCCGGCCGCCGCCCTCGCCGGAGCTCTTGCCGGATCCGTCGCCCCCGGATCGGGATGAGATCCACCAGGAGCCCATCCAAACGGCGCCCCGATCCCGGATCTCCTCGTCCCACACGCCTCCGTCCCGTGTTGACTTTCGCGGAGGTGATTTTCTTCTAAGTCCCCGTAATTTTACATATTCTGGTGCCCTGTTCAACATGCCATAACTCTGCATCCGTAGCTCCGTTTCGTGCGTATAATATATCAAAATGTTCGTTGTGATGTGCTCTACATTTGGTTCCATTGTGTCATGCTTGTTTGAGTTCATATTGATGCCTGAATCATCGTTGCAAGAGTGCTATATGATGTTAATCTGCTGAAATTGTTATAACTTGATGATTTTTCATTTTTGTTGCATTTGATGTGTGCATCCTATGAGCATGAGCTCTACATGTGTTTTGAACTACATCATGCCATATTTACAGTGGTGGCATCCATGTATTTTTATGAGTCTTGTAATGAGTGAATCAAGCTTGTTAAGTATGGTACTTGTTGTTGCTGTTTTGCTAGGCTGAATCTGTTATTTTGTGATGCTATGTAAACCTGCTGCTACAAGTCATTTTATGCATAATCTGGAGATTTTCACTAAGGATGTTTTTTTATACATGTCATGTTCTATCCATCCATGCCCCTGGTTGCATTTATAGCCTTCTGCAGCTTGTTGTAATCTTGCTCCAAAGTTGCTAAATAATGTAGTTGTCAGCCTGTTAACATTAAGTTCAATGTTGCCATGATTGTTGTTAGTGATCCAAGAATGCTATGAACTTTTTCTTGCCATGCTTAGCTTCATAAGCATGTATTATTACTGTTGGTTGCCTTGCCATGCCATGTATTGCTCTGTGGTGAGTGGTTCAAGCTCACCAACATGCCTACTTATTATTGTTCCTGCCATGTATGAATCTGTCATATCATTTGACATGTTTACATGGGTCCCATCATATCTTCTGAACCTTTTTGGCTCATGGACAGTAAAGGACTTTTGTTCTATGCATTTAGTAGTAGCATGCCATGCCTTTATTTGCCATTATAAGTTCCTGTAACATGTTGTTTGATAGCTCTAAACATTGCAACCTGATGTTATTTCTGCAAAGTCTGAAACTGTTATTATTTGCAATCTTGCCATGTCGTTTTGAGCATGTTCTAGTGTTTTCTGGAGATAGCTCACTGTTCATGTTTTGTTATTGTTTACATGTAAATCATATCCATGCCTTTTGTTCTCATGTTGGGGTGATGTAGCATGTTGTTTTGATGCTTGCAATATGCCTAGTTGCTGTTTTGGAGAGCTTGTCCTTTAAACTTGTATAGTGTATGTGTGGAACAGTTGCTCCGTTTTGAGTGTGCTCTATATGAAACTTGCTTAGAATTGCATTGTGACGCCCCCGATTCAATCATACACTAATCATACACGCAAACGTGTACGATCAAGATCAGGGACTCACGGGAAGATATCACAACACAACTCTAAAACATAAATAAGTCATACAAGCATCATAATACAAGCCAGGGGCCTCGAGGGCTCGAATACAAGTGCTCGATCATAGCGAGTCAGCGGAAGCAACAATATCTGAGTCTGAGACATAAGTTAAACAAGTTGCCATAAGATGGCTAGCACAAAGCCCAGGATCTGATCGAAGAAGCGCAGGCCTCCGCCTAGGATCCTCCTAACTACTCGATAAATCGTCCATGAGCTGCACGTAGTAGTAGGCACCTCCAGTGTAGTAGTAAGTAAATCGACGGTGGAGTTTAGCTCTGGCTCCGACATCTGGTCGCAGCAATCGGGTAGAGATAGGGAAAAGGGGAACAAGGCAACCGTGAGTACACATCAAAGTACTACAAGTAAGGAGCTACACTACATATGCATGGATATATGTGTAAATGGCCATATTAGTGGACTGAACTGCAGAATACCAGAATAAGAGGGGGATAGCTAATCTTGTCGAAGACTACGCTTCTGGCAGCCGCCGTCTGGCAACAGTAGAAGAGAGTAGACTGAAGTCCTCCGAGTAGCATCACATAGAAATAATCCTACCCGGCGATCCCCTCCTCGTAACCCTGAGAGAGAGCGACCACCGGGTTGTATCTGGCACTTGGAAGGGTGTGTTTTATTAAGTATCCGGTTCTAGTTGTCATAAGGTCAAGGTACAACTCCAAGTCGTCCATTATCGAAGATCACGGCTATTCGAATAGATTAACTTCCTGCAGGGTGCACCACATAACCCAACACGCTTGATCCCATTTGGCGGACACACTTTTACGGGTCATGCCCGCCGCTGGAGATCAACACGTCGCAGCCCCACCTAGGCACAACAGAGAGGCCAAGCACGCCGGTCTAAGCGTAAGCGCCAGGGTGCGGGCCCATCGCCTTAGCACACCGCACGCTATAACGCGGCGAAGCGTAACTAGCCCCTTAATACAAGAGCAGGCTTGCATTCCAATCTGCACGCAGCGACTCGATCGCTGGCGTCCACGAATGCTTGGTGATACCCGGCGCGGGATACCCATAACTACTCCCGTGTAGATGGTTAGTGCGTATAGACCAAATGGCGGACTCGGATCAAATACCCAGATCTCGTTAAGCGTGTTAAGTATCCATGACGCCGACCAGGCCAGGCCCACCTCTCTCCTAGGTGGTCTCAACATGCCCTGTCGCCCGCCATTAAAGTAACGATCGGGGCCGTCGGGAACCTAGGCCCACCTCTACGGGATGGAGCCACCGTCCTTTCAGCCCCCATCTCCGAACAGTATCACAGGTAATGTAATAGTGTAAAGTATATAGTATATGCCCGTGATCACCTCCGAAGTGATCACAGCCCGATAGTATAGCATGGCGAGACGGACAAGAGTGTAGGGCCACTGATGGAACACTAGCATCCTATACTGAGCAGTAGGATAGCAGGTAAAGGTAACAACATTAGTAGCAAGGACAGGCTATGCAGCAGTATAGGATTAAACTGAAAGCGGTAACATGCTACACTACTCTAATGCAAGCAGTATAGAGAAGAGTAGGCGATATCGGGTGATCAAAGGGGGGGCTTGCCTGGTTGCTCTGGCAAGAGAGAGGGGTCGTCAACACCGTAGTCGTACTGGGTAGCAGCGGCGTCGGTCTCGGTGTCTAGCGGAAGAAGAGGGGGAAGAAACAATAAATACATAGCAAGCAAGTGCATAACAGGACAACAAGCAGAGCTAGACGTGTTCTAACGCGGTATGAGGTGATACCGGTGAAGGTGGGAAACATCCGGGAAGCATCCCCGGTGTTCCGTGTTTTCGGGAAGATGAACCGGAGGTGAAATGTTGCAGGTTCACTATGCTAGGGATGTGTGGTGGATGAACGGGCTGCCTATCCGGATTTGACTCGTCGTTTTGAGCAACTTTCATGTTGAAAATATTTTAATCCGAGTTACGGATTAAAAGATATGATTTTCTAAAGATTTTATTAATTTCTGGAATTTAATTAATTATTTGAATCCAACATTATCCAGAATAGTAAATATGACGTCAGAGAGATGTTAGCAGTCAACGTTGACCATTGACCTGGTCAACCTGACGTGTGGGTCCAGTGGGACCCACCTGTCATTGAGTGCTAATTAACCTATCAGATTAATTAACTAACCTCAGTGATTAGGTTAATCTAATCAGGATTAATTAAAATTAACTAATTAATATTTTAATTATTTTATTTATTTATTTATTATTTGAATCCTTTTTTTAAATTTTCGTCCTCAGGGGCGTGGGCCCTGTTTGTCATTGGCCCAGAGGCCAAACAGGGCGCGGGCGACGGGTTACGGTGTGCCCGTTCGGTGCACGCCGAGGCACTGCAAGGCGTGGCACGGGCACGGCGGGCACATCGCCCGGCCGAGATGGGCGCAGGGCGCATCCCGCCCAGTCTTGGGGCGAGGTTGCGGCCACCGCTGGCAAGCGGCAGCAGGGCGGTGGCGGCGTGGGGCGAGGGGAGCAGGGGCGCGGCCCTAGCGGCCCGAAGGGCGCGCCCACAGCGGTGGACGCGCCACGGAGACGGGCGCTGAGGAGCTTCGCCCACGAAGTCTGGGAGCCAAGCCTGTGGCTAAAGCGGCCGTGGTGGCGGCCGACGTTGGGGAGGCAGTGCGGTCCGGTGAAGAGCGGGCGGCGGGCGGCGAGAGGAGCACCGAGGGGAGTCGGGCGCACTGCAGTAGCGGCGTGGTGAGTGGCATGGAGTCGAGGCAGCGGCGCCGACAGTTATAGCATGATCGGCGAGCGGAATCGAGGAAGGAGGAGGAGAGGTGCTCACGGGCGCGTAGGGTCGAGCAGCGTCTGTGAGGTGGTCCGGCGAGGAGGAGACAAGGAGGAGGACGGTGGCGGCAGTCCGGTGGGGGGCGGCGCCGGCGAAGCGCGCCGGCTAGGTTGTGCTCGGGTGGCGGCGAATAGCGTCGGGCGGCGGGGTTGGTCGGCGGGTCGGGCATAGTTGCCCGATCTGGATCGAGCCTCGGGTGGGGGAAGAGAGCGAGGGAGAGTGGGGAGAGCGATGGGGTCGTCGCCCTCTCCCGTGTGGCGCTAGAGGAGAGGTGGGATCGTGGGGAAGTGGGGTGGGGCTCTAGGGTTTGGGGAGCGGTGGGGGGTTATGGGCGCGGTGATGGGCGGTGGGTGGTTGGGCCGTTTGGCCCGATTGGTGGGGTCTCCCCATTTGTTTTTTTTGGTTTTGTTTTCTTTCTCTTTTATTTTTATTCCTTTTCTGTTTTTGCTCATTTTAAATATATAGGCCTTATATAAAAACATGGTTTCTATATGACAAATAGATAGGGAATATTTTCAACACATCGAACATTTTAGTTCTGACTTTTGAAAACTTTAATTGTCTTAACCTTAATTCAAGTTTTGAATTTGAATCCGCTTCGAACTAACGCGAGATTATCAGTAGTAACCGAGGTGACGTGTCAGCATTAACGCGGGATTACTGTAGCCTAATTATCCGGGCATCACAAATCTCCTCCACTACAAGAAATCTCGTCCCGAGATTTAGGAGCGGGAGTAAGGGGAAATGGCTTTTGTTACGAAATTTTGACGAGTGTCCTTGGTCTTGGTTGCTCTTCTCGAAGAGATCGATCCATTACGTTGATGTCTTCATTTCTCCGCTTCAGGTCATCATGGTGAAGTCGTCCTTTGCTTCAGGAACTCCAACGTACTTACGAATAGGTAAGGGGCAGCTTGACTACGACAGAATGCTTGTGAGGGAAACAATCTAAGGTTAACCCATGAATGAGCATAAGATTATCTCTTGAGTTGAACATATAAAATACCTCGAGAGTAAGTTACAAAGGTACAATAAGAGGTCCCAAGCAGATAGATAGTTGCTCGAAGTCTGAACCTGAGTGAGAAAGGGGTTCAGAGTAGCGAGAGTAAGTATTGCGTCTGATACCAGAATAGAGCACTAGGAAGGTGGCACATGAATTAAATACGAAGCCAATCATGGAGAATAACCATTAGAAACAGGGTTGTACAGGAGAGTCAGGTTTCGATCCTGTGGAACTATGGGTTATGGGCCCACCATGTGGGTTAAAGTAGAAAGGGGGGTTGACATCTTGCACGGTCATGATAGCAAGGCATGTCAGAGGGTAGCCTCTCAGTTATGTCGGCGACAACATCGATACCAAGGCGAGGGACTAAGAGAACCATTTTCCGCTTTCGTTGAGCGAGGCGGACCAATAGGCAAAGTTCTCGTCCATCGGTGGTTATCGGGATGTCATCAACAATAGTAACAGGGTCTTATTGACAGAGTTGTACAACTGAGGTGTTTATATAAGCAGCGAATCATTACCGCTTAGATCATATAAACCACGAGAAATGTTAAACAAGACAATGGAAAGGAAAATGTGATCATCAGATTAAACAGAACAATGGAAAGAAAAATGTGTTTAAACACATATGTCAGGGGTATATCCTTCCGAAGGACAAGAAGAACATGATAACCATGACATGATATTAAGTAGAAAAGCCTCTAGGTGAGGGGAGAGAAATTTTCATGACATTATCCATACAGTGGTGTTTGGATAATTGAGCAAGAAACGTTTAGCATTGGGCTTCAAATGTTCTTGTTGAAACATCGGAGTACCATAGACATGTTTCGAGATAGCATTGACATGGTCAACAGGTGAAGATCAGACTTTGGAAACAAAAAGGATCCATCAGGAACAACTTATAGAATAAGTCTTACAATTTCCTCATGGAAGAATGGATAACCTTGCTAAAAGGGAAACTATAACAGTAGGTCCTCCGGCCGGTGTCTTTGGGCATGACATCACCTTACGGGTCATATCTGAGACCAATGTTGTGACTCTTGGAAAGTGTTCCAACCATCATATATGACCGAGATTCAGATCTGATCGGTGTTAGGATACCCCAGACTCAGGATGCTTGAGAAGAAAAGGTGCGACACAATTTGACGGGACGGCACTGTAAGATTCTCGAGAAATGAACTATGAATTGATTTCTGTTAACAAGAGTTCATCATTAACCCAAGGAGAGGACAAGGAGGTGGCTGATGAACTCAGCGACAATTCATCAAGATTTCCAAAGGATGGATTTCCACAATTATGTGAACATGGAGATAACATTTGTCAGGTCAAAATGATATAATGGGATATGCTCGAGGAAAACATACATAATTAATCATTGGTTGAAAGGTGCACCCGAAATATGGGCTGGGTTGCACGGCCAATGTTAGAATGGTGATTCAATTATCGAAAGGCTTAGAATGAACTATCCCCCATTCACGTGTTGGAATCAACACGGGAACCAAGAAAGAATGGTGATGGCGAGAAGCATCACTGTACCACAAATCCTTAAGAGGTGGTGAAATTCTCACAACATTGATGACATAAGAGATGGTAATGTTCCAAGGTAAAGAAGAACAATTGCTGGATAGCAAGGAACTCAAGGTATAACACCAAACATGAACAAGCTTGTGTTGGTGGGAAGGCAATAAAGTGGTCGATGACAACACAAATCAGCGAGGGCAAGGATGGTATTTCTCATCATGAATTCAATTGATATCCTGGAAGAGCTCATAAGGTTGATGATGATCATGACACATTTGTCGAGAGATTTCATGAAGATGTAATCAATCAGCGACGACATCGAGTCAAAGGAATGATGAAGCGAAAGGTTATTGGAACCATGGGTATGACACAAACTCAAAATCAAGTCTGTTCAAGGAGAAATAATATGACGAGGAAGATCACGGAAGATTTGCTTACCATCTAAATCTGTGCTCCGGAAAGAGGGGCCATGTAGCACAGTTAAAAAGTTGCACGATAATGATATAGCCGATCAGGCTAGCAATGACTTGAAGGATTAATAAACTCATAAGCAATGAAGAATACTTAGAGTTATCGAATCAAAGTGCGGAATTGATTCACTTATCAGCGTTCTCGGTTGACGACAATCCAGAACCCAGGAAAATTGGAATCGGTGAGAAATAACAGTTGATGAAGAACCCATAAGAAGTTATGTAGTTCCATGATATTCTCGCGGTACCAGAGGGTATACTCAAGGGTAGAGCGGGATAGAGGTTGTACAAGTGAAATCATTTGCAGAAGGCAAGCACTTAAACTTTTCCAAGAAATGGGATCAAAGAAGAAGAATATGGTCAAAACCACGGTCGCAAAATACCAAGCATAGATAAGAGAAGAAGTTATAACAAGGGGATTATTATTACTACGAGAAGCTTCCATGATAAGTTCCACCTCGGGTCCATGGGCATGAACACAAAGTTCAAGGTCGACTCCCACTTCTCCAAAGCATAACCTTACATTCACTTCTCATTTCGATAATGGCATTAGTGTTGAAAGTTTTACCTGGTGAAATACCAGATGAGTATGACCCGTGAAAACTTCTGAGTTCACACATAGTAAGGAAGGCATAGGTTCAACCCATCAGGGCATCTTACGAACATATACCACAAACTTCGGGGTAAATAATACAAGCTCGAAAGTAGAGCATTGTTCAAAAGCAGATGATACAATTTACCAAAGGCATTATATACCCATGGAAAGGCTCTCAAGGTTATTCAATATGAAGGACGCTGTCGGATAAAATCCAACAAAGGAACCGATGGTCCACAAGGGATCTGATGTGAGCATCGGTACTCAACCAGAGGAAGAAGAATGCACGGGCATCATATTATAGAACATCGGAATAATTCGATGCTTAGATAACAAAGGAATTTCGATTTCCAAAACAAAGGATCATAAGCAGTCTCTCTCTGCTTCTGATCAAGGATGGATAAGTTGGATATACCAGAGGCACAATTGACGACAAATAGTTTGGTCGAGAACCAGCTCATGTTCAAAAATGATGTCTGAGCCGGAAAGATAATTTAGAAGGGTTGATAGATGATTGTGTGCATTCGCACACATGCTGAATCAATAGGATCAAAATGACGGTTTCAAAAGATACTAGTGAATATTGCCAGATATATGGGAAGCATCCATAATGCAAGTAGACAAGTATTTGCAGGGCAATAAAGCTGCTAAGGATTTTTGGAGGATCAAATATTATTTCGAAGACCATTGTGAAACACATGAACAACTGGGGGATGTGCGGATACTCGATAAGTGCGAGAATTATCCGTAGGGGTATTCAGGTGACAAAGAACAGCAAGGCAGTAAGCTCAAAGGATTATCGAAACAACGATTTAGTATTTGGGGTATCTTGTAATAACAAGATCAGCTGGGGATGAATGTAAGAATAACAACTGCAAGTAGTTATCCATAAGGGTTGACGATGGAAGGGGAATTGCAAACGCGATTGGCACAAGGTCTCAAGAGAATTCCGGAAGGTATCTTCAGAATCCTTCGGTGCACCAAGTAATCATCCGGACTGAAGAGGCTCTCCGGGAGAAAGTATTATCGAGAACCTAGAGTCAGAGTTAGAAAAAATCATTTAACCCGAGTAGAAGAGAGTTCAAAGTCCTAGAGTAAAGGTCGAGGAGTTAAAGATCCTAGTACCACCCAATGGCGACGTGGGCCCGTAAGGCACACAGCCATGTTAGTAAAAGTTTTGTAATGTCTAGACTCGACTTCGGTCAAGGAGTTGGAAAGGGGGATTCCTACAGGCATTCGGCTCTGATACCAACTTGTGACGCCCCCGATTCAATCGTACACTAATCATACACGCAAACGTGTACGATCAAGATCAGGGACTCACGGGAATATATCACAACACAACTCTAAAACATAAATAAGTCATACAAGCATCATAATACAAGCTGGGGCCTCGAGGGCTCGAATACAAGTGCTCGATCATAGACGAGTCAACGGAAGCAACAATATCTGAGTACAGACATAAGTTAAACAAGTTGCCATAAGATGGCTAGCACAAACCGGGATCTGATCGAAGAGGCGCAGGCCTCCCGCAGGATCCTCCTAACTACTCGATAAATCGTCATGGGCTGCACATAGTAGTAGGCACCTCCGGTGTAGTAGTAAGTAAATCGACGGTGGCATCTGCCTCCCGGCTCCGACATCTGGTCGCAGCAATCAGGTAGAGATAGGGGGAAAAGGGGGAACAAGGCAACCGTGAGTACTCATCCAAAGTACTCGCAAGTAAGGAGCTACACTACATATGCATGGATATATGTGTAAAGGGCCATATTAGTGGGTCGAGCTGCAGAATGCCGAATAAGAGGGGATAGCTAATCACGTCGAAGACTACGCTCGCAGCCTCCGTGCAGCAACACTAGAAGAGAGTAGATCAAGTCCTCCAAGTAGCATCACATAGCAATAATCCTACCCGCGATCCTCCTCGTAACCCTAAGAGAGAGCGACCACCGGGTTGTATCCGCACTTGGAAGGTGTGTTTTATTAAGTATCCGGTTCTAGTTGTCATAAGGTCAAGGTACAACTCCAAATCGTCCTGTTATCAAGATCATGGCTATTGAATAGATTAACTTCCTGCAGGGTGCACCACATGACCCAACACGCTTGATCCCATTTGGCCGGACACACTTTTCTGGGTCATGCCCGGCCGCGGGAGATCAACACGTCGCAGCCCCACCTAGGCACAACAGATAGGCCAGCACGCCGGTCTAAACCTAAGCTCACAGGGGTCTGGGCCCATCGCCCTTAGCACACATGCACGCTATAACGCGCGGAAGCGTAACTAGACCCCTTAATACAAGAGCAGGCTTGCGTTCCAATCCGCACGCGCCACTCGGGATCATTGGCGCCACGAAGGCTTCGGTGATACCACGACGCGGGATACCCATAACTACTCCGCGTAGATGGTTAGTGCGTATAGACCAAATGGCGGACTCGGATCAAATACCAGATCTCGTTAAGCGTGTTAAGTATCATGACGCCGACCAGGCCAGGCCCACCTCCCTCCTAGGTGGTCTCAACCTGCCTGTCATTCCGCCTAAAGTAACGATCGGGGCCGTCGGGAACCCAGGCCCACCTCTCGGGATGGAGCCACCGTCCTTTCAGCCCCCATCTCCGAACAGTATCACGAGATAATGTAATAGTGTAAAGTATATAGTATATGCCCGTGATCACCTCCCAAGTGATCATAGCCCGAGAGTATAGCATGGCGGACGGACAAGAGTGTAGGGCCACCGATGGAACACTAGCATCCTATACTTAGCGATGGGATAGCAGGTAAAGGTAACAACATGAGTAGCAAGGACAAAGGCTATGCAGAAGATAGGATTAATCGAAAGCGGTAACATGCTACACTACTCTAATGCAAGCAGTATAGAGAAGAGTAGGCGATATCGGGTGATCAAAGGGGGGGCTTGCCTGGTTGCTCTGGCAAGAGAGAGGGGTCGTCAACACCGTAGTCGTACTGGGTAGCAGCGGCGTCGGTCTTGGTGTCTAGCGGAAGAAGAGGGGGAAGAAACAATAAATACATAGCAAGCAAGTGCATAACAGGACAACAAGCAGAGCTAGACGTGTTCTAACGTGGTATGAGGTGATACCGGTGAAGGGGGGAAACATCCGGGAAGCATCCCCGGTGTTCCGTGTTTTCGGGCAGATGAACCGGAGGTGAAATGTTGCAGGTTCACTATGCTAGGGATGCGTGGCGGATGAACGGGCTGTGTATCCAGATTCGACTCGTTGTTCTGAGCAACTTTCATGTTGAAAATATTTTAATCCGAGTTACGGATTAAAAGATATGATTTTCTAAAGATTTTATTAATTTATGGAATTTAATTAATTATTTAAATCCAACATTATCCAGAATAGTAAATGATGACGTCAAGATGACATCGAGTGATGTCGCAGATCAACGTTGATCGTTGACTGGTCAACTGACGTGTGGGTCGATGGGACCCACCGTCGTGAGTGCTAATTAACCTATGAGATTAATTAACTAACCTCAGTGATTAGGTTAATCTAATCAGGATTAATTAAGTTAATTAATTCTTTAATTAATTAACTAATTAATATTTTATTTATTTTATTTATTTATTTATTTTACTTAAATCCTTTTTTTTAATTTTCGTCCTCAGGGGCGTGGGCCTTGTTTGTCATTGGCCCAGAGGCCAAACAGGGCGCGGGCGACGGGTTACGGGTTTGCCCCGTTCGGGTGCACGCCCAGGGGCATGCGGGCGTGGGCACGGGCGGCCACGGCGGGGCACGTCGCCGGCCAGGGATGGGCGCAGGGGCGTGAAGGAAATATGCACTAGAGGCAATAATAAAGTTATTATATATTTCCTTATTTCATGATAAATGTTTATTATTCATGCTAGAATTGTATTAACCGGAAACATGATACATGTGTGAATACATAGACAAACTGAGTGTCACTAGTATGCCTCTACTTGACTAGCTCACTAATCAAAGATGGTTATGTTTCCTAGCCATGGACAAAGAGTTGTCATTTGATTAACGAGATCACATCATTAGGAGAATGATGTGATTGACATGACCCATTCCGTTAGCCTAGCACTTGATCGTTTAGTATATTGCTATTGCTTTCTTCATGACTTATATATGTTCCTATAACTATGAGATTATGCAACTCCGTTTACGGAGGAACACTTTGGTGCTACCAAACGTCTGGCATGAATGGGTGATTATAAAGGAGTACTACATGTGTCTCCAAAGGTACATGTTGGGTTGGCGTATTTGAGATTAGGTTTTGTCCTCCGATTATCGGAGAGGTATCTCTGGGCCCTCTCGGTAATGCACATCACTATAAGCCTTGCAAGCAATGTAGCTAATGAGTTAGTTACGGAATGATGCATTACGAACGAGTAAAGAGACTTGCCAAGATGTGAGATTGAACTAGGTTTTGGATACCGACGATCAAATCTCGGGCAAGTAACATACCGATGACAAAGGGAACAAAGTATGTTGTTATGCGGTTTGACCGATAAAGATCTTCGTAGAATATGTAGGAGCCAATATGGGTATCCGGTTCCGCTATTGGTTATTGACCAAGAATAGTTCTAGGTCATGTCTACATAGTTCTCAAACCCGTAGGGTCCGCACGCTAAGGTTTCGATGATGCTTATATTATGAGTTTACATGTTTTGATGTCTTGAAGGAGTTCGAGTCCGGATGAGATCGGGGACATGACGAGGAGTCTCGAAATGGTCGAGACGTAAAGATTCATATATTGGATGATATGTTTAGGCTAAGGGTCAAGCCCATGAGGCTTTAGGTTGGTGCAAAAGGAGTTTTATGGAGGCCGGGGCCAAACGCCGGAGACCTGGCGTCGGCCTGGGCGACGCCGAGGCCCATGGCGTCTGGGCGACGCCAAGGATTGTGGCGTTTGGTCCTGAGTCCGAGTGGGACTCTTGCCTTCGGGCAAAACCGACTTTGAGGAGGCTTTTGCTCCAAGTTTCAACCCGGGGCTCAACATATAAATAGAGGGGCAGGGCTAGCACCAAAGATACAACAATTGATCCCTTGGATCTCTTAGCCGTGTGCGGTGCCCCCCTCCACCATATTCCACCTCGGTCATATCGTCGCAGAGTTTAGGCGAAGCCTGCGCCGGTAGAGCATCATCATCGTCACCACGCCCGTCAGGTCGACGGAACTCATCCCGACACTTTGCTTTGGATCGAGTCCGGGGATCGTCATCGAGCTGAACGTGTGCTGAACTCGGAGGTGCCGTGCGTTCGGTGCTTGGATAGGTCGGATCGTGAAGATGTACGACTACATCAACCGCGTTGTCATAACGCTTCCGCTTACGGTCTACGAGGGTACGTGGACAATACTCTCCCCTCTTGTTGCTATGCCATCACCATGATCTTGCGTGTGCGTAGGAATTTTTTTTAAATTACTATGTTCCCCAACAGGGCGCATCCCGCCCAGTGCGGGGCGAGGTTGCCGGCGGCCACCGCACAAGTGGCAGCAGGGCGGCAGTGCCGGCGTGGGGCGAGGGGAGCAGGGGGCGCAACCCTAGCGACCGAAGCGGGCGCGGCCAAAGCGGTGGACGCTGGAGACGGGCGCTGAGGAGCTTCGCCCAGTGAAGTGCGGCGGGGCCGAGCCAGTGGCCAAGGCGGCCGTGGTGGCCGGCTGAAGTGGGGGAGACGGAGTGCGGTCCGGCGAAGAGAGGGCGTGCGGGCGGCAGAGGAGCACCGATGGGGAGCCAGGCGCACGATGGGGGCGTGGTGAGTGGTCATGGAGTGTGGCAGCGCGCACGACGGTTACGGCCGCGGTCGACGAGCGGGAATCCAGGGAAGGAGGAGGAGAGGTGCTCACGGGGCGCGTAGGGTCCAGGCAGCGTGCGCGGGGTGGTCCGGCGAGGAGGAGACGAGGAGGAGGACGGTGAGGCGGCAGTCCGGTGGGGAGGCGGCGCCATGCGAAGAAGGCCGGCTAGGTTGTGCTCGGTGGCGACGAATAGCGTCGGGCGGCGGGGTTGGTCGACGGGGTTGGGGCACAGTTTCCCCGATCTGGATCGAGGCCTCGGGTGGGTGGAGAAGAGAGCGAGGGGAGAGTGGGGAGAGCGATGGGTCGTGCGCCCTCTCGTGTGTGCACTGGAGGGAGAGGTGGGATCATGGGGAAGTGGGGTGGGGCTCTAGGGTTTCGGGAGCGATGGGGGGTTATGGGCGCTGGTGATGGGCGGCCTGGTGGCCAGCTGGGTGGCTGGGCCGTTTGGCCCGATTGCATGTGGGGTCTCCCCATTTGTTTTTTTTTTTTTTTTCTCTCTTTTTATTTTATTCCTTTTCTGTTTTTGCTCATTTTAAATATATAGGCCTTATATAAAAACATGGTTTCTATATGACAAATAGATAGGGAATATTTTCAACACATCGAACATTTTAGTTCTGACTTTTGAAAACTTTAATTGTCTTAACCTTATTTCAAATTTTGAATTTGAATCCGCTTCGAACTAACGCGAGATTATCAGCAGTAACCGAGGTGACGTGTCATCATTAACGCGGGATTACTGTAGCATAATTATCCAGGCGTCACATGCATGTAGTTTCATATTATCATGTTGCATCCTTGTTTTGAGGTGTTTGCTTGATGTTTGGATGCTTTTTGCATCAATGCCATGTTGAACTTGTTTTGCTCATATCTTCTAGGCCGTAGCTCCAAATCTAATGAATTTTTTATGTATCTTGACTAGAATCTCGTGTAGATCATCTTGGTGCATCTTAACTTGCTATTTCACAACTTGAACATAAGGTTTTTTCAGATTTGGACCAATTTTGAAATTTGCATGAGGACTTACTGGAATTGTTATATGTTGTTTCCGGCCAAATTTAAACTTGCTTTGATGTGTTGCTCTTGTATGCATCATCTCTTGCCATGAGTAGCTTCATGTAGCTTTGTCATGCATCATGCTTGTTGTGCATCATGTCTTGTCTATTTGTGGTGTGTTCACCATGTTCTGTGCTTCTTCTCGATAGTTCCCGTTTCATTGCGATCGTGAGAATTCGTTCGTCTACGCTTGGTTCGTATTCGTGGCTTCATCTTCTTCATGGACTCGTTCTTCTTCCTTGCGGGATTTTAGGCAAGATGACCGCTACCCTGGATCTCACTACTATCATTGTTATGCTAGTTGCTTCGTTCTATCGCTATGCTGCGCTACCTATCACCTGTTTATCAAGCCTCCCAAATTGCCATGTCAGCCTCTAACCTTTTCACCCTTCCTAGCAAACCATTGCTTGGTATGTAACCGCTTTGCTCAGCCCCTCTTATAGCGTTGCTAGTTGAAGGTGAAGTTGAAGATTGCTCCATGGTGGACAGGATTATGTTGGGATATCACAATACATCTTATATTATTAATGCATCTATATACTTGGTAAAGGGTGGAAGACTCGGCCTTATGCCTGGTGTTTTGTTCCACTCTTGCCGCCCTAGTTTCCGTCATACCAGTGTTATGTTCCCGGATTTTATGCTCATTCTGCGGTTGGGTGATTTATGGGACCCCCTTGACAGTTCGCTTTGAATAAAACTCCTCCAGCAAGGCCCAACATTGGTTTTACTATTTGCCTCACCTAGCCCTTTTTCCCTTGGGTTTCTGGAGCCCGAGGGTCATCTTTATTTTACCCCCCTGGGCCAGTTCTCCTCTGACTGCTGGTCCAAACCGAGTGATGTCCGGCGCCCCCTGGGCAACCAGGGTTTATGCCAACCCGTCGTCTAGCTCATCCGGTGTGCCCTGAGAAAGAGATATGTGCAGCTCCTATCGGGATTTGTCGGCACATCCAAGCGGCTTTGCTGGTCATGTTTTACCATTGTCGAAATGTCTTGTAAACCGGGATTCCGAGTCTGATCGGGTCTTCCTGGGAGAAGGTATATCCTTCGTTGATCACGAGAGCTTATCATGGGCTAAGTTGGGACACCCCTCCAGGGTATAATCTTTCGAAAGCCGTGCCCGCAGTTATGCGGCAGATGGGAATTTGTTAATGTCCGGTTGTAGATAACTTGACACCAGATCCGAATTAAAACACATCAACCGTGTGTGTAGCCGTGATGGTCTCTTTTCGGCGGAGTCCGGGAAGTGAACACGGTTTTGGGTTATGCTTGACGTAAGTAGGAGTTCAGGATCACCTCTTGATCATTGCTAGCTTCACGACCGTTTCGCTTGCTCTCTTCTCGCTCTTATTTGCGTATGTTAGCCACCATATATGCTTAGTCGCTGCTGCAACCTCACCACTTTTCCCCTTCCTTTCCCTTTAAGCTTTGCTAGTCTTGATACCCATGGTAATGGGATTGCTGAGTCCTCGTGGCTCACAGATTACTACTCCAACAGTTGCAGGTACAGGTTTTGCGATGATCATGGCGCGAGAGCGATGTTTACTTGTTTTGGAGTTCTTCTTCTGCTTCTTCTTCGATCAGGGGATAGGTTCCAGGTCGGCAGCCTGGGCTAGCAGCGTGGATGTCGTTTGAGTTTCTATTTGTGTTTCATCTGTAGTCGGATGGTGCTCTTATGTATTGTGATGTTGTATTCGTGTGGCATTGTATGCCTCTTGTATGTATCCCCATCTATTATGTAATGTTGAGGTAATGATATCCACCTTGCAAAAGCGTTTCAATATGCGGTTCTATCCTTGGTGGGACCTTTGAGTCTCTTTAGGATAGTATCACATATTGGGCGTGACAAGTTGGTATCGGAGTGTGACGTAAGAAATGATTTCTTCAGTCAGATGTTCTCCAAGAAATCGTTCAAATTCTTTCATTGTTGCCTCAACCTCTTCGATTTTTCGTTCTCCCAGATTATCTAAGTAAATTTTGGTGGCGTTTCTCGTCGTCATTTGAAGACCGAAGAAGAGTTTTTCCTGTAAATCTTGTCCGTTCTCTCGAAGTTTCGTGGTTCTAGCTTCATGTTATCTTCGCGAATTATTCCATTTGTCAGATATTTTTTTCTTAACCATCCGGAGTATTTCAGGCGTTGATTTCTTTTTCGTTTCACCGGAGGCCATCGTTCCAGTTACCGTTCCCTATTTATCCCGGTGTTTCATTCAAGTGTTCTTTAATTAGCTCATAATCTCTTTGTTCTTTTGCATCTAAATCCCCTCAGGCATATTTGTTCTTCTAATTCTTCCCGGCGATTCATTCTCTTTCGTCAGTCATTTTCGAATTCTTACGGTGGTTTCTTCAGATTCCTTTCCTTTGGTAATTATATCAATTCATTCGTTCTTTCCAATCCTACCGGTGGTTCATGAAGGCCTTCTCAAGTCTGCGATATGTCACTTCACAATCCTTTTCAAGAAGAATAAGTTGCATGCCAAATCCAGTTGTCATCAATTAAATTTGAGAAGGATAAGAATACAATAAATCTTATTCTTATTACCTCAAAGTGATTAATCCCTTCTTTCGGAGTTTGTTCTTGATGAATAAATTCTAGTTCCAATTGTTTTCATCTTTTCTTTTCTGGAGCCCAAATTTCCTCAGCCATTTCGTCGGAACCTCCATCTAAAACACCGCAAGGTTAATCTTATTCTTTCATCCTTCAATTTTTTCTCGTCATCCTTTTGTTACCGGAGTTCTTCACGGTGACTCATCACGATTTAATTCATTCCTCAAGAGTTCATCAAGATTTTGTTGGAGGAGTTCAAGTATCCTTTTTCTTGCTTCTCGAGGTGCAATTAATTCTTCGTATTATTTTGAAAAGGAGTTTTGCATTTCTTCGTTCTTCTCTGCTATCCAATCATTTCCGTTTGTGGCCGGTTTTCACCTTATGATCTTGAGATGTTACCTATAAGTCCACGACAAGCTTATTCTTTCGTTGTTGATTTTCTCAACAACTCCGTTCAATCCTTCCTTCTAAGTTCTTTTCATTCAATTCTTTCAATTCTTTCCGGAGTTTTGTGTCATGTCTTCATCAAGTATCATTCCATCCTCTCTAGCTCATGTTCTATTCCTCCATGTTTCAGTCAGAGTTTTGCCTAAATCCTTTCAGTCTTATTCGTTTCTTATCACGTTCTAACCGGAGTAGTTTCATAGTCTATCTGATTCCGTGAGCTTTCAATTCTCGTCATTCTCGTCGTTCCTCTCTTCTTCTCGAGTGCTCTCGATTCTTTGCTTCTTTTCTTGAGTTCTTGTTTCACCTCTTCCTCTTCCTCTTCCTCTTCCGTCTCGGTCCTAAGATCTCGGTACGAGATCTCTTGTTAGTGGAGGAGTGTTGTAACGCCCCTAATCCGATTGTGACGCCCCCGATTGAATCGTACACTAATCATGCACGCAAATGTGTACGATCAAGATCAGGGACTCACGGGAAGATATCACAACACAACTCTAAAAACATAGTTAAGTCATACAAGCATCATAATACAAGCCAGGGGCCTCGAGGGTTCGAATACAAGTGCTCGATCATAGACGAGTCAGCGGAAGCAGCAATATCTGAGTACAAACATAAGTTAAACAAGTTGCCATAAGATGGCTAACACAAACTGGGATACAGATCGAAAGAGGCGCAGGCCTCCTGCCTGGGATCCTCCTAAACTACTCCTGGTCGTTGTCAGCAGGCTGCACGTAGTAGAAGGCACCTCCAGCGTCGTAGGAGTCGTCGTCGAAGGTGGCGTCTGGCTCCTGGGCTCCGTCGTCTGGTCGCAACAATCGGATAGAGATAGGGGAAAAAAGGGGGAACAAGGCAACCATGAGTACTCATCCAAAGTACTCGCAAGCAAGGAGCTACACTACATATGCATGGATATATGTGTAAAGGGCCATATCAGTGGACTGAACTGCAGAATGCGTAATAAGAGGGGATAGCTAATCCCGTGAAGACTACGCTACAGCAGCCTCCGTCTTGCAGCATGTAGAAGAGAGTAGACTGAAGTCCTCCAAGTAGCATCGTATAGCATAATCCTACCCGGCGATCCTCTCCTCGTAGCCCTGTTAGAGAGCGACCACCGAGTTGTATCTGGCACTTGAAAGGTTGTGTTTTATTAAGTATCTGGTTCTAGTTGTCATAAGGTCAAGGTACAACTCCAAGTGGTCCTGTTACCGAAGATCACAACTATTCGAATAGATAAACTTCCCTGCAGGGGTGCACCACATTACCCGACACGCTCGATCCCATTTGGACACACTTTTCTGGGTCATGCCCGGCCGCGGAAGATCAACTCGTCGCAGCCCCACCTAGGCACAACAGAGAGGTCGGCACGCCGGTCTAAACCTAAGCGCACAGGGGTCTAGGCCCATCGCCCTTAGCACACCTGCACGTTGCGAACGCGGCCGGAAGCAGACCTAGCCTAGCAGGCGTTCCAGTCCAATCCGGCGCGCGCCGCTCAGTCGCTGACGTCACGAAGTGCTTCGGCTGATACCACGACGCCGGTTGCCCATATCTTGTCCCACGTGGCGGTTAGTGCGTATAAGTTCAACGACCCAACTCAGATCAAATACCAAGATCTCGTTAAGCGTGTTAAGTATCCGCGAACGCCGAACAGGGCCAGGCCCACCTCTCTCCTAGGCGGTCTCAACCTGCCCTGTCGCTCCGCCACAAAGATCCACACAGAGGGCCGTTGGGACAAAGGTCCTTTCAGCCCCCAATCCGTGAATCACTCGCGGGTGCTCCTCGAGCCGACCCGACTTTAGTCACCACATGTATCATGTATAAAGTATATAGTATATACCCGTGATCACCTCCCGAGTGATCACGGCCCGATAGTATAGCACAGCCGACGGACAAGAAGGTAGGGCCACAGATGGAATACTAGCATCCTATACTAAGCAGTAGGATAGCAGGTAAGGGTAACAACTGTAGCAACAATGACAGGCTATGCAGCAGAATAGGATTAACGGAAAGAAGTAGCATGCTACACTACTCTAATGCAAGCAGTATAGAGAAGAATAGGCGATATCTGGTGATCAAAGGGGGGGCTTGCCTGGTTGCTCAGACAAGGAGGGGTCGTCAACACCGTAGTCGTACTGGGTAGTAGCAGCGTCGGTCTTGGTGTCTAGCGAGAGAAGAGGGGGAAGAAACAATAAATATAAAAGCAAACATAAGCATGACGATGGAAGACATGACAATGCGCAGTGCTAGGTGTGCCATAACGCGGCAGTAGGTGGTACCGACGAAAGGGGGAAACATCCGGGAAAGTATCCCCGGTGTTTCGCGTTTTCAGACAGAAGAAACGGAGGTGAAATGTTGCAGGTTCACTACGCTAGGGACGCGTGGAGAACGAACGGGCTCCGTATTCGGATTCGTCTCGTCGTTCTGAGCAACTTTCAAACTGACAGAAGGGTGCCAAATGTCATTGTCTAAGGTTACTTAACACTATTTAATTAGGTTAATTAGTTGTTAGGTTAATCTAAACATAATTAATTAAGTTAATTAATTAAGTAATTAATTAATTATTATTATTATTTTAGTTATATATTCTTTTTTTATTCTTCTTTAATAACGTTTCAGGGGGTGGGGCCCCCTCTCCATAGACCCAGGGGGCCTAGCGGGCGTAACGGGCTGCGGGCACGCGCCCGAACCCACCCGGGATGGGGGCGACGGTGCTGCGGGCACTCGCCCGTAGGGAGCGGCGGGTGAGGCCGAGAGGCGAGGCGGCCGTGGTGGCCTGCCGTGGCGGGGCCTGCCCGCGCATGGCGGCGCGGGCGTAGTAGCAGCAGGGCGGCGTGGCGCGACGGCGGGAGTCGGGCGAAGCTGCCTCAAGGGGAGGAGGCCACGTCCGTATGCGCAAGCGCGGGGGGCAGGAGGAGAGGGAGGTCGTGGCCTCACCGTGCGGAGCAGGGTCGGGGCAATGGGCTTGACGGAGGTCAGGGACGACGGCGACGTTGGGGAGGAAGTCCGGCGAGGCGGCGTTCCGTGCGGCGAGGGCGCGGTCGGTGGTGAAGCTGTGGCCAGCACGGGGCCATTGGAGGCAGCGACGCGGGGCACGGACGGGGCGCCGAGTCCTAGGGTGACGACGTCGATGCAGCCGGATCTGTCCTGGAACGGGAAGGGGTGGCGGAGGCTGGCCGGACTTGCTCGTTGGTGTGGCGGAGGTCGGGGCCGAAGGACGTGGAGGCGCGAGTCCGGCCAAGTCCGGGGCGGGGACGGTGGTTCCTCGGGGCGGGCGCACCGGCGGGGGTAGGGCTCCCACGCGAGGAGCATGGCGGCTCTGGAGAAACGAGAGGGAGTGGGGAGGAGAGGGGATCGTGCGCCAGGGGCGATGGGGACGAGGGCAAGGTCGCCTCGATCCCGATCCAGACGGGTGAGAGAAGGGGATCGTGGGGAGGAGTGGAGAGTGGGATCGGGCTAGGGTTTCATAGGGGTTGGTTATAGGCCAGGGGAGTTGGGTCGGCTAGCTGGCAGTGGCCGTTGGGCCACGGCCCAGTTGGGGGGGGGGGGTGCTTTTGTTTTCAACAGTTTTCCTTTTATTTTGTTTTTACCCTTTTATTTATTTTGGTTTTTTTTACTGTTTTATTTTTAGTCCCATCTTATTCAAGTTTTATAAAAACATAAGAGTTGTACCAAAATCAGTTTTACCAATTATACCTCTGATACTAAAGTTTAAACCCCTAGATAAAATATTTTAACATTTTTTTAATTAAGAAAAGGCATTTATTAAATTGGTTATGTTGTTGTTTCATTTCCATTTGAGCGTTTAAACATTTTATAAAAGTGTGGTTTCTCCACCATAATTACCTATGCATTATTTGGCTCACTCCAAACATTTTAGTTTTAATATTTGAAATCTTTTATTGTTTGCTTGATTTTGAATTTGAATCGGTTTCGAATTAACGCGAGACTAGCAACAGTAATCGAGGTGACGTGGCATCATTAGCAGAGGGTTACTGTAGCTTAATTATCCGGGCATCACACCGATGCGCCAGATGTCTGCTAGTTATTCGTCCGCGTTGCCATGTCATTTGCTTGCGTGTTGCATTTTATCATGTTCATCATGTTCATTGCATTGCATACGTGTTCGTTTCTTGCATCTGAGTTTTTTCCCTGTTGTCCGTTTTGCAATCCGGCACTCCTATGTCCTCCGACGTTCCCTTTTTCTCTCTCGTTGTGAGCGGGTGTTAAACATTCTCGGAATGGACCGAGTCTTGCCAAGCGGCCTTGGTACAACACCGGTAGACCGCCTGTCAAGTTTCGTGCCATTTGGAGTCCGTTTGATACTCCAACGGTTAACCGCGCAGCCCGAAACCCCTTTTCTCTTGCAGCCCACCAACCCTCCAAATCAGCCCACTAACCCAGCAAACTCCCCTCCATGCTCTCGGTCGTTCGATCATGATCGCGTGACCGAAAACCGCACCTCATTTGGAGTCTCCTAGCTCCCTCTACCAACAAATATGTGCCTGCCCTGTCCAAATCGCAGATGAAACCCTAAATCCTCCCTCCGCGCCGCCGGACATGTCCGCCGACGGCCGGACACGTCAAGCCTCCACCTCACCCCGGCGAATCGCCTTCTGCCACGTCATCACCGCCGCCGCCTCAGCCAACCGGCGCGCGCCACCTCGCCTCCTCTCGCCTCCCACCGCGCCGGCCAGCCGGGGCTCAGATCCGCCCGCCCGGCCGAACCGGGCCGCGCCGGGCCCATCTCCGCCATCTCGCCGGCAGACCCGCGCCCCTCCAACTCCGGCCGCCGCCCTCGCCGGAGCTCTTGCCGGATCCGTCGCCCCCGGATCGGGATGAGATCCACCAGGAGCCCATCCAAACGGCGCCCCGATCCCGGATCTCCTCGTCCCGCACGCCTCCATCCCGCGTTGACTTTTGCGGAGTTGATTTTCTTCTAAGTCCCCGTAATTTTACATATTCTGGTGCCCTGTTCAACATGCCATAACTCTGCATCCGTAGCTCCGTTTCGTGCGTGTAATATATCAAAATGTTCGCCGTGAGATGCTCTATATTTCATTTTATTTTGTCATGCTTGTTTGAGTTCATCGTGATGCCTGAATCATCGTTGCAAGAGTGCTATATGATGTTAATCTGCTGAAACTGTTATAACTTGATGATTTGTCATTTTTGTTGCATTTGATGTGTGCATCCTATGATCATGAGATCTACATGTGTTTTGAACTACATCATGCCATCTTTACAGTGGTGCCATACATGTATTTTTGTGAGTCTTGTAGTGATTGCATCAAGCTTATTAAGTATGGTACTTGTTGTTGCTGTTTTGCTAGGCTGAATCTGTTATTTTGTGATGCTATGTAAACCTGCTGCTACAAGTCATTCTATGCATAATCTGGAGATGTTCACTAAGGATGTTTTGTTATACATGTCATGTTCTAGCCATCCATGCCCCTTGCTGCATTTATATCCTACTGTAGCTTGTTGTAATCTTGCTCCAAATTTACTAAATAATGTTGCTGTCAGCCTGTTAACATTAAGTTCAATGTTGCCATGATTGTTGTTAGTGATCCAAGCATTCTATGAACTTGTTCTTGCCATTCTTAGCTTCATAAACATGTATTAGTACTGTTGGTTGCCTTTCCATGCCATGTATTGCTCTGTGGTGAGTGGTTCAAGCTCACCAACATGCCTACTTATTGTTGTTCCTGCCATGTATGAATCTGTCATATCATTTGACATGTTTACATGGGTGCCATCATATCTTCTGAACCTTTTTGGCTCATGGCCAGTAAAGGACTTTTGTTCTATGAATTTAGTAGTAGCATGCCATGCCTTTATTTGCCATGATAAGTTCCTGTAACATGTTGTTTGATAGCTCTAAACATTGCAACCTGATGTTATTTCTGCAAAGTCTGAAACTGTTATTATTTGCAATCTTGCCATGTCTTTTTGAGCATGTTCTAGTGTTTTCTGGAGATAGCTCAGTGTTCATGTTTTGTTATGATTTACCTGTAAATCGTGTCTATGCCTTTTGTTCTCATTTTGGGGTGATGTAGCATGTTGTTTTGATGCTTGCAATATGCCTAGTTACTGTTTTGGACAGCTTGTCCTTTAAACTTGTATAGAGTGTATGTGTGTGTAACACCCCGGATGTAACCTTCCATATTTGTAACTCCAACTCTTGCCATTTTCGGCATTGTGATATGATATTCCCTCCGTGGTTGGGTTTTTTCTTCATTTTGCATTTTGTCCATGTCATGCATTTTATCTCATGTCATCATGTGCATCTCTTTTGCATACGTGTTCGTCTCATGATTCCGAGCATTTTTCCCGTTGTCCATTTTGCAATCCGGCACTCCTATGTTCCCCGGCGTCCCCTTTTACGTTTTTCCGTGAGCGGGTATTAAACGTTCTCGGAATGTACCGAGGTTTGTCAAGTGGCCTTGGTATACCACCGGTAGACCACCAGTCAAGTTTCGGGTCATTTGGAGCTCGTTTGGTACTCCAACGGTTAACCGCACTCTCGCAAAGGCCTCTTTTAAGTTGCAGCCCAACACCCCTTCAAAACGGTCCAATAACCCATCTAAGTCACTTCCATGCTCTCCGTCGTTCGATCACGATCGTGTGGGCGAAAACTACACCTCATTTGGACTCTCCTAGCTCCCTCTATGCCTATTTAAGCAACCCCCCATTCCAAATCCGGGTCTTCTTCCTCCCAAAACGCTAAAATTCATCCCGTGCCCCACCGGCCGCCGCCATCGCCACCACCATGGCGCAGCAGCCTCCGCCGTCGCCACGGCCACCGCGCCGCCGGCAGCTCTGCCGTCGCCCGGCCCCGTCGGCCCTGCCCCGCCTCCTCTCCTCCGGCCCGGCGAGCCAGATCACGCCGCCGTCCGATCGGATCCCGATCCGGATCTCGATCTACTCCCGTTCGGTTGACTTTTTCCCCCCTAAAAATTCATCTAAGTTTTGTCTCGTTGATTAATTTGTGGCATTTTCAACGCATCATAACTTTGCATCCGTTGCTCCGTTTCGGGCGTGTAATATGTCAAAATGTTCGTCTCGAAGAGTAGATCATTTCATATCATGCATCATTTTCATTTGAGCTCATCTTGATGCCCGAAATGCTGTTAGAAGAGGGCTATGTGATGTTCGTTTCTGTTTCTTATCTGAACATGCACTTTTGTCATTTTTTCTATGATTGATGTGTGCACCCTATGAATTTGAGTCCTACATGTGTTTTGTAATATGTCATGCCATCTTTCCAGGGGTGTATGCCATGTATTTTTGTGATCTATGTGGTGACTAGCACAAGCATGCAAAGTAGGCTTCCTGATGTTGCTGTTTTCAGCCCTGTTTAGTTGATATTTTGATGCCATGTTAACTTGATGCTACCAAGAGATCTATGCATATTTTGAGATACTTCAGTAAGGATGTTTTGAACATATGGTTATGCTCTATCCATCCATGCCTTTGTTTGCAATTATGGAGTGCCATAGCTTGAGTCAATCGAGCTCTACTTTTGCTACCAAATGTTTCCTGGCAGATTGTTTACATGTTATTCAATTTTGCCAAGGTTGTTGTGGTTGATCTGTGTATGCTATGATGTTGTTCTTGCCATGTATGTCTTCTATGCCATGTCTTATTGATGTATGTATGCTTAGTTTATCATGAAAGGCTCTGTAGTGAGTGCTTTGAGCTCTTAAACATGCCTACTTGTTATCTATTTTTGACATGCCATGTTGCTGAATCTGTTAACGAAACTTGCGATATTGACATGGGTGTTACTATATTTTATGATCCTATTTGGCTTATGGTCAGTAAGGGACTTTTGTTCTATGCTTTGAGTAGATTCGTGCCATGCCTTGTTTTGCTATTATAAGTTCCTATAGCATGTAGTTTTCTTGCTCTGAACATTGCTACCTGATGCTGTTTTTGTCATGTCCAGCCTGATATTTTGTGCACTTTTGCCATGCTTATTTGGACCTGTTATGATGTGATTTAGCCGTAGCTCAATGTTCATCTTTTGTCAAGCATCTTGAGTAGATCACTGCCATATACTTTGTTGGTACGTTTGGGTGCAGTAGCTTAATTTCTTGTTGCTTGCTAAGTGGCATCATGTTGTTAATGGCAGATTTGTGCCATTCTTGTTTTGCTTGTCATTTGCAAACCGTGCATCCGTTTCCGGTGATCTTTATATCGATTTCAACCGAAATCATCTCACCTTTCCAGTGGCATACTTGGTTTGCCAAGTTGATGCCCGGTTCATCATTTCCCTTCCGGAGCGTGCATACGCATTGCATATCACATCTCGCACATCATGTCATGTTTTGCATCATGTTGCTTGTGCATTGCACCGTGATTTATTGTGGTTCATTTGTTTGTGTTCTTGCTTTGGGTAGAGCCGGGAGACGAGTATGTGAACGAGGAACCTGTTGAGAACGCTTACGAGGATCAAGCTTTCGACAACTCTGAGAACATTGCAGGCAAGATGACCATACCCTCGAAATCACTTCTATCTTTGCTATGCTAGATGCTCGCTCTTTTGCTATGCCTATGCTACGATGCCTATCACTTGCTTATCATGCCACCCATATTGCCATGTCAGCCCCTAACCATCCTTTCCTAGCAAACCGTTGATTGGCTATGTTACCGCTTTGCTCAGCCCCTCTTATAGCGTTGTTAGTTGCAGGTGAAGCTGAAGTTTGTTCCTTGTTGGAACATGGAGATGTTGTTCCTTGTTGGAACATGTTGACTTGTTGGGGATATCACAATATTTATCTACTATAATTAATGCATCTATACACTTGGTAAAGGGTGGAAGGCTCGGCTTTATGCCTGGTGTTTTGTTCCACTCTTGCCGCCCTAGTTTCCGTCATACCGGTGTTATGTTCCTTGATTTCGCGTTCCTAACACGGTTGGGTGATTTATGGGACCCCCTTGACAGTTCTCTTTGAATAAGACTCGTCCAGCAAGGCCCAACTTTGGTTTTACCATTTGCCACCTAAGCCTTTTTCCCCCGGGTTTTCGCGAGCCCGAGGGTCATCTTTATTTTAACCCCCCCGGACCAGTGCTCCTTCGAGTGCTGGCCCGAACCGAGCCGCCTGCGGGGCCACCACGGGGAAACTTGAGGCTTGGTTTTACTCATAGCCTGTCTCATCCGGATGTGCCCTGAGAACGAGATATGTGCAGCTCCTATCGGGATTTGTCGGCACAATCGGGCGGCTTTGCTGGTCTTGTTTTATTGCTGTCGAAATGTCTTGTAGTCCGGGATTCCGAGATTGATCGGGTCTTCCCGGTAGAAGGAATATCCTTCGTTGACCGTGAGAGCTTATAATGGGCTAAGTTGGGGCACCCCTGCAGGGTATTATCTTTCGAAAGCCGTGCCCATGGTTATGAGGCAGATGGGAATTTGTTAATGTCCGGTTGTAGAAAACCCGAAGTTGACCTCAATTAAAATACACATCAACCGCGTGTGTAACCGTGATGGTCTCTTCTCGGCGGAGTCCGGGAAGTGAACACGGTGTTGGAGTTATGTCTGTCGTAAGTAGTTCAGGATCACTTCTTGATCGCTACTAGCTTCACGACCGTGCCTTGCTTCTCTTCTCGCTCTCTTTTGCGAATGTAGCCACCATATATGCTAGTCGCTTGCAGCAGCTCCACCTTACTACTCTGTCCTTCCTATAAGCTTAAATAGTCTTGATCTCGCAGGTGTGAGATTGCTGAGTCCCCGTGACTCACAGATTCTACCAAAACAGTTGCAGGTGCCGGCGATGCGGTCAGCAGTGACGCAACCGAGCTCAAGTGGGAGTTCGGTGAGGGCGTGGTCGTTACTATGTGTCTTTTCCGATGATCATAGTGGTGCCCAGTTGGGACGATCGGGATCTGTGTAGCATTTGGGGTATCTTCTTTTATTTTGGTTCCGTAGTCGGACCTTGAGTGTAAACTGAATGATGGATGTTTATTTATGTCTTGTGTGAAGTGGCGATCGTAAGCCAACTATGTATCTCTTTCCTTATGTATTACATGGGTGGTGTGAAGATTACCTCACTTGCGACATTGCTTTCAATGCGGTTATGCCTCTAAGTCGTGCTTCGACACGTGGGAGATATAGCCGCATCGGGCGTACAAGTTGGTAATCAGAGCCTTCCCCGACTTAGGAGCCCCCCTACTTGATTGTTTGCTGGCGTTGTTGAGTCTAGAATGGAAAATGTTTTGAGTCTTAGGATTATATATATCGGAGAGTAGGATTCTTTTTACTCCCCAGTCCCTTCGTCGCTCTGGTGAGGTCTCCTGACGTAGAAGTTTTGACTCTTCTCTCCTCAAATTTCACTAAAAAAATTTAGGATCACGCGGGTATCTTGGGATCGTTCCGATGGTTTTGTGACGAGAACATTGTTCTTGGTGCCTCCTGACATTTAGGGGTTGTGGCAGTGTCCCGGGGAGTTGAGCTCCGAGGTGTTGTCGTCACAATTTTATCGTTGCAGATTCGGAATACCGAGTTTTGCCGACATCGAAATCTCTTTTGTGCAGTTGTTGGTGAGATAACCCGATAACCAAAGATCTTCGGGCAAGCTCGGGAGTATTGCCATGACTCGTATAACGGATGTTTTTGAAGGTCGAGGTACACGATTTCGAGGATTTCTTGGTTATGTGTTGACGGATGGATACTGTTGGATCTAGGTATTGTTAGTTTGGGTGATATATTTTGTGTCCTGTATCCCCAACACCAGATTGCATAACCAGAAAGTTTGGGAGTTTATAGGTGGGAATTCTAGTAGCTTACAGGATATCTTTCCGCGGATGTATGATTTGAGATTGGGGTTCAACGTCTAGTGGTCCGCCCATTCACGGTCGATTTACAGTGGTCGCGAGGCGTCTTAAAGAATCCTTGGCTATGCTGATTCGGGGACGTCTTGTTTGCCATTCATGACGTCCGCTGTACGTCGTGCCCGTGTGGGCCCCACCACGAACACTTTGGGCGAAATCTCTATCATGTGTTTGTTCCGGCTTATTCTAGAAGCCAATCTTTTGTTTTCAGTTGTGATATTCGAGTTGTTTCAAAGGCAGATGGTGTTTTCATACCTTTATCTAAGTGGCTTCTCACCTTAATGGACGTGTGATGATTAACTTTGGAATTCATTCGTTCATCCTTGTTCGAATGTTTATTCTGAAGACTATATGTTGCAATTTCTATCCGTTGATTCTACTTGTCTATTTGTCTATCAAAGTGCTAACGGATGTCACCCTCTTGAGATGGCTCCGCCAACGCCGTCGAATCCGGAACGTAATGATGGGAATCGGTCGAACCCTCCACCTCCACCTCCGCCTCCGGAGGCCTGGCAAGCTATCATGGCAGCCACCAATGCCAATGCTCAGATGATTTTGCAGCTCTTGCAAGAACGTACTCAAGGGCAAGGCAGTCAAGGAAATCAAGGTCAAGGCAACAACCAGCCGCACTTTGCTACTCTCGATCGGTTCCTCGCTAATCAGCCGAAGTCTTTCAGTTTCTGTGTCGAGGCCACAGACGCCGACGATTGGCTTGTGGACATCTGCAAGCATTTTGAATGTAGCAATGTCAGACCTGAGGACTTTGTCAAGTTTGCATCGTTTCAACTCAAGGACCAAGCTATTGAGTGGTACCAGCAATACAAAGATTCCAGAGGAGGTCGTGTCATTACAGGATGAGTTCCGCGAGATTTCAGAGCTCACCACATTCAAAAGTGTTGTTGAGAGCAAGCGTGAGGAGTTCCGCAATCTCAAGCAAGGTAACATTTCTGTGTATCAATACAATATCCAGTTCCAGAAACTCGCTCGCTTTGCTAAGCAAGACGTCCCCGATGAAAAGAGTATGATCTATCAATCTAGAGGTGGTCTCAGAGAAGATCTGCAATTAGCTCTTGTGCTTTTGAGCCGAAAAGTATGATGAATTCTACAACATGGCTTTGAAGCAAGAAGCTGCCTAGCTCAAATGTGAGGCTTCTAAGAAGAGAATCAGGATGCAGTTCAGTCTTCTTCTTCCTCTCAAGTGGCAGCTAAGCAGCAGAAGTTCTACCTTCCTCCTCCTCCGTTTCGTCGGCCTTATCGCGAGAAGAACTCAGGTGGCGTGGATCTTCCCACCCGCCCAACCCAAGCTATCGAGAACAAGTCTAATTCTCAAGCTCCAAAGTCAAGTGCTCCTTACCACCGTCCGCTCAGAGGTGACTTGCAACAAATGTCGCAGAAAGGTCACTATGCGAACAAATGCTTCAACCAGAGGCGCCTTCCGCCTCCTCCTCTGTGAAATCTTCCAGCAATGCGGTGGTCAAGCATAATCCCAAGTCTGCAAAGGTCAATATGATGAATGCAGCTCAAGCAGAGGAATCTTCCGATGTGATAATGGGTAATCTCTCGATTAATGATATTCTGCAAAAGTCTTATTTGATCTTTGGTGCATCGCATTCTTTCATGTCATATCCTTTTCCATGAAGCACAATTGTTGACACGTAGATTTTGTCCAAAGTTATGCAAGTTGTTTCTCCAGGAAAGCTTATGACTTCTAGTTTGGTTGCTCCCAATGTTCCTATCAAGATGGGCGACTATAGATTTCTGGCTAAACCAATTGTCCTTGGTGACTCGGATATTGATCTTATTCTCGGGATGGATGGCTTTATCAAGACAAAGCTCAGCTTGATTGTGCTGCTGTGGAAATTCAATTGACTCACTCTTCTAATGATGTGATCATCTATGCCGCTCGTGATGAAACCATTGGTTGTTTTCTCTCAATGAGAAGGGCGAATTGGATGCTATCTCTCGATTCGATCGTTTGTGAGTACCAAGATGTCTTTCCGGAAGAGCTTCCGGGTATGCCTCCTCATCGGCCAGTTGAGTTCGTTATCGATCTTGAGCCTGGCACTGAACCCATTTGCAAGCGTCCATACAAGCTTGGACCTGATGAGCTGAAGGAATTGAAGAAGCAGCTCGATGAACAAGAGTGTCTGGGTTTGATCAGACCGAGTTCATCTCCTTGGGGTTGTGGTGTTCTTTTTGTCCAGAAGAAGGATGGCACGGACCGACTGTGCGTCGATTACCGTCCATTGAATAAGAAGACAATCAAGAACAAGTATCCACTTCCCAACATCAATGAGCTTTTCGAGCAACTCAAAGGTGCTAAAGTGTTCTCCAAGCTTGACCTTCGTATGGGTTATCATCAGATTCGCATTCGTGAACAAGATATTCCCAAGACAGCATTCAGAACAAGCTTTGGTTCTTATGAATATACTATCATGTCTTTCGGCCTTGTCAATGCTCCTCCAACATTCTCTCGGATGATGAACTTAATCTTCAACCCCTACACCAATGAATTCGTCTTGGTCTATCTTGATGATATTTTGGTCTTCTCCAAGAATAAGAAGGATCATGCCAAACATTTGCGATTGGTGTTAGACAAGCTCAGAGAGTATCAATTCTATGCGAAGTTTTCCAAATGTGAATTTTGGCTTGATGAAGTGCTTTATCTTGGTCATATCATCTCCGCCAAGGGCATCACTTTGTTAATCCGAGAAGGTGTCTGCAGTTGTGAATTGGGAACCTCCTCAGAATGTCAAGCAGCTCCGCAGTTTTCTTGGTCTTGCAAGCTATTGCCGAAGATTCGTTGAGAATTTCTCCAAGATTGCAAAGCCTCTTTCCAACCTTCTCCAGAAGCATGTGAAATATGTCTGGTCTCCTGAGTGTGACGTTGCTTTCAATACTCTCAAAGAGAAACTCGTCACAGCTCTGTCTTGACTCCTCCCGATGAATCCAAGCCATTTGAAGTTTTTCGTGATGCTTCTCTTCAAGGTCTCGGTTGCTGTGTTAATGCAAGAGAAGAGGTTGTGGCCTATACCTCTCGCCAGATTGAAGCCCAACGAAAAGAACTACCCCACTCACGATCTTGAGTTGGCGGCAGTTGTCCATGCATTGATAACATGGAGACATCTCTTGTTGGGAAGGAAAGTGGACATTTTCACCGATCACAAGAGTCTCAAGTATATCTTCACTCAACCCAACCTCAACCTCAGGCAGACTCGATGGGTCGAAATGATTCAAGAGTACAACCCAAGTATTGAATATACTCCGGGCAAGGCCAATGTCATTGCAGATGCTTTGAGCAAGAAGGCTTATTGCAACAGTTTAATCCTCAAGCCCTTCCAACCGGATCTTTGTGAAGCTTTCCGCAAGCTGAATCTTCAAGTTGTTCCTCAAGGCTTTCTTGCCAACCTCATAGTCTCTCCTACTTTGGAAGATCAGATTCGTGAGGCTCAACTTCTGGATGCCATGGTGAAAAAGGTGAAACGTGGTATCGACAAGGGCATTTCCAAGTACAAGTGCTTCCACATTGATGACAAAGATACTCTTTTCTTCGAGGACCGGATTGTGGTTCCTAAGGGTGATCTGAGAAAAGTCATTATGAACGAGGCTCACAATTCGCTTCTATCCATTCATCCTGGAAGTACGAAGATGTACCATGATCTCAAGCAGTCGTATTGGTGGACTCGAATGAAGCGAGAAATTGCTCAATTCGTGAATGAGTGTGATGTCTGCGCAGAAGAGTGAAAGAGAACACCAACGACCAGCTGGTCTCCTCCAACCTCTTGCTATTCCGAATGGAAGTTTGATCATATCGAAATGGACTTCGTGACTGGATTTCCAAAGTCCAAGCGTGGAAATGATGCTATCTTCGTTGTCATTGACAAGCTTACTAAAGTGGCTCATTTTCTTCCTATCAAAGAATCTATCACAGCAGCTCGGTTGGCGAGCTATACACCTCGAGGATTGTCTCCTTGCACGGCATTCCACAAGTGATCTCTTCAGACCGTGGCAGCATCTTTACCTCCAAGTTTTGGGATTCTTTTCAGAAGGCCATGGGCACCAACATTCATTTCAGCACAGCTTTTCACCCTCAAACAAGTGGCCAAGTAGAGCGAGTTAATCAAATCCTTGAAGATATGCTCAGGGCTTGTGTCATTGCCTTCGGTATGAAGTGGGAAGATTGTCTTCCATATGCCGAGTTCTCCTACAACAACAACTTCCAAGCGAGTTCGGGCAAGGCCCATTCGAAATTCTCTATGGCAGAAAGTGTCGTACTCCTCTCAATTGGTCTGAGACAGGTGAACGCCAACTTCTTGGCAATGACTTGATCACGAAGTCAAGAAATGTGCAAAGTCATTCGTGAGAATCTCAAAGCCGCATAATCGCGCCGGAAGAGCTATTATGATGACAAGCACCGTGATGTGGATTTTGAAATCGGAGACCATGTCTACCTCCGCGTCTCCAATGAAAGGCACTCGCCGCCCGGTATCAAAGGAAGCTTGCCCCTAGATACGTGGGTCCTTTCAAGATCATTGGCAAAAGAGGCGATCTCGCCTATCAACTTGAGCTTCCGTCCAACTTCGCAAATGTGCACGATGTGTTTCACGTGTCACAACTTCGTAAGTGCTTCAAGACTCTGAACGCACTATCAACTTCAAGAGATTGACCTTCAAGAAGATCTCTTATCATGAGCACCCGCTGCTATTCTTGAAGAAACCGAGCGCAAGACTCGCAACAAGTCAATCAAATTCCTGAAAGTGAAGTGGTCACACCATTCCGACCGAGAAGCCACCGGGGCGCGAGGATCACCTCCGTTCGAATATCCGAGTTCTTTCAGTCCTAGATCTCGGACGAGATCCTCTTGTAGTGGTGGAGTGTTGTAACACCCGGATGTAACCTTCCATATTTGTAACTCCAACTCTTGCCATTTTCGCATTGTGATATGATATTCCCTCCGTGGTTGGGTTTTTCTTCATTTTGCATTTTGTCCATGTCATGCATTTTATCTCATGTCATCATGTGCATCTCTTTTGCATACGTGTTCGTCTCATGATTCCGAGCATTTTTCCCGTTGTCCGTTTTGCAATCCGGCACTCCTATGTTCCCCGACGTCCCCTTTTACGTTTTTCCGTGAGCGGGTATTAAACGTTCTCGGAATGGACCGAGGTTTGTCAAGTGGCCTTGGTATACCACCGGTAGACCACCGGTCAAGTTTCGGGTCATTTGGAGCTCGTTTGGTACTCCAACGGTTAACCGCACTCTCGCAAAGGCCTCTTTTAAGTTGCAGCCCAACACCCATTCAAAACGGTCCAATAACCCATCTAAGTCACTTCCATGCTCTCCGTCGTTCGATCACGATCGTGTGGGCGAAAACTACACCTCATTTGGACTCTCCTAGCTCCCTCTATGCCTATTTAAGCAACCCCCCATTCCAAATCCGGGTCTTCTTCCTCCCGAAACCCTAAAAATTCATCCCCGCGCCCACCGGACACGTCCGCCGCCGCCGGACGAAGCCGCCGCCGCCCCGCAGCCACTGGCGTCGCGCCACGTGGCGCCACGCACTGTCTTGCCGCCGTAGCGGGTTCGCCTGCCCACGGCTTGCCCGCCCGGCCGCACCGGCCCGACCGCGCCCGCCGCCGCCACCATCGCGTGACCGCCCGGCCGCCTCGTCTCCTCGCCGCCCGGCCGGCGGCGCCATCGCCGCCTCCCGCCCGGCCGCCGCCACGGCCATCGCGCGCCCGGCAGCCTCCGCCGTCGCCATCGCCACCGCTGCGCGCCGGCAGCCTCCGCCGTCGCCCGCCCGTCGCCCTGCCCCGCCTCCTCTCCTCCGGCCCGGGCGAGCCGCACCGCCGCCGTCCCGATCGGATCCCGATCCGGATCTCGATCTACTCCCGTTCGATTGACTTTTTCCCCCCTAAAAATTCGTCTAAGTTTTGTCTCGTTGATTAATTTGTGGCATTTTCAACGCATCATAACTTTGCATCCGTTGCTCCGTTTCGGGCGTGTAATATGTCAAAATGTTCGTCTCGAAGAGTAGATCATTTCATATCATTGAATCATTTTCATTTGAGCTCATCTTGATGCCCGAAATGCTGTTAGAAGAGGGCTATGTGATGTTAGTTTCTGTTTCTTATCAGAACATGCACTTTTGTCATTTTTGCTATGATTGATGTGTGCACCCTATGAATTTGAGTCCTACATGTGTTTTGTAATATGTCATGCCAACTTTCTAGGGGTGTATGCCATGTATTTTTGTGATCTATGTGGTGACTAGCACAAGCATGCAAAGTAGGCTTCCTGATGTTGCTGTTTTCAGCCCTGTTTAGTTGATATTTTGATGCCATGTTAACTTGATGCTACCAAGAGATCTATGCATATTTTGAGATACTTCAGTAAGGATGTTTTGAACATATGGTTATGCTCTATCCATCCATGCCTTTGTTTGCAATTATGGAGTACCATAGCTTGAGTCAATCGAGCTCTACTTTTTCTACCAAATGTTTCCTGGCAGATTGTTTACATGTTATTCAATTTTGCCAAGGTTGTTGTGGTTGATCCGTGTATGCTATGATGTTGTTCTTGCCATGTATGTCTTCTATGCCATGTCTTATTGATGTATGTATGCTTAGTTTATCATGAAAGGCTCTGTAGTGAGTGCTTTGAGCTCTTAAACATGCCTACTTGTTATCTGTTTTTGACATGCCATGTTGCTGAATCTGATAACGAAACTTGCGATATTGACATGGGTGTTACTATATTTTCTGATCCTATTTGGCTTATGGTCAGTAAGGGACTTTTGTTCTATGCTTTGTGTAGATTCATGCCATGCCTTGTTTTGCTATTATAAGTTCCTGTAGCATGTAGTTTTCTTGCTCTGAACATTGCTACCTGATGCTGTTTTTGTCATGTCCAGCCTGATATTTTGTGCACTTTTGCCATGCTTGTTTGGACCTGTTATGATGTGATTTAGCCATAGCTCAATGTTCATCTTTTGTCAAGCATCTTGAGTAGATCACTGCCATATACTTTGTTGGTACGTTTGGGTGCAGTAGCTTAATTTCTTGTTGCTTGCTAAGTGGCATCATGCTGTTAATGGCAGATTTGTGCCATTCTTGTTTTGCTTGTCATTTGCAAATCGTGCATCCGTTTCCGGTGATCTTTATATCGATTTCAACCGAAATCATCTCATCTTTCCAGTGGCATACTTGGTTTGCCAAGTTGATGCCTGGTTCATCATTTCCCTTCCGGAGCGCGCATACGCATTGCATATCACATCTCGCACATCATGTCATGTTTTGCATCATGTTGCTTGTGCATTGCACCGTGATTTATTGTGGTTCCTTTGTTTGTGTTCTTGCTTTGGGTAGAGCCGGGAGACGAGTACGTGAACGAGGAACCTGTTGAGAACGCTTACGAGGATCAAGCTTTCGACAACTCGAGAACATTGCGAGCAAGATGACCATACCCTCGAAATCACTTCTATCTTTGCTATGCTAGATGCTCGCTCTTTTGCTATGCCTATGCTACGATGCCTATCACTTGCTTATCATGCCACCCATATTGCCATGTCAGCCCCTAACCATCCTTTCCTAGCAAACCGTTGATTGGCTATGTTACCGCTTTGCTCAGCCCCTCTTATAGCGTTGTTAGTTGCAGGTGAAGCTGAAGTTTGTTCCTTGTTGGAACATGGAGATGTTGTTCCTTGTTGGAACATGTTGACTTGTTGGGGATATCACAATATTTATCTACTATTATTAATGCATCTATATACTTGGTAAAGGGTGGAAGGCTCGGCCTTATGCCTGGTGTTTTGTTCCACTCTTGCCGCCCTAGTTTCCGTCATACCGGTGTTATGTTCCTTGATTTCGCGTTCCTTACACGGTTGGGTGATTTATGGGACCCCCTTGACAGTTCGCTTTGAATAAGACTCGTCCAGCAAGGCCCAACTTTGGTTTTACCATTTGCCACCTACGCCTTTTTCCCCGGGTTTTCGCGAGCCGAGGGTCATCTTTATTTTAACCCCGGACCGGTGCTCCTTCGAGTGCTGGCCCGAACCGAGCCGCCATGGGCCACCACGGGAAACTCGAGGCTTGGTTTTACTCGTAGCTTGTCTCATCCGGATGTGCCACGAGAACGAGATATGTGCAGCTCCTATCGGGATTTGTCGGCAATCGGGCGGCTTTGCTGGTCTTGTTTTATTGCTGTCGAAATGTCTTGTAGTCCGGGATTCGAGATTGATCGGGTCTTCCGGTAGAAGGAATATCCTTCGTTGACCGTGAGAGCTTATAATGGGCTAAGTTGGGACACCCCTGCAGGTATTATCTTTCAAAGCCGTGCCCGCGGTTATGAGGCAGATGGGAATTTGTTAATGTCGGTTGTAGAAAACCGAAGTTGACCTCAATTAAAATACACATCAACGCGTGTGTAACGTGATGGTCTCTTCTCGGAGTCCGGAAGTGAACACGTGTTGGAGTTATGTCGTCGTAAGTAGTTCGGGATCACTTCTGATCGCTACTAGCTTCACGACCGTGCCTTGCTTCTCTTCTCGCTCTCTTTTGCGAATGTAGCCACCATATATGCTAGTCGCTTGCAGCAGCTCCACCTTACTACTCTGTCCTTCCTATAAACTTAAATAGTCTTGATCTCGCGGGTGTGAGATTGCTGAGTCCCTGTGACTCACAGATTCTACCAAAACAGTTGCAGGTGCCGGCGATGCGGTGCAGGTGACGAACCGAGCTCAAGTGGGAGTTCGATGAGGAGCGTGGTCGTTACTATGTGTCTTTTCCCGATGATCGGTAGTGGTGCCCAGTTGGGACGATCGGGGATCTGTGTAGCATTTGGGGTATCTTCTTTTATTTTGGTTCCGTAGTCGGACCTTGAGTGTAAACTGAATGATGGGTGTTTATTTATGTCTTGTGTGAAGTGGCATTGTAAGCCAACTATGTATCTCTTTCCTTATGTATTAAATGGGTTGTGTGAAGATTACCTCACTTGCGACATTGCTTTCAATGCGGTTATGCCTCTAAGTCATGCTTGACACGTGGGAGATATAGCCGCATCGGGCGTTACAAGTTGGTAATCGAGCCTTCCCGACTTAGGAGCCCCCTACTTGATTGTTTCTTTGGCGTTGTTGAGTCTAGAATGGAAAATGTTTTGAGTCTTAGGATTATATATATCGGAGAGTAGGATTCTTTTACTCCCCAGTCCTTAAATCGCTCTGGTGAGGTCTCTGACGAGAAGTTTTGACTCTTCTCTCCTCAAATTTCACTAAAAAAATTAGGATCACGCTGGTATCTTGGGATCGTTCGATGGTTTTGTGACGAGAACATTGTTCTTGGTGCCTCGACATTTAGGGGTTGTGGCGGTGTCCCGGGAGTTGAGCTCCGAGGTGTTGTCGTCACAATTTTATCGTTGCAGTTCTGGAATACCGAGTTTTGCCGACATCGAAATCTCTTTTGTACAGTTGTTGGTGAGATAACCCGATAACCAAAGATCTTTGGGGCGAGCTCGGGAGTATTGCCATGACTCGTATAACGGATGTTTTTCGAAGGTCGAGGTACACGATTTCCGAGGATTTCCTGGTTATGTGTTGACGGATGGATACAGCTGGATCTAGGTATTGTTAGTTTGGGTGATATATTTTGTGTCCCCTGTATCCCCAACACCAGATTGCATAACCAGAAAGTTTCGGGAGTTTATAGGTGGGAATTCTAGTAGTTTACAGGATATCTTTCCGACAGATGTATGATTTGAAATTGGGGTTCAACGTCTAGTGGTCCGCCCATTCACGGTCGATTTACAGTGGTCGCGAGGCGTCTTAAAGAATCCTTGGCTATGCTGATTCGGGGACGTCTTGTTTGTCATTCGTCTCTTGCCATGAGTAGCTTCATGTAGCTTTGTCATGCATCATGCTTTTTGTGCATCATGTCTTGTCTATGTGTGGTGCGTTCACCATGTTGTGTGCTTCTTCTCGATAGTTCCTGTTTCGTTGCGATCGTGAGGATTCGTTCGTCTACGCTTGGTTCGTATTCGTGGCTTCATCTTATTCATGGACTCGTTCTTCTTCCTTGTGGGATTTCAGGCAAGATGACCGCTACCCTGGATCTCACTACTATCATTGCTATGCTAGTTGCTTCGTTCTATCGCTATGCTGCGCTACCTATCACATGTTTATCAAGCCTCCCAAATTGCCATGTCAGCCTCTAACCTTTTCACCCTTCCTAGCAAACCATTGCTTGGCTATGTACCACTTTGCTCAGCCCCTCTTATAGCGTTGCTAGTTGCAGGTGAAGTTGAAGATTGCTCCATGGTGGACAGGATTATGTGGGGATATCACAATATATCTTATATTATTAATGCATCTATATACTTGGTAAAGGGTGGAAGACTCGGCCTTATGCCTGGTGTTTTGTTCCACTCTTGTCGCCCTAGTTTCCGTCACACCGGTGTTATGTTCCCGGATTTTGCGTTCCTTACGCGGTTGGGTGATTTATGGGACCCCCTTGACAGTTCGCTTTGAATAAAACTCCTCCAGCAAGGCCCAACATTGGTTTTACTATTTGCCTCACCTAGCCCTTTTTCCCTTGGGTTTCCGGAGCCCGAGGGTCATCTTTATTTTACCCCCGGGCCAGTTCTCCTCCGAGTGCTGGTCCAAACCGAAGCGATGTCCGCGCCCACAGGCAACAGGGTCTATGCCAACCCGTCGTCTGGCTCATCGGGTGTGCCCTGAGAACGAGATATGTGCAGCTCCTATTGGGATTTGTCGGCACATCCGGGCGGCTTTGCTGGTCTTGTTTTACCATTGTCGAAATGTCTTGTAAACCGGATGCCGATTCTGATCGGGTCTTCCTGGGAGAAGGTATATCCTTCGTTGATCGCGAGAGCTTATCATGGGCTAAGTTGGGACACCCCTGCAGGGTATAATCTTTCGAAAGCCGTGCCCGCAGTTATGCGGCAGATGGGAGTTTGTTAATGTCCGGTTGTAGATAACTTGACATCAGATCCGAATTAAAACGCATCAACCATGTGTGTAGCCGTGATGGTCTCTTTTCGGTGGAGTCCGGGAAGTGAAGACGGTTTTGGGTTATGTTTGACGTAAGTAGGAGTTCAGGATCACTTCTTGATCATTGCTAGCTTCACGACCGTTCCGCTTGCTCTCATCTCGCTCTTATTTGCGTATGTTAGCCACCATATATGCTTAGTCGCTGCTGCAACCTCACCACTTTTCCCCTTCCTTTCCCTTTAAGCTTTGCTAGTCTTGATACCCCTGGTAATGGGATTGTTGAGTCCTCGTGGCTCACAGATTACTACTCCAACAGTTGCAGGTACAGGTTTTGTGATGATCATGGCGCGAGAGCGATGTTTACTTGTTTTGGAGTTCTTATTCTGCTTCTTCTTCGATCAGGGGATAGGTTCCAGGTCGGCAGCCTGGGCTAGCAGGGTGGATGTCGTTTGAGTTTCTGTTTGTGTTTCATCCGTAGTCGGATGGTGCTCTTATGTATTGTGATGTTGTATTCGTGTGGCATTGTATGCCTCTTGTATGTATCCCCATCTATTATGTAATGTTGATGTAATGATATCCACCTTGCAAAAGCGTTTCAATATGCGGTTCTATCCTTGGTGGGACCTTCAAGTCTCTTTAGGATAGTATCGCATATTGGGCGTGACAGAAGGTGACACGTGCGGTGAAACACCCGAAGCAAAATAAGAAACACAGGAGCAAAAGAAGAAGGAGGATTATCACCCCCAAAAAAGAAGGAAGACGCACACACAAGTCTAGGGCGCTGCTCTCACTACATGAAGGTTTGCTGGCCGGGGAGTCGTAACTGCTTCTTCATCGCCTCCACGACCTACATCTCCTTGCGCGTCTCCTCCACCATCTTCATCATTGTGTCCATGACGCGGGATTTCTCGACGCGAGCCTTCATCATCTGTTCCACGGCCGCATTACGTACCTTGACAGCAGCCGGGTGCTCGATGCGGAACTTCACCAACTCCTCCTTCTGTTCCATGATGAGGGCCTGCAACACCTTCATCGAGGAACTACTATTCTCATGCAGCTTCTTCCAGCCGGCGTTCTCCTCCTTCAGCAGGTCGAGCTCATGGCAGAGCTTCGCGTTGTCCTCCTAAAGTTGCAGGATTTCGCCGGTCGCCTTCTTCTCCGAGGCAATGCTCTTCTTCAGCAGCATCACCAAGCCGGCGGTCAACTCCCCCTGCTCATTGAGCTCAGCGGGCATGTCGTCGAGGCTCTCCTTCAGCAGCTCCACCAAGCCGTGGATGAACTCCTTCTGCTTATTGAGGTGCTTATTGAGCTGATCGAGCAGGCCGTCAAGGGATAATGACTCTAGCGCCGCCAGCTCGGCATATTCGCCTCCGCGTCAAGGGCGCTCCTAGGAGCAATCGCCTGCCCGTGAGAGATCTTTCGAGGTCTCTGCATGGCAGCGAGCCCTCTCTCTTTTTCCGTAGCCTTGGTTGCCGCTCCCTTGTTACGAGTAGTTCTCGACCTAGAGCTCTGCACACCAGCCATGGTAAGGACGGACGAAGAAGCAGGACTTATGAGGAGGAAGGTAGAGTAATTTTCGGTTACGTAGTTCCCCCTTTTATAGCCTAAGTACTAGCACTAGTACTAAAACCTGCATAGTGGGAACACGTTTAGGTTTGGTACGTACTGGTAGGTGTGAGCAGGCTTGCACTTAATTGTAGCACTAGTACTTTCGAATGTGATGGGAACAAGGTAAAGATTAATTGATGGTTTTTGGTTTCGAGGCCCGAAACGGCTCCCTATGAGTTTAGTGGAACATAAATTTCAAGTAGACTGCACTGCTCAGATGCGTAAATATTATGTTGTTGTCAAAATTGGCACAAAATACGAAGGAGACCAATGGAAGTACTACTAGCAACCCATGATTTAACTACTCGCATGCGCGCAGTGGAGTAGTAATGTCTTTCTTCCGCCCTCACGTCCACTCAATTTGCATGCGCTGTATTAATCGACCATAAATGAAGTGAAGGACTTTACACGCGTCAAATTATCACATGGGGTGGATCTTGGTACAAATTTGCGTCCGCTCGTGTACCCGCATGTGCGTGCGAGGGAATGAGTGCATGCGTAGCGTGCGTGCACACCTTCGCTTCATGCATGTACTGCCAGTGTGGCTCAGGGAGGACGAGTACATTCTTTTGGAACCAACAACACGTCACTGTGATCAATCCACACAAGGATGTCGCGACAACGCCTCCACATGTGTCACGTCCCCACGTGGCTTCATGAACTGTAAGAGAGATACTGTGTAGCGTGCCATTATGTTTTGCACATACTCGAAGTACTAGTAAGGTACACGTGCATTGCACGCGTCAGATTTTGCAACCAAATTGCGAATAAATACCACACTGTAGCATGTAAGCTCTTAGTCATATATGCCTGATGTAGACCTTCGTTTAATTCTTATAGTTCATCTCATTCAAAATCAATTAGTTTTTTATAAAAAAACCTAGGGCCTCTTTGATTTGTAGGATTTCCAAAACGCGGAAATAGGAAGAATATGGGATTAGAGTGGAATGTCGTCTTGAATCCTACAGGAAGGTACGAGTGTTTGATTGTGCATCGAAAAAACGCAGAATTCTTTCAAAGAGGTTTGAGTGGATGGGATGTTTCCTATGAAATCTAGTGCAAATGAATCATATGGAAAAATTTCTATGGTTTACAATCCTACGAATCAAACAACCAAGATAGGAAAAATTCCTAAGGATTAGAATCCTCCAAAATTCCTTCGAGAATCCTTTGAATCAAAGAAGCCCTTAATCTATTTTATGATTCATGGAATTGTGCGTTGTAAAGCATAAAGTACAAACAAAGAATGCAATTCAACTAGAAAAAAATTTGGGCAGTTACGATGCGGAAGATTCTAGAACAAAGGAGAACCACTTTTGTTTTGAGATTTGTGCATTATGCTTAAGTTCAACCATGGAGTCTGCTAGATTGTACATGTGGCAAAATCCGTGGGGGCTAGAAGATGGTGCGAGGGCGAGTGGAGGAGACTATGAAGGAGTGCACAAGCTCATGAGATCGATATTTAGAGAGAGGGCGAGAAGCGTGCTGTTGTTGCTGCAGTGATGTGAGCCATGAAAAATGTCCCATGAGCTAGGGTGACAAGCATTGCTAATCCTTTACGAGGAGGGACAACTCATCAACTTAAACCATTTTTACCAGCAATTGTCTAATTATCACATTCATATTAGCCTCGATATATAGTGATGTTAGGGGGGCAGGGCCCTTGCTGCCCCCTGTCTTGGCCATTGTGCTTGCGTCTGAGCGATGAAGCGGAAGGCATGGATGATGAGAGGGGGGCGTTGGATATATAATTAATGTGGGTGTATTAGCTATATATGCAATCCTATATAGAGAGGTATAGATTGATCGATGTGGACGTGGGAAAGAGGGTGAGACCTCACTAGATATATAGATTGATCGGTTTATGTGGAAAACTATGAAAGACCTAGCTATACACACACACACACACACACACACAAACACACACATAGAGGAACATCGATCGTTGCGCATGCACGTCAGAGATAAAGAATGCCCGATATGATGGAGAGGGGGATGTTGATATGTCTCCGTTGTATCTACTTTTCCAAACACTTTTGCCCTTGTTTTGGACTCTATCTTTCATGATTTGAATGGAACTATCCTGGACTGACGCTGTTTTCAGCAGAATTGCCATTGTGTTATTTATGTGCAGAAACAAAAGTTCTTGGAATATTCTGAAACTCCACGGAACTTATTTTTGGAAAATATTAAAAATACTGGAAGAAGAATCCACGTCAGGGGGGCCTCCACCTGTCCACGAGGGTGGGTGGAGCGCCTGCCCCCCTGGGCACACCCCCTGCCCCGTGGGCCCCCTGACACTCCACCAACCCCAACTCCAGCTCCATATATTCGTGTTCAGCGAGAAAAAAAATCAGAGAGAAGGAGTCATCGCGTTTTACGATACAGAGCCGCCGCCAAGCCCTAAAACCTCTCGGGAGGGCTGATCTGGAGTCCATTCGGGGCTCCGGAGAGGGGAATCCGTCGCCATCGTCATCATCAACCATCCTCCATCACCAATTTCATGATGCTCATCGCCGTGCGTGAGTAATTCCATCGTAGGCTTGCTGGACGGTGATGGGTTGGATGAGATTTATCATGTAATCGAGTTAGTTTTGTTAGGGATTGATCCCTAGTATCCACTATGTTCTGAGATTGATGTTGCTATGACTTTGCTATACTTAATGCTTGTCACTAGGGCCCGAGTGCCATGATTTCAGATCTGAACCTATTATGTTTTCATGAATATATGTGAGTTCTAGATCCTATCTTGCAAGTCTATAGTCACCTACTATGTGTTCTGATCCAGCAACCCCGAAGTGACAATAATCGGGACCACTCCCGGTGATGACTGTAGTTTGAGGAGTTCATGTATTCACTATGTGTTAATTCTTTGGTCCGATACTCTATTAAAAGGAGGCCTTAATATCCCTTAGTTTCCATTAGGACCCCGCTGCCACGGGAGGGTAGGACAAAAGATGTCATGCAAGTTCTTTTCCATAAGCACGTATGACTATATTCGGAATACATGCCTACATTACATTGATGAATTGGAGCTAGTTCTGTGTCACCCTATGTTATGACTGTTACATGATGAACCGCATCCGGCATAATTCTCCATCACCGATCCAATGCCTACGAGCTTTTCACATATTCTTCTTTGTTTATTTACTTTTCCGTTACTCTTGTTACAATCACTACAAAACCCAAAAATATTACTTTGCTACCGTAACTGTTACTTACATATTACTTTGCTACTAAATACTTTGCTGCAGATACTAAGTTATCCAGGTGTGGTTGAATTGACAACTCAACTACTAATACTTGAGAATATTCTTTGGCTCCCCTTGTGTCGAATCAATAAATTTGGGTTGAATACTCTACCCTTGAAAACTGTTGCGATCCCCTATACTTGTGGGTTATCAAGACTATTTTCTGGCGCCGTTGCCGGGGAGCATAGATCTATTCTTTGAGTCACTTGGGATTTATATCTGCTGGTCACTATGAAGTACTTGAAAGACGAGAAAAGAAAAATTTATCCCTCAACTACGATGGGAGGTAAGGAACTGCCATCTAGCTCTGCACGTGATTCACCTTCTGTTTTGAGTAAGCTTGCGACACCTAAACCTGCTTCTGCTATTCATTCTGATATGTCGCATGTTATTGATGATGACACTTCTACTATGCATGATACTTATGATGAAACTAATTCTATGCTTGATGCTAATGTGCCACTTGGTGAATTTCTTGATGAACAACTTGCTAGGGCTAGAGAGAATGAAATTATTGAAACTGATAATATTGAAGATAGTGATGATGAAGACTCTCCCCCTAATAAATATGAATTGCATCTTGTGCCTGAGGGCTATGTTATGGATGAAGAAGCTGCTAGAGCTATTCTTGCTTGCAATGATAGATATGATTTTAAGAAGTTATTAGCTAAATAGAAGCAGCAATCTCTTAATACTAGAATGAAACCTGACCCTGCTTTTGCTACTTCACCTATCTGTGTTACTGATAAGGATTATGAATTCTCTATTGATACTGTGTAACATCCCAAATTTTCCTATTTGGAATGTTTTACAATTATAGCTAAGAATCCTATGCATCCTGTTTGAATTTGAATGCCATTTGAAGTTTCAGAGTTATTTGAATTTGAATTCCAAACTTTGGCATGTGGGAAACAATTCAAAAACTAAGCCTGATAAATACTTGATCAAAAGTATGAGAGGAGCAAACATGACACTCCAAAAATATCAGAGGAAACATTGCCAAAAGAATTGGAATTCAAATCTGAATTTTATTTGAATTTGAAAAAAATGAATTTTCATAAAGTTTGGATTTTGTCTTTGGAAAAATGTTCAAATGAAAGAGAATATTCCCCTGATCATTTTGGTATATATATACCCTATATAAAATATTTATAGTTTAGGTTTTATTTTTGTTTTTGTTTTATTAAAAAAATAAAAGAAAAACCTTTCGGGCGCCAGCCAGGCCACCCAGGCCCAGCCAGCGCCACCTCACCTCACCCCTCCGCGCCTGGCCCAGCCAAGCCGGCCCACGAGGCCAGCCAAAGCCGAGCGAGAGCCCAGTGACCGACCGCCGCGCCCCTCGCCCGATTCCTAGGTTTCGCCACCACCAAACCTCCCCTCTCTCCTCACTGACCAGTGGGACCCCCCGTCGTCTTTTCCTCGCCCACGCACGAGCCTCGCTGAGATCCACCGGATCCCGAAGGATCCGGATCTCCGATCGCCCGATGCCCTTCCGCCTCGCCGACCCCGGCTATATAAGCCGAGCCCCGCACCCCATTCCCCCCCTAGCCTCATGAACCCCTCTCCTTCTCCCTCCCGAAGCTCACGGAGCACCGAGCACCACCGCGCCGCCAAAACCGTCGCCGCCGCGCTGTGCACCCCGACCTCCCAACACCACCGAACCCTCCCGTGCTCCTCAAGATCTCCCGACGTCTCACCGAAGCTCGCCGACGCTTGAAGCCCTCGGAGCACCCTCGCCGCCGCCGCCGCCGTCGCCGGAGTCCGGTGAGTCCCCGGAAAACACCTCCCCCGTCCGATCCCAATCGTGCGGCCACGATTAGAACCCCCGAAGGGGTACGTTTTTATTAGAAAACCGGCCGGCCCGAACGGTTTTTATTTTAGTTTAGGTTTTATTTATTAGGCCGGTTCTGTTAGTTAAACCCTAGGCCCGTTTAGACTAAACTACGCACAGGGCACAGTATAGGCCCATTGGGCTTTTTCTTTTATTTTGATTTTCTGTTTTAGCCGATTTGTTTCAAATTTCAAAATTGTATATCTTTTATTCTGTTTAATATTTTTGAGTGATTCTTTTTTTGTTGGATTGCAAATTTTATGTAGTTTCTGAAAAACATATAGTTAGCTATGTTAAAAATAATTAAAAATGCTTTAATATTGTTTTAGTCAGAATAGCAAATCTGCTATAGTTTTAGTTAGAAAAATTATTTTTGCATGATTCTTTTGCCATCACTTTATTTTGATATTGCCAAACCCTAGAAATTAACTTTGGTATTTTAGGATTAATAAATAATTAATTCTAGGCAGAATCCTATTAATCCTAATTAATTGATTAGTTCCTGTTTTCCTAATTAATTAATTAGTAAATTAATTTATTTTTAACTTGTGATTAGTTATTCTAGGTTAGTTTCTGTCACTCCATTAGATGAACTTTTATTTATAATTAATAAAAGTTTTAAATTAATTTTCTTAATAGAAATTGGATTAGGCCTAAAGTGAGTTTTATAATAGCTATTTAATTAATTCTTTTTGCTCCTAGTTGCTTAGTTAATCCTTTTCTGTTAAGTTAACCTAAAACCATGATTAGGTTATTTTAAGGAAATTTTGTTTTATAAAAACTATTTTTGCTATTGTTTGGTGTAGGGAAAAACTTTGAATTTGATTTCTTTGAGTTTTCCTTTTGATTTGGTTTTGATTGTTTTGTTGTGCTATGTTACTTTTGTTATCTTGTGTGATCCTCTTGCTTTGTGCTTATTATGTTATTGTTTGTCTCGGTAGAGTTCCCGGAGTGCGAAGCTTGCTACTACGACTCTTTAGCTTACGAGGATCATCAGCAAGGCAAGTTTTGATCATGTTATTCTATACCTATGATTTTGTGCATTAGTAGTTGTCACCACCCCACCATTGCATGCAGTAGTGAAATCTTGAAGTCATTAAACTTGAGTAGTATCATGTGGTAGGATGAACCAATCCCCTTGTTACCATGACCCCGGACGTAGTAGTTATTTTGCTATGCTCGAGACGGATTTGGGATGAGTGAAATTCATAAGCAAGATGTGAGAGTCAATGATGATGATGACCCCATGAACTACAATGATCAAGATGGACTTGAAAATCACTCTTTGGGTGGAGGGCGGTTGACGGGCACCTGGAGCACCAGTGGTGGCGGGATGCATGGAGAAGCGCCATGACATCCTGGAAAGCTTCACCCAGCCACAAAGAGAAGGATGGATGCCCCACGACCGAAGCTTACTGTGCAGCCGCAAGCCATTATGGGCTCTGGCTGGGTTGACCCTTGTAGTGAAGCTGGCTGGACGGTACTACGAGAAGTAGACGAACGGTAGGATTGGATGGGTACAAAGCGGTGGCGGAAGAACTCTTTGGAAGACCCTGTTTATTCGTCCGCCTTCAAACACCATGAAGTGCGAAGACTTTAAAAGGAGGGAATGATTCTTATGGGAAAGTCGCAAACCTCTGCAGAGTGTTATAACCTAATCGATTAGCCGTGTCCCGATGCTACGGACATTTGAGCATCTGGACCTTGGAAGTATTCGGATATCTCAACACTAAAACTAATGGATTAATTTGATGGGTTTATGACTTAATAATAATTTGGGAACGAGATATTGGTTGGCGGAACCATCTCAATAACCACCAACAATTTGTAGTAATTTGCAAATAAGTCCACTGTAGTAGGATAAAATTGGCTTTACGCAAAATGATGAAACTTAGAGCTCCACACCAAAATGCATATAGTGTTAGTAACTTTATTATTGTTATTCTTCTTGACTTGCCACTTATTCCAAAAGCTGACCTACATGGCTGCAACGTATTATGTTGCGAGAGATATATTCCGATCGGGAGTGAGGCTACGCTCCGCTTGGCGATTGCCCTTTGAGTCGGATGGACTCGCTTACCTTCGACGCTTCCGCAGCATTTTAGTTTATTTCTCATGAGTTGGCCTTGAGCCGAATTTATTCCCTTGTAATAAAGACTCTATATGAGAATCGATTAATGATATTCAGGTGTGATTGAACTTTGATTACTTTATCGATGTCGTGAGTACCAAAGATGATCTTGGGATGGTATGCATACGTAGATTTGACCGATTTTGGGTCGGTCGCCACAGAGATGGTATCGAGCACACGCTGACCGTAGGATCGTAACCCCTAGGATCGGAAAGCCATAAGCGAGACCATTTACTTTGAACCCTCTTTCATTCTATAATTCTTCCCCGATCTATCCTCGACTCTTCTCTCCTTTGCAACATTCTAGATGGCGTCGAGTTCACCCAGTTTTGCTACGGAGTTACGCCAGCCCGATGAGACGATGCCCTTCGAAGGAAGCTGGTCCAGATGGTGAAGCTGCTGAAGATTGCTCGCCCTCGATCACCGGAAACCTACTAATGCACTTCCGACGGACACCGCTTCTGAGATTGAGGTGCATATCCTGTGGAGGACCTTTGGAGGACGACGGAGCCTATCAACTTTGAGTTCACCGAGTTCAACTGGATCATCGGAAGAGACGTGGCGATCTACCGAGCACTTGGACATCTCCGAGAGGAGTACAGGACTGAGCTCGATCACTCGAGACTCGCCATGGTTTCTCGCAGGGCAAGGAATGGAGATATCATCCGTACCATCGAGGACGATTCCACTCTCTCTTACATCCAGACTTGGAATGTCTTCTCGTGACACGGAGATTCAGGCTCGCCGTAACTCAAGACACACGGAAGCTTTTGTTCCCATGAATCGAATCTGGAGGAGAAGGCACGCGCAGACTTCCTTGGCTATGAGGAAGAAATCACGGACTTCATGGAGATAGTCGACGACCAAGATGAAGCTTGCCGCGATAGAGGAGAAGATGGACTTGGGAGAGGACCTTTACCCGAGTGGAGATGAAGCACCCTCGTGAGCAATGATCAGGATTTTGAAGGAGTACCACCAAGGAAACCCCAAGAGGAGGCGCCATCGATGAAGACTTTTAGTCGACCACCATGTTATCTTTTATTTCTTTTAAATCGATCAGTTAGGCCGATGTTTTCCTTCGATTAGTCATGAGCTTTTGTAATCGAGTTTGAACCATGTTTGAGTGGAATGAATAAATGTTTGGTGTGTTATGATTGTGCATTCATATGGGTAGTGTTATTTCTCATAGACCATTGTTCTATTCTAAATTTCTCATCCACTCCAAAACACCAGATGCCTCCGAGACGTGACCTTTGGTTTCCCGCGGAGCTCACCCAGCTGCTCCAGCAGCAGAATGCCTTGATGCAGCTCGATTCGAATCGAACAACCCCGCCAACAATCCACCGCCACCACCACCACCCATGTGGACAATTTGACTCGATTTACGAGGTTGAATCCGCCATGTTCTCTAGTAGCACCGAGCCGATTGTGGTGACGATGGCTCCGCAAGATTGGAAGAGAGCTAGTCACCGTTGGATGCACCGATCTTTGAGAAGGTGCGCTTTGCAGCGCATCAACTGGATGGACCTGCAGCTTCTTGGTGGGAGAATTACACCGCCACTTTTCCTTGGGTGGCATCACTTGGGATCAATTCCAGCAGGTTTCGACCGCTCATGTCTCATCTGGAGCCATGAGTGCAAGAAGCGTGAGTTCCGCAACTTACGCCAGGAAATCGATTGTGGCACAAGACGTGGAGGAATTCAGCAAGCTTGCTCGCTATGCCCCTGATGATGTGGCCACTGATGCCGCCAAGCAGGAGAAGTTCCTTGAGGGACTCAATGATGAATTGAGCATGCAGCTTATTGTGGCTACTTTCAACAACTACCAGGAGCTGGTAGACAAGGCCACCATCCTGGAAGGCAAGCAGCAGCAGATAGAGAGCCGCAAGAGGAAGTACAGCCAGGGGAAGCACAATTCAGGAGCTCAGCAGAAGCCCCGCTATGCACCGACTGCCCGGAGGCCAAGCAGAGGAACGGGAATGGCAATGGAGGCTCAGCGAAGAAGCCCAATCCCTTCCCTCGTGCTCAAGTGAATCACCTCGACGTGGAGAACGTCTATGATCAGCCAGACACTGTGGTTGGTAAGTTTTTATTGAATTCACGTTCAGTTTTGGTTCTGTTTGATTCTGGTGCAACGATTCATTCATATCAAGGGTAGTTGTGGATAAGTACGGATTACGACTAGAACCCTTAGAAGCCCCTCCGCGTCGGGCCCGCAGAGGAGAAATGATGGCAGGTTTAAGCTGTCACGCAAACCTCAACATCGGGAACCACAAATTTCCGTAGAACTCATAGTGTTGGAAACTCAGACCTTGGATGTAATCCTAGGCATGGATTGGTTGTCAAAGTATGAAGGAAACATTGACTGTGCAAGAAGTCTATTCTGCTCACCACCCGGAGCGTAAGAGGATCAAGTATGTAGCCCGGCACAGCCAGATGAAAAATCAGTGCATTCCCTCACGGAGTTGTTCAGAGGAAGTGCCCGATGGTGCAAGAATTTCCGATGTGTTCCCGGAGGAATTACCAGAATGCCACGGACGGGGACATTGAATTTTGATTGAGCTATTGCCCGGCACAGCCCCAATATCCAAGAGACCTTATCGGATGCCACCGAATGAGTTGAAAGAAATCAAGGAGCAAATAAATGAGTTATTGGAGAAAGGATATATCCGTCCAAGCTCATCACCTTGGGGAGCCCAGTTCTTTTGGTAGAGAAGAATGATGGAAGCTTGAGGATGGTTGTGGATTATCGTGCATTGAACGAAGTAACCATCAAGAACAAGTACCCTCGCCGATGATCAATGACTTGTTTGATCAGCTTGTTGGAGCCAAGGTATTCTCTAAGATCGATCTTGATCGTGGTATCATCAATTGAAAATTCGTGAAAAGGATATACCCAAAACAGCATTCACTACGTGTATGGTTTATACGAGTATACCGTCATGTCATTTAGATTGACTAATGCTCCTGCATACTTCATGAATTTGATGAACAAGGTGTTCATGGAGTATTTGGACAAGTTTGTCGTGGTGTTCATCGATGACATATTGATATTCTCCAAGAGCGAGGAAGAGCATAAGGAACATTTGCGTCTAGTTTCGAGAAACTTCGAGAACATCAGTTGTATGCCAAATTCAGCAAATGTGAATTTTGGTTGAAGGAAGTTGGATTCCTCGGACATGTTATTTCAGGAGAAGGAATAGCAGCTTGATCCCGCCAAGGTTGAATCATCACCGATTGGCGGTCACCCACCTCACCAAGGAGATCCGCAGTTTTCTCGGACTCGCAGGATATTATCGGAGGTTCATTGAGAACTTCTCTAAGATTGCCAAGCCCATGACTGAGCTGTTGAAGAAGGAAGCCAAGTATGTTTGGACCGAGGAATGTGAGGCCAGTTTTCAGGAATTGAAGAAACGGTTGGTCACAGCTCCAGTGTTGATATTACCAGACATACATAAGGAATACCAGGTTTATTGTGACGCTTCTCGTCAAGGACTCGGAGGAGTGTTGATGCAGGAAGGTAAGGTTGTAGCTTATGCCTCCAGACAGCTACGGCCTCATGAGATGAATTATGCCACCCATGATTTGGAGTTAGCAGCTGTAGTGCATGCACTCAAGACTTGGAGACATTTCCTCATCGGAAACCGTTGTGATGTCTATACAGATCACAAGAGTTTGAAATATATCTTCACGCAGAAGGAATTGAACCTCAGGCAGAGGAGATGGCTAGAGTTGATAAAGGACTACGACATGAGATTGCATTACCACCCCGGTAAGGCCAATGTTGTAGCAGATGCTTTGAGCCGTAAGAGTTATGTGAACACTCTTACCGCAGGAGGATTACCCAGAGTTGGTCGATGACCTCGAGATCTCCGATCGGAGATAGTTCCAAAGGATTTGTCGCAACTCGAAGTTCAGTCCACCTTGACCGAAAGGATTCGTGAAGCCGTAAGTCGGACAAGGAAATCGATGAGATTAAGCAAAAGATGGAGGAAGGAAAAGCTAAAGGATTCGAAAGGATGAACATGGAACTATATGGTTTGAGGATCGATTATGTGCCCAATGATCCCGAGCTCAGAAGCTAATTCTTCAGGAGGCTCATGATTCACCGTACTCGATTCACCCCGGCAACACCAAGATGTATCTGGATTTGAAGCAAAGTTTCTGGTGGACCGGTATGAAGAAGGACATTGCCGAGTACGTAGCAGTATGCGATGTTTGCCAACGTAAAGGCGAACATCGAAGCCAGCAGGTTACTTCAACCTTTGCCGATTCCCGATTGGAAATGGGAGAAACTTGGTATGGATTTCATCACAGACTACCCAGACCCGCTCAGGTTATGATTCTATCCGGTAGTGGTTGATCGATTGACTAAGGTAGCTCACTTCATTCCCGTGAAGACTACCTACACCAGTGCCAAGTTGGCCAAGATATACATGACCAGGATCGTATGCCTGCATGGCGTTCCGAGGAAAATCGTGTCAGATAGAGGAACGCAGTTTACCTCAAAGTTTTGGAAGCAATTGCATGAAACTTTGGGAACGAGGCTGGAATTCAGTACAGCCTTTCATCCGCAGACAGATGGACAGACCGAGAGAGTCAATCAGATTCTGGAGGACATGTTGAGAGCTTGTGTGCTAGACTATGGGTCTAGCTGGGATGACAATTTGCCGTACGCAGAGTTCTCGTACAACAACAGTTATCAATCCAGTTTGAAGATGGCCCTTCAAGCTCTATACGGAAGGAGTGCGAGAACACCATTGTGTGGGATAGTGTTGAGATCGATCACTTTTCGGTTCCGATCTTATCAAGGATTCAAGAGAAAGTCAAGCTGATTCGAGACCGACTCAAGATAGCACATCCACGATGTAAGAGTTATGCCGACGAAGAAGCGCAAGGAGGTGACTTACGAAGTGGGAGACCGAGCATACCTTCGTGTGTCTCCACTTCGTGGAATCAAGAGGTTTGGAGTCAAGGAAAGTTAGCACCCGATTCATTGGCCCCTACAAAATCCTCGAACGTCGTGGAGAAGTTGCATACAAGTTGGAATTGCGGAAGGATTGTCCGGAGTTCATGATGTCTTTCACGCTTCTCGCTTGAAGAAGTGCCATGCCGACATGGCCGATGTTCCGTTGAGAGACACAAGGCCCCTAGAGGCCATACAGCTTGCGGTGATTTGACTTACAAGGAGAAACCCGTCAAAATTCTCGAGACTGCAAGCAGAGTCACCCGCAGCAAAGTCATCAATTTTGCAAGGTCTTTGTGGAGACACCACACCGAGGAAGAAGCCACCTGGGAACGCGAAGAAGATCTTCGTCGAGACCATCCGCACCTATTTGCTAGCCAACCCGAATCTCGAGGGCGAGATTCATCTTAAGGTGGGTAGGTTTGTAACATCCCAAATTTTCCTATTTGGAATGTTTTACAATTATAGCTAAGCATCCTATGCATCCTGTTTGAATTTGAATGCCATTTGAAGTTTCAGAGTTATTTGAATTTGAATTCCAAACTTTGGCATGTGGGAAACAATTCAAAAACTAAGCCTGATAAATACTTGATCAAAAGTATGAGAGGAGCAAACATGACACTCCAAAAATATCAGAGGAAACATTGCCAAAAGAATTGGAATTCAAATCTGAATTTTATTTGAATTTGAAAAAAATGAATTTTCATAAAGTTTGGATTTTGTCTTTGGAAAAATGTTCAAATGAAAGAGAATATTCCCCTGATCATTTTGGTATATATATACCCTATATAAAATATTTATAGTTTAGGTTTTATTTTTGTTTTTGTTTTATTAAAAAAAAAAAACCTTTCGGGCGCCAGCCAGGCCACCCAGGCCCAGCCAGCGCCACCTCACCTCACCCCTCCGCGCCTGGCCCAGCCAAGCCGGCCCACCAGGGCCAGCCCAGCCGAGCGAGCCAGCCCACCGATCGCCCCCCCGCCCGATTCCCTAGGTTTCGCCACCACCAAACCTCCCTCTCTCCTCACTGACCGGTGGGACCCCCCCGTCGTCTTCCCCTCGCCCACGAACGAGCCTCGCGGAGATCCACCGGATCCCGGGATCCGGATCTCCGATCGCCCCGATGCCCTTCCGCCCTCGCCCGACCCCGGCTATAAGCCGAGCCCCGCACCCCATTCCCCCCTAGCCTCGCGAACCCCTCTCCTTCTCCTCCCGAAGCTCACGGAGCACCGAGCTCACCACCGCCGCCAAAAACGTCGCCGTCGCCGCCTGGTGCACCCCGACCTCCCAACACCACCGAACCCTCCCGTGCTCCTCAAGATCTCCCGACGTCTCACAAGCTCGCTGACGCCAAGCCCTTGAGCACCCTCGCCGCCGCCGCCGCCGCCGAGTCCGTGAGTCCCGAAACACCTCCCGTCTGATCCCAATCGTGCGGCCACGATTAGAACCCCCGAAGGGGTACGTTTTATTAGAAAACCGGCCGGCCCGAACGGTTTTTATTTTAGTTTAGGTTTTATTTATTAGGCCGGTTCTGTTAGTTAAACCCTAGGCCCGTTTAGACTAAACTACATATGAGGCATGATATAGGCCCATTGGGCTTTTTCTTTTTATTTTGATTTTCTGTTTTAGCCGATTTGTTTCAAATTTCAAAAATGTATATCTTTTATTCTGTTTAATATTTTTGAGTGATTCTTTTTTTGTTGGATTGCAAATTGTATGTAGTTTCTGAAAACATATAGTTAGCTATGTTAAAATAATTAAAAATGCTTTAATATTGTTTTAGTCAGAATAGCAAATCTGCTATAGTTTTAGTTAGAAAAATTATTTTTGCATGATTCTTTTGCCATCACTTTATTTTGATATTGCCAAACCCTAGAAATTAACTTTGGTATTTTAGGATTAATAAATAATTAATTCTAGGCAGAATCCTATTAATCCTAATTAATTGATTAGTTCCTGTTTTCCTAATTAATTAATTAGTAAATTAATTTATTTTTAACTTGTGATTAGTTATTCTAGGTTAGTTTCTGTCACTCCATTAGATGAACTTTTATTTATAATTAATAAAAGTTTTAAATTAATTTTCTTAATAGAAATTGGATTAGGCCTAAAGTGAGTTTTATAATAGCTATTTAATTAATTCTTTTTGCTCCTAGTTGCTTAGTTAATCCTTTTCTGTTAAGTTAACCTAAAACCATGATTAGGTTATTTTAAGGAAATTTTGTTTTATAAAACTATTTTTGCTATTGTTTGGTGTAGGGAAAAACTTTGAATTTGATTTCTTTGAGTTTTCCTTTTGATTTGGTTTTGATTGTTTTGTTGTGCTATGTTACTTTTGTTATCTTGTGTGATCCTCTTGCTTTGTGCTTATTATGTTATTGTTTGTCTCGGTAGAGTTCTTGAGTGCTAAGCTTGCTACTACGACTCTTTAGCTTACGAGGATCATCAAGAAGGCAAGTTTTGATCATGTTATTCTATACCTATGATTTTGTGCATTAGTAGTTGTCACCACCCCACCATTGCATGCAGTAGTGAAATCTTGAAGTCATTAAACTTGAGTAGTATCATGTGGTAGGATGAACCAATCCCTTGTTACCATGACCCCGGACGTAGTAGTTATTTTGCTATGCTCGAGACGGATTTGGGATGAGTGAAATTCATAAGCAAGATGTGAGAGTCAATGATGATGATGACCCCATGAACTACAATGATCAAGATGGACTTGGAAAATCACTCTGGGTGGAGGGCGGTTGACGGGCACCTGGAGCACCAGTGGTGGCGGGATGCATGGAGAAGCGCCATGACATCCTGCGGAAAGCTTCACCCAGCCACAAAGAGAAGGATGGATGCCCCACGACCGAAGCTTACTGTGCAGCCGCAAGCCATTATGGGCTCTGGCTGGGTTGACCCTTGTAGTGAAGCTGGCTGGACGGTACTACGAGAAGTAGACGAACGGTAGGATTGGATGGGTACGGCAAAGTGGCGGAAGAACTCTTTGGAAGACCTGTTTATTGGTCCGTCTTCAAACACCATGAAGTGCTAAGACTTTAAAAGGAGGGAATGATTCTTATGGGAAAGTCATAAACCTCTGCAGAGTGTTATAACCTAATCGATTAGCCGTGTCCCGATTCACGGACATTTGAGCATCTGGACCTTGGAAGTATTCGGATATCTCAACACTAAAACTAATGGATTAATTTGATGGGTTTATGACTTAATAATAATTTGGGAGCGAGATATTGGTTGGCGGAACCATCTCAATAACCACCAACAATTTGTAGTAATTTGCAAATAAGTCCTTTGTAGTAGGATAAAATTGGCTTTACGCAAAATGATGAAACTTAGAGCTCCACAGCCAAAATGCATATAGTGTTAGTAACTTTATTATTGTTATTCTTCTTGACTTTCCAGCTTATTCCAAAAGCTGACCTACATGGCTGCAACGTATTATGTTGCGTAGATATATTCGATCAGAGTGAGGCTACGCTCCGCGCTTGGTGATTGCCCTTTGAGTCGGATGGACTCGCTTACCTTCGACGCTTCCGCAGCATTTTAGTTTATTTCTCATGAGTTGGCCTTGAGCCGAATTTATTCCCTTGTAATAAAGACTCTATATGAGAATCGATTAATGATATTCAGGTGTGATTGAACTTTGATTACTTTATCGATGTCTTGTGAGTACCAAAGATGATCTTGGGATGGTATGCATACGTAGATTTGACCGATTTTGGGTCAGGTCGCTACATACTGATATAATTACTTTGGTTGAATCTGATCCATTTTATGGCTAAGAATCTGAAACTGTTGTGGCACATCTTACTAAATTAAATGATATAGCCACCCTATTCACTAGTGATGAGAGAACTCGCTACTTTTATATCCTTCAAATATTTCCGTTCTCATTAAAGGGTGATGCTAAGATATGGTTTAATTCTCTTGATCCTGGTTGTGTGCGTAGTCCCCAGGATATGATTTATTATTTCTCTGCTAAATATTTCCCTGCACATAAGAAACAAGCTGCTTTAAGGGATATATACAACTTTGTGCAAACTGAAGAAGAGAGTCTCCCACAAGCTTGGGGGAGGCTTCTCCAACTACTTAATGCTTTGCCTGATCATCCTCTTAAGAAAAATGAAATACTTGATATCTTTTATAATGGACTAACCGATGCTTTCAGAGATTTCCTGGATAGTTGTGTTGGTTCTGTTTTTAGGGAAAGAACACCGGATGGAGCTGAAATTCTATTGAATAATATGTTGACAAATGAAAATAATTGGACACTTCCTGAGCCAACTCCTGAGCCTATTCCTAAGCCAACTCCGAAGAAGTGAGGTGTTCTATTTCTCAGTCCTGAAGATATGCAAGAGGCAAAGAAATCTATGAAAGAAAAAGGTATTAAAGCTGAAGATGTAAAGAATTTACCTCCTATTGAAGAAATACATGGTCTTAATTTACCGACTGTTGAAGAAACATATGATCTTAATCCATCACCTATTGAAGAAACTCATGGTCTTGATAACCCGACACAGGTAGTAAAGGTAAATTCTCTCTATAGATTTGATGAAGGTGATATTCCTTGTTATAAGTCTGCTAGACAATGCTTAGATGAGTTTGACAATTTTATTGTTAAGCAAGAAGACTTCAATGCTTATTTTGGCAGACAATTGAAACAAAATGCTTATATGATTGAGCACTTGGGTGATTATATGTCTAGAGTTAAAGGTGAACTTAAACTCATCAGTAAACATGCTTCTATGGTTACCACTCAAGTAGAACAAGTACTTAAAGCTCAAAATGATTTGCTCAATGAATTGAATAGTAAGAATAATGACTATGCTGTTAGAGTGGCTACTAGAACTGCTAAAATGAATCAGGAACCTTTGTATCATGAAGGCCACCCTAAGAGAATTGAGCAAGATTCTCAGAGAAGTAATATTGATACACCTAGTTCTTCTAAAAAGAAGAAAAAGAAAAATGATAGGACTTTGCATGCTTCTAGTGAACTTATTGCCGAACTACCTAAGAATCCAAATGATATTTCTATTTCTAATGCTGAAACACAATCTGGTAATGAAAATGAACCTAGTGATAATGTTAATGATGATGCTCAACCTAGTAATGGTAATGATGTAGAAATTGAACCTACGGTTGACCTTGATAACCCATAATAAAAGAATCAATGTTATGATAAGAGAGACTTTGTTTCTAGGAAACACGATAAAGAAAGAGAACCATGGGTTCAGAAACCCATGCCTTTTCCTCCCAAACCATCCAAGAAAAAAGGATGATGATGATTTTGAGCGCTTTGCTGAAATGATTAGACCTATCTTTTTGCGTATGCGATTAACTGATATGCTCAAAATGAATCCTTATGCTAAGTATATGAAAGATATTGTTACTAATAAAATAAAGATACCGGAAGCTGAAATTTCCATCATGCTTGCTAATTATACTTTTAAGGGTGGAATACCTAAGAAACTAGGAGATCCAGGAGTACCAACTATACCATGCTCCATTAAAAGAAACTATGTTAAAACTGCTTTATGTGATTTTGGAGCCGGTGTTAGTGTTATGCCTCTCTCTTTATATCGTAGACTTGATTTGAATAAGTTGACACCTACTGAAATATCTTTGCAAATGGCTGATAAATCAACTGCTATACCTGTCGGTATTTGTGAGGATGTGCCTGTTGTGGTTGCAAACGTTACTATTTTAACGGACTTTGTTATTCTTGATATTCCCGAGGACGATAGTATGTCTATTATTCTTGGAAGACCCTTTTTGAATACTGCAGGGGCTGTTATTGATTGCAACAAAGGCAATGTCACTTTTCATGTGAATGGTAATGAGCATATGGTACACTTTCCGAGGAAACAAGCTCAAGTTCAGAGTATCAACTCTATTGGAAAATTTCCATCAATTATTTTTGGAGGTTTTTAATTTCCTTTACCTACTATCAAGAAGAAATATGATATTATTATTATTGGGGATGTGCATATCCCCGTTGAGGTAACATGGTGTTATTCGAAATTCCTCCAGTTTCATGTTATTCAGAATGAGTTTGTTAACAAGACTTGATCAACCTTGTTAGTGGATTACTTTTGATGAGCATGAGCTGGATGAAGTTAGAAAGCACAACCTTCTGTACCCTCCTTTTACTTTCTGTTGTTTAGATTAAATAAAGCAAAAATAATGCCTAGCTAGGGGCGTTAAACGATAGCACTTGTTGGGAGGCAACCCAATTTTATTTTTGTTCTTTGCTTTTTGTTCCTGTTTAGTAATAAATAAATCATCTAGCCTCTTGTTAGATGTGGTTTTATGTTTTAATTAGTGTTTGTGCCAAGTAGGACCTATAGGATCTTCTTGGGTGATAATTATTTGATCTTGCTGAAAAAGACAGAAACTTTCTGCTCACAAAAATAATTGTTAAAAATCACCAGAAAGTGATAAAATACTGATTCCAATTGCAGTAGATCAATAATCAAATTATATAGGTCTTACTATTTTGGTAGAATTTTTGGAGTTCCATAAGTTTGCATTTGATACAGATTACTACAGACTGTTCTGTTTTTGACAGATTCTGTTTTTCATGTGTTGTTTGCTTATTTTGATGAATCTATGGCTAGTATCAGGCGGTATGAACCATAGAGAAGTTGTAATACAGTAGGTTTAACACCCATATAAATAAAGAATGAGTTCATTACAGTACCTTAAAGTGGTGGTTTATTTTCTTATATACTAACGGTGTTCATAAGATTTTCTGTTAAGGTTTTGTGTGGTGAAGTTTTCAAGTCCTTGGGTAAAGATTGGATGGATTTTGGAATAAGGCGTGGCAATAGACCAACTTAGGCCAAAATCCTAAGCTTGGGGGAGTACGTATCTCTCACCGACATTACATTCATGTTTACACACTCATTGCTAGATGTCGGTGCTCATACTTTTTCACTCTAATATCCATGCTAGTTTATTTTCTTTTTCTTGCTTTCTTCTTGTGTGTTTAATAAATCTTAAGAAAAACAAAAAAATTAGTTGTATCTTTTAGTTAGTTTACTTTCTTGCTCTAGTAGTAGTAATTAAAAAGGAAAACCCAAAAAGATTTCCAGTTCTTCTTTTGCCTGTTGGGAGCTTTCCCGTGTAAATAGTTTTATTTCTTTTCTTTTCTTCGGGGGTCGATAGGAGAAGACCATGATTAAATTGTTCAAATGTATCTTATATGCATTATTGTTGATTTAACCAAGAGCCCATATTGCCTTGTCTTCTCCTATTTATTGAATGCTCGCAGATTCCAGCTTAGTCCAACGCACATGCACTCTTATTATTTTCTCATCGTTCGGTCGTGCAAGTGAAAGGCAATTATGACGATATATGATGGACTGATTGAGATGAGAGAAGCTGGTATGAACTCGATCATTCTTGTTTTTTTTAAATATGATTAGTTCATCATTCCTGATTCAGCTTATTATGGATAAACATGTTTGCAATGACAATTAGAGATCATAGTTGCTCGTGCCATGCTTGATTAGCTATGAGTTATAATGGTTTACCTTGCGTGCCAAGATGCTATTAAAATGGTTGTGATGTGGTATAGTGGGTGGTATCCTCCTTTGAATGATTTAAGTGACTCGACTTGGCACATGTTCACACATGTAGTAGAAACAAATCAACATAGCCTTCACGATATTTATGTTCATGGTGGATTTTATCCTACTCATGCTTGTACTCAATGTTTATTAATTTTAATGCATGTTCATGACTGTTCTCGCTCTCTAGCTGGTCGCTTCCCAGTATTTTGCTAGCCTTCACTTGTACTAAGCGGGAATACTTCTTGTGCATCCAATCCCTTAAAACCCAAAGTTATGCCATATGAGTTCACTATACCTTCCTATATGCGGTATTTACCTGCCGTTCCAAGTAAATTTTTATGTGCCAAACTCTAAACCTTCAAATGAAATTTTGTTTTGTATGCTCGAATAGCTCATGTATCAACTAGGGTTGTCTGTATCTTCCATGCTAGGCGGGTTATTCTCAAGAGGAGTGGACTCCGCTCCTCACTCACGAGAAAATGGCTGGTCACCGGGATGGCCAGTCCCATGCTTTATGCAAACTAAATCAAAATAACTGCAAACAAAACTCCCCCTGGGACTGTTGTTAGTTGGAGGCACTCGTTGTTTCGAGCAAGCTATGGATTGATGCTTGTTGGTGGAGGGGGAGTATAAACTTTACCATTCTGTTTGGGAACCGCCTATAATGTGCGTAGCATGGAAGATATCGCCATCTCTTGGTTGTTATGTTGACAATGAAAGTATGCCGCTCAAAGTAGTATTTATCTCTATTTTAAAATCGAGCTCTGGCACCTCTACAAATCCCTGCTTCCCTCTGCGAAGGGCCTATCTATTTACTTTTATGTTGAGTCAACACCCTCTTATTAAAAACACCAGCTGGAGAGCACCGCTGTCATTTGCATCCATTACTATTAATTTATATTGGGTATGACTATGATTGGATCTCTTTTACCATGAATTAAAATGTTTAGTCAGTCCTTTGATCTTTAAAGGTGCTCTGCATTTATGTTTTGCGGTCTCAGAAAGGGCTAGCGAGATACCATCTTGTTATATCATATCATGATTGTTTTGAGAAAGTGTTGTCATCCGAGATTTATTATCATTGCTCGCTAGTTGATTATGCTATTGATATGAGTGAACATGAGACCTAAGTGTTATTGTGAATATGGTTAGTCATAATATTTGCTGAAAACTTGAATGCTGGCTTTACATATTTACAACAACAAGAGCAAACCGAGTTTGTAAAAGTTTTTCTTTATCACTTTCAGTTTATCAACTGAATTGCTTGAGGACAAGCAAAAAGTTTAAGCTTGGGGGAGTTGATACGTCTCCATCGTATCTACTTTTCCAAACACTTTTGCCCTTGTTTTGGACTCTAACTTGCATGATTTGAATGGAACTAACCCGGACTGATGCTGTTTAGCAGAATTGCCATGGTGTTATTTATGTGCAGAAACAAAAGTTATCAGAATGACCTGAAACTCCACGGAAATTATTTTTGGAAAATATTAAAAATACTGGAAGAAGAATCCACGTCAGGGGGGCCTCCACCTGTCCACGAGGGTGGGGGCGCGCCCCCTGCCTTGTGGGCCCCCTGACGCTCCACCGACCTCAACTCCAACTCCATATATTCGTGTTCAGGGAGAAAAAAAATCAGAGAGAAGGATTCATCACGTTTTACGATACGGAGCCGCCGCCAAGCCCTAAAACCTCTCGGGAGGGCTGATCTGGAGTACGTTCGGGGATCCGGAGAGGGGAATCCGTCGCCATCGTCATCATCAACCATCCTCCATCACAAATTTCATGATGCTCACCGTCGTGCGTGAGTAATTCCATCGTAGGCTTGTTGGACGGTGATGGGTTGGATGAGATTTATCATGTAATCGAGTTAGTTTTGTTAGGGTTTGATCCCTAGTATCCACTATGTTCTGAGATTGATGTTGCTATGACTTTGCTATACTTAATGCTTGTCACTAGGGCCCGAGTGCCATGATTTCAGATCTGAACCTATTATGTTTTCATGAATATATGTGAGTTCTTGATCCTATCTTGCAAGTCTATAAACACCTACTATGTGTTATGATCCGGCAACCCCGAAGTGACAATAATCGGGACCACTCCCGGTGATGACTGTAGTTTGAAGAGTTCATGTATTCACTATGTGTTAATGCTTTAGTCCGGTACTCTATTAAAAGGAGGCCTTAATATCCCTTAGTTTCCATTAGGACCCCGCTGCCACGGGAGGGTAGGACAAAAGATGTCATGCAAGTTCTTTTCCATAAGCACGTATGACTATATTCGAAATACATTCCTACATTACATTGATGAATTGGAGCTAGTTCTGTGTCACCCTATGTTATGACTGTTACATGATGAACCGCATCCGGCATAATTCTCCATCACCGATCCAATGCCTACGAGCTTTTTACATATTGTTCTTCGTTTATTGACTTTTCCGTTGCTCTTATTACAATCACTACAAAACCCAAAAGTATTACTTTCCTACTGTTACCATTACTTCCATATTAATTTGCTACTAAATACTTTGCTGCAGATACTAAGTTATCCAGGTATGGTTGAATTGACAACTCAACTGCTAATACTTGAGAATATTCTTTGGCTCCCCTTGTGTCGAATCAATAAATTTGGGTTGAATACTCTACCCTCGATAACTGTTGCGATCCCCTATACTTGTGGGTTATCAGATGTGTGTGTGTGTGTGTGTGTGTGTGTGTGTGTGTGTGTGTGTGTGTGTGTGTGTGTGTGTGCCTTCATGGGAGACCGACCTGAAGAAAAAGCTTGCATGTGTGTGATGGATAATGCCGACTCATAGTGTGTGTGCATGCATGCACGAGAGAAAGTTAGTGGTACAATTATAAAGAGAAGACCAATGTGTGGGTGTAAAAGACTAGGTGAGGTCATAATCAATGTAAAGTTGAATTCAAATATTTGAATAAGAGGTCATGATGTTTGAAACCCATGCATGCATGAATATAACGGAGATCTGCGCGGTGTGGTTTGTAAAAGAGCATGTTGTAATGTATACACATTGAACAAGGTCAGATTGGTTTGAATTTGAGATACCGATGGCAGACATCGTTAGGCCACATTGCATCCGTGCATGGACAAACTATTCTAATTGGAGATGATGGGTGGCTTTCGCATCACATATCTATATCTATACCCCTATATATATATATATTATATTTTATACTTTTTATATAGTGTGCGGATAATTTTAACTTTGAAAGATGGTCGTTGGATGAGGCCAATCCGATGGTGCAGAGCTGGCAAAGTTGAGCACTACTGGTCGTTGGATATCATCTAGATTCCACCAAATTTTGCCACATGTACAATCTAGAAGACTCTATGGTTGAACTTAAGCATAATGCACAAACCTCAAAACACAAGAACTTCTTTGTTCTAGAATCTTCCGTATCAGAATTGCCGAAATGTTTTTCTACATGATTTGTTTTTACTTTATGCCTTACAACACACAATTCCATGAATCTTAAAATAGATTAGCTTTCTTATAAAAACTAGATGATTTTGAATGAAATGAACTATGAGAATTAAACGAACATCTACATCATGCATATATGACTCAAAGCTTACATGTTATAATGTGGTATTTATTCATAATTTGGCTTCCAAATCTCATGCGTGCAATGCACGTGTACCTTACTATTCTAAATGGTGTCTGTGTGTGCGTTGTGCGTGTTAAACTCATTGTACGTAGTATATCATACTAGTATAAATTGTATTTTTTTTCTTTTGGGTACACGTTAAGCTTGTTCTCCCGAAATTTCAGGTCGCGCCTTGTTATGCCGAAATTTCAAGCTAGCGTCTCTGTCTATCGTGTTGCGAAACTCCCGCCTCTTCAACCCGCGCCTTGTTAGCCCGAAATATTTAAGATACATCATTGTCTTGTTGTGCTCCGACAACTCCCTCCATCTCAACCCGCGCCTTGCTATTCCAAAATTACAACGCGCGCGAAAAATCCCACCTCATGTGAAATCCCGACACGCGAAATGCCCGTGATACCCCTGAACCAAAAGAACCGCCTCAAATCAATGGGGGTACTTTCGTAACTTACCCCACATTTCGGACAAGCGCGTCCCTAAGCCATGGTTCCCCATTCCCATCCCATCCGGCCACCCATTCGTACATCGAGGCCGGGAAAACCCGCGAAGCCCCACACCCTCCTCCGTCCGCCACCAAGCCGGAGCCTCTTCCCTGATGACATCGTCCACAGCAACACCTCGACGTCCCTCATCCACCGTACCAGATGAGGATCCGTTGTCGATCTGGTCGTCACGCCGGTTCAGCCACCCCGTCCTCCACCTCCAAGGAGCTGCCCCGACGTTCCCCTCATCTTTCGTGCCACCTCCATTCCCACACCGCCGTCTTCACCTACACCACCGGAAGAGCACCAGCATCACCGTTTCCTCGGATGAAGCTGCGGCCTAGTCGGCGCCACCAAGGAGGTTGTACACTAATCGCCGCATTTTCTTCTTGATTCGATCTCACGGTGCTGTCGGCGCTCGGTCCCGAGCCGACACGGCGCGGCTCCATCCACCGTAGCGTCGCCGACCACTTCCTCCACGGCGTCGCTCCCTCGGCGGCGACGTCCACATCAGTAGGAGCTGCTCCTGCTTTAGCTCTTGCTCGCACTGCTGCTCTGCTCTTGCTCTCGGTCCCCTGCCTAGTCTGCTCTTGCTCTTGCTCTTGCTCTTGCTCTTGCTCACGCTACTGCTCTCGCTCTTGCTCGCGCTTGCGATGCTGCTCAGATTTAGCTACACTTCAGTCGACTGAATCGACTTTTGGGTCATCGATTTTCGGGGGCTCGTCGGAGTTAAGGAAGAACCAGCTGCAGCAGGAGGTGGGCTCACGGAGAAGTACCCCACTATCTATCTTAGGGTTCAGGTGGGGGGCGGTGGTCGCCGGTGGTGGGGCGATGGCGTGGGGATCGCCGAGAAAAGCTCGCACGGGTGGACTAGAGGATGGCGGGGGCGGACCGGCGGTGGGGAATGTTTTGGCGGGCGGGGCGGCTGTTTGGCCGGTGGTGGCTGGCGGCTCAGGGGGTGGAGGTTGAAGATGAAATGTAGGCCCTTGATTTCGTGATCCAACGGCTGCAAAATCGTCGACTAGAGATGAAAAAGTCGGTCGACCGACGTGTAGCCTCACCTCTAGTGCTGGCCGACGAAAGAAAATTCAGTTTAGACAGTTAAGTTCAGTTTCGACAGTTAAATTCAGTTTCGACAGTTAAGTTCAGAGATGAGCGGCTGATGTATACATCTAGCACTTTGTGGTTATGTATTTTACATCATCTATTGGAGATGCTATTGGAATTCCACTCAGGTTAACGTTGTCTCTCTTGTCCTGCTTCAGACTCGGCGTCGTACAACTCACCGGAGCTGCTCCAACGATGAAACCCTCAATCACAGTGGAGCAGTACCTCAGGCTCCATCTCCAGACGCCTAAGATCTTCTTCCCCTCCTCCGACAGCCAAGTCAGCCGGAGCATCCTCTCCAGCCAACCCAATCACGCTGAGATCGACATGGCTTCGCCAAAGAGGCTTTACACTTGTTGCATATCTTTTTTACTCTACATGTTATATATATTGTCCACTGAGCACACGGAGTAACGGGAAATACGATTATTTTATCCTACTATATGACAAGCAGTGAGGTACCAGGCAACTTAGCTATCCGTGATGGACTCTCTTGAACGCCATCATTATTTATATATGTGCATTTGAGCTGTGAATTTGTCGATGGCCCTAGGAGTTGAGCTAGTAGGGCAGTGGCCTGGGTCCAAAGTAATAGAAGTAGCACAAAAACATTTTTTAGTGTAGGCTTTTCCTTGCTCAAGCCTGCCTACTGGAATTGCCAGTGCTTGAAAGGAAAAGTGAATGAAAAACATAGGAATTGGAAAGTTTCGTATGGTACTATTTTTCATGAATTTGATTCAAAGGAATGGAGCAATGGAAAACTGTAGGATTTGTTCCTTTAGTGTCTCCTTGAAAGAAAAACCGTAGGAATTTTAATTTCCACTTGTCCTCCTTTTCAAATTCCTATTCATGAAGCACAAGACTAAGAGATAGTAGCATAATAGCATTATAACCGTACATTTTCTTGTGGTTTGACTTAATCTCACCATGCTTCTTTGCATCATGTGATCTTCCAATTCTTGTGAACAAAACACCCAGATTGGCAGAAATCCTGTGTTTTTAAATTCTCTGTTTTGCACATGCATTCCTATCCTATTCCTGTCTATTTCCTATCCCTGCATTGATAGAATCCTCAAATTCAAACAAGCCCTTACACAATTACTTCTATTACATATATGTGTCAAAGAAAATCTTGTGTGGTTTGTCCTGCTCCTATGGTGTTGTGTTCCACCCCAGATCAGCTGCTCCAACGACGGAAGGGTTCACCACAGCAGGGATCCGCTCTCCAGACTGTCTTTCACCGCCTCAGATCTTTTTCCCCGCCGCCGGCAGCCATGACAACTGCGTTACCATCATCAACTGAGCAGATGACCTTGAGGACTACACGCAAGAGAGGTCGCACTCTTTCGTGTCTGCTTACGTTATGCATTGCTTAATATGATGACATGCTACTTTATTATCGTGTTCACCTATTAGACTCTGAGTCAGGTCCAAACTTATGCTTAAACTTGAGTTTTTAAATGGTTGTGGGGTACATATTGGGGCAGCAATCAGTACTATATGTCTACTATCTGGTTAATCTCGGGTGTCTACTATGAGTTCCATGTTGGGTGTAAACAAACATTAAAGGAGCCATTATCTGTATTTTTTAACTAAAGCTATTATCTGCCTGCTATCATTGGTTTTGGGTCTATCCACAGTTTGCTACCATCACTCTGGATTTGTGCATGCACTCCTTACATAATCTCACTATGTTTTATTCCTATGCATGTCAGTTATTGTACACAATGGAACTGAACATGTAGAGCAAAAGAGACGAGCCTTGCATGGCAATAAAATTTCATGCAAACGTCGCTCCATGGTGGGTGCAAAGGTAGCCCCCCTCCACCCATTTAGGATCGTAATCAAGTGGAAGATAACTGTTCTGAGGGGGATTCAGAAGCAGAAGACCAGTACTATTTACCCCATGAGGTCTTCGCTCTAACTTGGCATGCTGATGTTGGTTATATCATGCATATGGTGCCTTGCATTGCTTACTTTATACATCAAATATGTCAACTGCTTAGTTTAGACATGCTTTGTGTAAATGCCATCTGTTTAGTTTATTCATCGTTTATGTGAATTATGCAATGCCATCTTGTTTAGCCAGGCGTCATATATGTGAATTTTGCAATGCCGTCCTGCTTAGCCAGTCATCTTATATGTGAATTATATCAGGCCATCTTCTTATCGTTACGTATTACATTTGTCAACAATGTTAGTACATTCAACTACTATTCATGTGCATGAGCCATTTGACACGGTGATGGAAAATTCTGGAGTGAAAACAAGGTCTTCAGAGCAGACTATGCTATCCGACGAAGTGCATATCTCGCTGGTTATGGATAGCTCCTTAGAGGAGGATTCAGAGACAGATGACCAGTCCTATTCCCCCCCCCCCCCCGAGGTGTATGCTCTAATTAACTTGGCAGGATTATTTTTCTCATATCGTGCGTATGGTGTCTTGCATTGCGATGTCATTTGATTAGTTTAGACATGCTTTCTGTGAATGCCACCTGTTTAGTGTCTAATTACCATATATGTGAATTATGCATTGCCATCTTGTTGCAAGACATTATATATGTGAATTATGCAATGCTATCTTGTTGCAAAGGCATTATATATGTGAATTATGCAATGCCATGTTGTTGAGCCAATTATCATGTATGTGAATTATATCATGCTATCATTTTTTTGTATTACGTGTTCCATTTGTCGACAACGTTTGTATATTCAACGACTCTTCCTGTGCATCAGCCATTTGAGGCGGTGAAGGAAGTATCTGGAGTGAAAACAAGGTATTCGAGCAGACAAGGCTACTCGCTGAAGCGAGACATCTTCTGGATACTGAGAGCTCCTCGAGGAGGATTCGAGACCGATGATCAGTCCTATTTCCCGAGGTCTATGCTCAAACTTGGCAGGGTTATATTACCCATGTCATGCATGTTGTCTTGCATTGCTTAGTTTTTACATCATATATGGATTGCCATCTGCTTACTTGCTTACTATATAAATCATATATTTGAATTATATCATGCCATCATGTTTACATACACAACATCTATCTGAATTATGGCATGGCAACCCATTTAATAAAGACATCATATAGTTATATCATCTCATCCTGTTTAGTGTTTACAGTCATCATATTTTGAATTATGTCATTCTATCCGGGAATTATATCATGCTATCATGTTTCCATAGGCGCATGTATGTGAATTATGGCATGCCAACCTATTTAATAAACACATTATATAGTTATATCATGTCATCATGTTTACATAGTCATCATATTTTGAACTATGTCTTTCCATCTTTTTTAGTTAGCCATCATAATGTGAAATTGTATCATGCTATCCTGTTTAGTTAGCCATCATATATGTGAAATTGTGTCATGCTATCCTGTTTGGTTAGACAACATAAATGTGAATTATTTCATGCCCTCTTTTATTCCCCACTATCCATTGCACCTGTCTATCATATAATTTCTGTACATTCAATTACTTTTCTTGTTTATCAGCCATTTGAATTGGAGAGGGTGATGGTAGTATCTAAGGGAGTAACAACACGGTCTTCAGAAAAGATAGTGCTACCAGTTGACGCAGATAGATCCACGGTTGTACTTGCCCAAGAACCAGCCCCACCACACATAACCCAGACTCTCGCAGATTCTACCCCTACCTAGTTGGACAGAGAACCAGCTACACCCCTTCTAACCCCAACCCTAGTAGATAGTAACCCAGTTCCAGTTGACACAACACCGTCTCCACCACAGAGCACCCAAACACGAGCAGTTAGTAAGGGAACTGCAGTGCCCAAAGCATGAGGACCACCACTCCGAATCCCAACTCAACGCTTAAAGGAGAAGAATAATTGTTCTCAGGTCAGGTTCTGTAGCTATGGTTCATACTCCTTTGCTCTTGCATCACTGTATTTACTCAAACCAACTATTTTAAAATTTGAAGGATGGAATTGAAACTCCAATGGCGCAACAGGTATGTTTTAAACTTGTTTCTTTAACTGGTTTGCTGTTGTAACTTGCACTATATTGATTTCAGTTTCAATTGGATAAACAGTTATGTTCTCATGTCATGCACATTACAAGTGTCTCTATAGTTTCCCACACTTATATTCTGTCTACTCTGCTTTGTCTTGAACAAATATTATTTGAATTGTGTCTCCATCTTGATTTGGCAACAAAAACTAGAATGATATAGACCATAAAGTGACCATGGTACAAAGATATATGTTTGTTTCATGTTGTTATCCTGTGGACTTTACTACTAAACTGATTTACCAAAATGAGTTTCATATACAACATGTTAAACATGTGATGTGTTTGCTTGTTTCTCTTTTAGAATGCGGACAAAATATTAGAGAACAGTACCCCGTTATGCAATGGTGAAGGAAGTAATGCAGATAAGGTTCAAGATAGTGAGACATCCCTGTTGGTCTCCAAGAAAGCTGATAAAAACTACCTTGACGATAGTGAGAGAACCCAGAAGTCCTGTCTTGATGTAGTGTTCGAGTTACTGGCCACTACCGCTGGCACAAGCTCTTCAAACTCGCTGCCTGAATCAGTTCGTCTTCTTGAGTCTCAGCTTCAAGTTGAAATACATCGATCGATGTGTTGCGATGTGAAGTCAAGGACCGAGGAAGTCCTGCGAATTCAGATGCATACTTTTTGGTGCAAAGAAGTTATTGAAGGATTTAAGCGCCAAACAAGAGAAAGTTAATAAGCTTGCTAAGCATCTTGCCAGCATCATGGGTACCCAGGATATTGTTTCTTGAGATCTTCTGAAGTGGTTTCAGTTCTGGACATCTTTTGCTGCGGCATTTATTTGCACTGGTCGCCAACTTTGACAACTAGTGTATATGATATGCTTCTTTGTTCCCTATATTTGCACTGGTGGCGAACTTTGATGCCTAGTGGATGCAATATGTGTAATAGCCATGATAGCCTAGCGTAAGTTGCTTCCTTATTTATTTCCTTGTTGTCTTGTTTATTTGTTTGCTTGTAGTCAGTGTTGTTCTTTTTCCGTGGTTTGCTAGTGGCCGCAATAACCTTTTTTTAACTAGGCCACAATAACTATGGGCTACATATTTACTGTAGTGACACTGGGCCTTCTACGGGCCATAGAAACAATGGGCCTTCTACGGGGCGTAGAAACAATGGGCCTTCTACGGGTCGTATCATCAATGGGCCTTCTATGGGCCGTATTATTAATGGGCCTTCTACGGGCCGTATGATCGATTGCCCAAACATGGGCCAATAACATACCACTCTATGGACGTAAACGGGCTAGAGTTGGAATCGTCCGTTCATGGGCCGACCATAATGGGCCGTCGTTAATCGGCCATATTTGATGACGCTATGAAAATGGCCCAACGTATTAATGGGCCACAAACGGGCCGACTGTATGCACGGGCTGAATTTGGCCCACAAGCAGAAAATGACAGTAATGGGCCGTAAGTAACCGAATGCTGGAAATGAGCCCAAGAATAAATGGGCCCTGAGGAGGCCGAAAGATAACATGGCTAGGAAACGGCCCAACGGAATAACGGGCCGTTAATGGGTATAAAGTGATACACTGTTCATTACGGGTCAGTTTTACCACAGGCCGTTAACGGGCCGAGGGTTACTAAGGGCCTCAGATGGGCCAGAAGACGTCATGGGCCATACATGGGCCGGAAGTTAAAACGGACTGGAATTATATTGGACGGCCCAGATGACGCTACTGGGCCTAATCCGGATAGGCCGTAAACAGGCCATGGGTTAGCGGGTTGTAAATGGGCTATATGCGAACATGCCATTAATAGGCTTGCCATGGGCCGGCCCGCCACCTTTTGACCAAGTCAAACGGGCTGGCCTTTTCACAGGAATGGGCCTCTGTTGGGCTGTGCCACGTGTCGACATATCATAGGCGCTTTGGGTCCAATGAGTGGATGACATCTATCCCAATGGTGAGCCGACACGTGTTTCCTCCAGCCAATGATGATTCTACATGTGGAAAATCCCCATTGGTCAGGGCTGTTAACGGGTTATCGGATCCAAAACCGGACCCGATAGCTTAACAGCATTCCGTTACGGTGGATGCCACGTGTCGTTCACCCTTGACGAAAGCACTTCTATGACGCGCGATTTATCGTCATGGAAGTGGACACTTCCGTGATGATAATTTTGGTAATGTCATGGAACACTTCTACGACAGCAAGGTATGACTATCTTGATTCTGTCATAAATTTGTCATGGATGTACATGCATGACAAAAAATGTGACCTACTGTGACAAACACGTATCATCACGGAAGTGTATTTTATTTGTAGTGACGGGGGCAAGTGTCATCTGAGGCACGTGCGTGCAGGCGGTGGAGGCACCTAATTGAAGTCTATACAAGCACGCACCTCGTTGAAGCCTCCACAGCCAGCTATCGACTCCCTGGATGCACAAAAGTGTGGTGGCAGAGGCATGGCTACGAACACTCAGTTGAAAAGACACGTTTGTGAAGTCTCTGGATCCACGGTAGTGTGTCTCCAGGGTAACGTAAAAGCAACGGCTCGTGGCACGTGAGACACAAGGGTGCAGGCTCCAGAGGCACTGAAGTCTAGCCTCTACAGGGACGTATGATTTCAACCCTCTGAATGCACAAAATGACGGTGGCAGAGGCATGGATCCGAATACTCAGCTATGGAGGCACGGGCGTGTATTCTCTGCAACCACAAGGTTCACGACAAGTGTCATGTGAGGCACATGTATTGAAACACCGGAGGCACGGAAATGAAGCCTCTTAGGCACGAGTGTCAACCCAATGGATGCACAAAAATGTGGTGAGAATGCTCTACTGGAGAGACACCGTTGTGAGATCTCTGGACCCGCGGGCGTCTGGTTCCACGGGCACCTAACAGTCACGGCTTATGTCACCTGAGGCACGTAGATGCAGGCGCCAGAGGCACTGTTGGGGAGCCACTACACGTACGGGCATGACGTTTCTCTAGGCCTGGCTCAACATAAACCCTTTTTGGGTGCAGAAAAGTGTGCGCAGAAGGCGCCGAAGTAAGGCCTCTACATGTACGTGTACGAACCTTCTTGATAGTCAGTTAGAAAAGCACGATTGTGAATTTTCTAGACAAAGTATGACCTCAAGATGAAGAACAACCGTCATGTCACGAGACACACGGTTTTATTGGCCTACGAATCACGGACTTGCTTCGGTATTGGAAAGGTTCCCACTGACGAGTTCATTATCAGTGGGAACATGGTACTGTACTACCAAAGAGTCAGTGTCGTGCCGGTAAAATACTCAGAACCTTTCCGCTGAAACATTCAATGTGCCTAAAGGCACGGACGTTTGCACAGTTACAACACTTTCATTTGCACAGTTACAACACTTTCTGCTCAAGGATTGTTATGGGAAGCTTACAAACGGTACAAAATATTACAAGGGTTGTGTGTTCATGTTTAGACAAAACGCACGTTCAAAAGGGTGCAACAACATGTAACCCTGCAAGCTTGAACAACTTACTCCAGCTCTGTGTTCAGCAGTCACAGCTGAATGGGTCCGTCAAATCCAGGTATTCAACATGCGTGACTTTTAAATAAAAGAACTGGTACTTGCACGCTCCTGATAATATAAGGCGAGCACGTTCAGAAGCCTTTTTGTGCCGCAGAAGATCCTTTTGATGCTTTTCGTAAAATTCTTCTGTGAAGTCTTGGTGGAAGCGATAGTTAAGCCTCATGGTCTCAAGCTTGCTTGCACTCAGAACAAAGAATCTCACAAATTCAATGTTTACCAAGCAGGGTTCATAGTCATCCAGCGTTACTGTCTTCAAACGAAAGTCATCTCGTTTGACAAACGGTCGGTGCTTACGACGCCATGTATTTGTTTCTCCGCAACAGAGTCCTCCCTAGATGTACATGAAGAATGAAAATACTTAAGCTCTAAAAACAGAGATTCTGTCGAAAGATCATCCAGTGTAAAGTATTTATTGGATTTTTTGTAGATACGGGTGTATGTAATACTAAAACATGTCTAGCCATGGGTGTATCAATTTACAGACGAATGTAATACAAGCTTTTTAAGACATACAGTAGAAGTAATACAGTATGCATGTTATGGGCTTTCAATGTGTGTGAGAATAATTACCTCGATAAACAAGTTCTCAAGGCTTCGAAAGCATTGCATCAGGGAAACGACCACGTCCACTACAAAACACATCTTGATGAGCAAAGTCTTGACCGTTTGAAGCACTATTGACAGGTTGACTACCGGCAAACCCTGTATGGTGCAAACACAACGATTTTAAAAATTGAAAAAAAGGTTATATTACATGAAATTTGTTTACTCGGACAAATGCAGCTGAAAACTAGGTACCTGGATAACTGTAGGGTTACGCGTGACCTTGGATTCAGAGAAAAAATCATGGAATTTGCCCACAGTCTCCAATTTAGGTGCAGACATGACAGTTATCTGCAAGTTGCTGCTGAGAATATCGTTAAGCAACCGCTGAAGTGACGGGGCATCCTCTATAACAAGTTCGCCATGTCCACAGCGAATTCCAATGCTTACAAGGTTACGTGAGTTTATTCTTATGCAGCGGCTTTCCATATTCCAAGTAAGTAGTAGGCACCGGAGTGCGGGGCAACTAGAGTGGATGATGCTTCCAAGTGAGATGTCTGATATACCAACGTCCACAAGTGAAAGTCTCTTGAGCAGTGGTAGTTTAAGAGCCTGAACATAACTGTATGGTATTTGTCAAAGAGCAAAGGTGGCGCTGTGTAGGGAGGATGCAAACCGAGAGAAGGACGCTGGTGCAAAAGGCACAGATGATGGGTGTGTGAGTGGTCGTACGACACACTCTCTCACGAAATCTGGGAACATGTAATAGAACTCGAGCACCTGGAGATTGTTTAGTTCGGATGATTTCAGCCAGGCGTCGACTGCGGAGGGTCTGGACTGGAGGTAGCACACCGGTATGCAGAGACGGTGAACTGCGCCTCCATGGGCGGAGAGGATGGCTTCTGGAAGGGTCGTATCGTCAGTGCCAGATTTGCGAGGGCACCGAGTTCCGAAGTGCCTTTCACGAGCCAGATCCCAGGTAGGAGGCGCCACGGAGATTTTCTCAATATGAATTGTTTCTAGAGGCTTAAAAAGACGAGCGACAGGGATCTCACAGCAGTCGAGATTCAGAGGAGCGGTGGGCCATAAAGGATGCCATCGACGAGTGAGGATGCGAGTACGGATGCTATCCCTTATGGGGAGACGAGAGATGATCTCACCTAGGATGACGTCCGGTAGATCGCTGATGCAGTCCAGATGAGTTTTTTTCCCGTGCTCCTCAGATCTGGTGGGTGGACCCTCACCGGTCCCCGCCGGTACCGCCAAACACCCAAAGGAATGCGTCGTCGGTGGCACGAGCCTTGCCCTCTTGGTACTCGAAGCATCAGACTCCATCTAGGAGTGACTTGTGCGGTGGATCTGGAAAGACAGTTTGTAGGACGGAGGTGTTGCAAAACACCATTTATCAAAAAAATTAGTATTTTTTAAGCGATTTTGTTACGAGAACAGTGACATCGGACAGTGGCAACAAGTCGGACTCCATTCCTCCACTTGATTCACGCACATGCCTCCCCGAGCAGCGTGTCACTACAAACACACTGAGCACGGACGCACGATCGCAGCTCTTCTTTTTGACATAGGACACACGACCGCAAGTCTTCTTCCTAATATGGGACAGTGCCTCCACTTGCTCGACCAACGTGCCTATCTAAGTACATGACTCAGCTGAAATAATGACAACTGGGAGGCACGACTGTCCCCTCTTATACTATATGACCGTGCCTTCACTAACTTTACGGTTGTGCCTCTCTTACTGCACAAAGTCATCTAAGTTAATCAAAGCACAGAGGCATGACCATGAGTCTTCTTAACACAGGACTGGACCTGCACTAGGTTCAAGTGCCTCTCTGAGCAAACATGTCGAACCGAGAGACACACCCACAACAACAACAACAACAACAACAACAACAACAACAACAACCAGAACAACAACAACAGCGATGACAACCACGTTTATGATCGCATCTGCTTTCAGTACCATAGTCTGAATAAGAATTTGAACTGATAAGTTCTATTAGGTATGTACTATGAGGATTTCAACTGCACTCATAGTTTGAAATAACACACGTATGATACTTAACTTAAAACCATAGTAGTTAAAATTTATGTGGTATAATGCCATCCCTCCATCACCGTACACATCTTGCGTCATGCCGTTTTTTTGTAAAGACCGGTGATCACAAGTGAGAGCGAGTCCTCCCCGCGCACAGTGTGCCACTCGACACTGATGAGTACAACGCAATCAACTGTCAGCCTGGCTGCATCTGCAAAAGCAGAAATCCTGGTGATCTCCATCCTTCCATCTTTGTGTATACAGTAGGTGCCAGGCAAATCAAGGCTGCTGAAAATTTGAACAAGCCTGATGCTGCCCTTGAGAGGAAAATATCCAAGCTTCATCCTAAGATCATTGGTAACAATAGCTGGGATTTTCTATACAATAACAAATTGTTCTGGCATTAGATTACGAAGACACGCATGTTGACTGTGGTTTAGAGAAAGAAACAATGACGTACCAAACGGTCTGTGTGAACGTCGGTGAAACATAGACGGTGCCTAAAGGTAATGGCAGGGATGTGTTTAGCATTTAGGACTTGTTTAATCATGCAAGCCATGTCGATATAGGAAAGTTTTATGCCCCGGGTGTAGACTGTCTTGTCTATGTAGCTCCTTTCCAATAAACTGAGGCCTTCAAGGGCTAAATAAATACAACCATGTATTAGCCACTATGTGTGAAGCAATGAATAGAGCAGTTAAAACTAAAATAAATGAATATTGGCTTTTAAAAGGGAAATTGCAGTTTTAAACTACATTGTGAGTACAAAGAAAGATTTAATACATTATATCACAGAGATTAAGCACATAAATATCAACGGCATGCCATAGCAAAATTATAATAGATAAATGTTAAACCAGAACAAATATTGATAAGCAATTAGAACATACCAATGGAAGGTTTGGGAAACGCTTTGTGACCACCTCGAGATTCACTCAACATCAAGTCAATGGGAAAGAAGAAATCTTCTGCTTGTAAATCCAATTTTATAATATCACCATAAAACAGATCATAGTCACGTATCAACTTTTCCCATCCAGGTCCATGAAACTTAGACCTGTGGTTGCCATCTGTAAACTTAATATTGTAAGGCAATTCCTTAGTGGTGCCGAACACAAGGTCAAAATCTTCGTCTTCAAAACCATCCTAGAAAGCTTCATATTTCCATAAAGAGATCAAAGAAAGGACCTGGTTCCGGTAGTAGCATGGGACATACTGCATAAAAGTAAAATTAAGACAAAGCTATATAAATGTTGTACTAATTTTCAGAAGAAAAAAATGCATGAAAGTGTTTTGTTTCTAGAAATTTCTTGGCTTTCAGGCACGGGCACAGGCACCATCTATGACATTTAATTAAACCTATACAAAACAATTGAACTTCTAATTACATCAAGGCCTATAAAATAAAAACAAGCATAAGCAGTATAGTTCGCTCCGAAGGAATACGTGTGGTTGCTGACTGCGGAATAAAGATAACTGCAACAAATACAATGACGAAGGTTTTTTTACTGGCCACCCGTGATTTGGTAGCAAAACTTACCACGCATGACTCATAACAATGAGGAAAAGACACAATCAAGAAAGATTGGGCAACATCAGATTCAACGCCGGGACAGTTGAGGTTCCTGCAAACATCACACGCCATCTTTGTCTGCGAGATGTAATAGTATATAAGACTCGGGTTCATTAATTATTAAAAAAATTATTTCAACACTCCGCTAATGGTACAAAGAATTAAAGGACTGTATATCACTGATACACGGTTGTTTCAGCGAGTAAGATAGAGCGGGGCGAGTGTTGATATGGTTATATCCCTTGATGTTAGTGTCTCTGTAAAAAATGAAAAAACACGCACAGACCTCCTCAAATCTACAAGCTTGTAGCGAACTAGCTGGAAAAAAAAATCAAATGTTGTCCTCCAACATTATTCCCCTATAGAACCTCTTAAAAGGGGTAAGATATTAACACAAAAAATAAAATTAAAAGGGTAACATACAACAAGAATCCGTCTAAAAAACACAGTGCGCAACGCGTAAGTATTAAGCTGAGGGAAAAAAATTACTGTATGTCAGAGCAAGTGGGCGAATCATAGACCCATCTATGTGGACTGTAGAGTGAGGAAGACAAAGCAAGAAAGACGGAAGGAACCAGAGAAGAAAGGGAGCGGAAGAGCAAGTGACTCGGGAGAGAAGACGTACAAAACGATGTATTTATGGAGTAATTATGGAGAGGGAAGTAATTTTGTGTACTCGCTCGCCAAAGCTGAAACTACTGACAATAGTAAATGGCTCCTTGCCATCCCATCGTAAAAAAAGGGGGCTGGGGAGGGGGGTGGGGGTTGGTGGGTCTGGCGAGTAGGTGTAGTATTTGGTCGAGCCGGACATGTCAAAGTCCCTCGCTTTCATTCCCCTCTTGCTCTCTCACTATATCTCTTCCCCCCTCTCTCTCCCCCCCCCTCTCTCTCTCCTCTCGAATTCGACGCCGCCTACGGCACCGCATCTACTCACATCCTCCGGGCCATGTCGACACAAAAGTTCAGATAAGAGGGGAGGAAGGAAGGCTTGAACTTCCTTGAGCTGGATTTTGATTTCTATGTAGGTGATTTCCTGCTACATGCGGAGCCTTGAACTGGGGTTTGTTTTCCAAACAAAAGATCTAAGCTCTAAACATTCATGTGTCCTTGTAGGAGAACCCTGATACCATCGAAGACCATGATTTCTGTGGCAAAGAGCTCGATCGTCCTCTCTACTGCGTTCTCCACGATACCAAGCCTCTTAGGTGTGTGGCCTTTGAAGGAAGTGACACTGGGAGGAGGTTCTACGGCTGTGCTGTGAAAGTTAGTCACTTTCAAAAATTCGAGCCTACTTTCTTGTTGAATCAAACTGTTTGGATATAGGGCTTGTAGTCTTTCAAAGAAGACTGATTTCTTCTTGTGTTTTAGGGTTGATTGTAAGAAACATTGTGTAGTCCTTTTACATTACATAAAAGGGTAAAGGTGACTACTTATTTTGCATCACTGAACACAAAAGAAGTGATCTAGACACTCTCATGTTTGTTTAGAAATGGGACTTCTGTTTAATGGTCAGTATATTATTCAAAAAAAACTCTCCAAATAAGTTGACTGCAGAGGTAGCTCCATAATAATTCAAGCTGGCTTAAAAGAAACTAAGTACAATTATGAAATAACTCCGCGGACAGGGTGGGCGAAGTACCATAATTAGTGTTGTGGGTACCTAACCATTGATGTGCCACATTGCATAAACACGGTTCATAGTTAGTTGAACAAGGTTATAAACCAAGTATATGTGCACCAGAGTATTAATAGTCTCCGTTTATTTTGTTCCTTTTTGTTCGCAGAGAGGCATGAACTGTGGATTCATCGAATGGGTTAACCGCCCATGGCCTATCATTATGCAGAGGTGCCTACACAAGCTATGGGGGATGTTGCATGAGAGCAATGATGATAGGCAAGCAAAGGATGAAGAGATAAGCAGGCTTAAAATGGATATTGAACAAGTGAACCTTAAGCTCGAGAATCTTGTTGTAGCTGTGGAAAGAACTAATGTAACTACCATGAAGATTGACAGGCAGAAGAAGCAGATGAGTATAGTTGATAAAGACGTCAAGCGCATTCAGAGGTCTCTCACAAGTGCCATTCATAATCTTAAGGACGACAAGGGTGATATTAAGCTGGACAGGGATTTTCTGAAGGAGGAGGTGCATAAGCTGAAGGAGAATAGAAAGAAGATGCAAAGCGTCATCTATGATCTTTTGGGTCAAGGGTTTGTGAACACTGATGACCTCCTAATGACCAAGGCAATCCTCCAAGAATGATCATTTACAGTTGCCTTCTGTTGAAATGTTGCAAGGGATACTCGTCTAGTATAAGTTTATGCTTGGACATGTGACTAAAGGCATGTAGCAATGTTTCAGAGGGTGTGTGACGGTCTACGCACATCAAATATTGATCTCCTGAATATTTTATATTTCAAAGAAACATACTGCTAGCGAGGCACATCCAATAATATTTCGTCTTGCATCATTTAATGAGGCATGGGTTACTGTAATCTAGTAAGGCACATATGTTTCTTTGGCAGGCATAGGGAACCATGCCTCTGGTAACCTGGCACTGACTTGTCAAAGGCACGGTCCTATGTGAGATAGAAGCACCGCACTAGCGCTGACACACATAAAATCAACAATCTACAGAGTCCTGCCTACTCCTGATGCAGACGCACGTATGTGCCTCCGTGACTCGATTGTTTGTACTCAGACATAAACTCGTTCACGGACATGCGTTTACATGAAAGGCACGTACAGTCTGAGGTCGCTGGGAGCACGATTTGAGATTAAACAGAGCCATGGCGATGTGCACGTACAGTCTGCCACGAAAGGAGGCAGTGTCGTCCGGTCACTGCAGACGCACTGGCTTACATGCACTAGATGCACGTTCCTTGAAGAACAGGCAAGGAAGTGCCTCTTCTCTTCCAAATGTTTTTGTTCCCTGGTCGACTACCGCACACGAATGTTTTTGTAGCACCGCTATAGTGACATAAAACTATCAAATTTTCAGAACAACGGGTGCATAGCACAAAAGCATTGTTATAACAAGCTTAAAAAACGGTGCAAAAGGCGAATGGATTGTTTGATCATGTTTAGACATAACACAGTCTCAGATTGGCGCAACAGCATCTAACTGTACTAGCTTGAGGAACTAACTTGAGCCATGTGTCCAGCAGGCACAAGTAAACGGATCTGAAAAATCCAGGCATTCAACACGCCTGTGTTTCAAATCCAAGCACAGATGATTGCAGCATGCTGATAACTTGAGATGGGCACGTTTGGAAACTTTATTCTCCCACAGGAACAACTTCTGTTGCTGTTCATAAAATTCTTGCGTGAATTCTGAGGGAAAGCGAAACTTAATCCTCATGGTCTCTAGCTCTGTTGCATTCAGAATAAACAACCTCACAAACTCAGTGTTCTTCCCGCTTTTTTCATAATCTTCCAGCATTACTTTCTTTAAATGAATGATGTGTTCTTTGAGAAACGCACGGTGCTTGCGACGCCAAATATTTCTTGCACCATCAGGAACGTTTCCTCCCTGAAAACACATAAAGGTTGAAAGATACTCAAGATCTATGGAAGGACAAAATGAACGATAAATTCCATGACCCCCATCCCAATCAGTTCGTCGAACATTTCCCTAGATACGGATGTATGTATAATAATAATAAAAACATGCCTAGACATAGGGTGTATCCATTGCAAACAAAATGTAAGATAAGCTTTTTGAGATGCAAGGAGTGCTACACTATGCATGGTATGAGCTTTTCATTGGGCGTTAGAATCATCACCTGAACAAACAAGTTCTCCAGATTTGGAAGGCACTTAAGAAAGTGAATGACCAGGTCCACTATATAAGTCTTGGCCAAAAACAAGGTTTTGACAGATTGCCGCATTGTAGATAGGCTGACCGTCGCCAAACCCTTCACATAACATAGAAAATAAAACATAAAATTTATTAGAACAAAAGGTTGGATGACATGAAACTACTTTCTCAAGGAAATGCAGCTGGAATTATTGTGAAATGTCAGTACCATAAGACCCGTGGAGTCAAGCGAGATCCTGAATTTGCCCAATGTCTCCAGTTTGGGTGCGGAGACGATGAATACCTCCATGTTATTGCTCTGGAGATCATGGATCAACCTTTGAAGTGAGGGGGCATCCTCGATGATGAATTTTTCTTTCTCACCACGGATGCCGATGCTTACAAGGTTAGGGGAATTTATTGTGATGCGATGCCTTTCTCTATTGCAAACAAGCAGCAGGAACTCGAGTGCAGGGCAACTAGAGTTGATCATGCTTTGCAACGAGAAGTCTCATATATCAACCTCAACAAGCGAAAGTCTCTTGACCAGTGGTAGTTCAAGTACCTCTACATAATAGTCTAGTATCTGGCAACACACGAAGCTGACAGTGCATAGAGAACAGGAAAACCGAAAGACGGACTTCGGTAGTGAGGGCATAGATGAAGAGCATGTGTGTGATAGTTTGACAGTTTTTTTTCACAAATTGCGGAAATAGGTAGTAAAACTCAAGCACCTGGAGATTGTTCAATCCGGGGGACTCAAGCCAGGCGTGGACAGTAGAAGGTCTGCATTGGAGGTAGCACGCCGGTATACATAGGCGGAGAACTGCGCCCACATGGCTGGAGAGGATGGATTCTGGAAGGCACGAATCATCACCAGGAACTGTTTTTCCCTGATGCCAAGTTCCGATGTATCGTATGCGAGCAAGCTCCTCGCTGTAGGCAGAGACCCTACTGATGATCTCGACATGAACTGTTTCTAGGGCGTTAAAAAGACGAGCAACAAGGATCTCACGGCAGTCAAGATTCAGAGGAGCGGTCGGCCAAACAGGGCGCCAATGACGTGCGAGCATCCAAGTGCGGATGCCCTCCCTAGTAGAGAGACGGGAGATGACCTCACCGAGGATGGCGTCCGGGAGGTCGCTGATGCGGTCCGGACCAGACTGCTCTTCCTGATCCTCGGATCCGGTAGGCGCACCCTCGCCGCTTCCAGCCGCTACCGCCAAACCACCAGAGGACAGCGTCACCGGTGGCGCAAGCTTCGCCCTCTTGGTGCATGGCGCACCGGAGTGGATCTCCATCTCCGTCTCTGTCGTGGTTTTTTCACGACAGATGTCCTCGTGAAAGGACTTAGTCGTGCAGCCATCGCTACGGGTTAGCTTAAAGGGGTTAAAGCGGACAAGGGACGCAAGAGAGTTTTATACTAGTTCGGCCCCTTACGATGAAGGTAAAAGCCTACGTCTAGTTGTGATGGAATTTATGGGGTTTCGATGACCAGGGAGCGAATACGCTTTGCCTGAGTCTCGAGTTGTTGTATGTTGTCCTTAAACCGCCGCCGGTTCGTCCCCTTATATACATGGGTTGATGCCCATCGGTTTACAGAATCCCGAGGCCGGCTCATAAACGTGTCCGGCTCGGTCTCTACTCTTTCTACCTTACAATACAAGATACATTGTCAATGCCGGTTTACGTCTACAGGCCTTAAACCGGTTCTGGGCCCTGGGCCTTCTTAAAGCGTCAACGTCTGTCTTCATGGGCTTCAGATACAATGAACTACGAATGGAGTTAACCCGGCCTCTCTTGGCCGGTTTACGCCCAGTGGTAATATCCCCAACATTAGGCTCCAGACTGATTTGAACTAGTTCATGTCAGTCCTGAGCACTTAATAAAATTTCTTCTTCAATATCTTCACACAATCCGTGAACCGCCATGACATCATCTTCCAGGACCATGGTAAACCACCATGACATCCTCTGTTATTTTAAACTGGATATACTCATCTTCATTAATGGCCCTCCGACAATCGAGGCAACAAAAGCTGTCACACACCCCATTTTTTGGGCTCCTCGATTCTCATGACTGCCTTTTATCCACTCCTCTTATAAATAGGGCCGAGGGGTCATTTTCACTTTTCCCCCTCGTGCCTCTTCGCGTCATCGTCTTCCTCACGCTGCTCAACCTCTGGATCTCCGCCGCCACCGTCGATCGTCGCCTCTGCCTCAACTCCGGCCGCTGCATCACCCTGAGCGTACCAGAGAACTGCGGCGCTTCTCTGCTCTTCCATCAGCATCGGTAAGCTTTCTGTTCTTCCACCATAGATCTGTTTCAAGGGTTTTAGTGTTCGTTGGTGTTCGTCGGTGTTCCTCGTGTCTGTAATGATTCTTTGATTCGAACCTGGATATTACTCTGTATAGTGACAGCTATAGCCTTTCTTTCCATCCATTCACTCTGTTTCAAAAGAAGATCCCATCTGAACCTTCATCAACTGTTTCGATACTAACTCTTAGGTCTGAATATGTTTTCCTTTTTTGACATGCGGCAGATCCAAAATTATAATGCCAACTTGCGAAACCTGTTTTTCCTTCACTTATGCATCTGTAGACTTGTATCTTCAATGCCAGATTAGGCGGTTTAACTTTTTAGAAAAATGACGACCCAGTAGATACCATTAGTCCCCTTGTTGAACCGCCAATGTACTTCACCATTATCCCGTCTTTATAGTGAACTCCTGTTTATGATCAGCCAACTCCGGTTTACCAATATACTTATACCCTTATATCACTGTATACTTGTCCACTGTAAATCTTAAACCGGCAAACATAATGTTTTAGATTTTCGTTGCCATGGCCAAACAAGTCTATGAATGCAATTGGGCCCCTTCTCGAGTGACTGAAGAACAGCTAAACAACCTTGTTAAAATGGGTGCTTTATCAAAGAAGGATGTTATCCACTAGAGGGTCCCTGACCCGGAAAATCCTCCTACCCCCAAGGACGGAGAGTTAGTTGTATTTGCTGATCACTTAAACCGGGGTTTCAACTGAAAGTGCGTTATATCGACTAGAGGGGGGTGAATAGGCGATTTTTATGAATTTTACAAATTCTTCACTGAGGAATTTGCCGGTGAGGAAATTCCTTAGTGAAGAAATACATGCAGCGGAATAAGTACTCAAAAGTAAGCATAACAGATTACAAGCATAGTCATCATGATGAAATGAAGACAATCACAGAGTACCGAAAGCGTAATCACAGGATAACACAAGATGAAGACAAACATATCAAGAAATTGAACTGAGGAAATTGAGAAAGTCTTCATCAAAGTCTTCAAACACAGATATGACAAACACTCAACACAAGAATGAGGAAATGAAAGGGTTGAGGAAATAGAACCGATTAGGTTGGTGAAGACAATGATTTGGTAGACCAGTTCCAACTGCTGTCTCGGTTATGCGTCTGGTTGGAGCGGCTGAGTATTTAAACTCGAGGACACGCAGTCCCGGACACCTACCACCGAGCACGCAGCTCAGACACCAAGTCCTCACCGATTCTCCTTGAACTAAGGCCACGCAGACCTCGCCCAATCACTGTGGTAAGTCTTCAGCGACTTCCAAACCTTCACATACTTGGTCACTCGGCGATCCACAATTCCTCTTGGATGCTCTAGACCGTGACGCCTAACCGTCTGGAAGAAGCACAGTCTTCAAAAGTAAAAGCGCCGGATCCACGCTGGATCAATTTCTTGATGATGCTCAATCACTTTGGTTTTGTTGGGGTTTGGTTTTTGGGTTTTTTTCTCACTTTTGGGTTTTTCCTCACTTGATGATTTTCACTCAAAGTCCTCAGAGGATGGGTTGCTCTCAAATGACAAGTGTCAAGTTCTCTCGGAGCAGCCAACCAACTAGTGGTTGTAGGGGCGGCTATTTATAGCCTCGGAGCAGCCCGACATGATAAGACATAAATGCCCTTTAATGATATGACCATTAGGTGGAGATATTTTGGGGACAGTGGCGCAACAAGAGACAATTGATCGGAAATTGGAATATCAAATTCCTCGGGGCTATCATGTTCCTCACTATGTAGGCAATTCAGATGGCGAATTCCTAACTCCTCGATCGAACAAATTCCTCAAGGACTGTAAGAGCTTCGTCTCATCCATCAAGAAATTGACTGAATGTATGAGATTTCCAAAGGCTTCACTCAAGGGATTGGTAGGTGAGGATTTTGAGTTGAGCATCAAATGGAAATTTCTCCTTAGTATTTCCTCGACCCCTTTAACAAAGACGGTGTTTTTTATGACTCAAGAAAGAGAAAATGAAACTACGAAAACAAAAGTCTTCACGCTTCATATTCCTCAGCGATTACCAAGTCTTCTAATCACACCAATTTCTTCACTTTCAAATTCTTCGTAAAGTCTTCGTAATATCAAATTCTTGATTGAAGAAATTCATTTTAGGGTCGACTTTCACTGTAAATATCAAACTCCTCATAGACTTATAGACCTGTGTACACTTACAAACGATTAGTTACTTAACCTATAAGTCTTCAATACACCAAAATCACTAAGGGCATTAGATGCACTTACAATCTCCCCTTTTGGTGATTGATGACAACATAGGTTAAGTTTTCAACGGGATAAACATATGAAGTGTAAATATCGATAATGAGGATTTTGATTGCAAGATATAGAAGAACTCCCCCTGAAGGTGTGCATAGTGAGGAAATTGCTTTTGAGGCAATGCACATTTGAAGAATTGAATCATGGAGATCTCCCCCTATATCTTGTAATTCATACACGCATTTGACATATAGTATGAGGAATTTGAAATGCATGATGAAATATGGTGCTTGATGATATGCAGAGCATGCAAAATAATGCATAAAGAGTATCAGAGCCCAATGCGTATGAGGAATTTGAAACTATGAGTATCAGATCCCAAATCGATTTGAAGATTTTCACCGAGCTCATGAGGATCAGAGCATAAAGCATAACAAGGATCAACGCATATCAACACTACTGTAATCAGAGCATAGAGCAAAAAGCATAATGCATCAAAAGTATCAAAGCACCATCGGGTTTAAGATTACAACTCGATCCAATAAAAGGTTTCAGAAGAACGAGAGTTGTAACTTAATAAAATATTGTATATAGACACAAACGAGACCCGCTAGAAGACTAACTCAAATTTCTCCCCCTTTGTCATCGAATGACCAAAAGGATCGAAACTGAGGACTAACGCTCTTGAAGAATTTCAAGTTGAAGACGGAGCGCTTGAAGATTGTTGGGGTCGGTTGTCGAAGTAGGACCAGCAGCAGTGTCTTCCAAATCTTCATTTTCATCAGTGTCGCGAGATGAAGAATAGGAGCTGGCCACCAAGGAAGGAACTTTGACTTTCTTGAATTTCTTCGGAGGAGGTGCAGACCAGTCAAATTCTTCCTTGAGTCCCATTGATTGCAGTTCTTCCTCATTGTAGACATGTGAAAGAACAGCCCAGGAGCGTTTGAAGGTTTCATGAAGATAGTAGTGGTTTTTCTTCACTGCATTGTGAGTTGAGGTCAGGTTGTAAAGAAGAGTACCAAACCGACGCTTGACCCACTTGTGATTGCGATCAACCTTCCGATGAAGACCGAGGAGTAACTCACGATCGGTCATCACCCAGGTGTGAGAGCTTGAGGACTATGCTTAATCGAGGTATTTGCTGAGTCATGTGTGGCGAGTCATCATTGGTGGAGTAGGATGCTGCTTTATAAACTGTCCATCCAATGGACGAATGCCTTCATCTATCACAGCAGCAGCCTTTCCCTTTTCATCACCGAGGCAATTGGCCGCTTGAGGACTTCAATCGGGGCAGGTAGCTGCAGTGGTTCAAAGTGTCGACCTTGTAATTCAAAGTGAAGATCTTGACCGATGAATCTCATAATCCAAGGTGCATAAGGCTTCAGCTCAAAAGGTGACATGGCAATGTTAGCCAGAGTCCTCATGAAGAAATCATGGAAATTGACGGGAACGCCATGGATGATGTTGAAAAGCATATTCTTCATGATGCCAACGACCTCTTCATCATTCGAGTCGTGGCCCTTGATAGGACTCATAGTCTTCGTCAGAATTCGATAGACTGTTCGAGGCACATATAACAATTCCTTGACGAGGAATTTGGTCCTTGGAGCTTGCCTTGGTTTCAATGGCTTCATCAACACTTGCATATAGTGATTTGAAAGTTCCTTTTCTTCATAGATGCGACGTGCACCGTCAACTGGAGGACTGAGTGGAAGGGCACGAAGCAATTCACTTGCTGGTGCCTTGTAGTGAGTGTTTTCGGTCATCCAATCCAAGACCCATGAAGTCACATCTTCAGCGTCTCCGGTGATGTGAAGGGTTGCATAGAACTGAAGAATTAGCTCTTCATTCCAATCACAGATATCAGTGCAAAAGTTTAGAAGACCTGCATCGTGAAGAACACTTAGGACGGGCTCAAAGCCAGGCAGCGATTCCATATCCACATGAGGAATATGAGCATGATCGAAGATTTTGTCCTTGTTGAAAAGCACTGAGGAATAGAAGTTTGCTTGACTGGCAGTCCAGAAGCGCCTCTTCCTAATTCGAGCAGAATCATAAGGATTATATTCAGTGAAGAACACGTGCTCAGCAAAGAAATCCTTAGCCTTGAACTTTTGCTTGGTCGAGAACGGATTCTTACGCTTTGGCGGAGGGGTGTCATCAGTTGCATCACCACCCGAATCGTAAGTTCAGTTCTTCACTTGAGGAATTTCTTGATCCTCAACTTGTGCAGTCCGAGGATTTTCAAAGAGCAGCAGCAGTTTCATCGCGCTAGTGGCTGGAATTTCTTCATGCACAGGACTCGTGGGTTGATTTTCTTGAGTCGATCTGGACAATTGTGGTGGGAGTGAGGAACTTGTTGAAGCGGGGTGAAGAGCGGAGTATTGGGATGTTGATTTTCCCAAAATCATCATTGATTACCGGAGTGGTGCATCCAATATCCACATCTTCATTTTCAATTTCCTCAAGACCATCTTGAGGAATTTCATGGTCCGATGAGGAATGACTGGGTTGAAGGGACAGCTTCCACTTCAATTTCTTCATCAATTTTCTCGATAGAGCAGGAGATTGATGTTCTTCATCGATCCGTTGGCACTTCATATTCTTCTCCAAAAGGAACTACTTCCTTTGAAGGTATGGAGGAAATTGGAATAGCATCAATCGGGTTTTCAACGGAGCTGGTCATTGGCTTCATTTTCTTCGCAGCCGAAGAATCTGACGCAGCTGATGCTTTTCTTTTCTTCACAGCAGCTCGTTCCACAGCCTTGGTTTTCTTCACATCAGAAGCAGATGGAAGAATTGGAGTTGGAGTTGGTGCAGGAGGAGCTGAGGAATTTGGGGCAGTTTCTTCAGGAGCAACTGATGCAGTTCCCCTGTCTTGAACAATTTCTTCAGGCGCACCACTAGTGGGTGCCCTGGCAGTTTCTTCAGCGGCTGGAATTTCTTCATCAGCCCTGGAATCAGCATTTTCTTCAGCAGGCTGAGCTTCAGCGTTGCTGGCATTTTCTTCATTAGGCTTAGCAGAGGCTTCATCCCGAGGATTTTCATGTTGCACAGTGCAGCAATAGCTAGAGCTTCTTCGTCAGATCGACGAATCTGGTCTTGACTACTTGCCAATCAGCATAGTATGTGTCAAAGTCCTTGCTGAGGTTTTGAATGTCAGTTTGGATTTGAAGGAGTTCCTCAGGTGTCATCTTGACAACATTTTTCTTCAGGAACCTTTCCTTCCTATATTGAGCCTTCTTGATTTCCTTCGCCTTCTCGAACTTCCATTTTTCTTCAGCGATGAAGTGAGTCAACATATGACTTTGACCAGGTGTCAAAGGAAGATCAGGCAGAGGGGTATTTGGATCATTGTGCCAGAGGTCGATGAAATCGAGGACTTTCTTCGGGTCCAAAAGCAGAGGCACAGATGTTCCCTTGACTCTTGCGGCTCTAACTTGGCGGTCTCTGATGATTTCTTCAAGTTCTTCATCAGATGCCTCATCATCAGATGGCACGTGGACTACAAGCTGTTTCTTCCTTGGGCTAGGCCGAGGACCACGTCCAGCTGTTGCTTTTGTCTTCAGCAGCGTCGGGCCAGATGAAGAATTGAAAGCAGCTGAGGAATTTGCAGAGGTGCCTGAGGCAATTGAAAAACCAGCAGTCCTTTGACAAGTCGCTAGATGCACTGGAACTGAAGGTTTGGACGGAGCAGCTGAGGACTTTGATGGAACAGCAGTGGTGTGAGGAATTTGCTGCTGAGGAATTTGCCTTGAGGGAGCTGCTGAGGAACTTGGCCGTGAGGGCAAGATGAAGAAGCACTTGGCTTATTGGCAGACTTCTTTTGCATCGATTTCCTCGGCTTGGCCGAGACCTCAGTGGCAGCAGCAGCGGCAGAATCCTCATTGAATTTCTTCACGCTTCCTTTGCTTGCTTAGCCAACTTAGCTTGGCGCTTAGCCCACTCATCGGAAAGTCCTCACGCGCTTGACGCTAGTGGGATCAGCTATTTGGCCTGGTGCCAAAGGAGCTCTTGGGCATGGAGGATTTAACGCGAATTTCTTCATGTACTTAGGTGTAACATAGCGGTATTCCTTCCATTCCGTGCCCATCTCCGCTCAATTTTCTGAATGCGCACCTTGCGTTGGTTTTGCTTTCCTCATCGGTGTGCAATAGTCAGCATATATTTCCTCGTGGATTTGAATGCTGTCATGACCTCGTGTTTCTTTCCTCCTTCGTGGCTTCTTGCCATCTGCCATTTTCTTGGTGAGGAAATTGAACAATTGAGTTCTCTCAAGAAGTGTGCAGTTTTTCTTCGAGGAACGCTGCAAATGAGTTAAGTTGATGAGAACCTAGGGATTCAGCAGCAGACATTTGTACCTGTGAACAGAGTATAGGTGCGAGGAATTTGAAGAGGTCATATATGTTCTCGGAGGGTTTTTAAAAAAACAAGTTTGAGGATTTTGACCAGATGAGTTTTGAAGAATTTCAATAAGCGTTCTTTATCTTAGGTTCCAGAGTTGTATAGATCAAGATCCACACAATTGAGGAATCTTGAAGAAAATCATAGCTTAGTGAAATGAGTCAAGAGATTTGAGGTGTTCATGTGTGAGGAATTTGAAATAAACACCTTTGAAGAATTTGAAGAAAATTTGAGAATCAAAGCGAGTAAATAAAAGTAACTTTTAATTTACTCAAGTGAAGAACACGACGAACTATGATGAACAGTTGAGAAGTTCGTCTGTTCAGATCTTCTCCGCCCTAACTTGGCAGAGGAAATCAGCTACGGCGACGGCGGAGTGAAGAAATTCCACGGTCGGTAGCGAGTACGTCGGCGAAGAGGTCAAGGCAGTGAAGCTTTTCCTCACCGGCGACGATGGAGAAGCGGCGGCGCTTAGGGTTTTGAGGAGCTCGGCGAGAGAGAGGTCGGCGAAGTAAAAGAGTGAGGAAGGGAGAGAGGGTATTTATAGCCACGGTGAAAACGGCTCGTCCAAGATTTAGGACTAACGTGCCTGACCGCTTCCCTTCACGACATGTGTCACCCACGTCTAGTGTAGTGGAGATCGTAAAGCGATCGTGGGTGAATATAATAATGCATCGTGGGATGCGGAACAGTTTGAGCGGTAAAATCAAGTTTGATAAGATTCGTTTTAAAAGTTCCGTCGCAATTTCTTCACTGTCAAGGACACGAAGAAGAATTTGAACGAAGTTTCAAAGTAGAACGCACATGAAGAATTTGTGAATGGATTGGGTTGAGTATAGCATAGAGGGAAGGGTCCGATCACATTCACTTAGCAGAAAAAACGACTTGAAGAATTAGCCATAAGTGAATGCTGTAGAGGACATAAATCCATATATATATATAGCCAATGAAGAAAGACGACGGAAACAGTGAAGAATTTGCAAAGTTGAAGAATTTGAAAACTGAAGAATTTCAAAACTGAAGAATTTCAAAAATCGAGGAAAACTCAAATTGAAGATTTTCAACTTTGGTGGTGGCGTGACCCATCAGATAAGAATGATGATTTCAGACACCGCTGCATAATTGTCGAGGGTTCTCGAGAATCAAATTCTTCATTAATTTCTTCACACTTAGAGTGTTATTCTTCATTGATTGAAGAAAACGTTTCTTCATGTGTTGCACATCTAAGTCATCAATTTTGCATAAGTGTTAGGATGTGTGCCTTTTCAAAGAACGCTCAAGATTCTAAGATATTTAGCTCACACCGCAACTTGCTAAATCTCTTCTCATCCAAGGGCTTAGTGAAGATATCAGCTAGCTGTTCTTCATCTTCACGTGCTCGATGGAGATGTCGCCTTCAACACATGATCACGAAGAAAATGATGACGAATTTGAATGTGCTTTGTCTTCGAGTGCTGAACTGGGTTGTGAGCAATCTTGATGGCACTCTCATTGTCACAAGAGAGAGGCACATTCTTCACGTTGATGCCGTAGTCCTTGAGGGTTTGCTTCATCCATAGTAATTGAGCACAACACGAGCCAGCAGCAATGTATTCAGCTTCGCATGATGGACGGTGATACGCAGTTCTGCTTTCTTCGAGGACCAATGCACCAAAGATCGTCCGAGGAAATGACAAGTACCAGATGTTGACTTGCGATCCACACGATCACCAAAGATAGTCGAGTCAGAATATCCAATGAGATCAAAAGTAGAGCCCTTGGGGTACCATAATCCTAGTGTTGGTGTGTGAGCTAGATATCGAAGAATATGCTTCACAGCCTTATGGTGTGATTCCTTCGGTGTAGCTTGAAATCGGGCACACATGCAAACACTAAGCATTATATCTGGCCTAGATGCACATAAGTACAATAAAGAACCAATCATGGAGCGGTATACCTTGTGATCGAAGTCAATACCATTTTCATCAGTGCATAGATGGCCATTTGTGGGCATAGGAATTTTGACACCTTTGCAATCTTGCATGCCGAATTTCTTCAGGACATCTTTGAGGTATTTCTCCTGAGATATGAATATGCCATTGTGTTGTTGATTAATTTGAAGACCTAAGAAGAATTTCAACTCTCCCATCATAGACATTTGATATTCTTCACTCATCATATAGGCAAATTCATCACTATAACGTTGGTCAGTACAGCCAAAGATAATATCATCAACATATATTTGGCACACAAACAGTTCACCATCATATGATTTAGTAAAGAGAGTAGGGTCGAGTGAACCGGTGTGAAGCCATTCTTCACGAAGAATTCCTTCAATGTATCATACCACCGAGGGGCTTGCTTGAGGCCATAGAGGGCCTTATTTAGTCCAAGACTTTGTCGATTCTTTGGATCTTCAAAACCCGGGGTTGAGCAACATATACTTCTTCCTCAAGCTTACCATTGAGGAATGCACTTTTCACATCCATTTGATATAAAGTGATATTGTGATGGTTAGCATAGGCGAGTAATATGCGAATAGACTCAAGTCTAGCAACAGTGCAAAAGTTTCATCGAAATCAATTCCTTCAACCTGCGTGTAGCCTTGAGCTACTAGTCGTGCCTTATTCCTCACCACAAGACCATTTTCATCTTGCTTGTTGCGGTAGATCCACTTTGTGCCAATGATATTATGCTTGCGAGGATCTGGACGCTTGACCAGTTCCAGGACGTTGTTGAGCTCGAACTGATGTAATTCTTCTTGCATGGCCTGAATCCACTCCGGCTCCAGAAATGCTTCATCTACCTTAGTGGGCTCTGTGATAGAGACAAAAGCATAGTGCCCACAAAAGTTAGATAAGTGTGAAGCTTTTGAGCGTGTGAGAGGACCTGGCGCTTCAATGTCATCGATGATCTTGTCAACTTGCACTTCTTTTGCAACGCGAGGATGAGCTGGTTGTCTTCGAGGAATTTGATCATTTTCCTCAGCACCATTTTCTTCAAAGATTATCTTCAGTGCATCACTCGACGTTCTTTGCGTCTGAGGAATGAATTCTTCAGCAGTTTCTTCAAGAGGAATGACATCCTCGGTTGCCTTGAACCTGATAGAATCCTCGGTGCTGGTTCGCCTAACATGAAGGTAGGTGCTCTCTTTGCGAGCCATTAGTTTCATCGAACCGCACATCTACGTGTCAACAATCTTGTGAAGTGCGATGTTGAAGACTCAGAGGTGTGCGAGTCCTTTCCGTAACCAAGCATAAAACCTTCATGTGCTTTGGTGCAAATTTAGAGGTGTGGTGAGGATCTCTAATCCAGCATTTAGCACTGAAGACTTTGAAATAACTTACATTGGGTTTCTTGTCAGTGAGGAGTTCATAGGCAGTCTTTTTGAAGAATTTGTGAAGATATACTCTGTTGATGATGTGGCACGCAGTGTCAATTGCTTCAATCCAGAAACGACTAGGCGTTTTGTATTCATCAAGCATAGTGCGAGCCATCTCAACAAGAGTTCTGTTCTTGCGCTCCACGACGCCATTTTGCTGAGGAGTATAAGGAGCAGATAACTCATGAGTAATACCAAGTTCATCAAGATAGTCATCAAGACCGGAATTCTTGAACTCAGTTCCATTGTCACTCCTGATGTGCTTGATCTTCACACCAAAGTTGGTTGAAGCCCTCGAGGAAAATCATTTGAAGATTTCCTGCACTTGATTTTTGTAAGTAACAATGTGTACCCAAGTGTAACGAGAGTAATCATCAACAATAACAAAGCCATAAAGGATGCATCATTAGTGACGGCTGAGTAATGATTGGGACCAAAGAGGTCCATGTGAAGCAATTCAAGGGACGAGTAGTGGTCATGATAGTCTTATTTGGATGCTTGGCCTTGGTCATTTTTCCAGCTTCACAGTTCGCATAAGTGATCCTTGAGGAATTTGACATTCTCAATGCCAATGACATGCTTCTTCTTCGCATGGCGTGTAAATTCCTCATGCCTGCGTGACCAAGTCGTCGATGCCATAGCCAGCCTTACGAAGCTTTTGCAAGTAGACACACGGCTGGTTGTGGTCCCGTGGAAAATCAACAATATACAAGTCTCCTCTCCTAAAGCCTTCAAGACTTTGGAATTGTCTTCCATAATCACAACACAACGATACTTGCCAAAGATAACAACCATATCAAGATCACAAAGCATTGAGACCTGACATGAGGTTATATCCTAAAGACTCAACAAGCATGACTTTGTCCATGTGCATGTCCTTAGAGATAGCAACCTTACCAAGTCCCAATACGACTTTTGCCTTTGTCAAGAAAGATGATATGCTTCAGATGTGACGGTGATAAGGAGCATCCATCAATAGATTCTTGTCACCAATATGTGATTTGTACATCCACTATCGAGAACCCACTCGGTGGTTTTGGGTTGATCATCCCGCAGATGAATTAGTATAACTTACGATCTCATATACTTCATCGGTGAAGAATATGATATCAAGTTCATCGATGAATTTCATCATCAAGATTCAGATAAGCAAGATGAGGACGTGTGAAATGAAAGTTCATTTCATCATGATTAGCCTGCGTCCTTTCGAGCAATTTTGTCGTGCCCCAAAGAAATTCTTCAGACGTTAAGGCACGCCCGAGACCTGACCCCGCAGAAGAGATTAGTTCTTTTCTTCACCACCCACATCTGAAGGGGTGGTAAAGAGTTCATCATTCTGAAAGCACCATATGAGAATGGTGGCATAGAGGCCAAACCATTTCGCTTCACATAAGAGGGGTTAGGGTAAGCATATGAATAAGCAGAGAAATTCTTCGAGGACTTATGAACATATTGGTTTGAAGAATAATGCACATATTCATAGCCCTTAGCTCTACCCTGTGAAACAGAGTTATTAGCACGATGATAATCATATGAGGACTTTGATCCATTTGAGGAATTTGATCCATGTGAGGAATTTGGTCCGTATGAGGACTTGGATCCATATGAAGAGTTTGGTCCATATGAAGAATTTGATCTGGGGTTCCTTTTCTTCACAGGTGGTGTCATGAGGACATTCACCTGAAGACTTTCAAGACATTTCTTGGGAACCCAGATTTTCTTCATAGGGGACCGTTCTCGCAGATTAGTGCCAACATATCTAGCAAATACTTCACCATTCTGATTTTTGAACAGTTTATAGTTTGAGTCAAATGACTCATCATCGAATGAGGAAATTCACATGTAAAACCAGATAAGGTAGATGGATCAATGGAGGTCCCTTTGCAGCAACCCATGAGGTTTTGGGATACCTTGCTCAAAGCTTCCAAAGACGCTCCATCAAGATTGAGTTTCCTCTCAAAGGCAATACCCTCTTTCCTAGGGTTTCTGTTGAGGATCTGCTTTTAAGCACATCACAAAGAGTCGATGCCCTTTGAGGCTTTTGTACATGCCTGTCATGTACAATTCCTTCAGCCCTGCATCACCAGTGATACTAGCAATGTCCTCGGTGAGGAATTAGTGATAGCAGAGGCAGGTGAAGAATTTGTAACAGTTGAAGCATTTGAACATTCGGTGAAGAATTAGCGATTCACGCTCAATGCACTTTAAGCATGGAGGAACAAATTCTTCTTGAGAGGCGCTGATTTGTTGAGCAAGTAATGAATCGCGCTCCTTCTGAAGATCTTCATAACTCGCTCTTAGCTTCTCAAGATCTTGCTTTCTTTGAAGAAATTCATAAGAAAGTTTCTCATGATCAGATAAGAGAGTGTTATGATGACCTTGAAGGCTGTCAAGCCTAGATGAACTATCTCAAGATTTTCATCGTGGCTTGAGTGCGATCCATTTCTTCACCTAACATATCATCACTCTTATCTAGCATGTTTTGAACCTTTTCAAAAGCCCTTTGTTGCTTTATAGCAATTTTAGCAAGTTTAGAGTAGCTGGGCTTGAGATCCTCATCAGATTCATTTTCACTAGATTCAGAGGAGGTGAAATTGAGTACCTTAGCACCTTTTGCCATGAAGCAATAGGTGGGAGCGTAGTCATCATTTTCCTCATCAAGTTTGTCGGTGGAGTCAGTTTCTTCAGTGTTGAAGATGGACTTGCTAGCATAAGCAGTAGCAAGAGCCAGACTAGCCACACCAGATTCGGATTCTTGGACTCCTCCTCTTCCTCATTTTCCTCGATTCAGCTTCGAGTCCATTTCCTTGCCAATGAATGCCCAAGCCTTTTTGGAGCTGCTCTTCTTGTGAGAAGAAGGCTTTGAGGATTTTGATGATGAAGATTTGATGATTTCTTCTTCTTCTTCATGTCATCGTAACTCGTAATCCTTGTGTTTCTTCTTCTTCAATTCCTTATCCCACTGAGGACAATCTTGGATATAGTGACCAGGTTTCTTGCATTTGTGGCAAAGTCTTCGCTTATAGTCACTAGATGAGGAATCACTGCTTCTTGAGGATTTTCCAAAACGACCACGCCTTGTGAATTTCTGGAATTTCTTCACGAGCAGTGCTAGCTCTCGCCAAATTCTTCAGATCTCCAAGGCTACTACCAGATTCTTCACTCTCGATTCAGATTCAGCCTTGGCCTTGAGGCACGTGTTCTTCCATAGCCGTAACCATAGAGATCTCTTTTTCAAGAAGCTGGAACTCGTGAGTATTTAGCCTTCGAGGATATCAGCAGGATCAAGAGACTTGTAATCAGCTCGTTCTTGTATCATCGGTGCGAGTGTCAAATGAGGAATCAAGCGATCTTAGCAATTTCTTCACCACCTCATGGTCGGTGATGTCATGGCACCCAAAGGCTTGAAGCTCATTTGAGATGTCGGTGAGGCGATCGAAGGTTTGTTGAACATTTTCGTTGTCGAGTCTTTTGAAGCGGTTGAAGAGATTCAAGAACATCAACTCGAGAGTCACGCTGAGTTGAAACACCTTCATTTACTTTGGACAGCCTGTCCCAAATGAGTTTGGCGATTCCAAAGCACTCACTCTTCCATATTGACCTTTGCTCGATGGCTACATATGATATTCTTCGCTTGAGAATCGAGTTGCTTGAATCTCTTCACATCAGCATCATTCGGAGAGGGTGTGACCGAGGAAACACCTTTGTCACAACATACCGTAGATCGTTGTCAATTGCTTCAAGATGCATTCGCATTTTGTTCTTCCAAGAGGGGTAGTCCGTCCCATCAAGGTAGGACACCTGCTGAGACCTTGATCATACCTGCGGTCGACATAACTAAAACTCGTGTGGTTAAACCAAAATCACACGTAACAAGGGAGTACCTTGCTCTGATACCAATTGAAAGTGCGTTATATCGACTAGAGGGGGGGGGGGTGAATAGGCGATTTTTATGAATTTTACAAATTCTTCACTGAGGAATTTGCCGGTGAGGAAATTCCTTAGTGAAGAAATACATGCAGCGGAATAAGTACTCAAAAGTAAGCATAACAGATTACAAGCATAGTCATCATGATGAAATGAAGACAATCACAGAGTACCGAAAGCGTAATCACAGGATAACACAAGATGAAGACAAACAGACTGAAGAAATTGAACTGAGGAAATTGAGAAAGTCTTCAGTCAAAGTCTTCAAACACAGATATGACAAACACTCAACACACGAATGAGGAAATGAAAGGGTTGAGGAAATAGAACCGATTAGGTTGGTGAAGACAATGATTTGGTAGACCAGTTCCAACTGCTGTCTCGGTTGTGCGTCTGTTGGAGCGGTGAGTATTTAAACTCGAGGACACGTAGTCCGGACACCCGATCCTCGAAAGCACGCAGCTCAGACACCAAGTCCTCACCGTATTCTCCTTGAACTAAGGCCACGCAGACCTCGCCCAATCACTGTGGTAAGTCTTGAGCGACTTCCAAACCTTCACATACTTGGTCACTCGGCGATCCACAATTCCTCTTGATGTTTCTAGACCGTGACGCCTAACCGTCTGGAAGAAGCACAGTCTTCAAAGGTAAAAGCGTCGGATCCACGCGGGATCAATTTCTTTAGTGATGCTCAATCACTTTGGTTTTGTTGGGGTTTGGTTTTTGGGTTTTTTTCTCACTTTTGGGTTTTTCCTCACTTGATGATTTTCACTCAAAGTCCTCAGAGGATGGGTTGCTCTCAAATGACAAGTGTCAAGTTCTTCGAGCAGCCAACCAACTAGTGGTTGTAGGGGCGGCTATTTATAGCCTAGGGAGCAGCCCGACATGATAAGACATAAATGCCCTTTAATGATATGACCGTTAGGTGGAGATATTTTGGGACAGTGGCAAGAAGACAAAGAACGGTCGGAAATTGGAATATCAAATTCTCGGGGCTATCATGTTCCTCCTTTGTGTAGGCAATTCAGACCGGCGAATTCCTAACTCCTCGAAGTCGAACAAATTCTCGGTGACTGAAGAGCTTCGTCTCATCACATCAAGAAATTGACTGAACTGTATGAGATTTCCAAAGGCTTCACTCAAGGGATTGGTAGGTGAGGATTTTGAGTTGAGCATCAAATGGAAATTTCTCCTTAGTATTTCCTCGACCCCTTTAACGAAGACGGTGTTTCCTATGACTCAAGAAAGAGAAAATGAAACTACGAAAACAAAAGTCTTCACGCTTCATATTCCTCAGCGATTACCAAGTCTTCGTAATCACACCAATTTCTTCACTTTCAAATTCTTTGAAAGTCTTGAATATCAAATTCTTGATTGAAGAAATTCATTTTAGGGTCGACTTTCACCAGTAAATATCAAACTCCTCATAGACTTATAGACCTGTTTACACTTACAAACGCATCAGTTACTTAACCTATAAGTCTTCAATACACCAAAATCACTAAGGGGCACTAGATGCACTTACATCAACCCTCCCGGTTAAAAAAATTCCGGGATGTACTAGCCAGCTTTCAACTGTGCACTCGAGACATCGGTCCTAATTCTGTGACCAACATCTGCCACTTCCAAGTTTTTTGTGAGGTTTACCTTCAAGACGAACCTACAGTAGAACTGTTCAGGGATTTCTTTCACTTAAACCGTCGCACAGAATTTACAGATGGACCCAACACTGAATTGGGTGGAATGGCGGTTCAGAAGAGGAAGGAAGTTACTTTTCCTCATCCTAAGCTTCACAGTCACCCCAAGGAGTGGAACGCCACTTGGTTTTATTGTAAAGACACATCTCCACCTGATGAAAACCCCATGCCAGGTTACTGCCCTGAATGTCTGAGCAACACCCATCCTTTCCATCAAAGGTTGACTGCAAAAGAGAGGGCCAACTATGCTCCTCAATTATCAAAACATAGAGCCTTCCTGGCAAACGGTTTAACAGGAGTTGATCTTGCTCGTTGTTGGATAAGCTGGAGCATTCTGCCCTTAAGCCGGCGCTCCGGTTTGATGTGTGAGTATACGGGGAGTCTGAAAGATGTTCAGCGGCACATTGATATTCAGCTTACAGATGAAGAAGTCACTGAGGCTGTAAAAAAGATGTTGAATGAACCGGAGGCTGTCTGTGCCCAAACCGGACTACTCCGTTTTTTTACCTTCAACAAACCGCCAGCTATAAGAATCATATAATCTTTTTATCTGAAGTTGCTTCTGTCCAAATATTCTCTGAAAGTGATTATTTTCTGACAGGGTGATGATCCATTCTGGAATAAGAAACCCCCACAAGACAAACCGGTGAAGCCGCAAGATAAACCGGTGAACCCAGTTCGTCCAAAGACCAAGGTCGTTAAAAAACCTGCCAAGAAAAGGACTACTGCATCCTCCGATCTACCAGCTGATGATGATGTGGTTAACCCGGAATTAGAGGTAGAACTTGACTCACTTGGTCCATTTTTCATACGCCTTATTGATGATGATTATTGTCAGGACGACGCTGAAGTCAGCCAAGCCGATGTTGTAGAGGTAATCGTTCCTTCCTCAGATTAAAATCCTTTGCCAACACTAAAAATCCGTCGAGCAAACCGGAAAGTTAAATTTTCTCATCCTCTTGCTTACTTGGATCCGAACTTTCTTGTGAAGACACAACAGCACGAGGCTTGCCGCACAACCCGGCATAGCGGCCAGGTAGTTACCTCTGTTGGTTTACCGAACACTCCGGTTCGGAAACGCCGATCAGAGGTGTCTTATCCCCTTGACACTTCTCGCCCAAAAGCGGGTTGTTTTCGTCAACCTCTTAATCCATCTGACTCAAATTATCAGGGTACTTCTCATTCATCATCTGGCGAATCGTCTGCCACAAGGCTTCCACCCCTCAAAACAGTGCTTGGGTGAGCCATACTCTTACTTATATCCTTGATGTGTTATTTTAATATATACTGTACTAATCCTCATTTTTATTTTCCTCAGTGCCAAGCCCAGACCCAGCAAGAAGGCTCGTCTGAATAAATCGACAGAGGAAGACGCGGCTGTTGAACCGGAGAAAACTCTTGATCCTGAAGAGACCAACATTGATGACATGCTGAATGACCCACCACCTCAAGATCATGACTTCGTTGCTGAGCAGGTAGAAGTTGACACCACGGGTCACATTGACCAGCCAACCAACCCTGTCCGGACTGACAACAAACTGGCAAGCCCCGTTGGACATACTGACAAACCGCCATCTCCAGTACCGGCTGCTGACGACAAAGATGATGATATTATGATTACCGGTATTGGCCACACCACTCCTGGCAATCCTGTCGCTTTGTCGAAGCATACTGCCAAAGAGGAGTTCTCTGCAATTGGTAAAGGCAAATGGAATGCTGATTTGTCAACTTATGCCCATCTGAATGCTCAAGACCTTCATTCTGGCTATCTGAACCGTCTGTACACCAGTCGTGACTATGAAGCCGGCTTGGTAAATATGATGGAGGAACGATATGAGGTAACTTCATAAGTGTTTCTGTAGCGACCAGACCCAAATGGATCAAGTCTCTGTGCTCAGTGTCATCCCTGGATCAGTAATGCTGACACCACACAGTACTTCGAAGGATTTATAGCAGAGTAGCAATCACACACTTATTACATCGTTGTCCACAAGGGAACTTATTACAATAATATGGCTTAAGGTCATCTAATGATAACAGCGGAAGGCTTGGAAGATAAGTGAGTCCATCAACTCCATCGGCATCACTGAGTATAGAACCACGACCTAACACCTTACTCGTCGTCTGAAAAGTCTGCAACGTGAAAGTTGCAGCTCGAAAACGGGTCAGCACATGGAATATGCTGGCAATGTAACACATAAGGAGCAACGAAGGAAAATAACCTATACTACATGCATATTTGGCTGGTGGTAAGGCTCTACGGTTACATTTGCATAAAGCTGATTTTTCCCTACATCAAAGGAATAACTTTATTTAACTATCATGGTGGTTGTTAAACATTGAGAATGGTTGACAGCATCCTCAATCCCAATTAAAAAGTACTCATCAAAACCCAATAACTTTTATTTAGAGGTAACATGTTGAGATTCACATGATATTCAATTACCGGATACTCAAAACGTCCATAACCAGGGACACGGCTAATCATGATTAGTTTATACACTCTGCAGAGGTTTATGACTTTTCCCCACAAGACTCGATCGCCTCCGCTTGGTTCTCGTGACTACATGGTGTTTGAGAAGCGGATGACCGAGACATAGTCTTCGAAGCGCTTAGCACCTTACATGTGGGTAGACCATACCAACCTACATCCCCTACATCAGCTAGCCTACCCGTAAGAGTTCGCACAACTTAGTCAACTACGCCAGAGCCCATAATTGGCTTGTGGCTGCACACGGAAGTTTCAGTTTGAATAATCTTATGATCCCTTAGAGCACGGGTGGCGGTCCAAGAAATACAGCAAGTCTGATAGAAACCAGGTGCCTCAATCCACCCAGATGTGTGTTTAGGTTGCCACCTTAGATAAACCATTAATTAACAATCTCACATCTGTCATGGATATTCACTCACCCAATCCACGTCTACTAGCATAGCATGGCATAAGCAAGCGAGAAGTAACTCCCAAGGTTTCATAAGTAAAACAGTAATAGGTACTACCTCAATCTACTTCCCATCCCACAATTTAATTTGATCCTAAACATGCAAGTGTTTGAGGTTTGATCTAATGCAATAAAACTGGGTAGTAGAAAAGGTATGATCAAGTGTTACTTGCCTTGTCGATGATCCATGAGACCTAGAAATTGAAGTAACAAGCGAAGACCGGGTGATCTAACGCAGACAAACAACAAGCATACAATAAGTATTCATCTAATGCACGGGGAAATCTCGAATAAAAGATCTAACCAGAAAGTTCAACTTAAGAACTCTGCTTGCAAAAGAATCGAATCAAATAAAGCATCGAAAGTCGAAACTCGAGAGAGAATGACTCGGTTTAGCAAATCTGAAACTAGGTCAAAATTTTACAGTAGCAAAACTCTGTGTAAGTAGGTTAGTCGGAACGGCGGTTTCGTAACGAAACTCCAGGCGCTTGAATCACCTGATTCCGATAAACGAGCGAGAAATAAAACAGATTTGAAAATCGGATCGGAAATCGAATCAGAAAAATAACGGATTAAATCCGATTTAAAAGAAAACGACGAACGGATTAAATAACGGACGTTCGTTATCAGAACTAATCCAACGAACACGTTCATTGAAACGAACGGTTCGGTGAACGCTCGTTAAATAAGAAAACCGAAAAAAAATAAAACCAATCTAGGTTTTTGAAAAAAAACCGAACATCACACACAAAAAAAACCGGATCGGGTTTTTCTGAGAAAACCGAATCGGGCGGCGGGGCGGCGGCTACCTCCGGTGGGCTCGCTGGCGGGCTCAGCGGGCTCGGCGGGGCGGAGGTCGGCGGGGTCGGAGGCGGCGGGAGGCGGGCGTCGCGACGGCGGGCAACGGAAGCATGGGAACGGAGGCGGGGCGGCTCGGCTTAGCGCGGGTGGGCGGTGGCGGGATGAGAGAGGGGGGGGCGGGTATTTATGAGGGGGGGTGAGTCGGCTTGGGGGGAGGGCAAGCCGGGTGGCGGCGGGCGTCGCTGCCCCGAGCGGGACTTCGGCGGCGAAGCGGAGTTCAGCGGGAGGGAGAGGAAGGTGGGCAAGGCGCCGGGCGGGGCTGGTGGCTGGGCCGGGCTGGGCCTTAGCCTGTGGGGGAAGCGAGTTTTTTTTAAACTAAACCAAACGAATTAAAAAAATACCAAACGAACTCCGATTTTATAAAAAAAAATTTCCCGACTCCTAAAAATGAGTCGAACAAAATGAACTTTAAAAACGGGCAATATGCATATATTTTTAAAAAGCTCATTTTTGCCTAAGCAAAATAAATCTTTCAAACGCCAAATTTGATTTATTTATAAAACCTTCATTTTCCTAAATGTTTGGGAAAGTCATATTATTCCTCTCTTAAAATTTTTATAGGAAAAACTTTATGAAGATAATTTAAATAAATCCAAATGATCCTATTTTCAAATTTGAGAAATCCCAAATATGAAAATAATGAAACTTCCAACTTTCTCCGAGGGTCCTTGAGTTGCGTGAAATTTCTAGGATCGGAAAAATGCGAGAAAATATGATATGCATGATGACCTAATGTATAACATTCCAAATTGAAAATTTGGGATGTTACAAACCTACCCCTTAAGATGAATCTCGCCCTCGAGATTGGGTTAACTAGAAAATAGGTGAGGGTGGTCCTTAAGCAAAACTTCCTCTCTTTCCTGGTGGCTTCATCCTCGGTGTGGTGGCTCCATCGAACTTTGCAAAACTTGATAACCTTGCTGGGTAACTCTGTGGTAAATCGAGAATCTTAACCGGTTTTCCTCATATGTCAAATCATCCTTCAACTGAATTGCTTCCGGTGCACTTTGTGTCTCTTAACGGTACCTCTGCTATCTCGGGTGACATTTCTTCAAGCGAGAAACATGGAATACATCATGAACTCCTGACAGTCCTTCCGCAATTCCAACTTATAAGCAACTTCTCCCATGCGTTGCAAAATCTTATATGGTCCAACAAGCACGGGTGCTAACTTTCCTTTAACTCCAAAACGCTTAACTCCTCAAGCGGGGATACTCTAAGATATACTCTGTCTCCCAACTTCATACTCAATCGCTGCGCTTTGAATCGGCATAGCTCTTACATGCAGGACTGGGCTACCTTGAGCCTGTCTCGAATCAACTTAACTTTCATTAGGACTCCTTAATCAAATCTGGTCCAAACAATCGACGATCTCGGTTTAGTCCCATGACAACGGTGTCCTACACCTTCTTCCATCTGAGCCTCGAAGGTGCCATCTTCAAGCTGGTTTGGTAGCTGTTGTTGTAGGAAAATTCTGCATACGGCAAATTATCATCCCAGCTAGATCCATAATCTAGTGCACAAGCTCTCGGCATATCCTCCAAAATCTGATTGACTCTCTCCTCATCCATCGGTCTGTGGGTGGAAAGCTGTCTTGAATTCTAGTCTGGTTCCCAATGTTTCATGCAAGCTGGTTCCAAAATTTCGAGGAAACCTGGGTTCCTCTATCGATCGATGCTCCTCGGAACTCCGTGTAAACACACAATTCTGGTCATGTATATCTTTGCCAACTTAGCACTGCTATAGGTAGTCTTGATTGGAATGAAATGAGCTACCTTGTCAAACGATCGACTATGACCCAAATCGAGTCATATCTGAGCGAGTCTTTGGCAATCCTGTGATGAAATCCATGCCTAGTTTATCCCACTTCCATTCGGGTATCGGCAGCGGTTGTAACAATCCTGCTGGCTTCGATGCTCTACCTTTACTTTCGACATACGCCATGGTGCTACATACTCCATAATATCCTTCTTCATTCCGGTCCACGTAAAATATTCTTCAAATCCAAATACATCTTGGTATTTCTTGGGTGAATCGAATAGGGTGAATCATGGGCTTCTTGTAAAATCAACTTCACGATCTACGGGTCATTTGGCACATAAACACGGTCTTCAAACCATAGGGTGTCATGCTCATCCTCACGAAATCCTTTAGCTTTTCCTTTGCTCATTTTCTCCTTTATAGAGGCAACTTCCTTATCGCCTTTTGGGCTTCTCGATTTTGTCCATCGATTGTCGATTGAATCTCCAATGCTGCTACATAGCCTCTGGAACTATTTCCAAACATAGCTCTCGAAGGTCCTCGGCTAACTCATTGGGTATTCCTCCCATCATTAGGGTATTGGCGTGGCTTTTACGGCTCAATCGTCCGCTATGACATTAGCCTTTCCGGGTGATAATGCAATCTCATATCATAATCCTTGATAAGCTCCAACCATCTCCTTTGTCGAGATTCAATTTCATACGTGTGAAGATGTACTTCAAACTCTTGTGATCCGTGTATACTTCACAATGATTTCCAATGAGAAAATGTCTCCATGTCTTTAAAGGCATGCACAACGGCTGCTAACTCCAAATCATGAGTGGCATAATTCAACTCATGGGGCTTAAGTTAATAAATGAAGCATACTGAAACAACTCTTCCTTCCTGCATAAGCACGGCTCCAAGTCCTCGGCGTGAAGCGTGTAATACACCTCATAATCCTTGGTTTGATCGGCAATATCAAACTGGTGAGGTAACCAATCTTTTCTTCAACTCCTGAAAACTTGCCTCACAGTCCTCGGTCCATATGAATTTGTTTTCCTTCTTCAACAATTCTGTCATAGGCTTTGCAATCCTTGAGAAATTCTCAATGAATCTTGGTAGTATCCTGCGAGTCCAAGGAAACTCGAATCTCTCCAACTGTCGTTGGTGCTTCCCATTTGGTTCTGATTTCAACCTTTGTGGGGTCAACTGCTATCCCTTCTCCGGATATAACATGTCAAGAAATCCAACTTCCTTTAGCCAAAACTCACATTTTGAACTTGGCATACAAGCTGGTGTTCCTCGGTTTCTCCAAAACCAATCTCAAATGTTCCTTGTGTTCCTCTTCATTCTTGAGAAAATCAAAATATCATCAATGAACACCACGACGAATTTATCCAAAACTCCATAAACACTTTGTTCATCAGGTTCATGAAATAGGCTGGTAGCGTTAGTCGGTCAAATGACATAACGGTATACTCATATAGTCCATATCTCGTGGTAAATGCTGTCTTGGGTATGTCTTGCTCCCGAATCTTCAATCGATGGTACCACGATGCAAGTCGATCTTGGAAAACACCTTGGCTCCTTGCAAGCGATCAAGCAGATCATTTATCATAGGTAGTGGGTACTTGTTCTTGATTGTTACTTCATTCAATCCACGATAATCAACAACCATTCTCAAAGATCCATCCTTCTTCTCCACTAACAATACGGGTGATCCCCAAGGTGAAGAACTTGGGCGAATAAAACCTTTATCCAATAGTTCCTTAATCTGTTTCTTGATTTCCGCCAAATCCTTTGCGGGCATCCTGTACGGTCGCTTCGATATCGGGCCTGTTCCTGGCAACAGCTCGATCAAAAACTCAATGTCTCTATCCGGTGGCATTCACAGCAATTCTTAGGAAATACATCAGATAATCCTTCACCTGGTACTTCTTCTGTACCACTCGATAAGCAATTAACTTGTGTTCTCCTCGGCTCGTGCCGTGATACATATAATCCTTCTTCCTTACGGTGTGGTGAGCAAAATTGACCTTGTGGTACAATCTATGTTTCCTCCATACTTTGATAACCAATCCATTCCTAATATCACATCCAATCCTTGGGATTCCGAACTATTAGGTGCGAGGGAAAACATAGTGTCCAATCCTTAGTGGCGGTCGATCACACCATTTACTAGCCATGTACTCTGCTCCGGGTGAGGTTACTAGCATGGGTGACCTAAGGGCTTGGGTGGTAATTTGTACTTATCCACAAATCCCTTGATATGTATGAATGCGATGCACCATGTCGAAAAGAACAACTGCATAAATGACTTAACCAAAAACTTACCGATTCTTGCATCGGGCTGATCTTCAACCTCCTCCACATCAATGTGGTTCACACTGTCCCTGTTGAAAGGGTTGGGCTTCTTTCGAGCTTCCATTGCCATTTCCATTCGCCTACGGGCGAGTCATTTGCATAGTGCCCGATCTTGCGGCACTTAAAGCAAATAATGTGACTCAGTCTACCTTGGATGGTGTTGGCGGGTTGGTGCGGTTCATCCATTGCTTCCTCCATTCCGTTCCCATTCTTGGTGCCATTATGGTTGTGCGAATTACCTCCTCCATGGGTATGCTGAAACTGAATTCCTGATTTAGGGTATAACGAGGCTTCTTTGGGCTCGAGTTATACTTCCCTTGTCCATACTTCCGCTTGCAGTTCTCAATTCTGCTGCTTTCCTTCAATCATGAGGGCTCGGTCTACTAACTCCTGGTAGTTGTTGAAACTTGCTACCATCAACGGCATCTTGAACTCATCATTCAGTCCTTCTAGAAACTTCTCTGTTTAGCTGCATCAGTAGCAACATCATCCAGGGCATAACGTGCTAATTTGCTAAAGTCATCCACGATCGCCAACAGTCCTTCCTCCTTGGCGTAAGTTCGAAACTCACGCTTCTTCATGGCCATGGCTCCTGCCGATACATGGGCGGTGCAAAAAGCTTGTGGAAACTGATCCCATGTGATGGTGTCTACGGGTAAGTGGCTGTGAAATTCTCCCACCATCTGCTGCTGCGGGTCCTTCAAGCTGATGTGCTGCAAACTTCACTCTTTCACCATCATGCATCCTGCAGTGGTCAGCTCCTTCCTATCTTGCGGAGCCAGTCATCCTGCTACAATTGGCTCGGTGCTCTTTGGAATACACCGCGGATTCAGTCTAAGAAGCGAGTCGGATGATCCGCGGTGGTGGTGGTGGTGGTGGTTGTTGTTGTTGTTGTTGTTGTTGTTGTTGCCTGGTTACGCACCAATGTTTGAATCAGGGTATTCTCGCTCTTGGATCAATTGGGTGATCTCTGGCGGGAAAGCGAATCCGGGTCGCGTCTCGGAGGCATCGATGGGTTTAGAAAAGAAGAGAAATGTAGAATAGAATGAGGTCTAAGGGAATCACTACCCAAATGCACATGAGCAAAAGCACACAAAATCACTTCATTCAATCAAACAAGGGCTTACAACGATCTAACTATCGCAAAAGTGCGTGTACTAATAATGTTTACATGGAGGAATACTACTAATATGTGGGGACTTCTACTAATTTGAACCGGTGGAAGACTCCATGATGTCCGCTCGACTTCGTCTTCAAAGTCGGGTTCACTTGGATCCGAATCGGTGTCGTCGATGTTGATGTAGTCGCTTGGGTATTCGACATCTTGGTCTTCATTCTGAGCGCCAACTTCTTCTTGAGTTCTTGATCTCATACTTAAGATCGTTATTGTGTCTTGCGAGCTACGATCTCGTCCATGTAGTCCTTGCACGTAGTCTTTAGTTCTTCTTCCGTTCGATGATCCTTCCTTTGTCTTACGCAACTCCAACATGTCGTTGCACATTTGGTTCTCTGGCGTCGAATGTGCTGATTTAACTCTGGATGAAAGCTGCAATGGATCTATCCTTCTTGGTCTTGACGACGTCCAGCTTGTCATCTCGGCGTCCATAAATCTGGTAGATGGTGTCCTTGAGGTCTTCTTGATAAACTTCTCCAATCGTCCCATGGTGATGTGAGCTGCCATGCTCTTTCCTGGACTCAAGTTGGTGCAATGAAAACACTATCTATAGGCTTGGTGATTGGGGCGAATGTCCTTCTGGAGCGTGGCGTGAATCTTCCAGCGCTCCTCTTGAGCAGAGTGGCGTTGAAAGTCCGGTGAAGCTTGGTAGTCCAATGTTCAGTACTTGGTAACTTCCTTCAAGTGAAATCAAAAGGTGTGCCTTCATCCGGTTGGGTGTACTTGATCTTCGTGTCAAATCATCCTAAAGAGTAGAAAAGATGAGGAGTTAGAAAATGGGAAGAGAGTAGTGATCTATGGCTTTAACTTAGTGGTCGTGTCCTCACGATCAGCGTGTGCTCGATACCATTCTTTGTAGCGACTGGACCCAAATGGATCAAGTCTCGTGCTCGATGTCATCCCCGGATCGATGAATTGACACCACACAAGACTTGAAGGATTTATAGCGAGTAGCAATCACACACTTATTACATCGTTGTCCACAAGGGAACTTATTACAATAATATGGCTTAAGGCCATCTAATAATAACAGCGGAAGGCTTGGAAGATAAGTGAGTCCATCAACTCCATCGGCATCACCGAGTATAGAACCACGACCTAACACCTTACTAAATGCGCGAAAAGTCTGCAGCGTGAAAGTTGCAGCCAAGCACGGGTCAACACATGGAATATCTTTGGCAATGTAACACATAAGAGCAATGAAGAAAATAACCTATACTACATGCATATTTGGCTGGTGGTAAGGCTCTCGGTTACATTTGCATAAAGCTAATTTTCCCTACATCAAAGGAATAATTTTATTTAACTATCATGGTGGTTGTTAAACATTGAGAATGGTTGACAGCATCCTCAATCCCAATTAAAAGTACTCATCAAAACCCAATAACTTTTATTTAGAGGTAACATGTTGAGATTCACATGATATTCAATTACGGATACTCAAAGCGTCCATAACCGGGGACACGGCTAATCATGATTAGTTTATACACTCTGCAGAGGTTTTGCACTTTTCCCCACAAGACTCGATCGCCTCCGCTTGGTTCTCGCACTACATGGTGTTTGAGAAGCGGATGACCGAGACATAGTCTTCGAAGCGCTAGCACCTTACATGTGGGTAGACCGTACCAACCTACATCCCCTACATCAGCTAGCCTACCCGTAAGAGTTCGCACAACTTAGTCAACTACGCCAGAGCCCATAATTGGCTTGTGGCTGCACACGGAAGTTTCAGTTTGAATAATCTTATGATCCCTTAGAGCACAGGTGGCGGTCCGAAGAAATACAGCAAGTCTGATAGAAACCAGTGCCTCAATCCACCCGGATGTGTGTTTAGGTTGCCACCTTAGATAAACCATTAATTAACAATCTCACATCTGTCATGGATATTCACTCACCCAATCCACGTCTACTAGCATAGCATGGCATAAGCAAGCGAGAAGTAACTCCCAAGGTTTCATAAGTAAAAGCAGTAATAGGTACTACCTCAATCTACTTCCCATCCCACAATTTAATTTGATCCTAAACATGCAAGTGTTTGAGGTTTGATCTAATGCAATAAAACTGGGTAGTAGAAAAGGTATGATCAAGTGTTACTTGCCTTTGCGATGATCCATGAGACCTAGAAATTGAAGTAACAAGCGGCGCACTCCGGGTGATCTAACGCAGACAAACAACAAGCATACAATAAGTACTCATCTAATGCACGGGAAATCTCGAATAAAAGATCTAACCAGAAAGTTCAACTTAAGAACCTGGTTGCAAAAGAATCGAATCAAATAAAGCATCGAAAGTCGAAACTCGAGAGAGAATGACTCGGTTTAGCAATCTGAAACTAGGTCAAAATTTTACAGTAGCAAAACTCTGTGTAAGTAGGTTAGTCGGAACGGCGGTTTAAGAACGAAACTCCAGCGCTTGAATCACTGATTCCGATAAGCGGCGAGAAATAAAACAGATTTGAAAATCGGATCGAAATCGAATCGAAAAATAACGGATTAAATCCGATTTAAAAGAAAACGACGAGCGGATTAAATAACGGACGTTAGTTATCAGAACTAATCCAACGAACACGTTCATTGAAACGAGCGGTTCGGTGAGCGTTCGTTAAATAAGAAAACGAAAAAAATAAAACCAATCTAGGTTTTTGAAAAAAACCGAACATCACAACAAAAACCGGATCGGGTTTTAAGAAAACCGAATCGGGCGGCGGGCGGCTACCTCCGGTGGCTCTCGCTTGGCCAGGCTCGGCCAGGCTCGGCGGGCGGGAGGTCGGCGAGGTCGGAAGGGGCGGCGGGCGGCGGCATACTCCGCGCGGCGGGAAACGGCGGGCGGGGGAAGGCAATGGGCGGCTCGGCTTAGGGGGCGGGGTGAGGGCGGTGTGGATGAGAGAGGGGGGCGGCCGGGTATTTATGAGGGGGGGTGAGTCGGCTTGGGAGGGCAAGCCGGGGTGGCGGCGGCGGGCGTGCCCCGAGCGGGACTCGGCGGCGGCGGCGAAGCGGAGTCTCAAGAGGAGGAGAGGAGGTGGGCCGGGCCCTGGCTGGCTGGGCCGGGTGGGCCTTGGCCCAGGGTATGAGTTTTTTTAAACTAAACCAAACGAATTAAAAAAAATACCAAACGAACTCCGATTTTTATAAAAAAAAATTCCCCGACTCCTAAAAATGAGTCGAACAAAATGAACTTTAAAAACGGGCAATATGCATATATTTTTAAAAAGCTCATTTTTGCCTAAGCAAAATAAATCTTTCAAACGCCAAATTTGATTTATTTATAAAACCTTCGTTTTTCCTAAATGTTTGGGAAAGTCATATTATTCCCTCTCTTAAAATTTTTATAGGAAAAACTTTATGAAGATAATTTAAATAAATCCAAATGATCCTATTTTCGAAATTTGAGAAATCCCAAATATGAAAATAATGAAACTTCCAACTCTCTCCGAGGGTCCTTGAGTTGCGTGAAATTTCCTAGGATCGGAAAAATGCGAGAAAAATATGATATGCATGATGACCTAATGTATAACATTCCAAATTGAAAATTTGGGATGTTACAGTTTCCCCCTTGTATTTAATTGCAGCTTATCAACTCCAGTAGCCCCCAAGTGACGGTTTAAGATACCAACTTAAACCGGGACTTTAATAATAATTTCATGTTTGCAATAATGCATCTTAACTTCACTGATGTAGCCCCCAAGGGCCGGTTTAACTTTATGAAAATAAACCGGGACTTCGTAGTAGAATTTCCATCTCAGCAATTTATGAGCAAATACACATTAGCCCCCACGTGCCAAGCTTAATACTTGTATTGTGCTTGGGACTTGTAAAAATTTCTGATAAAGAGCAAATATGCATTAGCCCCCAAGTACTAAGGGCATAACGTGTTATGTGCTTGGTACTTCAAATATGTACTGTCAACTTCATTATATATCTGTCTCCTTATAGGCTGAACTGAGCAAGAAAGAGAACCAAACCGCCGATCTGCAAGAGAACCTCAAGTCCCAACAAGCTGAAACCTCCAAAGAGAAGGAAGAATTGACCAGCGCTCTAGGCACGATGGAGAAACTGAAAGAGGGCTTCAACAAGGAGCGGGCGGACTGGGAGATTGAAAAATCCGCTTTGATTAAAAAGGCTGAGAAAGCAGAGGCCGCTCTTAAACCGGTGGTTGATGAACTGACCAGCGTAAAGCGGCAAGTTCATGCCATGACTGCAGCTGTGTTTGGTAAGCATCCTTGATTCCTGATTTCAACATATCCTTTCAGGCATTGCTGGTTTACTAATCCTTGTAATGATACAGGAACTCGTATTAGCCACTCGGGATCTGATGTTCAGAAGAAGTTGAAAGCGGCCTATACTCTGATAGAGCAGCTGTATACCGGCGCACAATGGATCATTTATACTGCTTCACACAATAATCTGCCTCCCACATTGATCAAGGATACCTTAGAAAGGTTATCTATGCTTCCTGCCCGGGTAGACGAGCTAAAAAAGTCTGCCGCTAGAACGGGCGCTTTGGCCGCACTGACCCGGGCAAAAGCATGGGTACCTGACTTTGATCCAGTTGAAGCGGCCCATGGTTATCCCAGTTTGAAGGAAGACGGAACAGAATCTGGCGAAGATGATCTCCGAGTCATAAACCGGGAAGTACGCCCATTGGCCTGTCAACTGGTTGAAGAAGCGGACCTTTCATACTATCAGGCAAGCTATGATGACAAGAACAAACGGGTTGCTGCGCCAATTCCTGAAGCTCAAAATCTTATCCCGCCAATCCGTAAGCACACTTATGCCCCTGACATTGAACCGTCCATGCTTATAAGCAATGAAGTTGTATTCCAAGCCTTAACTGGGATCAACTGGGCGACTGTTGACTTCCAGCCGCTGGGTGGAGAGGAGGGAGGTGAACCGGCACGAGATGATCCGCAGCCATCAGGCCAAGCTGGTGACCAATTATGAACCGGAGGCTGGTTTAGTCTTCTACATGCTGCAACATGTGCTTGAGAAAACAATTATTCTTTTGGGCACCGAATCGCCTTGTAATAGGATACTAAGAATACTTGGTATGATATGCCTTCACGCATATTTATCTGCAACTGATGCTTGGTTAATTTGACATGCTTAAAACATGATTTCCATAACCATTTATTCAAGCTGTTCCTGCGGATAAGAAGCTTAAAGCGCCCTGGCGGTTTACCACCGGGCGGGTCATGATACCCATATATATATGACCAAGGTTGACAACCCTGGTTGTGAAATATAACCAAATATGGAAATATATAATACATGTGATCTGCAAGCATAATGTTGGCTGATCAACGTTGAAGGTCAGAGCCCTACTCTGTAGGATAAACAACTCATGTTATATGATGCTAGTTTATAATAAAACCGTTCTGGGTTATGATAAACACCGGTTTATTCCATACAGGTGACTTTGCATCAAAACCAGACCGGGCTGATAGTCTCCGGATTATAATTTGATTGTGTACTGACAACTTGTAGTTGACAGCCTAACCGGGTTGATAAGCACCGGTTTAAAAACATTACAAATCTTATAAAAAGAAAACTTAGCAAAAGGCAAAATAAAAATCATTCTAGTCGAGGCTTTTCACGGGCTGCCAGGCCCCAAATTCGAGGCTTTTCATGGGCTGTCAGGCCACTGAGTTAAACCATTTTTGCAAAGCCTTTTAAGATGTCCTCAATCCTTAACCAATCATCGTTTTAACTTGACATGTTCAGGGTCTGTATTTTAGAGTAACTTGTCAAAGTTCGAAGGGTCATACCAGGTTTACCTGGGCGGAGTAACTTACTTAAAGAGGCAGGTTAACCCGGGGTTTTAGGTGTATACACCAGGCTTCCAAGCCATGGCTTGATAGCCCATTAAAAATGTAGATTCTAAGTTCATTGCGATAGCAAAGAATCCCCAAGTAACATTTTGAGCTGTGCTCAGTGGGTGCCTATGTTTGAGTTGTTGTTTTACAACACTCTCTTTGGCCCCGGATTGATTTGGCTTTAAGCCGATCAAGAGGTGTGACTATGGTTCGAATACGACCAAGCCCCCAAGTGTGCTATGGCATTGCACCTATCAAGAGGTGTAGCCATGGTTCGGATACGACCAAGCCCCCAAGTGATGTAATATAAAGCTTTGAGAAGCTAAATCAAGGGGTAAACCGGACGCCGCTTTAGAATCAGAAGCTCCATGTAACCACACATGATGTAAGAAAACAACAGATACCCCGCTTTAGCTGAGGTTCCGGTTTATTATATTGATCATAATATATACATTGTCATAATATGTACATAAGCAGAGCCTATAGCTCAAGTATAGTAAGGCCGAAGATGAGCAATATTCCACGGCCGGTTGGTCTCCTCCTCCAATTTACGTGAGTCTTTGCGCTCTCAAACATCGATTAGGTAGTACGACCCGTTGTGCAGATTCTTGCTGACCACAAAAGGTCCTTCCCAAGGGGGGGATAACTTATGCATATCCGTCTGATCCTGGATGAGTCGAAGCACCAAATCTCCTTCTTGAAAGGTTCTGGTTCTAACCCGGCGGCTGTGATAACGTCGCAGATCTTGCTGATAAATCACCGAGCGGGCTGCCGCTATGTCACGTTCCTCATCCAACAGGTCAAGAGCTTCCTGTCGTGCCTTCTCGTTGTCAGCTTCAACATATGCCGCTACACGAGGTGAATCATGACGGATGTGACTAGGAAGAACTGCTTCCGCTCCATAAACAATGAAGAACGACGTGTATCCTGTCGATCTGTTAGGTGTGGTGTTGATGCTCCATAATACTGAAGGTAGCTCCTCAACCCAACAACCCGGCGTCTGTTTCAAAGGAACCATAAGCCGGGGTTTGATGCCTCTCAAGATATCTTGATTGGCCCTCTCCGCTTGACCATTGGACTGTGGGTGAGCCACTGATGACATGTAAAGCCGGATGTGCTCACGCTGGCAGAACTCCTTCATGGCACCCTTTGACAGATTGGTACCATTGTTTGTTATAATGCTGTGTGGAAAGCCAAACCGGAATATCACCTTTTTGATGAATTGAACCGCCATGACTGCATCACACTTACTAACTGGCTCTGCCTCCACCCACTCTGTGAACTTGTCAATCGCCACCAAAAGGTGGGTCTTCTTGTCCTTGGACCTCTTGAAAGGCCCAACCATATCCAGCCCCCAAGTCACAAATGGCCAGGTAATTGGAATCATCCTCAATTCTTGAGCCGGTACATGAGCGCGCCTTGAGAATTTCTGGCAGCCATCACATCTCTTGACCAAGTCCTTGGCATCAGCATGAGCTGTTAACCAATAGAAACCGTGACGAAACGCCTTGGCCACCAAAGATTTTGAACCAACGTGGTGACCACAATCTCCTTCGTGGATCTCACGCAAAATTTCACGGCCTTCTTCAGGGGACACGCAGCATTGAAACGCCCCTGTCACACTGCAATGATGCAACTCACCGTTGATAATAGTCATGGACTTGGACCGCCGGATTATCTGCCTCGCCAAAGTTTCATCCTCTGGTAACTCGCCCCGGTTCATAAACGCCAGATATGGAACCGTCCAATCCAGGATAACATGAAGAGCCGCCACTAACTGAGCTTTCGGATCAGGAATAGCAAAATCCTCTTCACCAGGGAGTTTGACGGACGGATTATGCAGAACATCCAAGAAAACATTAGGCAGAACCGGTTTACATTGGGAACCCAGGCGGCTTAAAGCGTCCGCCGCTTCATTCTTCCACCGGTCCACATGATCCACCTGATAACCTTTAAAGTGACCTGCAAAAATATCCACCTCACGATGATATGCTGCCATGAGCGGGTCCTTGGAATCGAAGTGCGGACACTTATCGAGCTACGGTCCGAAGTCATCAAGCACTTAACTCGGCTTAGGTTCATCTCCTTAGCCATCCGAAGACCATGGAGTAAGGCCTCATATTCAGCTGCATTGTTAGTGCAAGGGAACACTAAACGGAGAACATAACAAAACTTATCACCTCGTGGGGAAGTTAATACGACTCCAGCCCCTGATCCCTCCAATTGTGTGGACCCATCAAAATGAATAGTCTAATAAGTGTGATCCGGCTTCTCTTCTGACGCTTGTAGTTCTGTCCAATCGTTGATGAAATCCACAAGTGCCTGACATTTGATCGCCGTTCGGGGTATGTATTTCAACCCGTGAGGCCCAAGCTCGATAGCCCACTTAGCAATCCGGCCAGTTGCTTCCCTATTCTGGATTATATCTCCCGAAGGAGCAGAGCTGACCACCGTGATTGGATGGCCTTGAAAATATTGCTTAAGCTTCCAGCTTGCCATGAAAACTCCATATACCAACTTCTGCCAGTGCGGGTACCTCTGCTTGGACTCAATAAGTACCTCACTAATATAATAAACCGGACATTGAACCGGATATTCCTTTCCTGCCTCCTTGCGCTCAACCACAATAGCCACACTAACCGCATGAGCGTTAGCTGCTACATACAGCAACAATGGCTCTTTGTCAACCCGAGCAGCAAGAACTGGCGGGTTAGCCAGCTGCCGCTTTAAGTCCTCAGACGCTTCATTTGCGGCATCACTCCAGACGAAGTTATCTGGTTTTCTTCAGCATCTGATACAAAGGAATGGCCTTCTCACCAAGGCGGCTGATAAACTGGCTCAATGCGGCAATCTGGCCTGCCATGCATTGAACATCATTGATACACTTTGGTTTGGCCAAGGAGGTGACAGCCTTGATCTTTTCCAGATTAGCTTCACTGCCCCTGTTAGACACCAAAAAGCCCAAGAGTGTGCCTGCTGGTACACCAAAAACGCACTTGGCCAGATTAAGCATCATTTTGTAAACCCGCAGGTTTTCAAAGGTTTCCTTCAAGTCATCAATCAATGTCTCCTTCTTCCTTGATTTCACCACAATATCATCACATAGGCATGAACATTACGGCCGATTTGTTTATGAAGACAATTCTGCACACACCGTTGGTAAGTCGCCAGGGCACTCTTGAGCCCAAAGGGCATGGACACATAGCAGAAGGCTCCAAAGGGAGTTATGAAGGTCGTCTTCTCCTGGTCCTTAACTGCCATTTTGATCTGATGATAACCGGAACATGCATCCAAAAAGCTCAAATGCTCGCAACCCGCCGTAGCATCAATAATTTGATCAATACGCGGGAGGGCAAAAGGATCTGCTGGACAAGCTTTGTTGAGATCTGTGTAGTCCACACACATACGCCAAGTGCCGTTCTTCTTAAGCACTAGCACCGGATTAGCCAACCACTTAGGATGGAATACTTGAATGATAAATCCAGCCGCCAAGAGCCTGGCTACTTCTTCACCAATAGCCTTGCGTCTTTCTTCATTGAACCGGCGGAGAAACTGCTTGACCGGTTTATACTTGGGATCAACATTGAGAGTGTGCTCAGCGAGTTTTCTCGGTACACCTGGCATGTTAGAAGGCTTCCACGCAAAGATGTCCCGATTCTCACGGATGAATTCGATGAGCACGCTTTCCTATTTCGGATCCAAGTTAGCGCTGATGCTAAACTGCTTGGATGAATCGCGAGGTACGAAGTCAACAAGCTTAGTCTCATCAGCCGATTTAAATTTCAGGGCCGGATCATGCTCCATAGTTGGTTTTTTCAACGAGGTCATATCGGCCGGATCAACATTATCTTTATAAAACTTGAACTCTTCTGTTGCACAAACCGACTCAGCATAAGCCGCATCACCTTCTTCACACTCCAGAGCAATCTTGCGGCTCCCATGTACGGTTATAGTTCCCTTGTGACCCAGCATCTTGAGCTGCAGATAGACATAGCAAGGCCGGGCCATAAACTTGGCATAAGCCGGCCGTCCAAACAGGGCATGATATGGAATTTTCATTTTCACCACTTCAAAGGTCAAAGTTTCTGATCTCGAGTCATGCTCATCCCCAAAAGCCACCTCCAGAGCTATCTTACCAACAGGATATGTCGATTTACCAGGCACCACATCATGGAACACCGTATTGGACAGTTTAAGATTTTTATCTGTTAACCCCATGCGACGGAAAGTTTCATAATAAAGAATATTGATACTACTTCCTCCGTCCATGAGTACCTTAGTGAAACCTCCCACCTAGGTGCCACCACCAGTGCCAGATGACCCGGATTGTCAACTCGGGGTGGATGATCTTCCCTACTCCACACAATTGGCTACTCAGACCAGCACAAATAACTGGGCACCGCCGGTTCAACGGTATTCACTGCCCTTTAATGAAGCTTCTGATCGCGATTTTCCAGACTAGTAATAAAGACATGATATTGCCTGCTATTCAACTGCTTCGGGTTGCTCTGGTAACCCGACTACTGCTGCTGTTGTTGCTGGTTCCCGTGATTGTTATAACTACCTTGGTTGCCCTGATTGCCATGCCCGCTCTGGTTACCATGAAAACCTGAACCGGAGTTGCCACCACCATAACCCGGCCCATCAGATCCGTGACCCGAACCGCCACCCGGCCCATTATCATACCGGAAAGAGTTAGAATTTTTGAATTCTTGCATGATGTAGCAATCTTTCCAGAGGTGTGTGGATGGAATCTCCTTTGTCCCATGTTTCGGGCAAGGCTGGTTCAACAGATAAGATAGGCGGTCCGGGTTAGGGCTTGGTGCTCCACCGTGCTGGGGCGGTTCACCCTTACACCGTTGGCCCTTGTCCTGCGTGCTGGTATTAGCCACGAAGTCTAAGTTGTGGTCCGCTTTACACTTACCGCCGTTTCCATGACCCACCGGGTTGTGGTGCTTCCCCTTGGCGTTGCCGCTCCTTTTTCCCTTCCCTGTCTTATCATCATCAGACTCGGGATCCTTGGTACTATCAGAGTCGGCATACTTCACTAGAGCAGCCATGAGGGTTCCCATATCATTACAATGGTGTTTGAGCCGTCCCAAATTCAACTTTAGGGGTTCAAACCAGCAATTGCCTTCCAATGTTAGAACTGCGGTATCAGCGTTGATGCGGTCTGATGAATGCAAAATTTCCAAGACCCGACGCACCCACCGGGTTGTTGACTCTCCTTCCTCCTAGACGCAGGCAACTAAGTCCACAATCGATATAGGCTGCTTGCATGTATCCTTGAAATTCTGGATAAACCGGGCTCTCAACTCGGCCCATGACCTGATAGAATTAGCCGGTAAACTCTTTAGCCAAGTGCGGGCCATCCCTTCAAGCATCATGATGAAGTATTTTGCACATGCCGCATCATCCACATCCAGCATATCCATGGCCATCTCATAGCTTTCGACCCATGTCTCAGGGGATAAATTGGCGGTGTAATTTGGTACCTTGCGTGGGCCCTTGAAATCCTTGGGCAGGCGCACATTGCGCAATGCTTGGAGGAGACATGGTACTCCCAAAGAACTAGAAGTGACCCCTGGTTCCACCGACGTGGTTGGACGAACTAGAGTGAGTTGACGGGCTTCATGCTGCGCTGCTAACTCGGCCTCTCTGCGTGCCCGAGCCCGGTCCACCACCTCCTGAGCGTCACCCGCCGTGTTATTAACACGGGGCAGATCACGGTTCCGCGGGTTGCTCGATACTGCTGGTTCATCCATACGCCTGCTGTAACTCCGGCTTGGACGGGGAGTGGAATGAATCCGATCGTGTCACGACCGGTTTTTCAATAAAAATATTTATTGAACAACCGACCTATGAAGTCCAATATGAGGAAAATCCTTCATACTGGTAGACAAAACTTTGATACAATAAGCCAAGAGCATTACAATATTACGTGGTCGGATCAAGATGCCCAACCAATTATTACAAACACGCCAATAATTATACATGATGGCGGATGACACAATGGTGTGGGGTGGAAATACTACCGACTCGAGATATGAGTGGTTGGTGGAATAACACGCTGGGGTGGTTAATAAGTCATCAGATCTGGCGGCTCATCGGCGCCGAGGTGAGGCTCGATGAATTTATTTGGGTAGCGGAAGCGGATATATCACAATGACTAATCCAGGGTCGACGAGACTGACCGGTATTCCTCTAGGCGCCGGACTCGCTATCGAACTCTTCATCCATGAGATCGCTTTCACAAGATCCGCCAAATCAATGAAGCCGTGAGTACTTTGAAAGTACTCGCAAGACAGTTCGGACAAAAGATATAACAAATGAATGCATGAATGCGCCATGATTTATTTTAACAATGCTCAATTTAATCAGTATAGCAAGGTAAATAAGAAGGGAGTCGGCGGTAGTCCACTCGAAAACCCAACGAAGACAAAACTTAAAACTGATCGGGTGTCTGAAGCGACGCCTCGAAGGGTGAATAAATAAGTAAAAATGCCACAATCAAGGCCCGAGCGACACCTCATAAAGGGCTTATATTGAAATAAAATACATGCGTGCAGCAATGAACGCGTCGGAGCGACATCACAGAAAGGGCTTATAATAAAAGTAAACAATAACAATGCCGCAGTCGGACGTCTGAGCGACATCGCAGAAAGGGCTTATAATGAATTTAAATAACACCAATGCCGCAGTCGGACGTCTGAGCGACATCGCAGAAAGGGCTTATAATGAATTTAAATAACAACAATGCCGCAGTCGGACGTCTGAGAGACATCGCAGAAAGGGCTTATAATGAAAATAAATAACAACAATGCCGTAGTCGGACGTCTGAGCGACATCGCAGAAAGGGCTTATAATTCATTATTCATAACTGACAAGGTATAGTGCTCACGGAAAAATATTCATTTCAAGACAATAAGCGGGTTAGTCCTTTCACAGAAATAAACATTTAACACTCAAGTGGTTTCAGAGTTTTCGCCACCGAGACCGACACTTGACAAGATGAGATGAACACGGTCCTCGGACATGAATAAGATGAATTCAAGAATTTTGACTCGCAGAGTTTGTACCAAAATTGTCCACAGCCAACGGATTTCGTAGTCCCAAAGGACTAGTTCCGCTTACGGTATTTCGAGGAAACACAACTAGCTAGTACACACCCATCATACCTCACGCTGCCAGGAATCACCCTAGACAGCGCTTAAGAAAAACTTTGAGACGGGAGATCACAATCTCGAATAGCATGGGATCAAATTTATATAAGCGCCTAAGGGGTGCCCCCTCTCGTCCCAACCGGAACACCCATGCCCCTCGACCGGTGAAAGACTTTAATCCAGGGCCATGGAACCTTCATCCCGCCTCTCGATTTGGTGTGTACCAGAAGTGGTTTGTAACTTATTAAGCCAGATTCCTTGCGGGAAACAGTGGTAGTACGAAAGGAAGACGGACGGAATCGACCGATTTATGTTGACACTGGTCAATGATATGGCATAAGCCCGGCATGCTACAACACTGCCATCTTACCCATACTCATGCTAACTCATTGTCGGTGTACTAGAGTAGGGTACCCTAGTATCCTCAACTCCCTGACGGGCAGTTGCAGCACCTCATGGCGTGGTTGGCCTGGTGACCGCCAAGATCTTCCGCGGCCCTTTGGAGCCATTCAAGAACAAAGTAATCAAGACCCGGCAAGAGGAGCTTGCCGGAAGACCACTCAAGGCACGAAGAAACAAGGCCCCGGCAAGAGGAGCTTGCCGGGAAGGCTTGGTGAGCGCCGAGCCCAAAAGCGCGACAAAGGTTCTGCCGGCAAGGCGCTTGCCCGCGCAGCAAGCTCTTCATCTCCGCTCCAGCTCATCCGCCAACGTGTCGCCGGGGCTTTCCCAGAACGCAGGTCGATGGGCTGTGCAGCCAGCGGGGAGCAACGATAAGCGGCGCTGACAAGCTACCATCGTGGCAAACGGAGGCGCGCTTGACGGTCCCTGTTACACTGTTGAGGCGACTGAGACGGGCATTAATGACTCTTGTCCCTTGCCGTCAGAGTTAGGTATAGATCACTATACACTGTACAAGTTGGTGTACTAACCACTGTTTTTACATTTGTACCCTCATATGTGTTGCCACCTGTGGTGACCCCTTGTGCCTATAAAAGGAGGCCCAAGTGCAACGTAGAAAGGGTTCGATTCAGCTCCGGTTCAGTTCATCCTACTCACTGGAGACCTCATTTAGGCTAGGTTTTGTAGCTCCCATTGCTCCCTAGCAAGAACACAATATAATCCACCAAGCAGCAGTAGGAGTGTTATCTCTCCGGAGAGCTCCGAAGCTGGGTAAATCTGCTCGTGCATCGCTTCGATCCGCTCAGTGCATCCTCCGCCCTCCGAACCACAAGGGACCAAGGTCCCATAGGTGTTCGTGGGACACGACCAGCTTCCCCGACATCTTTGGCGCGCCAGGTAGGGGGCGTCGAGGTTGTGTGAACCCGATCCAGCGTTCACACGAGCAACAATCTTCATCATCATCTCAGCATGCCACCGAAGAAGAAGACTTGGCGGCAGCAGGACCGTCCGCTGCTCAACCCACCACCACCGGAGCAGACGAGTGGTGGGAAGACACTGGCGGAGGAACCGCGCCGACGAGAGCCCACGACGCTGCCAGGTCCAAGGACAAGGCGGCGCAAGCTTCGCGTCCGGATCCGCACGCGCCCTTCTCAAGAAGCACGGAACGACAGCGCCACGGTGCCCCGCAGCACCATATGTTCGATCGATCAAGGCTGCTAGAGGATCCCGAGGCCCTCGAGACCGCATGCACTCCAAAGATGCTGGTACGAAAGCGGGTACGGTCATCGGGCGAACGCTGCTCCTCCTAACTTGGTTAGGAGTCCGAGCACATCCCGTTCTTCGCTCCGTACGCCGTTGCCACCCACTACTCCAGCGGAAGCCTTGGCGAGAGCCCAACTGCTTTTAGACTATCCTCCAACGGCCGACAAGGTCGACGAGTGGAGGGCCACCATCCAGAGCCTCATCGGCTTTGCCAACGGCGACGTCCCGCGGCAACCAAGCACCTCGCAGCCACGGCAAGGCGACAAGGCACGAGCCGGTGGTGACGAGACTTGCGGGGGTGCAGCCACCATGCACTCCCCTTCCCGAAGGCCAAGATCGCCGACTCGCCGGATCCACCTCGACAGCGACTCCACAGCGTCGTCGGATCCGCGAGCTCGCCGCGACCAACGCCAAGTTCTTCGAGAACGGCAAGAAGAAGACGCCGAACCCGCAGACGAAGCGCCGAAGAGAAGCGCGTCAATCGACCAACGCGCAGGGCCCGCTGTTGACATGCATGCGCGAAGGAACCGGTGACTTGTCAGACGTGTAGGTTGCCCTGCGTTCACCCGTGAGCTGCGGCAAGTCCAGTGGCCCGATAAGAAAAACTTCAAGCCAGATGTGCCAGAAAAGTATGATGGCAGGACGCACCCATCGGAGTTCCTCAGCATCTACACCATCGCGGTGCAGGCTGCGGGGGGACGAGACGACTAGATCCTCGCCAACTACTTCCCTTTGGTGCTCAAGCCAAACGTCAGGTCTTGGCTCATGCACTTGCCGGACAGCTCTATTTCTTCTTGGGCGGATTTGTGCCATCAGTTTGTCAGCGCCTTCACAGGCGGCCACAAGCCTCATGGCCAAGAGAGTGACCTTCACCGCCGCCTGAAGGAAGGAGAGTCCTCGCGCAAATTCATCCAGAGATTCAGCTGTGCATTACAACATCCCAGATGTCCACCCTGCCGCGGTGATCGGTGCATTTCATCGTAATGTGCGAAACCGCAGGATGAGGAGGAGATGGCGATGTGCAAAGTAAAAGACGCCACGAGCTCTACGCCTCGGGCCGACAAGTGTGCACGGTCGAAGAAGGAAGAAGACTCTGGAGAGAATGTGGGAGCAGAGTCGACGGTGAGGAGACCGCCCGACAAGGAAAAGCCGACGGTGGAACAACAGAAGAAAAAAAAGCCAAGAAGTACTAGTTTTCGAGCAGTCCGCAAGGATGGTGCCGCAACAAAGCCAAGGCTGGTGGCTCCGCAAGGAGGTTGCAGCCGACACCGACCGCCAAGCCGTGGCGGACGCCGATAAGCCCGACAGCTCCAACAAACAATATCAGAAGATCCACCGCACCAAGGGCCACGATCTCCGTGAGCTGCAAGAAAGTCGAGCAGCTTGTTGAGCTACTGAGGGCTGAATACGAGCGCGAGACAAGGAGAAGGCCTGGAAGGTGCTGGTGCAGCTAGTAAGAAGAGACCCGGTCGGGGAGGACGCCACGGCAAGGCCAAGCAGCGGCAAGGAGACAGACCTCCCCGCGGCCGCGACAAGGAAGAAGACGAAGATGAAGATGACGAAGACATGGAAGACGATGAAGCTAACGAGCAAGAGTTTCAGAAGGCAACGGAGGTCCTTTGCGTTGACGGTGGTGCTTCTCTGCATACCTCGCACCGCCAACTCAAGCAATGGATGCGTGAGGTTAATGCAGCAGAGCCATCCATAGAGTCGTGCAAACCTCTGAAGTGGTCTAGCACGCCCATCATCTTTGACATTGAGGATCACCCTGATCGCATCACTGCGGTCGGGTGCTTGCCGATGTTGGTATCACCAACTATCTGCAACCTCAAGGTCCCAAAGATGTTGGTTGACGGCGGGGCCGGCCTGAATCTGATCTCCTCCTCAAGATCCGTAAGCTTCAGATCCCTCGACAACGAGCTCAAGAAACTGGTACTTTTCAAGGAATCAACCCAGAAGAAGCAAGCGAAGGGAAGATCACACCGCCGTAACATTTGGCGTTGAACTGAATTTTAGGACCGAGAGGGTCACATTTGACGTTGCTGATTTCCCATTGCCCTACAATGGAATACTTGGCCGCCCAAAGACTCGCCAAGTTCATGGCAGCCTCTCATTATGCCTACAACCTGCTCAAGATGCCCGCCCGATAAGCGCCATTTCTGTCCATGGCGATAAGAAGGATGCGCTTATCTGTGCCGATAAGATTTACCGGATGCAGCAGCCGCCACAGATAGCAAACCACTTGTCACGTGAAGCTCCGGGGAAGAAGAAGACCACTTTGTCCGCAAGAACTCGATGCCCACTCCGCAAGCGCACCTCTTCGAGTGCTGCGCTACCGTCGAGGACGCACCATCGAGCTCCACCGCAAGTGCAAGAAGAAGATGGCAGCTCCGCCGAAGACCAAGAAGGTGTCCGCCAAGGAGGACGACCCTGGTGGTACTTTCACCATCAGTGCCACGCTTGACCCTAAATAGGAAGGCGAGCTCGTTGCTTCCCTGCGGGCGAATGTCGATGTGTTTGCATGGCAACCATCTGACATCCCCGGCGCTCCTGTGAAAGTAATTGAGGACCACCTAGCTGTCCGTCCTCACGCCGGCCGCCAAGAAAAAGTTAGGAAACAGGCAGTGGAGCGCCAAGAATTCATAGCAGAAGAGATCAAGAAGTTGGAAGCAGCAGACCTTGTTAGAGGAGTGCTCCATCCCACGTGGTTGGCCAATCCGGTAGTTGTACGAAAGGCAAACGGGAAATGGAGACTCAGACGACTTTACAGATGTTAATAAAGCTTGTCCCAAAGACCCATTTCCCTTGCCGCAGATAGACCAGATTGTTGACTCCACAACGGATGTGATTTGCTTTCATTTCTTGACGATATTCAGGATATCATCGATCTTCATGGCAGAGGAAGATGAAGAGAAAACCGCATTCATTACACCATGTGGCACATACTTTGTTTCATACGGATGCCTTTCGGTTTGAAGAATGCTGGTTCAACGCTTATAGAGTAGTCCATGAAGCCTTTGAACCACAAATACACAGAAATGTAGAGGCTTACATGGATGACATAGTGGTCAAAAGCAAGTACAAAGAAACTCTGGTTCAAGACTTAGATGAGACTTTTGCAAATCTGCGAAAGATCAACCTCAAGCTCAACCCTGAGAAGTGCGTGTTTGGAGTTCCCTCCGCAAGCTTCTAGGTTCTTTGTGTCTCGAGGGAATTGAAGCCAATCCCGACAAGATCAAGGCCATTGAGCAGATTGAAGCACCAAAGCGCCAAGGATGTAAGAAGGCTTGCCGGTTGCGTGGCTGCTCTCAAAGAGGTTTATCTCTAAGTCGCTGAGCGCCTCGCAATTTTTCAAAATTTTGAAAAAGGCAGGTCCAATGAAATGGACTCCCGAGGCGGAGGCTGCGCTGCAAGACTTGAAGAGGTACCTGTCCTCCGCTCCAATACTTGTCGCACCTAGGCCACAAGAGAAGTTGCTGCTGTATATAGCGGCAACCAATCAAGTGGTTAGTGTTGTGTTAGTAGTGGAGAGGGAGGCGAATGATGAGCAGGCAACCGAGGCAGATGCATTCAGCGACAAGCAGGGGGCTTCGTCGTCAAGCTCTGGTCCCGACAAGGACGGATCTGCAAAGGATTGCGACAAGACGCGGAAAAGGATGGTGCAGCGCCCAGTCTACTTTGTCAGTTCCCTTTTGCAGGGAGCTAGGTCAAGGTATTCCGGTGTGCAAAAGTTGCTTTTCGTCCTCCTCATGGCCTCGAGAAAGCTGCGCCATTACTTCCAAGCACATGAGATAACAGTTGTCACTCGCTTTCCGCTGAAGAGAATATTGCAAAATCCAGAAGCAATAGGCAGGATTGTTGAGTGGGCACTGGAACTGTCAAGCTTTGGCCTTAGGTTTGAAAGCACTTCCACTATCCAAAGCAGAGCATTGGCAGAGTTTATAGCAGAATGGACGCCAACACAAGATGAAGAAATACCAGAGACGAGCATCCCCGCCAAAGAAACAAGTAAAGAGTGGCTGATGTACTTTGATGGTGCCTTCTCGCTGCAAGGCGCCGGTGCCGGCGTACTGCTTATCGCACCCACCGGAGAGCACCTCAAGTACATAGTCCAAATGCATTTTCCCAAGGAGCAAGCGACAAACAATACTGCAGAGTATGAAGGTTTGCTTGCCGGTCTTAGGATTGCAGTGGACCTCGGGATCAAGAAGCTTATCGTCAGGGGTGACTCACAGCTTGTCGTCCGCCAAGTGAACAAAGATTATCAGAGTCCGTTGATGGAAGCCTACGTTGATGAAGTGAGAAAGCTAGAAGAGCACTTTGAGGGCCTACAAATGGAACACATTCCAAGAGCTCAGAATGATATTGCTGATGGTCTCTCAAAATGTGCCGCACTTAAGTTACCTGTGGAACCAGGAATTTTTGTGCTCAAGCTGACTCAGCCAACTGTAACGCCATCAACAGGACAGAGCAAGAAGAGGAAGTTGGTTTCCGGTGACTACTTTCCGGCAGAGCTCCCTGGAGCCGCCACCAAGAAGGTCCCCAAAATCAACGCAAACATCGCTGAGGAACAGTCTGCTCCGACAAACCTAAGGGTTTGTTCGTTGAAGCGCACGCTCGACAAGTTTTGCTCCGTCAATCTTGTCGGGATCATCGAAGCTCGCAGAGCCGCAGAGTTCTTGCCGTGGAAGCTGATGTTCCCGCAGCGGCAGATGTGCCTTTAGTCCTTGTTGTCGAGCCATAAGCTCCAGCATGGGCACAGCAGATCGTCCATTTCCTTCAGACAGGAGAACTTCTCGAAGAGCAAGAAGAAGCATAAAAAGTAGCCCGGCAGTCAAGTATGTATCTGTTTGTTGACAACATCCTATACAGAAGAAGATTCAACGGAGTGAAATTGAAGTGTATTTGCCGGGAAGATGGACAAAAGCTGTTGGCAGAGATACACGGAGGCATATGTGGCCACCACATTGGCGCAAGAGCCCTTGCCGGCAAAGCCTTCCGGCAAGGTTTCTTCGCCGAAGCCCTCCAGATGCAAAATCGCACAAGTAACCAAGTGTGAAGCGTGCGGGCCCATTCAAAACAAATACACCAGCCAGCTCAAGCTTTCTAGACGATCCCTTTATCCCGGCCGTTTTGGTCCGGGGCTCGACATCCTCGGCCCCTTCCCCGAAGCTGTCGGGGCTTTGAATACTTGTACGCCGCAATCGACAAGTTCACAAAGTGGCCGAAGTGGAAGCGAGGAGGAAGGTGACAAGACTGATCAGCATCAAGTTCTTCAGTCAATTGTTTGCCGCTTTGGGATACCTAACCGGATCATCACCGACAACGGCACCCAATTCACGAGTCGCACCTTCATGCAAGACGCCCAAGATCTTGGCGCCAAGGTCTGTTTTGCTTCGTTGCTCACCCAAGAAGCAACGGTCAAGCGAGAGGGCAAATGCTGAAGTGCTGCGAGGACTCAAGACTAGAACTTTGACAGCTGCACAAGTGCGGAAGAAACTGGATTGAGGAGCTGCCGGTGGTTCTTTGGTCGATCAGACGACACCAAATCGAGCCAACGCCGACACCTTTTGCTCTAGTCTATGGAGCAAGCAGTTCTCCCCACGAAACTCAGATATGGGTCACCTCGAGTACTCGCTATGATGAGCTTGAGAAAGAGCAGCTGCGACAAGATGACGCTGCTCCTCGAGGAAGATCGCCTTCAGGCTGACGAGCTGCTCGTTATCGGCAAGCTTTGCGCCGCTACCATAGCCGCAGTTAATGCCGAAGCTTCGAGGAAGGCGACCTTGTTCTTCGGCGCGTTCAATCCGCCAAGAATTCCAACAAGTTGACGCCAAAGTGGGAAGGCCCTTATCGGGTGAAACGAGTCACTAGGCCTGGCGCTGTCCACCTAGAAACCGAAGATGGCGTTCCGATGAGCAACTCCTGGAACATAGAGCATCTTCGTAAGTTTTACCCATAGGGCGCGGTTGCCGGAACACGTTCCGGCAACCACCCTTTTGTACAAGTCTTGCCGCTGTTGCATGTAATCCTTTGTACAAAGCCGGACGCAGACCCCGTGCATCAGTAAAGCCTATGTGTTGCGCACAATTTGTCAATACTTTCATCATTATTATGCATGTATTATCTGACATTTTGTGCAGCATCCACACCCGTAAGCTTATAACGAGCCACTAGGCTCCATAACTTTATTTCTCTTCTTTCTTCTCAAACAAGAGGAAGGTTCATCCACCCACAAGTTAACCGGGGAGGAGAAGATAATGGTGTGGGCCACCAAGCGCCGCCGAGGAATTATCGCCTTGCCGGAAGTGAACGACGTAAAAGCTAAGTTACTAAGTTTAAGCAATCAGTTTTAAAATTTTCAAGTTATCTTCCTCGAACGATAGTACTTTGTGTGGAAAACCTGTGTGCGGAGGAACCAACTCGTAGCTAGTCGCACCCTTACTTTGTTTCGAGTCCGCCAACAACTTGCTGCTGCAACTAGTTACATAAGGTTGTTTGTCGGAGGCGGCATCGCCAAAGCAAGTTGCCGACGTTCGCCTCGGCCGCCGCAGCAAAGGTGCCCGTACGACAAGTTCCCTAAAAGCGAGGGCACAAACATACAAGGAAGGAATCAAGTAAAGGAAATAACATTGCAATTGAGACCTAAGATAGAGTATATTACAGAAATAACTTGTCGCAGATCTAATAGATTTTTCGCCTAAACATGATCTACAGCGACAAGAGAAAGATAAGCTTGGCGGCCTAGTCCACGCAGTCACCATCGAGCCTCTTGACTCCGCCACCCTGTCCACAATGGGTGCGATAAGGGCCTTGAGCGCCTAACGCCAAGAGATGGAGGCAGGGACTTGAGGACTTTGGTGAAGTCGACGCCTGGGTTGCGGAAGGCCACTTTCATCAAGACCTTCCGAGAGCCCCCGCGCAGACTTGGCGCCACCTCCGCCAGCTTGCTTTGGGATCTCCTCCCGAGTCGCTGGAGACCCGCCAAGACGCCTTGAAGAACAGGCTGAGCTTGACGCTGGGTTGGAGGTTCTCATCGTGGAGTATTGAGATCCACCATCCCCAACTCCATCACTGCTATGGATGGCGGCGGCAAGGTCAACAAGACCTTCTGCCTAGTGCATTATACTATCTCTAAGATTATTCTGGGCGGTCACAACATTCGACAAAGATTTCGCTGGCCTTGATCTTCTCGAGCAGGCCTGCTTCCCGCCTCCTTGGCGCTGCTCAGCGCCTCCGCTGTGGTGGTCGGGCTTAACTCCAGATTCGCCTTTGAGTCCTTGGCGGCCTCGAGCTCCTTGATCTTCTCGGCGAAACAACCCTGCAGCTCACCAAGAGTGTAGGCGCCCTTCGCTCGCTCGCTTCAGCCCGATGACTTCTCGGCGCTTTTCCGGAGGGTGACCTCCACTGGGCCACCTCGCTTCAATTCCTTCTTGGCGGCCTCGCAGCGCGGGCGGCGCCCTTTGCCTCCTCGAAGGGCCCGCCAATTGATTGCTTCGCAGACGGCGAGATCTTCCTCATAGCTGTCGAGGTTGATCTTCCGCTGCGCGCCAGCTCACCTCTTGCACGGAGAGCTTCTCGCCGCAAGCCTTGCTGCTCCTCGACTCGCCTTCTCCAAGATGAAAGCCGTGGCGCCTCAGCAAGCTGCTCCCCGCCTCGCTATATCCCGAGAGTTTTTGTTGGCGCCGGAGCTCCTCTCGCTTCTCCATGTCAGCTCCCCCCTCGACGAGAGCTTCCCGCGACTCCAGCCTTTGGCTTTCGGGCGCGGTAGAGCGACAAAGAACCTCTTCAAAGAATCGCTCCTCCTCAGCTCACATCGCTGTTGCTTGGCGGCCGACCAACGACAGCCCAAAGAGAGGCGAGCAGCTCCACGCCAAGGTCTCCTTCGACGGGTGCCCGAGCTCGACGCCCACGGAAGCTTGATGAAGACACCTTCGCCGCCTTAAGATAGGCGCCGGCTGGGGCTCTTCGGAGTCCGGGCGCGCATCGCGGGCGGGGATCGGCGGTCGATGCAGCGCCTGGCGCCCTCGCGTCCTGTGGTTGCCAAGGCGATCGCTGGACCTCCCCGCCTCTGCGCCAAAGAGCCTTGGCGGCCTCCTCTGGTGGACCCATCGGCCCGCCTCCTCCTCCATGTTGGCGGCGCTGCCATTGTTGCCGCGAGGCCCTCCTTGCCGGGCAGCTTCAGCCCCATCGGCTCTCCGCAGATGGATCTCGACGACGAGAAAGAAAGAACAAGTCAAGCGAATGTTCAAAAAGAAGAACATAAGAAAAGAACCCAAGGGGAATTCTCAAGCAAGAAGATTACTCGCCGTAGGATCTGTTGTCGCTGGTCTCCACCACCGAGGGTTGTCGGCGCTGCCCTTGCCGGAGAAGCTCCCCTTGTCGGAGAGGCCTCCTTGCCGGAGAGCGCCCTTGGCGGAGATTTCTCCCTTGGTGGCGTGGTTGAAGCAAGCGTAACTTCGGGTGACCTCCGAGGCCTCCCGATGAGGCTGAATCTCGAGCGACCTCCGACCTCCCGATGAGGCTGCTCGCTCCTACATAATTCAACAAGCCAGATATCGCTGACGAAGGAGCACCCAAGCACACCTAACCATAAGAAATAAACCAAACACTTACGCTGGGGGCTGCTCGTTGAAGGGTTGCCGATCCGCAAGGAGTCCCAGACGCGCCTCCTGCCGCCATTGTGGGAATCATCTGAGACGACAACCACCGGGTCTTGGCCTCTTCGACGCCTCCGAGCTAGAAGGCCCCAAGAAGGAGAAGGTTCAGAGTGAAGCAAGTCGATACAAAATAAAGCAGAAATTGAGGGATTACAAGTAGCAGCGACAAGATCTTACTCTTCCTCTTCTTCCTTGAGCCGAGGGCGAGAGATCAAACCCGCCCCGGCGCGATTTAATTGGAGGAGAAGATTCTGACGCTGGCGGTGCAGGGGCCGTGACTCCGTGAAGACCTCGCCCTGCCGCCATGGCGGCATGAGGCGCCTCGGCAATAGTTCTTGCCGCGGTGGAGCGGCACGGGCGGGCGAGGCGGTTGTTGGCCGCTGCGTCGCCCGCCACTTCTCCAGCTTTTATGGAGGCGCCTTGGCGGGACGCTGGGCTCTTCCCGCGCAAGCTACTTGACGGCGGAGGGGAGGCGCCTCGCAGCTCGCCGCTCATTGTCGGGCTCGCAAACTCCTCTCGGTCCGCAAGGCTTGCCGCCGCCGCCCCTGCCTCGACTGAACCCAACACGCCCGGCAGCAGCTTCGCCGCCGCCTCCAATCTTAGGGCAATGCGCGCCATCTCCTGCCGGTGGTGTCGCTGGTGAGCCGCTTCGCTTGCCGGCACGGATCGACACTTCTTCTAAGTCGTCAAGAACTGCTGCACGACGCCGCCGGGCGGTTCGCCAGTTGGAACGATTCCATGGGAATCGCATAATCGCATCATCGCTGGATGCGGTCAAGCGACGAAGTTGTTGCACAAGGGCACGACCCCTCGCAACATGAACCACTCGGGTGATCTGCATCAGCTTGAACAGCCCCGCAGATGCCATCCAGCTCTAAGACGGTAAAGTTCCATTCAGACCCGGCGAGCCTCATGATGTCCGCCGCTCGAACTCCCAAGCAGGCCTCCCCTCTCCGCAAGGGCGCAATGCGGCGGCGAAGGAAACTGCGCCAACCGCTTCCCACGGTCAGCCCGCATGTCCGAGACGCAAGATCCTAGTCATGGTAATCCTCAACTTGGCGCCTCCGCCGCCAAGTTGCTCCACCATTGCCGCCAAGACTATGGGAGTTTTGGCGAGGGCGTGAAAGGCCGCGGTCCTCCTCTAAGATCCAACACCATCAGCTCTCCACCTCCCACTTGTCGCGCAGCTCTCCGTCAAGATATGCTTCCTTCTTGTCGATCCTGGATATCCATGCAATTCCTCCGCAAGCGGCTCTCCTCTCTACGCTGGGCATGAAGTAATGGCGAAAAGTGCTACATTTGGTGGACCCACAAAGTTCTCGCAGAGATGTGCGAAACGGCCATGGTGAGGACGGCGTTGGGGGTGAAATCAAGGAGGCGGAGGCCATATGTATTCATGACATAACAAAAGAATTGAAAAGGCGGGCAGAGCCCGCAGCGGGAAGAAAAGTGCGAAAAGGGTACCCGGGAAACCTTATCGGACGTGGCGGCGGAGATCACCTCAGCGGTGCGCCGCCGCCGTCGACTGTAAAAGATAGTACAGCTCCCGCAGCTCCTTCCTCGCAAGCTGTGGGATCAAGAGGGCCTGCCTTCCGCAGCGGCCGCGAGCAGCTGCGCCGCCGATTTCACGCCTTTCCCTTGTCGGCCTCCGGAGCCATGGGGAGGTGGTGGAGGAGATCGACGGTGTTGGTGGCGCCGGTGGCAATGGAGGGGCGGAGCTGCGTTCTTTGGGCTCGAGCGTAAAGGGGGAAGCGGGGTGGTTTCGATGTGACAAAGAATGGCAGTGGGCGCCTCGCCTGCACCTCCCGCTTATAAGGAGGAGAGGGGCGGGCGCCCGATTTTCCCATTAAAGAAAGCCCCACGATCTCCCCATCGACGCCACGCCCGTGCGTGCACAGACGTGGGAGACGTGGTGGGTCCAGGGCAGTAATGGCGTAATCTGGACTGCGGCGTCTGCAGCACAGTTTTGGGCCCGCCCAACAGAGCTTGGCGCCGTGTGTGGCCCATGCCCGGGGGCTCCTGTCGGTGTACTAGAGTAGGGGTACCCTAGTATCCCGAACTCGTGCACGGGCAGTTGCAGCACCCCGCGGTAGGGCTGGCCTGGTGACCGTCAGGATCTTCCGCGGCTCCTTTGGAGCCATTCAAGAACAAAGTAATCAAGACCCCGGCAAGAGGAGCTTGCTGGAAAGACCACTCAAGGCACGAAGGAAACAAGGCCCCGGCAAGAGGAGCTTGCCGGGAAGGCTTGGTGAGCGCCGAGCTCCCAAGCGCGACAAGGGTTCTGCCGCGGCAAGGCGCTTGTCACGGCAGGCAACCTCTCTTCATCTCCGCTCCACCATCTGCCAACGTGTCGCCGCGGGCTTTCCCAGAACGCGTGTTGATGGGCTGTGCAGCCAGCGGGAGCAACGATAAGCGGCGCCGACAAGCTACCATCGTGGCAAACGGAGGCGCGATTGACGGTCCCTATTACATCGTTTCAGCGATCGAGACGGGCATTAATGACTCTTGTCCCTTGCCGCCGAGTTAGGTATAGATCATCGACACCTGTACATGTTGGTGTACCAACCATCGCTTTTACATTTGTACCTCATATGTGTTGCCACTGTGGTGACCCTTGTGCCTATAAAAGGAGGCCCAAGTGCAACGAGAAAGGGTTCGATTCAGCTCCGTTCAGTTCATCCTACTCACCGGAGACCTCATTTAGGCTAGGTTTTGTAGCTCCCATTGCTCCCTAGCAAGAACACAATATAATCCACCAAGCAGCAAGAGGAGTGTTATCTCTCCGAGAGCTCCGAAGCTGGGTAAATCTGCTCGTGCATCGCTCGATCCGCTTCTTCAAATACCGTAGACGAGCATCCCCGCCAAAGAAACAAGTAAAGAGTGGTTGATGTACTTTGATGGTGCCTTCGCCGCAAGGCGCCGTGCCGCGCATCGCTTATCGCACCCACCGGAGAGCACCTCAAGTACATAGTCCAAATGCATTTTCCCAAGGAGCAAGCGACAAACAATACTGCAGAGTATGAAGGTTTGCTTGCCGGTCTTAGGATTGCAGTGGACCTCGGGATCAAGAAGCTTATCGTCAGGGGTGAATCACAGCTTGTCGTCCGCCAAGTGAACAAAGATTATCAGAGTCCGTTGATGGAAGCCTACGTTGATGAAGTGAGAAAGCTAGAAGAGCACTTTGAGGGCCTACAAATGGAACACATTCCAAGAGCTCAGAATGATATTGCTGATGGTCTCTCAAAATGTGCCTGCGCCAGCTCACCCTCTTGCACGGAGAGCTTCTCGCCGGCAAGCCTTTGTTGCTCCTCGACCTCGGCCTTCTCCAAGATGAAAGCCGCGGCGCCTCGCAAGCTGCTCCCGCGCCTCGCTATATCCCGGAGAGTTTCCTTGTTGGCGCCACGGAGCTCCTTTGCGCGCTTTCTCCATGTCAGCTCCCGCCCTCGCGACGAGAGCTTCCCGCGACTCCAGTTTGGCTTGTCGGGCACGGTAGAGCGACAAAGAACCTCTTTAGCAACTGCTCCTCCTCAGGCTCGCCATCGCTGCTGCTTGGCGCGGCCGACAAACGACAGCCCAGCAGAGGCGAAGTAGCTCCACGTCAAGGTCTCCTTCGACCGTGCCCGGAGCTCGACGCCCACGGAAGCTTGATGAAGACACCTTCGCCGCCTTAAGATAGGCGCCAGGCCGGGCTCTTCGAGTCCGGGCGCGCATCGCGGGCGGGGATCGGCGGTCGATGTAGCGCTCGGGCGCCTCCGCGGTCCTGTGGCTGCCAAGGCGATCGCGGACCCTCCTCGCCTCTCGCCCGGCAGCCTTGGCGGCTCTCACGGGCGGACCCATCGGCTCCGCCTCCTCCTCCATGTTGGCGGGTTGCCATTGTTGCCGCGAAGGCCCTCCTCGCCGGCAGCTTCAGCTCCATCGGCTCTCCGCAGATGGATCTCGACGATCGAGAGAAAGAAAGAACAAGTCAAGTTTAATGTTCAAAAAGAAGAACAGAAGAAAAGAACCCAAGGGGAATTCTCAAGCAAGAAGATTACCTACAGTAGGATCTGTTGCCGCGGTCTCCACCACCGGAGGGTTGTCGGCGCTGCCCCTTGCCGGAGAAGCTCCCCTTGTCGGAGAGGCCTCCCTTGCCGGAGAGCACTCCCTTGGCGGAGATTTCTCCCTTGGTGGCGTGGTTGAAGCAAGCAGAACTTCGGGGGTGACCTCCGGGGCTCCTGATGAGGCTGAATCTCGGGAGCGACCTCTGGGACCTCCTGATGAGGCTGCTCTGCTCCTACACTCATGGCCATGCAACAAGTTTCCAACAACTCATGGAATTTACCGAGCTCATTTGCCTCAACTCTTACGAGATAAACTATCATCGAAATGCTCATGAACGTGCCATGATACAAACATAATGAAAACATGCCCAGACACTCATCATATCAAAACTTCAAACATTGCTTGCCTGGTTCGAGTAGTCGGGTCTAGCTCGGCGAAGTTCATGTTCCGTCACCTCCTTCGTATCTACAAGACACAAAATACACGCGCTAACGTAAATACCGTGGGTCACAGAAAGTTAATCCAAATATTTTTCAAATAAATATGATAGAAAACTAGACAAAAATCAGAAGAGGACAGAAAAAGAATCACTCAAAAATATCTTTCTGTTAAAAAGTTATAAGGGTTTTGGTCCAAGGACCCATCTGTAATGAAACAGAAAACTTCCAGGGGGCTTTGCAGAAAAGTCCAGAAAACGATTCGTTTAAAAGAAACGACTGAGAGGCTGACAGGTGGGCTCCACCTGTCGGGTTTGAAAATTTAAAAGAGGGAAACAGGGCGCGACGGCGCCCGAGAGGTGCGCTGGTCGCCAGCGGCGATCCACGGCAAGGCAGAGTGATCGGATGGTACCTTCGTGATCTGCACGTCCTTCCGCGTCTGTGGGAGGTGGAAGTGGTCGCCGGCGAGTACTACGTCGACGGCGACGCTTGCTCTGGCGGACGGCGGTTCGGGCAGTCGTGGACCTCGTCGGAGAGAGCTGTGAAGATCAAATTGGGGTGGGGGTTAGACTCTTGGTTGCCCGAGAGGGTTGCTGACGAGGTTAGGGCGCCGGAGAGGACCTCACCTGAGTGGATCGAGGTGGGGGCCGAGGCGGAACGAGGTGGCCGGAGTCGGGGAAGAAGAGCCCCTCGAGGCCCTTCCAGGGGCTTGGCGAGCACTAGTGAGGTGGTGTAGGTGTGCGGGGGCGAGAGCGCGCTCGGGGTGCTATATATAGCCGGCCCGAGGCGGTTGCCGAGAACAGGGTTCTCTGGCGAGGTGATTACGGCGGCACTGTGGCTGCACGATCGGCTTAGGAGTTTGAGCATCGACTAGACGAAGAACTGGTGCCATCCCCGTGTCCAACTCAGCAAGGTGGGCGAGGTTACGGCCTGCCCTCGACGGAACGGCCGCACGGCCCGTCGGCGGCAGAGAACGCGCTCGCTGCGTGCTGTGCCACGGCGACGGTGCTGCGCGTGCTGGCAAGGAAATGGCCACGCTGGAGCTACCAGATGTTTGGCGGCGCCGAACGGCGTTATGCCGCCGTTCTACTCCCCGCCGCCGCCACGGTGGTTCTCGCCGCCACAAAGACACGCGCGCAGCGCCGTGGTGCCACCGACGCCAGGAACGCGCCAAGCACGCGTGTGAAGCTCCGGACAAGTAGGCTAGGCTGCGAGCAACGTGCCAAGTGCACTGTGGGCATGTGACTGAAACTCTGACGGAGATCGACACTGAATTCTGAATTTAACTGAAGATGAACAGAAATAGTGCATGCAAGGTGTTCAACAGAATGATTTAGGCATGTAGGGATTTTTCCTTGAGCTGGTTTTTGGTGGAGGGGCCTCTCATTGCATCTAGAGGCTGCCTGAATTTTTGTGGAATTTTTGGAGCAGAGAAGATATGAATTTCACCAAATTTGACAAATCTGGTCCAAACTTGCAGAGACTGAAATTTGAAATCTTTGAACATAAGAGGAGTGGATCTTGATTGTTCTAGGTTATGGGTACCAAGGACTATCTAGGGAAGTTGGTTTGAGGTAAAAACTCAAATGCATTTAGGTACTTGCTTTGCAAATCACCTAGGCTCAAAATAATGGACAGAAAAGATTTGGGGGGAGAATTAAATGAAATAAAATTCAGAAAAGGGTTGAACTTGTTGAGACAGAATGTTTGGATTGCCCAAAGTAGAAGGAGAGATTTAGGAAGATTTTACCATGTGGTGCAAGGTAAAAATCATGAATGGTTTCAAACATTGGAGAGGATGCAAAACTCCTAGAGTTTTTTTTGAAAGAAAATAAACTCCAAAGATTTTTCTTGAAATTTTGAGAAGAGGGAAATCAGAAGAAAAACTTAAAACCAAACACCAGAGTTGAAGGAGATGCAAAATAAAATATTTGCTAAAGGAAAAAGCTTTTGAGAGAGATTTTTTGAAGGGTTTAGAAGACCTTCTTCAAATCCAACATTTTTTTGAAGAAAACCAAAGAATATTCTTGGAGTGTCACAACACCTACCCCTTAGGAAAAATCTCGCCCCGAGATTCCAGCTGATCCTCAAATAATTGTGGGTGCTCGTCCAAGGAAATCCTCTCTTTCCCAAGTGGCTTCACTTTCGTGTGGTTGCTCCACCGAACTTTGAAGAACTTGATGGTTTTCTGTCGGGTTCTCCTTTCGCACTCTTCCAAGATTTTTATCGGATGCTCCCGATATGTAAGGTCTGGCTGCACGCCAATGTTTTTATGGGTTACTTGTTTCTCCGGTTGCTTACGACTTTCTCAATTGGGAGACGTGGAATACGCCGTGGATGTCGGATAATTCTTCTGTAAGTCTAGCTGGTAGGCCACCGTGCCTCTTCGTGCTACTATGCGAATGGTCCGATGAATCTTGGTGCTAGCTTCCCTTTAATCTTGAATCGATGCAGGCCTCTCATAGGGGATACTCGTAGGTACACAAATTCACCGGGTTCAAAATTGACTCCTCGATGCTTTTGATCGTAATAACTCTTTTGTCGGCTCTGAGCTGTCTTGAGTTGGTCCTTAATCACCTTGACTTTATCTTCAGCCTCTTTGAGCAGGTCTGGGCCGAAGATATGGCTATCTCCGGTTTCTGACCAATTTAGCGGGGTACGACATCTTCGTCCGTACAGAGCTTCAAATGGTGCCATTTGCAGGCTGGACTGATAACTGTTGTTATATGCGAATTCTGCGTATGGTAAGCTCTCTTCCCAATTGGTCCCATAGGTGAGGACACATGCTCTCAGCATATCTTCTAGTATCTGGTTTATTTGCTCAGTCTGCCCATCTGTCTGGGGATGGTATGCGGTACTGAATGCCAGCTGAGTTCCAAGAGCTTGTTGCAAGTGATCCCAAAATCGGGAGACGAATTGAGTGCCTCTGTCCGAGATTATTTTCTTTGGGACTCCATGTAAACAAACGATACGGGAAAGGTAGAGCCTAGCAAGATTCTGAGTGGTGTGTGTTCTCTTCACGGGGATGAAGTGTGCTACTTTAGTCAGTCTATCAGTGATGACCCATATGGCATCATGTCCGTGTCGTGACCGAGGTAGTCCAACAATGAAATCCATTCCAATCTCGTCCCATTTCCACTCGGGTATCTTATTTGGTTGTAATAGCCCGCCGGTTTCGTGCTCGCCTTGATGCGCTGACAAGAGTCACAACATGCAATAAACGTGGCTATGTCTCTTTTTATACCATGCCACCAAAATGTTTCTCAAGATCTTTGTACATTTTTGTTCCTCCGTGATGGATTGAATATGGAGCGGTGTGGCCTTCAGCCAGATTTGCTGTTTAAGGTCATGGATATTTGGCACGCAGCCTATTTCCGCACTCACAATATTCCTTGCTCATCAATAACGAATTCGAGGCCTTGCCCAACTTCATCTTCCGTTTATGCCTTCAATGTGGGGTGTCCATGTTGAGCCTCTTTAACCTTCTCTATCGGGTAGGCTATAATTCTAAGTTCGACACATCGCCTTCGGTGACTACCATCGATTGAGCTTAGCAAATTCCTGCTGGAATTCAGGTCTCAAGTTTGGCATGTTGTCGTTGTTCGGACTGGGTTCCGACTCGAGCATCTGCTACAACATTTGCTTTGCTCGGGTGGTAGTGGATTCCAACATCATAATCCTTTACTAATTCCAACCAGCGTTGCTGCCGTAAATTCAGTTCTGGTTGTGTGAAAATATACTTGAGGCTTTTGTGGTCCGTGTATATATACAACGATTACCAAGTAAGAAGTGTCTCCATTCCTTGAGTGCATGAATGATTGCTGCTAATTCCAGGTCATGAGTAGGATAATTTTCCTCATGCTTGCGGTTGTCCGAAACATATGCGACAACCTTGCCTTCTTGCATTAATACGCACCGAGGCCCTTTCGAGATGCTTCACAAAATACCTCAAAATTTTGTGTATATCCGCACAATTAGTATCGGTGATGTCGCCGCTTCTCTTTAGTTCTTGGAAACTTTTCGCAAGCTTCCGCCCATTCAAACTTCCTATCTTTCTTGAGTAGTTGCGCCATTGGCTTTGCTATGGTGGAGAATCCTTCAATAAATCTCCGTAGTATCCTGCCATTCCCAAGAAACTTCGACATCAAATCACCTGGCTGGTGGCTTCCAGCCAAGCACGGCCTTAACTTTTTCCGGATCTACGGCGATACCTTCTTGGGTCAAGACGTGGCCCGTAAAACCTACTTGCTTTAGCCAAAATTCACACTTGCTGAATTTAGCGCATAATTGATGTTTCTCGAGTTCTCCTAGTACAATCCGAGATGTTCAGCGTGCTCTTCTGGTGTTTTGGAGTATACCAGAATATCATCGATAAATACCACAACAAACTTATCCATAAACTTCATGAATACTTTGTTCATGAGGTGAACAAAATATGCGGGGGCGTTTGTTAGTCTGAATGGCATTACAGTGAACTCATACAATCCGTATCTGGAGGTGAAAGCTGTTTTGGGAATATCTTCGGTTCGCACTTTCAGTTGATGGTATCCCGATCTCAAGTCAATCTTTGAGAACACCTTGGCCTGAGCGAGTTGATCGAATAAATCATTTATTCGTGGCATCAGATATTTGTTCTTGATTGTGACCATGTTTAGCGCTCGATAGTCTATGCACAATCTCAGTGTTCCATCCTTCTTTTTGGCAAACAAAATTGGTGAACCCCAAGGTGAGGAACTGGCTCATATGTACCCTTTTTCCAATAATTCATTTATTTGTTTCTTCAGTTCTACCAATTCGGATGGTGCCATTCTATATGGTTTCTTGTATATGGGAGCGGTTCCGGGTGCTAGCTCAATGCTGAATTCTATCTCTCAATCTGGTGGCATGCCTCGTAGCTCTTCGAAACACATCCGAAATTCACACACCATCGAACCTTGCTCAATTCAGAAATATCCACCTTGTTCAATCTCGTTGCCGGATATTTTTCTTTCCTTGGCTGAAACTTTATGGTCTTCCCATGGTGATGGGTGAGAATTACGGTCCTGTTGAAGCAGTCAATAAAACCTTTGTTGGTGGTTAACCAATCCATCCCTAAGATGACATCCAGTCCTTTATTTTCCAACACGATAAGATTTGCGTGAAACTTTAACCCTTCAAACTCGATAACCACGCCTCGGCAATAATTCGGGTAACTTGCTTAATTCTGGGGACTTGACGATCATAGATTTTCCTAAGGGAAGCATCGAAAATTATTTTGCAAAGCAAAACTTTTCAAACGAATGAGTGAGAAGCTCCGAATCAAACAAAACCATGGCAGGTATTGTGTTGACGGAAACGCATCGAGTACGATATCCGGGGCATTTTGTGCTTCCTCTTGGTCACGTGGTTCAGATGACCCTTCTTGTGGTTGTTATTGGGTTGAAATTGTTGCGCTTTGGCGCCAATTATTGCTTCGTTGTTCGGCTTTGGGTCGAGTTCTTGGCTTGGGGCATCGCTTAGCATAGTGCCCTTCTTCTCCACAAGCGTAACAGTAACGCCGGGCGGTATGTGAACTCCTTGTCCCTTGCATGGAAATTCTTGATTGGGCGTGAGACGCTTGTCGTGGGTTTGGGTGTCCAGTTTTACGAACATCTGTCTTGTTGCGGTGGTTGCGGCGTGATTAGTCTGGTCCTCTTCCGCTATGGAAATCTTCTAAGTTGCGTCTCTCATTTTCCAAGGTAATGGCCTTATCCACCAGCCGCCTTAAAATCTGGAAAGGTGTGTACGACCAATTGGTATTTAAGCGCGGGTGTCGGACCGCCTAGGAATTTCTCCATCCTTTAGTTTTTCGACATACTCCTCGTTGGCGAAGCGAGACGAGAGAGTAAACTGACTGTTGTATTCTGACACCGTCATTATCCTTTGCTTGAGGTCATCAAATTCTCTCTTTTTGATCTTCATAAGACTCTTAGGAATATGTGCCCACGAAAACCTTCTTTAAATTCCTCCCATGTTATATTATTTTCGTTGGGGTGCATGTGTAGGAAATTTTCCCACCACGATGCGGCTGCTCCAGTGAGATAGTGCGGAGCATAAAGCACTTTCTCAAGATCTGAACACTGGGCAATGATTAATTTTCTTTCCATGTCTCAAAGCCAATCCTCGGCTTCAAGAGGTTTGTCAGTGTGAGAAAATGTTTGGGGACGTGTCTTCTGTAGCTCAGATAATTTTGATTGCTGCTGATACCGTCCACGGTGATTCCCCATATTGATGACTTGGTTCAGTATTTCCCGATGTTGCTGCTGACTTTGTTCATAAAGACGGCACATTTGGGAAAGTGCCGTTTCACTGTCCTGCTGACTTGCCTGCCCCTGTGTGAAATTGTTGCCTGGGGGTGTGCCATAATTTTCCTCTGTCGGAGTCGGCATGGAGCGCGTCCAAGGACGAGACATAGTTCACTCTGGGGATATATTTTGAAACACTCATAAGAAAAGGAATTGAGCTGCAAAAATCAATAAATTCAAGAAGATGCAAAATGTTGCAAATGCTCCAAGATTTTTCAAGAGAATATACGTTTGCGCACGGAGAAGGACTGTTCATTACATATCTTACACGCAAGCAGTAATTATACAATACATCACTCAGGATATGCGTACATAATCCTGACATGTTATCTAGTCTAGTGCACTCCTCCAGATCCTACATGATGCGCAAACAAGCTACTTCTCACAGCCTATTTACATATAAACATATCGTACAGGTCGGTACCTCGCATGGCGGCTAAGCGTACTCAGTCGGAGATGGTAAGGATTTCCCTTGGCCTGCCAAGGGTGAGGCATAGTGAGGCTGGGGACTCAACCTCCTCTTCGGAGATAGGCTCCAGACGTGAGGTGCTGCGCTGAGTTGGTGGAGCAGGTGCCCTGTGCGGAACAACTCGAACCTGAGCGGGCACGAGGGGTGGTGCAGAACGAACTGGAGTAGGCGCAATGACATGGTTGAACTCCTCCGTGATAGGCAGGCGACGAGTAGAGGTGCAGGCAGTAGGAGCAAACGATGCTGATGACGAGACGAAAGTCAGTGGCGGTGCGGCGCGCAGGAGCTCCCTCCTGTTGGCGGCACAGCCATGGACCGATTCCATGCGGGCAGCTACAAAGTCGTCCACCAGGTTGTCGAAGGCTGCCTCCAAAGCTCGGAGATACTCGATAAGCATCTCAAAAGCTTCGTCCCGTTCTCCTCTAGGGCAAGAGAACGCGTAGTGGCAGGTATATGGCACGTGACATGGCAGGTAGCGGTAGCGACGAGTCTTCATCGATGGAAGGATATCCCTGAGACGAGCTATCGCCTCACGGGCTGCCATCTGCAGTGCATGCTTCTCTGTGGGCATGGCTCTCCCCATGAACCGGTAATGCTCAACTCGTCCTCTCTTGAATTCCACCGCGGCTTGGTGCATGGTTAGACGGTCATTGACCTTGTGCTGAGAGAGAGAGAAAACTGGGCGCACATCTGGCCCCATCGCGACTTCGACGATGAAGGAGAGAAGCTTGACGAACCCATCGGGCATGTTGGCGAACATCTGCGACTCGCATTCGTTGCCAGCCATCTACAAAAGTAGGCAAAAATCCCGAGTAGTCAAATCATAAATTTATGCTGACTGTCAGAAATTGACTACATTTGTGAAAATAATAAATAGCTCTATTATGCTAATAACTGATTAGCGATCGCACCTAGTGGCTTCCTACAGTCAGCGTGGCTCTGGTACGAAGCTTGCCACGACCGGTTTTTCAATAAAAATATTTATTGAACAACCGACCTATGAAGTCCAATATGAGGAAAATCCTTCATACCGGTAGACAAAACTTTGATACAATAAGGCAGTAGCATTACAATATTACAGGGTCGGACTGAACATGCCCAACCAATTATTACAAACACGCCAATAATTATACATGATGGCGGATGCCACAATGGTGTGGGGTGGAAATACTACTGACTCGAGATATGAGTGGTTGGTGGAATAACACAGTGGGGTGGTTAATAAGTCTCATCAAGATTGGCGGCTCATCGGCGCCGAGGTGAGGCTCGATGAATTTATTTGGGTAGCGAAGCGGATATATCACAATGACTAATCCAGGGTCGACGAGACTGACTGGGATTCCTCTAGGCGTCGGACTCGCTATCGAACTCTTCATCCATGAGATCGCCACAAGATCCGCCAAATCAACAAGCCGGTGAGTACTTTGAAAGTACTCACAAGACAGTTCGGACAAAAGATATAACAAATGAATGCATGAATGCGTCATGATTTATTTTAACAATGCTCAATTTAATCAGTATAGCAAGGTAAATAAGAAGGAGTCGGCGGTAGTCGCTCGAAACCCAACGAAGATAAACTCAAAACCGATCGATTGTGCAAGCGATGCCTCAAGGGTGAATAAATAAGTAAAACATGCCACGATCGGGCGTCGGCGACACCTCATAAAGGGCTTATATTGAAATAAAAATACATGCGTGCGCGATGGATGTCGGGCGACATCACGGAAGGGCTTATAATAAAAGTAAACAATAACAATGCCGCGATCGGACGTCCGAGCGACATCGCAGAAAGGGCTTATAATGAATTTAAATAACAACAATGCCATGATCGGACGCCCTGAGCGACATCGCGAAAGGGCTTATAATGAATTTAAATAACAACAATGCCATGATCGGACGTCGAGCGGCATTGCGAAAGGGCTTATAATGAAAATAAATAACAACAATGCAGCGATCGGACGTCTGAGCGACATCGCGGAAAGGGCTTATAATTCATTATTCATAACTGACAAGATATAGTGCTCACGGAAAAATATTCATTTCAAGACAATAAGCGGGTTAGTCCTTTCACAGGAAATAAAAATTTAACACTCAAGTGGCTCTCAGGAGTTTCTGTCACCGAGACTGACACTTGACAAGATGAGATGAACACGGTCCTCGGACATGAATAAGATGAATTCAAGAATTTTGACTCTGCAGAGTTTGTACCAAAATTGTCCACAGCCAACGGATTTCCGTAGTCCCAAAGGACTAGTTCCGTTTACGGTATTTCGGAGGAAACACAACTAGCTAGTACACACCCATCATACCTCACGTTGCCAGGAATCACCCTAGACAGCGTTTAAGAAAAACTTTGAGACGGGGAGATCACAATCTCGAATAGCATGGGATCAAATTTATATACGCGCGCTCTAAGGGGTGCCCCCCTCTCGGTCCCAACCGGAAACACCCATGCCCCCTGACCGGATGAAAGGCTTTAATCCAGGGCCATGGAACCTTCATCCCGGCCTCTCGATTTGGTGTGTACCAGGAAGTGGTTTGCAACTTACTAAGCCGTATCCCTTGCGGGAAACAGGTGGTAGTACGAAAGGGAAGACGGACGGGAATCTGACTGATTTATGTTGACACTGGGTCAATGATATGGCATAAGCCTGGCATGCTACAACACTGCCATCTTACCCATACTCATGCCAACTCATGGCCATGCAACAAGTTTCCAACAACTCATGGAATTTACCGAGCTCATTTGCCTCAACTCTTACGAGATAAACTATCATCGAAATGCTCATGAACGTGCCATGATACAAAAATAATGCAAACATTCCCAGACACTCATCATATCAAAAGTTCTAACATTGCTTGCCTGGTTCGGAGTAGTCGGGGTCTAGCTCGGCGAAGTTCGCGGTTCCGTCACCTCCTTCGGTATCTATGGTACACAAAATACACGTGCTAACGTAAATACCGTGGGTCACAGAAATTTAGTCCAAATATTTTTCAAATAAACATGATAAAAAACTAGACAAAAATCTGAATAGGACAAAAAAAGAATCACTCAAAAATTCCTTTCTGTTAAAAAGTTATAAGGGTTTTGGTCTAAGGACCCATCTGTAATGAAACAGAAAACTTCCAGGGGGCTTTGCAGAAAAGTCCAGAAAACGATTCGTTTAAAAGAAACGACTGAGAGGCTGACAGGTGGGCTCCACCTGTCGGGTTTGAAAATTTAAAAGAGGGAAACAGGGCGCGACGGGCGCCGAGAGGTCTTGATGGTGCTGGCGGCGATCCACGGCGAGGAGCAGTCAGACGGTACCTTCGTGATCAGCACGTCCTTCCGCGTCTGTGGGAGGTGGAAGTGGTCATCGGCGAGTACTACGTCGACAGCGACGCTTGCTCCGGCGGACGGCGGTTCGGGCAGTCGTGGACCTCGTCGGAGAGAGCTGTTAAGATCAAATTGGGGTGGGGGTTGGACTCTTGGTTGCCGAGAGGGTTCTTGACGAGGTTAGGGCGCGGAGACGACCTCACTGAGTGGATCGAGGTGGGGGCCGAGGCGGAACGAGGTGGCGGAGTCGGGAAGAAGAGCCCTCGAGGCCCTTCCAGGCTTGGCGAGCACTAGTGAGGTGGTGTAGGTGTCTTGAGGCGAGAGCGCCGGGTGCTATATATAGCCGCCCGAGGCGGTTGCCGAGAACGGGGTTCTCCGGCGAGGTGATTACGGCGACGATGTGGCTGCACGGTCGGCTTAGGAGTTTGAGCATCGACTAGATGAAGAACTGGTGCCATCCCCGTGTCCAACTCAGCAAGGTGGGCGAGGTTATGGCCTGCCCTCGACGGAACGGACGCATGGCCCGTCGGCGGCAGAGAACGCGCTCTGCGCGTGCGAACCACGGCGACGGTGCTGCATCGTGTCTTTGGCAAGGAAATGGCCACGGAGCTACCAGGATGTTTGGCGGCGCGAGCGGCGTTATGCCGCCGTTCTGCTCCCTGTCGGCCGCTACGGTGGTTCTGCCGCCGCAAGACACGCCGGCGCAGGCGGCCAGGGTGCCACCGACGCCATGAACGTGCCAAGCACGCGTGTGAAGCTCCGGACAAGCAGGCTAGGCTGCGAGCAACGTACCAAGTGCACTGTGGGCATGTGACTGAAACTCTGACGGAGATCGACACTGAATTCTGAATTTAACTGAAGATGAACAGAAATAGTGCATGCAAGGTGTTCGACAGAATGATTTAGGCATGTAGGGAGTTTTCCTTGAGCTGGTTTTTGGTGGAGGGGCCTCTCATTGCATCTAGAGGCTGCCTGAATGTTTGTGGAATTTTTGGAGCAGAGAAGATATGAATTTCACCAAATTTGACAAATCTGGTCCAAACTTGCAGAGACTCAAATTTGAAATCTTTGAACAGAAGAGGAGTGGATCTTGATTGTTCTAGGTTGTGGGTACCAAGGACTATCTAGGGAAGTTGGTTTGAGGTAAAAACTCAAGTGCATTTAGGTACTTGCTTTGCAAATCACCTAGGCTCAAAATAATGGACAGAAAAGATTTGGGGGGAGAATTAAATGAAATAAAATTCAGAAAAGGGTTGAACTTGTTGAGACAGAATGTTTGGATTGCCCAAAGTAGAAGGAGAGATTTTAGGGAAGATTTTACCATGTGGTGCATGGTAAAAATCATGAATGGTTTCAAACATTGGAGAGGATGCAAAACTCCTAGAGTTTCTTTTTGAAAGGAAATAAACTCCAAAGATTTTTCTTGAAATTTTGAGAAGAGGGAAATCAAAAGAAAAACTTAAAACCAAACACTAGAGTTGAAGGAGCTGCAAAAATAAAATATTTGCAAAAGGGAAAAAGCTTTTGAGAGAGATTTTTTTTTGGAAGTGTTTAGAAGACCTTCTTAAAATCCAACAAAATTTTTGAAGAAAACCAGAAGAATATTCTTGGAGTGTCACAGATCGCGACTATATGAATAAGCCTCCTGTTGAAGCAAGGCTGTCTGAAGAAGCTACTTAACCCGACGCGTCTCGGCCGCCGCTGGAGAACCAGTCGTGAAGCGGCAGCGACAATGTTGCCCATCGGGTTAGAATAATGCCCCGGAGGCGTTGGGACATGCAATATTACAATGTTGTTCTGACAAGGCGGATCCGCCACCAGTGGCTGAACCGGCGCCCCTGCTCCAGGTGCCTCCGCACGGTTTACCACCGGCGGATTACTTGTCCCTGCTCCTGGGGTGTTAAAGAGGTTCCTAGCATCATAAACCGGCGGCAGACGAGATCGGTGCCTCCTTTTCAGAACTTCGTTCGACGCACTCTGATCGAGCATAAGCCGGTAAGCCTGTGCATCCAAAGCGGCCCGCTCCGTTTCCATCCTGGTATCCTTAGCTGCCAAATCGGCCTTGGCCTGGGTGACCTGATCTTTCACCTTCGCAATTTCCATATTGTGTGCATCCTGATCCGCCGGGTTAACCTCCGCCATCAGCATTGCCAATGCGTCAAACAAATCAGATAGAACCTGAGCTGGCGGTTGAACAGGGCCTCCTGCCCCGGCCGCTGTTGCCGCTGCCGATCCGGAAATCATCACCGCTGCGGTTGAGGAGTGGGGCGCCGGCTGCGTACCGGTCATGAAGATTGCAACCCGGTTTGGCAGATCAGAGGGGTCCGGAATACTCCGGCCATCTTGCAACTGATATAATGACTCGGTCTCTCCGGTCGATGACTCTTCGCCGGAATAAACGACGGTCTCCCCACAAGATTCTGATCTATCCTCAGATTCCCCTCCGTGGATGACTCCCACGAAGGCACGCTTCATGACAGGCTTGACCCGGGAAGATCTCGCACGCTAAGCCGTTTCGACGAGGTCGGTGCAGTTGTCCAGCTCAGGGCCCGGTTTGCCGATCTTGCCAATGAAAACGTGTATACCGCCAAAGGACCCGGTACCCGTACTCGATTGAGCCGGCCTCGGGGCCCTAGCCTGCATCGTTGATGTAGAGCTTGCCGCGACGACTCTTGGTCATCCGGCCCACAGCATAACCCTTGAGTCCTTCGAAGTTGCCCCACGGTGGGCGCCAACTGTCGTGGTTTTGTCACGGCAGATGTCCTCGTGAAAGGACTTAGTCGTGGAGCCATCGCTACGGGTTAGCTTAAAGGGGTTAAAGCGGACAAGGGCGCAAGAGAGTTTATACTAGTTGGCCCCTTATGATGAAGGTAAAAGCCTACGTCTAGTTGTGATGGAATTGATGGGGTTTCGATGACCAGGGAGCAAATACGCTTTGCCTGAGTCTCGAGTTGTTGTCTGTTGTCCTTAAACCGCCGCCGGGTCGTCCCCTTATATACATGGGTTGATGCCCGTCGGTTTACAGAATTCGGAGGCCGGCTCATAAACGTGTCCGGCTCGGTCTCTGCTCTTTCTACCTTACAATACAAGATACATTGTCAATGCCGGTTTACGTCTACAGGCCTTAACCCAGTTCTGGGCCCTGGGCCTTCTTAAAGCGTCATCGTCTATCTTCATGGGCTTTAGATACAATGAACTACTAATGGAGTTAACCCGGCCTCTCCTGGGCGGTTTACACCCAGTGGTAATATCCCCAACAGTCTCTATTGCTGGGATCGCGCTGCCTGCGAGCGCCGCTATATGTGGCGTGGATCTGAAAAGACGAAGGAAGAGGGTGTGTCTAGGGTTTCGAGACTCTGTCCGGCTTAAATAGCCAGAGCCTGGCCTCGGGCGGCGAGCCAGAGCGGCATCACCGGAGGGGACGCCCGTCGGACCCTTGGGTTTCCGGAGCGACGCCACATGGCGTTCACACCTGAATACGAGGAGACACCCGTCGAAACATAACTGGGGATGGGAGGGAAGGGGAGAAGAGTGGAGGGATCCGTTCAAAATGATTCCATTGACTCTATCACCAGGAGAGGCACGGTATGGCCGCCCAGACAGGCACACTAGCCTGTGACTCTATCAGACGAATATGCACGGGCGTTTAGCCCACGGAGATGAACCTTTGTCTTATGCACAGCCACGGATGTTTACTCTGTGAGGCACGGATTGGCCTATAAGAGAGACACGTTTTTAAAATCTTACTTCCTTGTATTTAAGAGCATGGACGTGCAGTCCATACAAACACGGTTCCATACTAAATTGTGTCCCGCTTCTTTGTTGATAAAGGCGTCGACGTTCGTGGTTGTCTGTGTTTCAGTGTCAAGGGTCACAAGCACGGGCATACAACCCTCAAAGGCATGGCATGCTATTATATAGAGTCGGGCACAAAGGTTTTCTGATTGTATTCCGAATGAGTCAGTGGGCTCGGTCAAAAGGAGAGGCATGGACGTCAAGCCCTCGAAGGCATAATTTGTTCTTACTCGGAGTCACGTTTGTGCGTTTATTACGGAAATCTAATAGAATCGGGCGACTGTCCTTGTTAGAATTGCTTCCGTTGTAAGATTTTAACTCAAAAGCACGAAGGCGACTTTATGATGTTTAGTAGCGTCACGGCCCTTTACGCATGAAGACGACTTTCTGTGTGTCAGTGTTTCAGGTCATAGGCACGGTTGTCAAGCCCACAAATGCACGAAGGCGACTTTATATATTTAGTAGCGTCACTGTCCTTTACGCATGTAGACGACTTTTTGTGTCTCAGTGTTTCAGGTCACAGGCACAGTTGTCAAGCCCAGAAACGCATGACCTGTAATTATCCAGAGTCAGCTTCACGTCTCTTTGTGTTCCAAATGCATCCGTTGACTATATTACTAGGACATGCACGGTCGGGATGCCGAGGGAGGCATGCTTGTGTTTTACGTGGATCCACGTTCGTGCGTTGATTGCGGAAACACAACGTTTCGACGGGCGTCTCCACCTATTCGGGTGTGAAAGCCACATGGCGCCGCCACGGAAACCCAAGGGTCCGACGGGCGTCTCCTCCGGTGACGCCGGTCTAGCTCGTCACCCGAGGCCAGGCTCCGGCTATTTAAGGCGGATGCACGGAGTTTCAAAACCCTAGCCACACACTCTTTCCCCCTCTGCCCGCCGCCAGGCCATCCATTCCTCTTGCTGCTCTCTGTCCTGACCCTCTCCGCCATGGCAGGTAAGGAGGAGACTACTGCGGAACCCACTGTCCAGACACTGAAGGAGATCCAGGCTGGCGAGGGTTCCTCATCTGTAAGTTCACTCTGCTTCCGCTTCATTCGTTTTTTGTTTCCTTCGGCTACTTGATTTAGTTGTGAAACGCGAATAAGCCAGACGGAGTCTCAAAACCCTAGCCACATCCCCTTCGTCCTTTTTTCCACCTCCAGGCCATCTAGCAATCTTGATGTTCTCTATCCTGACACTCTCAGCCACGGCTGTGCAGAAGGAGACTACTCTAGAGCGCCGTGTCCAGTCGCAGGAGGAGATCTCGGCTGGCGAGGGTTCCTCATCTGTAAGTTCGCCCTGCTTCGGCTTCATTCCTTTTTTCTTTCTTTCGGCTACTTGATTTAGTTGTGAAACATGGATCATTGTGGTGAGCTTCATCCTAATGTTGATGAGGGTGCGTCCTGCCATCAATCTGACATCTTCTCCTTTGACCAGCTGAAGAACCTGTTCAATACCGTGGAAGACTTCGTGAAGATATCCACGAAGTTGGACGATGAGAACAAAGCCATCATTGCACTTCTTATGGATGATAAGGTGCAGCTCGAACTTCAGCATGATATGCTGAAGCTGGAATCATACGTTTTTTTTGACTATTTACTGCAAGGCAACAGCCTCACAGTCCTTTATTAAGTAAAATAATACTAGTTACAACTATACAACTTTACAAGAAGGAGAAAAAGACTTACAAAAAAAAAGGTCTAAGTAAGGTCAGCTATCCAGGAATCAAAACTATCCTTATATTTACATCTAATCCTATGAGACAGGAGGGATATGTCATGTATGAAGCTTCTTCTCCAAGCTCTAAATGATGGTTGCTCATTCCTGAAGATTTTCCCATTCCTTTGTATCCAAATGTTCCAGATAGCAGTGAAAACCACCTCAGAGAAGAAAGGGTGCCCAAAATCCTTCCTTGTAGCATGTGCCATGTTATATGTGGTTTGGTTTGGTTGCGCAGACCATGAAATTCCAAGATAGTTCCAAACTCTTTGGCTATAATTGCAAGTAAAGAAGAGGTGAGCTCGATCCTCATGTTGGGCAAGATTGCAAAGCACACAAGTATCGTCCTGAATGATCCAGTGCCTTCGTTGCATCATATCTCTGGTGTTCAAACGATCCATTAACAATAGCCAACCAAAGACTTTTATCTTTAGCATGCATGCACTCTTCCAAATCCACTTGAAAATACGATCAACCACCAGATGTGAAAAGCAAGAATCATAGAATATCGAGGAACTTCGCACCGAGCAACCAAAAAAGAAGTCTCGCCGGACTAAGTAGACAGCAGCGACCCTGATCCTCGTATCTGAAGCTATTAAGCAGTGCACTAAAAGCTTCTTATTTTGTCGTGCGTTACCTCGTGCCATCAGTAACTTTGATAAAAAATGTGTTTTGCTTACCCGGATCACGTTCATTCCAAGTTTATGGGTACAGATGAACATTAACATAATGGCCAGTTCTAGAGACGCTGTTTTTAAAAGCACGGACATGAAGTCTCTGCAGCCAAAGTTTTTGAACCAACTAGAGTCATGTCTTGTGCACACATGAAGGCGTGGACATTCCTGCTTTTCTTTGTTTCAGGTCACAGGAAGGCATGGTCGGTGGTATTACATAGAGTCACGCTAGCCTGTGACTCTATCAGACGGAGACACACGTTTAGTGTTAAGGGTCATAGGCACGGGCATAAAAACGCTTAAAGGCATGGTTGGTGGTATTACGGACATGAACTCTTGTTATTAAAAGTTCACAAGATACGAACTCTCTACGGACACAATTGCGTACTGAGTTGGGTCACGCTTATTTCTTGATGTTACGTATATTATTCGATAGAAGCGTGGAGTTTGTCGTTGTATGTGTCACAGTGTTAAGGTTCACAGGCACGGGTGTACGGTCCTCAAAGGCATGGTATTGTATTATATAGAGTCACGCTCGCCTGTCTTTGTGTTCCGAATGATTCTGTCGACTCGATCAGATGAAGAAGCACGGTCGTTATGCCCACAAAGGCAAAGCTTTGTCTTACGCACAGTCACGTTCGTTCTTTAATTGCGGAGACCCAGCGGAATTGGTTCAGATGTGAACACCCACTATTTACTAACGTGATTCTACACAATGGCACACCGTGAAGCCCAGACAGGCATGGTTATGCTTTATACAGAGTCACATTCGTGCCTTTATTGGGGAAACCCAACGGTTCGACGGGCGTCTCCTCGGATTCGGCTATGAATGCCACATGCCGTTGCTCCGAAAACCCAGTGGTCCGACGGGCGTCTCCTCTGGTAAAACCGCTCTGGCTCATCGCCCGAGGAGAAGCTCCGACTATTTAAGACGGACGGTGTCTTGAAACCCTAGCCACATCCTACTCCTCCCTTTTTCTGCCGCCAGGCCATCCATTCCTCTTAGTGTTCTCCATCCCGACCATCTACGCCATGGCTGGGCAGAAGGAGTTATGTTCGCTTGTGTCTGTTTTCCGGATGATTCCGTCGACTCGTTTAGACGGAGAGGCACAGACGAGAAGCCCATGGAGGCATACTTCAGTATTAGGCAGAGTCACGTTCGAGCGTTTGCTGCACAAACCGAACACGAGATAGACACTTAGGTTAGGTCTTCATTGCGCATGTACAAAAACACAAGAGCTTAACAGAGGAGGAGGAGGAGGAGAAGATCTCAGGAAAAAAACAAGGATGAGGCACAGTGCAGGGACATAATTGCAGATGTCACCGCTGGCGCGCGTTTTTCAAAAGCACGGGCTTGCAGTCACTGCAGCCACGGTTATGTACGTTTGTGACTCTCTGTGTTTCAGTCATTAGGGTCACAGGTACGGGTGTCAAATCCACAAAGGCATCGTTTGGTATTATATAGAGTAATGTTTGCTTGTGTTTGTGTTCCAAATGGTTCAGTCGACTTGTTTAGACGGCAAGACATGGATGAGAAGCCCATAGAAGCATACTTTAGTATTAGGCAGGGTCACAATCATGCGTTTATTGCGCATGGTCGATGGTATTACATAGAGTCACGGTCGCCTGTGAGACTCGACCAGACGGAGATGCACGGGCGTCTAGCCCATCAAACTGAACCTCTGTCTTACGCACAGCCACGGGCGTTTACTCTGTGAGGCACGGAATTGCCTATATGAGAATTGTGTCCGTATTGAGACATAATTGCAGATGTTACCGCTAGGGCGCGTTTTTTAAAAGCACGGGCTTCAAGTCACTGCAGCCATGGTTATGTACGTTCGTGACTTGTGTCGTGTACGTACGTTGCTTTTTGTGTTTCGGTGATTAGCGTCACAGGCACGGGCGTCAAATCCGCAAAGGCATCGTGTGGTATTATATAGAGTCATGTTCGCTTGTGTTTTGTGTTCCAAATGATTCAGTCAACTCATTCAGACGGAGATATCCACCAGGTTGTACAATCTTATGGATGAGAAGGCAAAGTCGTAGCTCGAACTTCAGTATGACAAGCTCAAGCTGGACACATATGTTATGACAAGCTCAAGCTGGACACAGGCACGAGCATGAAGCGCTCAAAGGCATGGTCGATAGTATTATTACATAGAGTCACACTAGCCCGTGACTCTATCAGACGGAGATGCACAGGCGTTTGGCCCACAGAGCTGAACCTTTGTCTTGCGCAAAGGCATCGTGTGGTATTATATAGAGTCATGTCCGCTTGTGTCTGTTTTCCGAATGATTCCGTCGACTCGTTTAGACGGAGAGGCATGGGTAAGAAGCCCATCGAGGCATACTTTAGTATTAGAGAGAGTCATGTTCATGCGTTTATTGCGCAAACCGAACAAAATTGGGTTCTGATATGAACACTCGATGTTTACTTTGTGAGGCAATGAGTGGCAGATTAGAGAGACGTTGTTTTTGAAGCACTCAAAAGGCATGGTCAATGGTATTACATAGGCTCACGGAGATAGACGGGCATTTAGCCCACAGAGTTGAACCATTGTCTTATGCAGAGCCACGGGTGTTTGCTCTGTGAGGTATGGAATGGCCTATGCGAGGGGCGTTGTTTTTAAAATCTTATTTCCTTATATTTAAAAGCACGGACGTGAACTCCTTACGGACACGGTTCCGTATTGAGTTGTGTCACACTTCTTTCTTGATGTTACGTATATTATTCGATATAAAAGGCGTGGAGGCTGTCTATATTTCCTTGTATTTAAAAGATAGCAATGGCACGCTTTTAAACAAAGCACAAGAACAGTGGTTCCACAACAAGCACGTCTCAATTTGCAGAAACAACACTGTCGTGATTCTACAGGACGCTATGTTCTAGGCTATGCAGCATGTTTCCACCCAAACGTTCACCACAGGGTCATGGACATACACAGGGGAAGTGTCGTGCAGTGATAATAGACGCGCAGTCTTACAGGTACAAGAGGCACGAAGAGGCATGTTGATTAACATCATCACAAATGAAACAGATTATACATGCACACGCATATAGAGAGGTGCATAAAAAGTGGACTACAAGAGATAAACTAAGTTGGTAATAGTAAATGATCGATGCTATTAAATAATAATGGAAGTTAACGACATGCATACAATATTAGACTCAAATTTATAGTAGAGCACACACAATAAATAGAAGTCCTGATCATGATAGATCGACTGGGTCACTAAAAACTCAAAAGTAGTAGTAGCTAGCATAAATATATATAACTTTCCTCCAAGCATGTGAGATGTGGTTTGCAGCAAATGAACGGAGAGCCAAGGCAGGGACCTAATCAAGGCGCCCGGGCTTGTGTCCTTGCTGGTCCGGAGGTTGGACGACAAGTGGGGGCAGCGTCGGTGAGGTGGATGTGCTCCTGAACGAGCTTCGCCAAAGTTTGTCTGTGGTCGAAGTAGGCCGCCATGGTCGCCTCGTGGATGGCGCTGCAGGTGTCCTCGTAAACAATCTGTCCATAGATCTGGCTGAACTTGTCAATGTCTGCATGCATGATGAGGCGCCGGGCTGCAGAGCGACCTCCAGGTGGTCCTCCGGCGGCGTGCCGACCGGGAGCTATAGGACCATCAGTGCGCAAAAGAGATCGTTCCCATGGAGGCCGGCGAGCCGGGTCGCGGAAGCTGAGGCGGAGGCTCGGCCTTTATGGAGGTGAGCATGGAATGGAGGCGAGCAGTCAGGTCCTTCACCTTGCTGTTGGCGAAGCTGAACTTATGGATGAAGTCTTCCAGTGCACCCTTGAGCCAGGCGGCGAAGCTGGCGTCAAAGAAGGAACACGCCGTGGCGGACATCAGCAGCCCCTAGAGGCGCTGCAGCGCGTTGGGCTACGGGTTTCTCTCCTTGATCACCTCGATAAGACGTACGGTGGTCGCCTGAATCGCCTCCGGCCGATCTCTCACCGTCTCGCTCTTGCTCTGATGGCCAGGTAGTTGGATCGGAGTAGAAGAAGATGGAGGGTGAGCCATGGTGAGAGAGTTGCGTGCTTTATATAGGAGGGTGTCGCTAATTGCTAGTTTGCGAAGCTAGCGACGCCACGCTTTTAAACAAAGCACAAGCACAGCAGTTCCACGACAAGCACGTCTCGATCTGCAGAAACAACACTGTCATGGTTCTACAAGACACTATGTTCTAGACTGTGCAGCATGTTTCCGCGCAAACGTTCACCACAGAGTCACGGACATGCACAAAGGAAGTGTCGTGCAGTGACAACAGATGCACAGTCTTACAGGTACAAGAGGCACGACCGCCTCTGTATTGTAAAATACTTCAGCTAACGAGTTATTTGGAGAGGCACGGCCGTCACATCACACGTGACTGCGTGTTCCAGATGATTTTAGTCGCTCGTTCTATTCACAAAAGGAAATCCAAACATACAGACGGTGCACAAAAACATGAAATCTTGATAGCTTTTTGAGCTTGTGAGTTGCTTCACGGCTGAAGAGCACAAAAACAAGTTCCTGACAACCTTACAGACAATGGATAAAGTACTAGCTGAAAGTCCAAGCTGGAAAGCACGCAACAACACCTATCTCTGACAGCCGGATAAGCGTTTTCAACATTCACAGGTCAATGGATCCGGCAAATCCATGATTGGACACTGGTTTGTCCATATGTGTACTTTTAAATCCAAGTTCATATGCCTACAATACCCTGACAATATAAGACGAGCACGTCTAGAAGCCTTGTTGCCCCATTGAAGCACCTCTTCTTGATGTTCATAAAATCCTTCAGTGATGTTGTTTGGGGGGGGGGAGAGAAACTTAAGCCTCATAGTCTCTAACTCCTTTGCGTTCCGAACAAAGAACGTTGCAAATTCAATGTTTTTGTTGCAGTGTACATATTTTTCGGTATTCTTGTCTTGATGAATGTCATGCTGTTTGAAAAACACCTGGTGCTTGTGGCGCCACTTATTTGTTACACCTTTCTCGCGGCATACTCCTCCCTGAAAATGCATGAAGAGTGAGAATACTCGAGGACTACAAAGAGAGATAGAGGCCTCCAATATAGTACGCTATGCATTGTATGTGCTTTCAATGTGTCTGGAAATTTTTACCTCGATAAACAGGTTCTCTAGGCTAGGAAAGCATCGCATCAAGGCAACAACCTTGTTCAGATTTAATGACATGTGGATAGGCAGGGTCTTCACAGATTGAACTGCCATTGATAGGCTAACTACAGACAAAGCCCGCGTCAAGCACATATCATAAAATTAGCTAGATAAAAGGTTGCATGCCATGAAACTTCGGCACTGCAACAGACGCAAGAGTATAGTGCAAAAGGTGAGTACCTCGATAACTGTAGAGCCAAAAACAATCTTGGATTCAGGAAATCTTCATAAAAATTACCCAGACACTCAAGTTTAGGTGCAGAAAAGACAGTTATCTACAAGTGCCGGCTCTGAATATCGTGAATCAATCGTTTAAGTGAGGGTGCATCCTCAACAACGAGTTCACCATTCTCACAAAGGATACAGATGACTTCAACTTTGCCTGAGTTTATTATGATGCAGTGGTCCAAGTTATTGCAAACAAGCAGGAGCCACTCGAGGGCAGGGCAACCATGGTTGATTATGCTTTGCAGTGAGACGTTTGATATATCAACTTCCAAAAACGAAATCCTCTTGAGGAGTGGAAGTTTAAATGATCGTGCCTACTCATCAGGTATCTGGCAAAGAGAAAATGTGACGGTGTGCAATGAGGAGGAAAACAGCAGCGTGGAGGTCGGTGGTGAGGGCGTGGATGAAGAGATTTCATGTGGTAGTGTGATGGTTTTTCCCACAAAACGTGGGAACATGTAATAGAACTCGAGAACCTGGAGATTCTTCAGTCTTGGGCATCAAAGCCAGGCGTCAACTGTAGAGGGTCTGCAGTGGAGGTAGCACGCCGGAATGCAGAGACGATGAACTGTGCCCCCATGACCGGAGAGGATGGCTTCCGGAAGGCACGGACCATCAACATCAGGTTGAAAACTACACCGAGTTCCAAAATATCTAATGCGAATGACATCCTTACTGGGGAGCATGGACAGTACGTCGATATGAACTGTTTCTAGGGGCTTAAAAAGACGACCGACAGGGATCTCACTGCAGTCGAGATTGAGAGGAGCGGTGCGCCAAACAGGGCACCACCGACGTGCGAGGATTTGAGTGCGAACGCCTTCCTTAGTGGACAGACAGGAGATGATCTCGCCGAGGACACCGTCCGGGATGTCGCTGATGCGGTCCGGACCAGACTGCTCTTCTTGATCCTCGGATCCAGTAGGCGCACCCTCGCCGCTTCCAGCCACTACCGCCAAACCACCAGAGGAAGGAGTCGCCGGTGGAGCGAGCCTCACCCTCTTGGTGCTCGGGGCACCGGAGTTGACCTCCATCTCCGTCTCCATTGCTAAGATTGCTGCCTACGAGTGCCTCTATATGTGGCATGGATCTGGACAGACGGTGGATCTGGAAAATGGACTAGCATGTCAATCCACGAAACGACTTCAATACCCACGACGGGGAGCGGAGGGGTCCAGATTAATTCCTTCTTCTTTTATTCTTTCTGACAGGAGGGCCCGGGTTAAGTACTACTCGTAGCAAGTCAATGGTAGATGGGTGCTTGAAACATTAAATAGAACCACGGCTTTCAAGGTATGAAATGCACTGTTGCACACGCAGACCAGGCACGGGCATGCCCCTCAGTGCTTTAATTATTTACAGCACACATTCACTAGAAGAATATGTTCAACGCCGGAAGCACGGTGGACTCGGTAGGAAAGAGAGGCACGCACGTGATGCCCACGAAGGCATGGGCTAGCACTCTCTGCAGCCACGGTTATGTACATTTGTGACTCTCTGTGTTTCAGTCATTAGGGTCACAGGCACAGGCGTCAAATCCACAAAGGCATCGTGTGGTATTATATAGAGTCATGTTTGGTTGTATTTGTGTTCCGAATGATTCAAACGACTCATTCAGAGGGAGAGGCACGGACGAGAAGCCCATAGAGGCATACTTTAGTATTAGGCAGGGTCACAATCATGTGTTTATTGCACATGGTCGATTGTATTACATAGAGTCATGCTCGCCTGTGAGACTCGACAAGACGGAGATGCACGAGCGTCTAGCCCACGGAACTAAACCTTTGTCTTACGCACAGCCATGGGTGTTTACTCTGTGAGGCACGGAATTGCCTATATGAGAGACGCTGATTTTAAAAGCTTATATCCTCGTATATAAAAGCACAGACGTGAAGTCCATACAGACATGGTTCAGTACCGAGTAGCGTCACGCTTCTTTCTTGATAAAGGCGTCGACATTCGTGGCTATGTGTGTTTCAGTGTCAAGGGTCACAAGCACGGGCATACAACCCTCAAAGCCATGGCGTGCTATTATATAGAGTCACGCACAAAGGTTTATGATTGTGTTCCGAATGAGTCGGTGGACTCGCCCACGGAGGCATGGTGTGTTCCTACTCGGAGTCGCGTTTGTGCGTTTATTACGGAAACCTAATAGAATCGGGCGACTGTCCTTGTTACATTTGTTTTCGTTGTAAGATTTTTAACTCAAATGCACGAAAGGCGACTTTATATGTTTAGTAGCGTCATGATCCTTTATGCACGAAGACGACTTTTTGTGTGTCAGTGTTTCAGGTCACAGGCACGGTTCTCAAACTCACAAACGCATGACCTGTAATTATCCAGAGTCAGCTTCGTGTCTCTTTGTATTCCAAATGCACCCGTTGACTATATTACCAGTACAGGCACGTTCGGGATGCCGAGGAGGCATGCTTGTGTTTTACGCGGAGCCACGTTCGTGCGTTGATTGCGGAAACCCAACGTTTCGACGAGCGTCTCCACGTATTCGGGTGTGAACACCATGTGCCGCCGCTACAGAAACCCAAGGGTCCGACGGACGTCTCCTTCGGTAACGCCGGTCTGGATCGTCGCCCGAGGCCAGCGTCCGGCTATTTAAGGAGGATCGACGGCCTCTCAAAACTCTAGCCACACCCTCTTTCTTGGACTGTCCAGATCCATGCCACATAAAGCGGCGCTCGCAGGCCGCGCGATCCCAGCAATGGGATACGGAGATGGATGTCAACTCCAGTGCCCCGAGCACCAAGAGGCTGATGCTCGCGGCACCAGCGACGCCTTCCTCTGATGGTTTGGCGGTAGCGGCTGGAAGCGCCGAGGGTGCGCCTACTAGATCTAAGGATCAAGAAGAGCAGTCTGGTCCGGACCGCATCAGTGACCTCCCGGACGGTGTCCTCAGTGAAATCATCTCCCGTATCTCCACTAAGGAAGGCGTTCGCACTCAAATCCTCGCACGTCGGTGCCGCCCTATTTGGCGCACCGCTCCTCTGAATATGGACTGCCGTGAGATCCCTGTCCCACGTCTTTTTAACCCTCTAGATCAAGTACATTTCGAGTTGGTCACCGCGAACTCCGCCACACCGGAGGAACTCGTCCACGTAACATACACTGGAACTTTTTTTAGAGGAGAACATGTCGGTGAAGATAATTCGTATGATGATTCGTACCTTCCAGAGACCATCCTCTCCGGCCGTCAGAGCGCAGTTCGCCGCCTCTGCATTCCGGCGTCCTGCCTCCACTGCAGGTGAGGGAGTCCTGGATTAGGGGGTATCTGGACAGCCAGACTATATCCTTTGGCCGGACTGTTGGACTATGAAGATACAAGATTGAAGACGTCGCCCCGTGTCCGGATGGGACTCTCCTTGGCATGGAAGGAAAGCTTGGCAATACGGATATGTAGATCTCCTTCCTTGTAACTAACTCTGTGTAACCCTAGCCCCCTCCGGTCTCTATATAAACCAGAGGGTTTAGTCCGTAGGACCAACAACAACAATCATACCATAGGCTAGCTTCTAGGGTTTAGCCTCTCCAATCTCGTGGTAGATCAACTCTTGTAATACTCATATCATCAAGATCAATCAAGCAGGAGTAGGGTTTTACCTCCATCAAGAGGGCCCGAACCTGGAAAAAACATCGTGTCCCTTGTCTCCTGTTACCATCCGCCTAGACGCACAGTTCGGTACCCCCTACCCGAGATCCGCCGGTTTTGACACCGACATTGTTGCTTTCATTAAGAGTTCCTCTGTGTCGTCATCGTTAGGCCTGATGGCTCCTTCGATCATCGATAGCGATGTAGTCTAGGGTGAGACTTTTCTCCCCGGACAGATCTTTGTATTCGGCGGCTTCTGCTGCGGGCCAACTCGCTGGCCATCTGGAGCAGATCGAGAATTCGCCCCAGCCACGTGTCAGGTTTGGAAGCTTAAACTATACGGCCGACATCCACAGAGACTTGATCTTCGACGGATTCGAGCCCCTGCGAGTGAGCCGCACAGTCACGATGAGTATGATTTAGCTCTGCCTTCGGACAGTGTTAAGGAGATCGCGCCGGCAACCGCTCCGACCCTCAATTCGGGTCCAATTGCACCATCCATGGACGGGTGGATAGACCCCGCCACAGAGGCCGTACTCTCAGCGGCGATCGAGCCAAGTATCAACCTTACCCTTCACGAGAGCCGTGACTCCAAACTGCTGGATTCTTCTCCGGCCACGGACTCCGAATCGCCTGCGCCCATGCCTATCGAATCCGACTGGGCGCCGATCATGGAGTTCACCTCCATGGATATCTTTCAGCACTCGCCCTTCGGCGACATACTGAACTCATTAAGGTCTCTCTCCTTGTCAAGAGAGTCCTGGCCGGACTATGTCCGGCAGGATTGGGATGCGGATGACGAAGAAATTCGCCACCCACCCACCACCCACTTAGTAGCCACTATCGATGATTTGATCGACATGCTCGACCTCGACTCTGAAGATATCGACGGTATGGACGACGATGCAGGAGACGAACAGGAACCACTGCCCACAGGGCACTGGACAGCCACTTCATCATATGATGTATACATGGTGGACACACCAAAAGAAAATGACGACGAGGAACAGAAGGACGCTGCGAAGGATCGTTCCCTCGAGAAGCAGTCAAGGCGGCGGCGTAAGCGCCGCTCCAAATTCCGCCTCAACAGAAACAACGATCATATAGACCCAGCGATAGAGCAGGGTGAGCCAGCGGATGATGAACACGGCAGTGAACCACCGTCCGACCACGGCAACATGGAGAATCAAACCAAACAACCCGTCTCCGGCGAAGATAACAGTCCGGATGATATCACACCGGACAAACACCTGGAACAATAGAATCTCCATCAAAGGCTTGCCGCCACTGCGCGGAGTCTGAAAAAGCAGAAGCGAAAGCTCAAGGCCGTGCAAGATACACTCAAAATCAGATGGAGTAAAGTACTCAAGAACGTGGAAAAGTATGGTGCAGTCGCCACACAAAGAGATACCCGAAGCGAAAACTACTGCCTGAATTCGATGATGAGGCCTTAGAGCCCCCGCAATCAAGAAACAAAACAGCCATCCGGTCGGATAGACGACCTCATAACCAGCATAGAGCGACAAGCGACACGCATACAAGCCGATCTGCGATCCACGCGAGGACTACGCATCAAAAGGGCGGCCCAACCAGATCCATCTACGGGCCAAGAAAGCGCGCTTGACATGCAATACAATACAACAAAATTCCGAACACCACGGTACACCCAAATACAGGGGTGCCACACCCCTATGTTTCACCGATGAGGTGCTGGACCATGAGTTTCTAGAGGATTCAAACCCGTAAACATAGAGGCATATGGCGGAAGCGGACCACAGGGTGCGGATTGAGACTATATCCTCCATATCCACATGGCTCGAGGAACGATCTCCATGCCATCAAGTACTTACCCCTCAACCTCAAAGGGCCAGCCAGGCACTGGCTTAAAAGCCTTCCCAGAAACTCCATTGGAAGTTGGGAAGAGCTCGAGGACGCTTTTCGAGCAAATTTTCAAGGGACCTATGTCCGACCACCGAATGCAGACGATTTAAGTCATATAACTCAACAGCTAAGAGTCATCCAGAAAGCTTTGGAACAGGTTTCTTACTAAAAAGAACCAAATAGTCGACTGTCCAGATGCCGAAGCCTTAGCAGCTTTTAAACACAGCGTTCGAGACGAATGGCTCGCCAGACACCTCGACCAAGAAAAGCCGAGAACAATGGCTGCATTAACAAGCCTCATGACCCGCTTTTGCGCGGGCGAGGACAACTGGTTAGCCTGATGCACCACCAGCGACCCCAGTACATTCGAAGTCAGATACGAAAACGGGAAGCCACGAAGCAGCAAAAGAAAGCGCCGGAATAAAGAAGACAGCCCGAAGAGCACGATGGTTGGTACATCTTGAGCTTGCGTTGGTTTTCCCCGGAGAGGAGAGGATGATGCAGCATAGTAGCGTAAGTATTTCCCTCAGTTTTTGAGAACCAAGGTATCAATCCAGTAGGAGGCCACGCACAAGTCCCTCGTACCTGCACAAAATGATAGCTACTTGGAACTAAGGCGATTAGGGGTTGTCAATCCCTTCACAGTCACTTACGAGAGTGAGATCTGATAGAGATGATAGATAATATTTTTGGTATTTTTGGTATAGAGATGCAAAGTGAAAAGTAAAAGGCAAAGTAAAAACAAAGCAAGTATTAAAGTGATGGAGATTGATATGATGAAAATAGACTCGGGGGGCATAGGTTTCACTAGTGGCTTCTCTCAAGAGCATAAGTATTCTACGGTGGGTGAACAAACTACTGTTGAGCAATTGACAGAACTGAGCATAGTTATGAGTATATCTAGGTATTATCATGTATATAGGCATCAGGTCCAAGACAAGTAGACCGAAAAGATTCTACATCTACTACTATTACTCCACTCATCAACCGCTATCCAGCATGCATCTAGAGTATTAAGTTAAAAACAGAGTAACGCCTTAAGCAAGATGTCATGATGTAGAGGAATAAATTCATGCAATATGATAAATACCCCATCTTGTTATCCTCGATGGCAACAATACAATACGTGCCTTGCAACCCTTTCTGTCATTGGGTAAGGACACCACAAGATTGAACCCAAAGCTATGCACTTCTCCCATTGCAAGAACTACCAATCTAGTTGGCCAAACCAAATGGATAATTCGATGAGACTTGGAAAGATAACCAATCATACATAAAAGAATTCAGAGAAGATTCGAATATTATTCATAGATAAGTTGGATCATAAACCCACAATTCATCGGTCTCAACAAACACACCGCAAAAAGGAGATTACATCAAATAGATCTCCACGAGAGAGGGGGAGAACATTGTTTTGAGATCCAAAAAGAGAGAAGAAGCCATCTAGCAACTAGCTATGGACCCGATGGTATGAAGTAAACTACTCACACGTCATCGGAGAGGCTATGGTGTTGATGTAGAAGCCCTCCGTGGTGGATGCCCCCTCCGTGAACTCGAACAGCCCCAAGATGGGATCTCGTGGATCTGAGGAAGTTGCGGCGGTGGAATTAGGTTTTGGCTCTGTTAGGATCGTTTGGGGGTACATAGGTATATATAGGAGGAAGAATGCGTCGGTGGAGCAGCTGAGGGGCCCATGAGGCGGGGGCGCCCTAGGGGGGGCCCCCACCCTCGTGACCGCCTCTGTTGTTCCTTGGCGTAGGGTCCAAGTCTCCTGGATCACGTTCGGTGAGAAAATCACGTTTCCGAAGGTTTCATTCCGTTTGGAATCCGTTTGATATTCTGTTTCTTGAAACATTGAAATAGGCAAAAAACAGCAATTACAGGCTGGGCCTCCGGTTAATAGGTTAGTCCCAAAATAATATAGAAGTGGAAAATAAAGCCCAATATAGTCCAAAACAGTAGATAATTTAGCATGGAGCAATAAAAATTATAGATACGTTGGAGCGTATCGAGGCATCTAAGCTTAATTCCTGCTCGTCCTCGAGTAGGTAAATGATAAAAGAGAATTTTGATGCGGAGTGATACTTTGGCATAATTTCAGTGTAAATATTCTTAATTGTGGTATGAACATTCAGATCCGAAAGATTCAAGACAAAAGTTCATATTGACATAAAAATAACAATACTTCAAGCATACTAATCAAAGTAATCATGTCTTCTCAAAATAACATGGCCAAAGAAAGTTATCCTACAAAATCATATAGTGCGGCTATGCTCCATCTTCCCACACAAAATATTTAAATCATGCACAACCCGATGACAAGCCTAGCAATTGTTTCATACTTTAACATTTTCAAAACTTTTTCAATCTTCACGCAATACATGAGCGTGAGCCATGGATATAACACTATATGTGGAATAGGATGGTGGTGGTGGAGAAGACAAAAAGGGAGAAGATAGTCTCACATCAACTAGGCGTATCAACGGGCTATGGAGATGCCCATCAATAGATATCAATGTGAGTGAGTAGGGGTTGCCATGCAACGGATGCACTAGAGCTATATGTATATGAGATCTCAACAAAAGAAACTAAGTGGGTGTGCATCCAACTCGCTTGCTCACGAAGACCTAGGGCATTTGAGGAAGCCCATCATTGGAATATACAAGCCAAGTTCTATAATGAAAAATTCCCACTAGTATATGAAAGTGACAAAATGAGAGACTCTCTATCATGAATATCTTGGTGCTACTTTGAAGCACAAGTGTGGTAAAAGGATAGTAACATTGTCCCTTCTCTCTTTTTCTCTCATTTTTTTTCTTTGGGCCTTTTCTCTTTTTTTATGGCCTCTTTTTTTTTCTTTCATTTTTCTCTTTTTTTTATTTTTCGTCCGGAGTCTCATCCCGACTTGTGGGGGAATCATAGTCTCCATCATACTTTCCTCAATGGGACAGTGCTCTAGTAAATGATGATCATCACACTTTTATTTTTCTTACAACTCAACAATTACAACTCGATACTTAGAACAAAATATGACTCTATATGTATTCCTCCGGCGGTGTACCGGGATATGCAATGATTCATGAGTGACATGTATGAAAGAATTATGAATGGTGGCTTTGCCACAAATACGATGTCAACTACATGATCATGCTAGCAATATGACAATGATGGAGCGTGTCATAATAAATGGAACGGTGGAAAATTGCATGGCACTATATCTCGGAATGGCTATGGGAATGCCATGATAGGTAGGTATGGTGGGTGTTTTGAGGAAGATATATGGTGGGTGTATGATACCGACGAAAAGTGCGCAGTATTAGAGAGGCTAGCAATGGTGGAAGGATGGGAAAAAGTGCGTATAATCCATGGACTCAACATTAGTCATAAAGAACTCATATACTTATTGCAAAAATCTAGAAGTTATCAAAGCAAAGTATTACACGCATGCTCCTAGGGGGATAGATTGGTAGGAAAAGACCATCGCTCGTCCCCGACCGCCACTCATAAGGAATACAATCAATAAATAAATCATGCTCCGAGTTCTTAACATAACGGTTCACCATACGTGCATGCTACGGGAATCACAAACTTCAACACAGGTATTCTTTAAATTCACAACTACTCAACTAGCATGACTCTAATATTATCACCTCCATATCTCAAAATAATTATCAAGCATCAAACTTATCTTAGTATTCAACGCACTCAAAAGAAAGTTTCACATATCTTGAATACCAAGTATATTAATATTAAGCAAATTACCATGCTATTAACGACTCTCAAAATAATCTAAGTGAAGCATGAGAGATCAATAGTTTTTTTAAAACAAATCCACCACCGTGCTCTAAAAGATCTAAGTGAAGCACTGGAGCAAAAATTATCACGCTCAAAAGAGATAAGTGAAGCACTATGAGCAAAACTATCAAGCTCAAAAGATATAAGTGAAGCACATAGAGTATTCTATCAAATTCCAATTCATGTATGGCTCTCTCAAAAGGTGTGTACAGCAAGGATGATTGTGGTAAACTAACAAGCAAAGACGCAAATACTACAAGACGCTCCAAGCAAAACACTTATCATGTGGTGAATAAAAATATAGCTCCAAGTAAATTACCGATGGAAGTGGACAAAAGAGGGGATGCCTTCCGGGGCATCCCCAAGCTTTGACTTTTTGGTGTCCTTGGATTATCTTGGGGGTGCCATGGGCATCCCCAAGCTTAGGCTCTTGCCACTCCATGTTCCATAATCCGTCAAAAGGATTTACCAAAAACTTGAAAACTTCACAACACAAAACACAACAGAAATCTCGTGAGCTCCGTTAGAGAAAGAAAACAAAAGACTACTTTAAGGTACTGTAATGAACTCATTCTTTATTTATATTGGTGTTAAACCTACTGTATTCCAACTTCTCTATGGATTATAAACTATTTTACTAGCCATAGATTCATCAAAATAAGCAAACAACACACGAAAAACAGAATCTGTCAAAAACAGAACAGTCTGCAGTAATCTGTAACTAACGCAAACTTATGGAACTCCAAAAACTTTTACCAAAATAGGAAGACCTAGAAAATTTGTTTAATGATCAGCAGCAATTGGAATCAGTATTTTATCACGTTCTGGTGATTTTTAACAATTGTTTTCGTGAACAGAAAGATTCTGGAAATTACAGCAAGATCAAATAACTATCATCCAAGAAGATCCTATAGGTCTAACTTGGCAGAAACACTAATTAAAACATAAAACCACATCTAAACAGAGGCTAGATGGATTATTTATTACTAAGCAGCAAGGAAAAATATTGGGTTGTCTCCCAACAAGCGCTTTTCTTTAAAGCCTTTTTAGCTAGGCATTGAGATTTCAATGATGCTCACAAGAAAGACAAGAATTGAGGCACAAAGAGAGCATCATAAAACATGTGACAAACATACTTAAGTCTAACATACTTCCTATGCATAGGCATATTATAGGCAAACAAATTATTGTAGCAAGCAAAATCTAGCATATGCAAGGAAGCGGAAAGGAACAATAGCAATCTCAACATAACGAGAGGTAATTTAGTAACGTGAAAATTTCTATAACCATATTTTCCTCTCTCATAATAATTACATGTAGGATCATAAGAAAATTCAACAATATAGCTATCACATAACATATTCTCAACACGATCCACATGCATGCGAAGTTGACACTCTTCCAAAATAGTGGGATTATCATTAACTAAAGTCAAGATTTCTCCAAGCCCACTTTTATCAAAAATTTCATAAGATTGAATGTTATCCAAATATGTGGGATCTAAAGTTGACGCTCTTCCAAACCCACTTTCAATATTATTGCAAACACTATTATCAATCTTATATTCATCATGGGGCTTAAATAAATTTTCAAGATCATAAGAAGAATCTCCCCAATCATGACTATTGGACATAGCAAAACTAGCATCCCCAAGCTTAGGGTTTTGCATATTATTAGCATAATTTACATCAATAGAATTTATAATAAAATCATTGCAATCATGCTTTTTATTCAAGGATCTATCGTGAAGTACTTCATCACAATTTTCAGATTTACGGATTTCAGGCAAAAGCTTATAAAGATAATCTAGTGCATCCAAATCACTAGGAATTGGTTCATCATAATTGGATCTCTTAAAAGGATTGGCAAGCGGATCAGGATCCATAGATATTAGCTTCTCTGTTTAGGAATAAATACTCAACTATTTCAACCAAAAGAGCAAACGAGCCAAGTAAGACATCAAGGCAAACGGAAAAGAGAGGCGAATAAAGCGGCAAGGGTCAAGTGGGGAGAGGAAAGCGAGAGGCAAATGGAAAATAATGTAATCACGAGAGATAAGGAATTGTGATGGGTACTTGGTATGTCTTGACTTGGCGGAGACCTCCCGACAGCGGCGCGAAATCCTTCTTGCTCGTCTTGAGCTTGCGTTGGTTTTCCACGAAGAGGAGAGGATGATGCAGCAAAGTAGCGTAAGTATTTCCCTCAGTTTTGAGAACCAAGGTATCAATCCAGAGGAGGCCACACAAGTCCCTCGTACCTGCACAAAGCGATAGCTACTCGCAACCAACGCGATTAGGGGTTGTCAATCCCTTCACGGTCACTTACGAGTGAGATCTGATAGAGATGATAGATAATATTTTGGTATTTTGGTATAGAGATGCAAAGTGAAAAGTAAAGGCAAAGTAAAAACAAAGCAAGTATTAAAGTGATGGAGATTGATATGATGAGAATAAACCGGGGCCATAGGTTTCACTAGTGGCTTCTCTCAAGAGCATAAGTATTCTCTGGTGGGTGAACAAATTACTGTTGAACAATTGACAGAATTGAGCATAGTTATGAGTATATCTAGGTATGATCATGTATATAGGCATCATGTCCAAGACAAGTAGACGAAGCGATTACGCATCTACTACTATTACTCCACTCAACGACCGCTATCCGGCATGCATCTAGAGTATTAAGTTAAAAATAGAGTAGCGCCTTAAGCAAGATGACATGATGTAGAGGAATAAATTCATGCAATCGATAAATACCCCATCTTGGTATCCTCGATGGCAACAATACAATCGTGCCTTGCAACCCTTTACGTCATTGGGTAAGGACACGCAAGATTGAACCCAAAGCTATGCACTTCTCCCATTGCAAGAACTACCAATCTAGTTGGCCAAACCAAGCGGATAATTGAAGAGACTTGCAAAGATAACCAATCATACATAAAAGAATTCAGAGAAGATTCAAATATTATTCATAGATAAGTTGGATCATAAACCCACAATTCATCGGTCTCAACAAACACACCGCAAAAAGAAGATTACATCGAATAGGTCTCCACGAGAGAGGGGGAGAACATTGTATTGAGACCCAAAAAGAGAGAAGAAGCCATCTAGCTACTAGCTATGGACCCGAAGGTCTGAAGTAAACTAATCACACGTCATTGAACAGGCCCCAAGATGGGATCTCGTGGATACAGGAAGTTGCGGCCGTGGAATTAGGTTTTTGGCTCCTGTTCTGATCGTTTGGGGGTACGTAGGTATATATAGGAGGAAGGAGTACGTTGGTGGAGCAACAGGGGGCCCACGAGGCAGGGGGGCGCCCCCACCCTCGTGACCGCCTCTGTTGTTCCTTGGCGTAGGGTCCAATCTCCTGGATCACGTTCGGTGAGAAAATTATGTCAACAGAGACGAACTGTCCAGCCAAAGGCAACAGAGACGAACTGTCCAGCCTAAACAAGATTCTGGACAAATTATGTCAGATCCACAGCACCCCCGACAAACCTGCAAATCATACCCCTAGAGAATGTTGGGTCTTCAAGCAGTCCGGCAAACTCAACGCCGAACACAAGGGGCTGGATACACCAAGTGAAGATGAGGACGAGCCTCGCAAACAAAGCATTGGGGAACAGAAGAAATTCCCACCAGAAGTCAAAACAGTAAACGTGTTACACGTGACGAAGGGGAGAAACAAAGCGGCGCTCCTAGAGACACACGCCACAGGGTCCGTTACCGCGGAGTTCTACCACTGGTCGTCCCAACCGATCACCTTCGACCATCGGGATTACTCGACCAGTATCCGGCATGCAGGATGGGCTGCCTTGGTGTTAGACCCAATAATTAACGGATACCACTTTACACGAGTCCCGATGGGCGGTGGCGATAGTCTAAACCGATATATCGAGGACACGATCGCAAAGTGGGATGGACCCAACAAAAATTGGCCATAGCAATACTACCTTTAAAGGAGTAACACCAGGCCCAGAAGCCCATTGCACGGGCTCCCTGCTACTAGAGGTTATATTCGGTTCTCCCGGTAACTTTCGAAGCGAAAAGTTAACCTTTCACATCGCTCCGTTCCAAAGTGGATAGCAAGCACTACTCGGACGCGAAGCTTTCGCCCGCTTTAGTGCAATACCGCATTACGCTTCTCTCATGCTTAAGATGCCCGGTCCACGCGGTATCATTAAAGTACAAGGAAATATTGAGCGCTCCTTGCGCGCGGTGAACCGTCTTGGCTGCCTTGGCAGCCGCACACTAAACAACCTCACCAACTAGAGCATCTGACAGGTCGTTAAGACCACGGACACGGTTAGACGAGTCTGGTGTAGCTATACATAATTGATACAGGTTTGATGGCTATACCCCTTTAATAATACAAGGGGCTCAACGCGTGTAAACAAGTGCCAATTAGACTCAATTTTACTCATCTTGAACTGTATATGGTTTATTTAGTATAACCTACCTTTCTGCACGACTACTTTTCAACTAAGTTCCTCTCTTTTACAGATGACCATCGTGCTACACCCTTCCAGGATACGGCACAACGGAGACACATGCGCAGACGTGCAACAGGGACCCGTCCTAAGGATCCTTTTTAGATTAAGACCCTGCATACCTTTTTTACTCTCTCTTGTTGATACGCATCCCTCGATTCCCAGTACAGTTGAGAAGGATGCCGACGTCTTGGCATGTGGCCACGTCAGAAAATTGCACGTACCTGGACACCAAGGGCTTGTTACAAAAGGGCTCTGTTTAGCCCGGTTTACATCATAAAGACCGAATACCTTAGGGAGTGTTCGGCGTCGCGAGTTTGGCCTTATATGCATCAGCTCCGAATCATGTCTTTGGTCAAATGTTGGGTTTGCCCGGCTCTTGTGTTTTGCTGCCTTATGTTCCGCTCTATCGGCTAAGGCGGCACTAGGGGAACTACTGTGATTGTGCCCCGGGTCATCCGGACGAGCACCTCAGTAGAGAAAGCCGAAAATTGACTGTCATGATATAGCGTGAGACTTGTCAACCACTCGATGACCTCGCGGAATCTTGAGTTCTCTCCGCTTAACGAAGGGCCGTTTCGGCCAGGCATGTCTGGCGCCAATTTGGATGGCGTGAAGCCACCGGGGCTATATAGTAGCCCCTTGTCAAACTCCTCTGGCTAAGTGAAAGTGTTAAAGCATTATAGTCTGATTGCCTAGTTCGCTGCGCTATCACCTCCTTAATGGACCAAGACGCTGGATAAAGTGTGAACATGTGTCTTCTGTGAGCACCCCCGCATTATATGCGTGGGGGCTGAAGCCGACGACTGCCATCTTTCAGGTTATATACATATATACATAAACGGCCGCACATGAGGTATTATAATTCTTTTCGGCAAAAGTATAAAATAGCCTTTACAATTCAGTAAAACATTGTTTTTCAATGGGAATACATGTCATTAGAACATAATATTCTTCGAGCACTGCGCTTCTATTGAACGAGTGCCCTCAAGAACTTCTCGAAAGTAGTACTCGGCAGGTACTCGGCTCTCGTCCGAATCTTGGGTTGCAATGGTGGTGGCTTCCATCTCCGCCCAGTATGTCTTCACACGGGCAAGGGCCATCCGCACCCTCTAGGCACACCGACCTATTCATCGCGTTGATATGCGGCACTGCACCAAGGAACTGCTGCACCAAACTAAAATAACTGTTCGGCTTTGGCCTTTCCGGCCACAGATGATCCACAACAGACCTCATGGCGAGTCCAGACAATCAATTCGGCTCAGCCCATTCGGCCAACCGGTCAGTCGATGGAGGCGGGCGCTCTGGAACGTTAAATTGTGACCAGAACAGCTTTTCCACTTCGTGATTCTTTTGATCTCGGAAGTATTCGGCCGCATCGGCAGCACTGGCCGCTAAGTCCATATATGCATCCGCAGAACTCCACAGCCGGTTCAAAGGGGCATACTTCGGATCTTCGAACTTCATCCGCAGCATAAAGGATTTCCCAGCCGCGATATCTCCGGCTTGACGCAACTCCTCCTTCATTGCTCTCATCGCAGAGCGGGTGTCTTTGGCCGCCATCGTGGCCTCCTCCAGGTCCGCCCTCTTCGCTCGATCTTCCTTTTCAAGAAGCTCGTAACGGTCAGCGGCATTCCTCAATTCCACAGCCATCCTGGCTATTTCTTCCTTGCTTTGGCAGTGAGCATCCTGTTCGGCTTTCAGCTCCTCTATTGCCTTTAGGGCAGCCGCATCGCTTTTCCTGGCTTTATCTTTGGCTCGGGCAAGTTCCGCCCGAAGGTTTTCCACGGCCGCAGCTCCATCTGCATTCACACACATGTTATAGATACTGGCATTATGCTCCTCTTCCCATGTGTCACCGGAGGAATCACATACCTTGCGCCTCGTCAAGCCGCTTGTTGACAAGTACGATGTCGACATCTGCCACGTCAAGTTGCCGCTTTAACTCGGCAAACTCATCAGTCTGGCTGGCCACCGGACACTTCGCCACCTGCATATTAAGGTGGTCAGATTATTCCTAGGACTATGATCCTCCGTTCGCCGTCATCTTCGACAGCACCCAGAGTCTTAGGGGCTACTATCTACACAGGGCGCATCTAAAAATGCGCAGTACTGTCAAAAAATGTACATCATTTCGCGTACCTCAAAACCCGTCAGTAGACTCGTAAAGGCTTCATGCAACCCGCTTTCGGCGGATGAAATCCTTTCAATCACCATACCCATCAACGTGCGGTGCTCTTCTGAGATAGCTGCTCGCTCTAACTGATCCCTCAGTACGTCCGACCGCACACCAAACGGTGTCGGACTCTTTCGGTTGCTCTCCTCAAGAGCCGGACACTGAGGACTTCGGGTGGCCATAGGATTGCCCTCAGGCCTTGCCGGATCAGGAGAAACCCTCCATGACGACACCTCGGGGTCGCCCGCCTCACAAGGCGGTATGGCAGGGGGAGGCATTTCGCTCTCCATCATCTCTGGAAGAAGATCCCCTGAAGACGAACTCTGCTTAGAAGGGCTAAGATCTGAACTGCAAGATGAATGCTTCGGTTATCTTCCTCAGAAGCAAGACAAGATATTTTTTAAGGTACCCTTTTACTTACAGCTCGGTGGAGGGCTGATCCCCTTGAGGGCATAGTGCGGCCGGGGTATCCCCCGGGGCAGGACCCTTTGACAAAGATTTCTTCACCCGTTTGGAGACCATTATCTCCGGGTCCTCGGAGGCGGTCCTCTTTCTTCCCTGGGGAGAGGAAGTTTTGGTTCCTCCTCCCTGGCTAGCTTCCTTGTCCCCCCCTTTATCTTCTCCTAAAGGCGCTTGATGAGGCGTGATCTCCAGCATCCTGATTAGCGCGGGATCTGGTGAGGTCTCAGGGAGGGGGGCCGGACACCTGATCAACTTTGCCTTCGGTATCCAATCCTGGTCAAAGAACGGCTTTTTTAGAGTGACGTTGTGATAAATAAACGGACAGTGTGTTCGGATGTGGGGCTACTTACTTGGGTGTACGGGCGATTACAGCTCAGACCTGCATCCTCAGTGGTGTCCGAACACATTATTTGTGGTCTGAAGAACAATTTGTACATCTCCTCACGCGTCATGCCGAGGAAGTGTTGAAGAGCTCGCGGTCCCTCCGGATTAAACTCCCACAGGCAGAGGGGACGACGTTTGCAGGGCAGGACTCGGTGAATTAACATGACTTGCATCACTGTGACCAGACTGGCATCTCTCTCAAGGAGATCTCGTATCCGGCTCTGCAATATGGGCACATCCTTTACTGTCCCCTAGTCCAGCCCCTTGTTGACCCATGACGTTAGTCGTGGCGGGGGACCCGAGCGAAATACAGGTGGGGCCACCCACTTGGTACCTCTGGGAGCTGTGATATAAAACCACTCTTGTTGCCATAGACTGAACACCTCCTGGAAAGAGCCCTCGGGCCATGGGGCGTCGGCGTTTTTGCTTATTACGGCACCTCCGCACTCTCCACTCGATCATCTTCGGCTCCACTTTGAAGGTCTTGAGCCACAGTCCGAAGTGAGGGTAATCTGGAGAAAGCCGCATTACCTGACGATGAATGATGAGATATGGAGGATTGACTCCGGAGCTAAATCATGGAAGTCCAGCCCACAATAGAACATAAGCCCCCTCACGAAGGGATCGATCTGGCGCAAAGCCTAGCCCTCGGAGGAAGTGAGATACGAACACGACACTCTCACCAGGCTTGGGAGTGGGAATAACCTGCCCTTGAGCAGGCAGCCTATGCGGGATTTCGCCGGTCAGGTACCTGGCCTCCCTTAGCTTTGTTACGTCTTCCTCCGTGACGGAGGAAGGCCTCCACCGACCTTGAAGGTTAGATCTGGACATGATCGGAGGTCCGAAGCGCCTAAACCTGAGCTTTGGGTGTTGGAACTCGAGGCGGGAGGTGGATTCGATTGAGATCGAAAGAAAAGAATAGGCCTTGGTCTCTTTATAAAGAGGTTGAATACCAAGTGCCCTCCTCGTGACCGTTTGGGACTTAGCTCCAATCGAGGGGTCATACCAACGGGCACGATTGGGTTACCCACGTCCGTATTGATGGGAATCCCACAATAAGGGGACACGATCTCTCCTTCGACAAGACGTGCCATGGAAACCTCCTCGCAAAACACGCTGAGGTTGGTTGTAAAAACCGATTCGAATGGTGACCTGGCTGTGGTGTGATGACACACTATGAAATACGTCAGCAAATTAGATTTGTGGAAATATTATTCTCTCTACGGTGGTATGTGGAACTTATTTTGAAGAGCCGGACACGATCCTCGTGTTCAAAATCTTCTATGAAGTATTCGGAGGAGGATCCCGCCTTGCAATGTCAAAGACAATCTGCGCGTCGGATTCATCGTCATTGAAGCCTGGTTCAGGGGCTACTGAGGGAGTCCTGGATTAGGGGGTATCCGGACAACCGGACTATATCCTTTGGCCGGACTGTTGGACTATGAAGATACAAGATTGAAGACTTCGCCCCATGTCCGGATGGGACTCTCCTTAGCGTGGAAGGCAAGCTTGGCAATACGGATATGTAGATCTCCTTCCTTGTAACCGACTCTGTGTAACCCTAGCCCCCTCCGGTGTCTATATAAACCGGAGGGTTTAGCCGTAGGACCAACAACAACAATCATACCATAGGCTAGCTTCTAGGGTTTAGCCTCTCTGATCTCGTGGTAGATCAACTCTTGTAATACTCATATCATCAAGATCAATCAAGCAGAAGTAGGGTTTTACCTCCATCGAGAGGGCCCGAACCTGGGTAAAAACATCGTGTCCCTTGTCTCCTGTTACCATCCGCCTAGACGCACAGTTCGGGACCCCCTACCCGAGATCCACCGGTTTTGACACCGACAGCAGACACTCCACAGTCGATGCCTGGCTTCGATCCCCAAGACTGAACAATCTCCATGTGCTCAAGTTTTACTACCTGTTCCCACCATGCTTGAGACAACATGACATAGGGCCATTCTCATGCCCTTCGCTCATGCCATCACCACCAGCATTAAACCCTCAGATTTCCTCCTCTCTCCAAACCATCGCCTTTGCTCTTTGCAAGTTACCAGACAATTATGTACGGGTGCTTAAACTACCACTCCTCAGGAGACTCTCGCTTGTAGATATTGATGTATCAGACGTCTCATCACAAAGCATCATCAGCTCTACTTCTCCTACACTTGAGTCTCTGCTGCTTGTTTGGACAGTCAGGCACCATTGCATCAGAATAAACTCACCTAACCTTATAAGCATCGGCATTTCTGGTTACTATGGGAAAATTGTTATAGAAGATGCCTCTCACTTCAACGGTTGCTTTGTGATGGTGATTGCAAGAAGTTGCGGATAGTTATCACCTATGCACCTAAATTGCAGGTCATGGGCAAAATACCTAATATTTTCTGTGAATCCGGCGTTACAAATGACCGTATAATTATTCAGGTACTAACTTTCAACAATACTTTCACCTCCATTCATTGGTACAAACAAGTTCCATCCAATTCAACCTTTACTCTACTAATATTATGTTTTATTCTACATGAAGTGTTTGTCGACAGTCAGCACATCCACAGCGGTTCATTCTATCAAGATGTTGTCTATCAGCATGGATTATGACCTGCACGCAGTCTTTTCCTTATTGGAACACTTCCGAAGCTTGGAGAACTTGTATATCGAGGTGATGCTTCTCACACAAATTGTAAAACACATACCATGCATGGTGTAGAACTCCATTCAACAAAAAAATGTCACTTACATTTGTATGTAATGGACAAAGCTGTATATAGTCATGGACCAGTATTAGGACAAAACTAAAGAAAAGCTTTTATTACAACAGAGGTTATAGAATTATTCCTTCACTTGCTCTCCCAGTAGAATCACTCTTTATGGAGCTTAACCATTTCAAATCTTCATGTTTATTCAGGAAATAGTCTCTAATGAAGAAAGTCTTCCAAACGACTGTTCTTGCAAGCACCATCGTGACGTTCGTTTGAAGTCACTGACGCTGGAAAGCTATGTTCAATGCGAAAAAAGCATTCGATTTGCGACGTTCTTTATTCTCAACGCAGCATACCTGCAGACTATGAGGTTCAAGTTTCTTCTTCAGGAAGACTTCATGAAAGAATTCTACAAACAGCAACAAGACGTGCTTCAGTGGGACAAAAAGGCTTCTAAACATGCTTGCCTTAGGTTGTTACCAAGTTGCAACCACGGGAACTTGGATCTAAGGCATGCATGCGTTGAGCACCTGGATTTAAAGGATCCATTCACTTGTAAGTGCTGAAACAGTGCTGGAGTGACATGTTGCCACCACTTTCCGGTTTGGAATTTACGTAGGTGTGGTGAAACAATGCCCGTACCTTTTTGCTCAATCTCTAACCTTGCCAACAGCGAACTTGGTATTTCGGTCTATGGCTAAACGGTCCTTTGCTCATGCCATACATTTCATTAGCTAAAAGGGCTTCAAGTCTCTGCAGCCATGGCTATGTACATTAGTGACTTTCTGTGTTTCAGTGATAAGGGTCTCAGGCACGGGCGTCAAATCTGCAAAGGCATCGTGTGGTATTATATAGAGTCATGTTCGCTTATGCTTGTGTTTGTGTTCCAAATGATTCAGTGAACCAAGGTTTGTCAGCAAACACACAGACGATCATGCCTTCGTAGAAAAGTGATTTGAGACGCACTGTTCTACCTGTCACACAGGCACGACCATGGCAAACGCACGGTTTGCCACGAACCACACAAAAGCCGTGAAGTGATACGACGCGCACTGTTCTACATGCCACACAGGCACGCCCGTGATTCCACGTGCTTAAGTAGCACGTAAAGACGTAATTCTTTCACAGGAAACGCCGTGAACCTACTGCCATGCACTATATCCATTGTAAAACAGAAACGCAAACACAACCGTGACCCGTTGTGTTTGAAATCTTTGCATCACAGAAGCACTGCGCGAAGGCACATGAAGTACGGTTGGACACGCATCGCAAGCACGGTTATGCACATGAGGTACGATTAGGCACAGTGCAGGGACATAATTGCAGATGTCACCGCTGTTGCGCGTTTTTTAAAAGCACGGGCTTGCACTCTCTGTGTTTCAGTGTTCCAGTCATTAGGGTCACAACCACGGGCATCAAATCCACAAAGGCATCGTGTGGTATTAAATAGAGTCATGTTCGCTTGTGTTTGTGTTCCGCAGTCGACTCGTTCAGACGGAGAAGCACGGACGATCAGCCCATGGAGGCATACTTTAGTATTAGGCAGGGTCACAATCATGTGTTTATTGCGCATGGTCGATGGTATTACATAGAGTCACGATCGCCTGTGAGACTCGACCAGACGGAGATGCACGGTCGTCTAGCCCACGGAACTGAACCTCTGTCTTACGCACAGCCACGGGCGTTTACTCTGTGATGCACGGAATTGCCTATATGAGAACCGTGTCCGTTCGGGGCTCCGGAGAGGGGGATTCATCGTCGTCGTCATCATCAACCATCCTCCATCACCAATTTCATGATGCTCACCGCCGTGCGTGAGTAATTCCATCGTAGGCTTGTTGGATGGTGATGGGTTGGATGAGATCTATCATGTAATCGAATTAGTTTTGTTAGGGTTTGATCCCTAGTATCCACTATGTTCTGAGATTGATGTTGCTATGACTTTGCTATGCTTAATGCTTGTCACTAGGGCCCGAGTGCCATGATTTCAGATCTGAACCTATTATGTTTCCATGAATATATGTGAGTTCTTGATCCTATCTTGCAAGTCTATAGTCACCTACTATGTGCTATGATCCAGCAACCCCGAAGTGACAATAATCGGGACCACTCCCGGTGATGACCATAGTTTGAGGAGTTCATGTATTCACTATGTGCTAATGCTTTGTTCCGGTACTTTATTAAAAGGAGGCCTTAATATCCCTTAGTTTCCATTAGGATCCCGCTGCCACGGGAGGGTAGGACAAAAGATGTCATGCAAGTTCTTTTCCATAAGCACGTATGACTATATTCAGAATACATGCCTACGTTACATTGATGAATTGGAGCTAGTCCTGTGTCACCCTATGTTATGATTGTTACATGATGAACCGCATCCGGCATAATTCTCCATCACCGATCCAATACCTACGAGCTTTTCACATATTGTTCTTCGCTTATTTACTTTTCCGTTGCTACTGTTACAATCACTACAAAACACCAAAAATATTACTTTTGCTACTGCTATACATTACCGTTACCACTACTATCATATTACTTTGCTACTAAATACTTTGCTGCAGATACTAAGTTATCCAGGTGTGGTTGAATTGACAACTCAACTGCTAATACTTGAGAATATTCTTTGGCTCCCCTTGTGTCGAATCAATAAATTTGGGTTGAATACTCTACCCCGAAAACTGTTGCGATCCCCTATACTTGTGGGTTATCAAGACTATTTTCGGCGCCATTGCCGGGAGCATAGCTCTATTCTTTGAGTCACTTGGGATTTATATCTGCTGGTCACTATGAAGAACTTGAAAGATGCTAAGACAACAATTTATCCCTCAACTACGAGGGAGGTAAGGAACTGCCATCTAGCTCGCACTTGATTAGCATACGTATTGAGTAAGCTTGCGACACCTAAGCCTGCTTCTACTATTCGTTCTGATATGTCGCATGTTATTGATGATGTCACTTCTGCTATGCATGATACTTATGATGAAACTACTTCTATGCTTGATACTACTGTGCCACTTGGTGAATTTCTTGATGAACAAATTGCTAGGGTTAGAGAGAAAGAAATTATTGAAACTGATTGTATTGATGAAAGTGATGATGAAGACTTGCCTGTTATTCCTGAGGGTTATGTTTTTGATAAAGAAGCTTCTTTAGCCATTTTAGCTTGCAAAGATGGATATGAGCTCAAGAGATTATTAGCTAAATGGAAGCAACAATCTCTTAATGATAGAATGAAACTTGACCCTGCTTTTGCTATTTCACCTATCTGTGTTACTGATAAGATTATGAATTCTCTGTTGATCCTGATATAATTACTTTGGTTGAATCTGATCCTTTTCATGGCTATGAATCTGAAACTGTTGTGGCACATCTTACTAAATTAAATGATATAGCCACCATGTTCACTAATGATGGGAGATCTCGCTACTTTTATATCCTTAAAATATTTCCGTTCTCATCAAAGGGTGGTGCTAAGATATGGTTTAATTCTCTTGATCCTGGTTGTGTGCGTAGTCCCCAGGATATGATTCATTACTTCTCTGCTAAATATTTCCCTGCTCATAAGAAACAAGCTGCTTTAAGGGAAATATACAACTTTGTGCAAATTGAAGAAGAGAGTCCCACAAGCTTGGGGAGGCTTCGTTACTTAATGCTTTGCCTGATCATCCTCTTAAGAAAAATGAAATACTTGATATCTTCTATAATGGACTAACCAATGCTTCCACAGATTACCTGGATAGTTGTGCTGGTTCGATTTTCAGGGAAAGAACACCGGATGAAGCTGAAATTCTATTGAATAATATGTTGACAAATGAAAATAATTGGACACTTCCTGAGCCAGCTCCTGAGCCTATTCCTAAACCAACTCCGAAGAAGAGAGGCATTCTATTTCTCAGTCCTGAAGATATGCAAGAGGCAAAGAAATCTATGAAAGAAAAAGGTATAAAAGCTGAAGATGTTAAGAATTTACCCCTATTGAAGAAATACATGGTCTTAATTTACCTCATCTTGAAGAAACATATGATCTTAATCCATTACCTATTGAAGAACCTCATGGTCTTGATAACCCGACACACGTAGTAAAGGTAAATTCTCTCTATAGATATGATAAAGCTGAAATCCCTCCTACTAAAATTGCTAGCCAATGCTTGGATGAGTTTGATAACTTTATGGTTAAGCAAGAAGATTTCAATGCTTATTTTCGTAGACAATTAAAACAAAATGCTTCTATGATTGAGCACTTGGGTCATTATATGGCTAATGTTAAAGGTGAACTTAAACTCATTAGTAAACATGCTTCTATGGTTACTACTCAAGTAGAACAAGTACTTAAATCTCAAAATGATTTTCTCAATGAAATAAATAGTAAGAAAAATGATTATGCTGTTAGAGTGGCTACTAGAACTGGTAAGATGACTCAGGAACCTTTGTATCCTGAAGGCCACACTAAGAGAATTGAGCAAGATTCTCAGAGAAATAATATTGATGCACCTAGTCCTTTTAAAAAGAAGAAAAAGAAAAATGATAGGACTTTGCATGCTTCTAGTGAACCTATTGCTGAACCCTCTGAGAATCCAAATGATATTTCTATTTCTGATGCTGAAACACAATCTGGTAATGAACATGAACCTGATGAAAATGCTAATGATGATGTTCATGATGATGCTCAACCTAGTAATGATAATGATGTAGAAATTGAACCTGCTGTTGATCTTGATAGCCCACAATCAAAGAATCAACGTTATGATAAGAGAGATTTTGTTGCTAGGAAACACGGTAAAGAAAGAGAACCTGGGGTTCAGAAACCCATGCCTTTTCCTCTGAAACCATCCAAGAAAAAAGATGATGAGGATTTTGAGCACTTTGCTGAAATGATTAGACCTATATTTTTGCGTATACGATTAACTGATATGCTCAAAATGAATCCTTATCCTAAGTACATGAAAGATATTGTTACAAATAAAAGAAAGATACCGGAAGCTGAGATTTCCACCATGCTTGCTAATTATAATTTTAAGGGTGGAATACCAAAGAAACTTGGAGATCCAGGAGTACCCACTATACCATGCTCCATTAAAAGAAACTATGTTAAAACTGCTTTATGTGATCTTGGAGCCGGTGTTAGTGTTATGCCTCTCTCTTTATATCGTAGACTTGATTAGAATAAGTTGAAACCTACTGAAATATCTTTGCAAATGGCTGATAAATCAACTGCTATACCTGTCGGTATTTGTGAGGATGTGCCTGTTGTGGTTGCAAACGTTACTATTTTAACGGACTTTGTTATTCTTGATATTCGAGGGCGATAGTATGTCTATTATTCTTGGAAGACCCTTTTGAATACTGCAGGGGCTGTCATTCATTGCAACAAAGGCAATGTCACTTTTCATGTTAATGGTAATGAGCATACGGTACACTTTCCGAGGAAACAACCTCAAGTTCATAGTATCAACTCTATTGGAAAAATTCCATCGATTATTTTTGGAGGTTTTGAATTTCCTCTTCCTACTGTCAAGAAAAAATATGATATTCTTATTATTGGGGATGTGCATATCCCCTTGAGGTAACATAGTGTTATTGAAATTTCTCCGATTCCATGTTATTGGAATGAGTTTGTTAACAAGACTGATCAACCTTGTTAGTGGATTCCTTTTGATGAGCATGAGATGGATGAAACTAGAAGGCACAACCTTCGTACCCTCTTTCTACTTTCTATTATTTAGTTGAAATAAAGTAAAAATAGTGTTTTTCTGTCTGTTTCTGATTTGTCTATGCAATATAAAAATACCCCGAAAATAAAAGTTCTCCAAATGCCCTGAAAATGGAATATGATTTTTTCTGGAATATTTGGGAATATCTGGCACTGAGAACACAACAGGAGGGGAAAGCACCTGGCCACGAGGGTGGAGGGCACGCCCTACCCCCCCAGAGCGTGTCCCCTGCCTCGTGGGCCCATGGTGGCCCTCCTCCACTTATTCCTGCACCCACACACTTCTTCTTCCTCCCACAAACACCAATATCCAGCTCAAGCACGAGTTCTAGCTCATTTTGCTGCGATTTTCGATCTCCTTGCTCAACGCACCTCTCACAAAACTGCTTGGGGAGATTGTTCCTTGAAAATAATGAAGAGATTTTTGCCTCGCACCGCGGAGGTCCGGCCGTGTGAATGGCCTTCCGATGAGTTCTTGAGAAAAATCAGGATTTATGATGATTTATATTCATTGGCTGAGAATGCTGGCCTCACCGACTTCCTCCGCGACCAACGTCATCAGTATCTCTTACTCACCAATACTTTTGTGCAAAACTTCTACTATTTTCCTAAAGAAACACCTCCTTCAGTAGAGTTTCATTTATATGATGTTGTTAAGAAGATGCCACTAGATGAATTTTGCAAGGTTTGCAAAATACCCTTCGAGGGTACCTTAGATGAACCACATCGTAAAGATGTGAACGGGTTTATTGACACCATCACTGTGGGGGAAACTAGGAAGGTTTCCAATGCGAGAATCACTAGCATACATTTTCCTGTTTTACGCTACTTTGCCATATTTGCTAGTCGTTGCTTGATTGGTCGCGGAAACTATGTAAACCTTAGTGTTCCTGATATTACCATTTTGATCCATGGTTTATTTTCCGATAACACTGTTAGTATGGGCGGTATTATTGCTAAACGGTTAAGTTTGAACCGTACTAAGGGTCCCATCTTTGGAGGTATTTATGCTTCACGCCTTACTGCATATTATAATATACCTATTAGGCTCTATGAGAAAGAAGAAAAATTGTTGCCCAATGCTTATTTAGACTATAAGAGTATGTTAGCGCATGACTTTATTGTTAAGAACAAGGAAGGGGAGCTTAAATACAAATTGTTCTTTGATAAACATCACCCTGAGACTATTACCTTGCCTGCTCCTTCCTTGTTTAATTTATCGAAGGTCCGTATCTCGTTCCGTGGGCGGCCATTCAAGCCTACCGGAACCCTACACCAGCCCCGGAGCCGGAACCACAATTTGATCCTCCACGACAGTCTGATTACTTTTGGGATCCGGAGATGACTTCCAGCCAGTGGTAGTCAGAGTCTTCTTCATCTCAGTACGACCCCGTCTACAACTACAGGTATCCGCCAGGCCATCCGTGGAAATGAACCAACTTAGGCCAAAAGCCTAAGCTTGGGGGATTACGTATTTCCCACCGACATTACATTTATGTTCACACACACTCATTGCTAGATGTCGGTGCTCATACTCTTTCACTGTAATATCCATACTAGTTTATTTTCTTTTTCCTGCTTTCTTCTTGTGTGTTTGATAAATCTTAAGAAAAACCAAAAAAATAGTAATAGCTTCTAGCTAGTTTACTTTCTTGTTGTAGTAGTAGTAATTAAAAACAAAACCCAAAAAAAATATTTCCCGTTCTTCTTTTGCTTGTTGGGAGCTTTCCTGTGTAAATAGTTTTATTTCTTTTCTTTTCTTTGGGGGTCGATAGGAGAAGACCATGATTAAATTGTTGAACTGGCTCTTATATGCATTATTATGGATTTAACCAAGAGCCCATATTTCCTTGTCTTCTCCTTTTTATCGAATGCTCGCAGATTCCAGCTTAGTCCAATGCACGTGCACTCTTATTATATTCACTCCGTTCGGTCGTGCAAGTGAAGGGTAATTATGACGATATATGATGGACTGACTGAGATGAGAAAAGCTGGTAGAACTCGACCTCTCTTGTTTTTGTAAATATGATGAGTTCATCGTTCCTGATTCAGCTTATTATGAATAAACATGTTTGCAATGACAATTAGAGATCATAGTTGCTCGTGACATGCTTGATTAGCTATGAGTTATAATGGTTTACCTTGCATGCCAACATGCTATTAAAATGGTTGTGATGTGGTATAGTGGGGTGGTATCCTCCTTTGAAGGATTTAAGTGACTCGACTTGGCACGTGTTCACACATGTAGTTGAAACAAATCAACATAGCCTTCACGATATTTATGTTCATGGTGGATTATATCCTACTCATGCTTGCATCCAATGTTTATTAATTTTAATGCATGTTCAAGACTGTTGTCGCTCTCTAGTTGGTCGCTTCCCAGTCTTTTGCTAGCCTTCACCTGTACTAAGCGGGAATACTGCTTGTGCATCCAATCCCTTGAACCCCAAAGTTATTCCATATGAGTCCACTCTACCTGCCGTTCCAAGTAAATTTGTATGTGCCAAACTCTAAACCTTCAAATAAACATTCTGTTTTGTATGCTCGAATAGCTCATGTATCAACTAGGGCTGCCCTTATCTTCCATGCTAGGCGGGTTATTCTCAAGAGGAGTGGACTCCGCTCCTCACTCACGAGAAAATGGCTGGTCACCGGATGCCCAGTCCCATGCTTTATGCAAACTAAATCAAAATAATTGCAAACAAAACTTCCCCTGGGATTGTTGCTAGTTGGAGACACTCGTTGTTTCGAGCACGTCATGGATTGATGCTTGTTGGTGGAGGGGGAGTATAAACTTTACCATTCTGTTTGGGAACCGCCTATAATGTGTGTAGCGTGGAAGATATTGCCATCTCTCGGTTGTTATGTTGACAATGAAAGTATGCCGCTCAAAATATTATTTATCTCTATTACAAAACCGAGCTCTGGCTCCTCTACAAACCCTGCTTCCCTCTACGAAGGGCCTATCCATTTACTTTTATGTTGAGTCATCACCCTCTTATTAAAAAGCACTAGCTGGTGAGCGCAGCTGTCATTTGCATTCATTACTATTAATTTATATTGGGTATGACTATGATTGGATCTCTTTTACCATGAATTACAATGTCTAGTCAGTCCTTGATCTTTAAAGGTGCTCTGCATTTATGTTTTGCAGTCTCAGAAAGGGCTAGCAAGATACCATCTTGTTATATCATATTATGATTGTTTTGAGAAAGTGTTGTCATCCGAGATTTATTATTATGGCTCGCTAGTTGATTATGCTATTGATATGAGTAAACATGAGACCTAAGAGTTATTGCAAATGTGGTTAGTCATAATCTTTGCTGAAAACTTGAATGCTGGCTTTACATATTTACAACAACAAGAGAAAACAGAGTTTGTAAAAGTTTTTCTTTATCACTTTAAGTTTGTCAACTGAATTGCTTAAGGTAAAGCAAAGGTTTAGGCTTGGGGGAGTTGATACGTCTCCGTCGTATCTACTTTTCCAAACACTTTTGCCCTTGTTTTGGACTCTAACTTGCATGATTAGAATGGAACTAACCCGAATGACGCTGTTTTCAGCAGACTTTCCATGGTGTTATTTATGTGTAGAAACAAAAGTTATCGGAATGACCTGAAACTTCACGCAACATCTATTTGGAAATGATAAAAAATCCTTGCAAAAGATGAAGACCAGGGGGCCGACACCCTAGCCACGAGGGTGGGGGCGCCCCCCCTAGGGCGCGCCCCCTACCTCGTGGGCCCCCTGGAGCTCCTCCGACCTCAACTCCAACTCTATATATTTGCCTTCGGGGAGAAAAAAATAAAGGAGAAGGATTCATCGTGTTTTACGATACAGAGCCGCCACCAAGCCCTAAAACCTCTCGGGAGGGCTGATCTGGAGTCCGTTCGGGGCTCCGGAGAGGGGGATTTGTCGCCATCGTCATCATCAACCATCCTCCATCACCAATTTCATGATGCTCACCGCCGTGCGTGAGTAATTCCATCGTAGGCTTGCTGGACGGTGATAGGTTGGATGAGATCTATCATGTAATTGAGTTAGTTTTGTTAGGGTTTGATCCCTAGTATCCACTATGTTCTGAGATTGATGTTGCTATGACTTTGCTATGCTTAATGCTTGTCACTAGGGCCCGAGGGCCATGATTTCAGATCTGAACCTATTATGTTTTCATGAATATATGTGAGTTCTTGATCCTATCTTGCAAGTCTATAGTAACCTAATATGTGTTATGATTCGGCAACCCCGAAGTGATAATAATCGAGACCACTCCCGGTGATGACCATAGCTTGAGGAGTTCATGTATTCACTATGTGCTAATGCTTTGTTCTGGTACTCTATTAAAAGGAGGCCTTAATATCCCTTAGTTTCCATTAGGACCCCGCTGCCACGGGAGGGTAGGACAAAAGATGTCATGCAAGTTCTTTTCCATAAGCACGTATGACTATATTTCGAATACATGCCTACATTATATTGATGAATTGGAGCTAGTTCTGTGTCACCCTATGTTATGATTGTTACATGATGAACCGCATCCGGCATAATTCTCCATCACCGATCTAGTGCCTACGAGCTTTTCACATATTGTTCTTCGCTTATTTACATTTCTGTTGCTACTGTTACAATCACTACAAAGCACCAAAAATATTACTTTTGCTACTGTTACTTTTGTTACCGTTACCACTACTATCATATGACTTTGCTACTAAATACTTTGCTGCAGATACTAAGTTATCCAGGTGTGGTTGAATTGACAACTCAACTGCTAATACTTGAGAATATTCCTTGGCTCCCCTTGTGTCGAATCAATAAATTTGGGTTGAATACTCTACCCTCGAAAATTGTTGCGATCCCCTATACTTGTGGGTTATCACACACCACGAGAAGGCAGCGTCGCCAGCGGTGACACTCTGGACCTCTTGGTACTACGAGCAGCGCATTCCATCTTCACCTCCATTGCTATGGTGGCGCCGCCTACGACCAGTGTTCGCTGGATCTGGAAGAGGCATGACGAGAAGCCCATGGAGGCATACTTTAGTATTAGGCAGAGTCACGTTCATGCGTTTATTGCGCAAACCGTACATTTCATTAGCTAAACGGGCGTGAACTCTCTGCAGCCACGTCTATGTGCGTTTGTGACTTTCTGTATTTCAGTGAAAAGGGTCGTAGACACGGGCGTCAAATCAAGGCACCGTATGGTATTATATAGAGTTAAGTTCGCTTGTGTCTGTTTTCCGGATGATTTCGTCGACTCGTTTAGATGGAGAGGCACGGACGAGAAGCCCATGGAGGCATACTTGAGTATTAAGCAGAGTCACGTTCATGTGTTTACTGCAGAAACATAACAAAATTGGATTCAGATGTGAACCCTTACAGTTTACTTTGTGAGGCAATGAATGACCGATATGAGAGACACTGTCCTTAAAAGCACGGGAAAAAACTCCATGCAACCACGGTTCTGTACCAAAGAGCCACTGTCAAACGCATGGAAGTCAAGCAACGAGGGCCACACTTTTAGTAGTAGAAAAAGCACTTTATCAGCTGGCGTTGCTCCTTTGCTACACGCACAATAGGGTGGCTGTGGAAGGCACGTTATTCCAGCAGAGAACGAACATCACGATGTCACGACAAGGTCAAAAGCATGGTCGTGAGTCTGCAGTGTCACGGCTAGAATCCTCGAGACGCATTTGGATGTGGCCTGTTGAGTAGAAACTCGGTTGTGCGGTCACCAAAGGCACTATGTAACGCCCCGCGAAACAGGTTTGGTTGACCACTGGGGGGCTATCTATGCTTTCAGCTCTTTTCATCTCTCCTGTGTCGCAGCAGAGACGCGTGGTTGTATTCTTACACCATCCAACTTCATAAATAAATGGCTGCAAAAATTTACAAGCAAACCTATCGCCCTTATAATATTTTCTTAGCTGAGTAATAAAAATACCTAAACAAGCAAAATCTGTTCTGCTTAAATTTGTTTTGTTTCTACAACTGCACCAAATAAACTTACAAGCCGTTTTTTATAATCACAAAACAAGGAGCAGAAACAGTGCAGTGGCTCAAACGCAGATCCATCAGTGCAAGGCTCAACTGCAGCTCCTTAGTGTGTATGGCAGGTACATACGAGAGGCACCGCTCTACTTGAAACACAGGCAGGGATGTGCATCCATTCTGTGCATGACACGTACATATGACAGGCAGTGTTGTACATACAACACAGGTACGGTTACACATACAGCGTGCATTTCTCCACTGAAAAATTAAATCTACTTTATATATTTTAACCTTGGTGCCACAACATTTTATAGTCTTTCGGCCCGTACAAAGCCGCAAAACTACACACTTCCTTCATGGTTGCACACAACACAGAAATAGACAAGCTTACACACAGTGCAAAGACTACAATGGTTCTCTGATAAAGTTTACATAAAACCCAAGCTCAAGAGAACGCAACAACAAATAACTCCATACACCTGGACAACTAACAAAACGCCTGATTTCAGCATCCACACCTGAACAGAACCGTCAAATCCAGGTATTCAACACTCCTCTTTCTTAAATGCGGGCGCGCGTGGCTGCAACTTGATGATAATCTAAGACGTGCACGTTTAGAAGCCCTTCTATGCCACTCCAGAACCCTTTGTTGCTTTTCGTAAACTACACCCGTGAACTCTGCGGGAGGGGTGGTAAACTTAATGGTCATGGTCTCCAGATACTTTGCTCTAAGAACAAAGAACATCGCAAATTCAGCGTAACTCCCGGAGCGAACATAATCTTCCAGTGATACTGTCTTCAGACAAACATCATGATGTTTGAGAAACTGCCGGTACTTACGATGCCATTTGTTTTCTTCACCATGAGAAATCAACGATCCCTAAAGTATAAATGATAGGTTGAAAATACTTAGCGTATATAAAAAGAGATACAAACCATCAAAAAACCAAATGAAACAATTAGTTCTACCACCTCCGTAACAAGAAGTTAGACATAGACTTGTCTATATATGGATGTATCCAACAATAAATCATGTGTAGATACGGGTGCATCAATTTCAGTCAAAATTAAAAGAAGCATTTTGAAAAGGAACGAGTACTACAGTATGCACATTTCTGAAGATCATCACCTCGACAAACAAGTTCTCCAGTTTTGGAAAGCATTGCAGCAATTCAACGACAATGTCCACCTTATAATCCATGTAGATAAGCAAGGTCTTGACAGCTTGACACATTGTTTTTAGACTGACTACCTTCAAACCCTTGATGAAAAATAACAGAAGATGGATCACAAAACTAATAGAATAAAGGTTGGATGAAATAAAACTTGTTTCCTCACAAACAAAGTGAAGCTGGAAGTATCGTGAAAAGTCAATACCTCAAGACATGTGAGACGACATGGATACGATTCAAACGCAGAGACACCGGTTAACTCCGAGTCCTGACTCTGCATGAAGAATAGAACATAGACCATCAAATTTATAGAACAAACATCGGAACAAGTGCAGCTCTATTCCAGTATGAAGGAAAAGGCAGTACCTCAAGATGCGTCGAGGGAGACACGAACACGAATTCACCCAATGCCTCCATTTTAGGTGTAGACACAACGGTTATCGAACAGTCGTCGACCAGACAATCAACAATCAACCGTCGAAGTGAAGGGGCATCCTCAATAATGAGTTCTCCATGTGGACAACAAATGCCAATGCTTACAAGGTTAGACGAGTTTATTGTGACACGACGACCTCCTCTATTGCAAAAAGCAGAAGAGAGTCAAGTGCAGGGCAACTAAAGTGGATTATGCTTTGCAGCGAGGCGTCTGATATATCAACTTCCACAAGCAATAGTATTTTCACCAGTGGTAACTTAAGCTTCCCAACGTAATTGTCCGGTATTTGGCAAAGAGCAAAGCCGAGAGTGTGGAGAGAGGAAGAAAACCGAAAAACGGACTCCGGTGCCGAGGGCGTAGATGAAGTGCATAGATCCAGTATTGTTACCTCTTGCGTCAGAAATCTTGGGAAGAGGTAGTAGAACTCAAGAACCTGGATATTGTTCAGCTTCCAGGATCGGAGCCAGGCATCAACGGTGGAGGGTCTGCACTGTAGATAGCACGCCGGGATAGAGAGGCGGCTAACAGAGCTAGCATGGCCGGACAGAATGGATTCCGGAAGACTGACAACATCAGAGACGGGATTTCGACAGAGCCACGTTCCGGAATAGCATTTGCGAACGCGCTCCTTGGTGAAGGAGGACAGATGAGATATGGTCTCGATATGAACTTTTTCTCCATCGTTAAAAAGACGAGAGATAGAGATCTCGCAGCAGTCGAGATTCAGAGGAGCGATGGGCCACAAAGGACGCCAACGATGTGCGAGGATTTGAGTACGGATGCCATCCTTGATGGGAAGAAGAGAGATGATCTCACCTAGGACGCTGTCGGCGAGATCGATGATGCGGTCCGCACGACATCCCTCTTCTTCCTCCTTGGATCGAGAGGGAGCACGGTCGCCGCTTCCATCCCCTCCAACGACCAGCACACCACCAGAAGTTGGTGTCGCCGGTGGCGCCACTCTCGACCTCTTGATGCTACGAGCAGCGCTTTCCATCTCCACCTCCGTTGCTGGGGTGGCGCCGCCCACGACCAGTGCTAACTGAGGTGGATCTGGAGAAATGGATTACAACCTGTCAATCCATGAAACGACTTAAATACCCACGACGGGGACCGAAGGGGTCTAGATTAATTACCTTTTTTTCCTCTGACGGGAGGGTCTGGGTTAATTACTACTCGTAACAAGTAAAAGGTAGGTGGTTGCTTGAAACATTAAATAGAGCCACAACTTTCAAGGTACGAGATACATGGTTGAAGACGCAGACCAGGCACGGGCGTGCCCGTCCGTGTTTTAATTATTTACGGCACACATTCAATAGAAGAATCTGTTTGACGTCGGAAGCATGGTTCTACAGTCATCTTGCGTGTGCGAGCAGCAAAATTTTCCACGGGCACGTTGACAATTAAGTCACTAGAAGATTCAAGGCCGTGCCTCTTCTTTGCAGATGATTCTGCTGAAACGCTAACGGACAAAATCAATGAAGTGTGGCAGAGGCACGGTGAGGGAGTCCTGGATTAGGGGGTGTCCGGATAGCCGAACTATCACCGTTCGCCAGACTCCTGGACTATGAAGATACAAGATTGAAGACTTCGTCCCGTGTCCGGATGGGACTTTCCTTGGCGTGGAAGGAAAGCTTGGCGATACAGATATGTAGATCTCCTACCATTGTAACCGACTCTGTGTAACCCTAACCCTATCCGGTGTCTATATAAACCGGAGGGTTTTAGTACGTAGGACGAACAACAATCATACCATAGGCTAGCTTCTAGGGTTTAGCCTCTCTGATCTCGTGGTAGATCTACTCTTGTACTACCCATATCATCAATATTAATCAAGCAGGAGTAGGGTATTACCTCCATCGAGAGGGCCCAAACCTGGGTAAAAACATCGTGTCCCTTGTCTCCTGTTACCATCCGCCTAGACACACAGTTCGGGACCCCCTACCCAAGATCCGCGGTTTGACACGACATTGGTGCTTTCATTGAGAGTTCCTCGTGTGCGTCATCTTTAGGCCCGATGGCTCCTTGATCATCAACAACGACGCGGTCGTGGTGAGACTTTTCTCCCGGACGGATCTTCGTATTCGGCGGCTTTGCCTGGGCCAATTCACTTGGCCATCTGGAGCAGGTCAAAAGCTACGCCCCAGCCATCGAGTCAGATTTGGGAGTTTGAACTACGACCGACACCGCGGAGACTTGATCTTGATGGATTCGAGCCACAGCCAAGTGTGCGCCTTTGTCTCGATGGGCATGATCTAGCTCTGCGCCGAGCAGTGCCTTGAAGCCACACGAGTCCGCTCCGACCCTTAGCTCGGGCCGACTCTGATCGAGGGCGAGTGGTTGGACACCGCCTCGGGGCTACGATCTCTGGCGATTGAGCGAACTCCATCCTGTCGCTGCGAAGACCATGACTCGAGGTGCGGACTCCTCTCCGGACTCGAACCCTCTCCTGCCAATCGAATCCGATTGGGCGCCGGTCATGGAGTTCCTGCCGCGGACATCTTTCAAGACTCGCCCTTTGGCAACATCCTGAATTCACTAAAGTGTCTCTCTTTATCACGGAGAGCCTGGCGGACTACGGTCGGGAAGGTTGAGATGCAAGCGAAGAAGAAATTCAGCGCCCACCCACCACCCACTTTGTAGCCCTGCCGATGATTTAACCGACATGCTCGACTTCGACTCGAAGACATCGGCGGTATGGACGGCGATCTTTGGAGCGACCAAGAACCAGCGCCTCTGAGGGCCTTTGGAAGGCCAGCTCGTCATCACGACATATACATGGTGGACATCCCAAAAGATGGGAATGGCGATGGAGCGGCGGAGGATGACCCCTCAAGAAACAACAAGCGCCGACATCAGCGGCGCTGCTCTAAATCATGCCATAGTAAAAGCGGCGATTCCGGCACGGGAGATAATAATACCTCGGACGGTGCGAAGAAGACCCCTCGGCGAGGACTCGGCGCGGGAGGAGGAGAAGCAAGTCCGCCTGACGGTCTGCGAGAAAGAAAGAGGTAGAGGGCGATAATTATGTGCCCCCTCGAAGGCGAGGCAAGCCTCGGCGACGGCAATTCATCGTGCGGAGGACCCGTCGAACAAGAGCGTTTTAAGCGCAAGCTCATGGCCACGGCAAGCAGCCTCAAGAAAAAGAAGCAACAGCTTAGAGCTGACCAAGACCTGCTAGCTGACAAATGGACTGAAGTCCTTGCAGCCGAAGAGTATGAACTCGAACGCCCCTCCAAAAGCTACCCCAAACTCAGGCCGTTGCCTCGATCAGAGGAGGAAGCACGTATGTCACCAGTGCACGACATGGCAGACCGGTCACCCCGTGGCCGCAACAGAGAAGCCTCTCGGCCCTCCGCTCAAGCCACGCCCCGACGCTGCTCAAAAAGTACCAAGGCACGGGAAAACGCGCCGGACTTGCGAGATATATTGGAGGATAAGGCAAAGCATAGAAGATCGATCTACATATCGTGTGGGTGCCCAACGACTCGGGATGATTACCGTCACGCCGGATACAGCAAACCCAGCTGAGCCGAACACAGTAGACAAAGCTCATATGAGCTACGTTGTGATATATTGTCTGAGGCGCCGCACACCCACTATGCTTCACAGATGAAGTAATGGATCATCAAATCCTTGAGGGCTTCAAACCCGTAAACATCGAATCATTCGATGGTACCACGAATCTGCGGTGCGGATCGAGGACTATCTCCTCCATATCCACATGGCCCGCGATGATGATCTACATGCCATCAAATACCTCCCACTCAAGCTTAAAGGACCAGCTCGGCATTGGCTCAACAGCTTGCCGGCGAGTCAATCGATTGTTGGGGGACACGGAAGCCGCATTCCTTGATAACTTCCGGGCACATATGTGCGACCACCGGCGCCGATGACCTTAGCCATATAATTCAGCAGCGGAAGAATCGGCCGGACAATTACGGGACGCGGTTCCTAACAAAGAAAAATCAGATTGTCATTGTCCGGATGCGAGGCGCTAGCAACCTTCAAACACAACATCATGACGAGTGGCTAGCCCGGCACCTAGGGACAGGAAAAGCCAAAATCCATGGCAGCCCTCACCACACTCATGACCCGCTTTGCGCGGGAGAGGACAGTTGGCTAGCTCGAAGCAACAACTTGGCCAAACACCTGGTAGTTCGAATACCAAGGACAGCAATGGCGGTCGCTCCGCAACAAGCATAAGCGCCGCGTGCGGTGATAATGCTGAAGATCTGACGATAAATGCGGATTTGAGGCTCTAAACCGGTCGTGGAAGAAGCCATTCAAAAGAAATACCGGGGCCCGTCCAACTTGGACCGAATACTCGATCGCTTGTGCGGATACATGGCACCCCGAAAACCAGCCAACCACACCAACAGGGATTGTTGGGTGTTCAAGCGAGCAGGCAAGCTAAGCGCCGAAAACAACGACAAGGGGCTGCATAGCGATGGCGGCGAAGAGCCTGACCGCCAAACAATAGAGGACGAAGGATTTCCCACACAAGTGCGGACGGTGAACATGATATCGCAACCCACATACCCAAAAGGGAGCGGAGCGCGCACTAAGGGCGTATACGCAATGGAGCGATCGCCCAAGTTCAACCCATGGTCTTCTGCCCGATCACCTTGATCGAAGGACCACCCACTAGCATCCGTCACGGCGGTTTAGCGCATTGGTTCTTGACCCAATTATTGACGGATTTCACCTCACCGAGTCTGATGGGCGGCTGCATTAGCTGAACCTGATTTATTAGGATACGGTCGCCAAAGCGGGCATAGACCAGTCAAGGATCAAACCCACAAAGGCGACCTTTAAAGGCATCATTCTAGGTGTAGAGGCCAAGCGCACGAGCTCCGTTACACTTGAAGTGGTCTTGGATCCCGGATAACTTCGGGTGAGGAGTTAATCTTGACATAGTCCCGTTCATGGCGGCTATCATGCCTTTGCTCGGACGAACCGCGTCGCAAAATTCAATGCGGTGCCGCTTTCGCGTACCTCAAACTCAAGATGCCAGGCCCTCGGCGTAATCACGGTCAGCGAAACACGAGCGCTCCCTCCGAGCGGAGAGCATACGGCCGCCCTTGCGGCAAAAGTGCAGAACAGCCTCTTAAGGCAATTCTCCAGTCCGGCCAATAAACAATCGGACACTGTCAAGCATGCCCGGAGTAACCTACAGTAAGACCGCCCGGCAAGTTCCGAACAAGCATAGTAATGCAGCCCCAACCCCAGCCCTCGCGAACTTCATGAAGCGATTACTACTGGCGCGCGTAATTGCGCTCTGAAGCACCATGGGCATAGGGGACGGGCCACGACCACGGCACCCCCAGAATGCGGCTAGACCGCACTAGGGGCTCCCGTTTGTGTCATTCATTTTTTTCTTTTTCTTCCTTTTACTTTCAGGACTCTGTTCTCTAGAAGCCCTGTCCGGCATTCGCGCCGAATACACGATGCAACAGCCAGGGAAGGAGAAAACTGCGTCAAGTGTCCAGGTGGTCTCTATTACGAGCAGTATACCTGTTTTACATACCACACCACAAACTTACTCCTGGAAGGGGGACATGTCAAAAGTCCTGTACCTTGCTTATCGCACAATTTGTATCGTTCTGCTTTTATTTGCAGTTTATTTTGAATAACCAATATATAGCTCTTGCCTATTATTGCATTCTTTCCCATTATATATGTTCATTTATGACATTGCGCAACCGTACAATTTAGTGCGGCCAATACACCGAGGGCTTATGTACCCCAAAAACATGGTGTGACAAGTCCGAACACTTTCACAAGTGCGGCACCCCAAACTTATAGCATTATATGCATCGGCTCGAATCATGTCTTGGGTCAATAGTTGGGTTTGCGGCTCCCATGTTTTGGTACCTTACGTTCCGTTATATCGGCTAAGGTAGCTATTTGGGAGAACCACTGCGATTGTGCCCGGTTGAGCTGGGTTGAGCACCTCGGTGGAGAAAGCTAAAACTGGCCGTCATGATAAGGCGAGAGCGATCGCTGTTCAAGAGGTTACTTGAGTCCCTAAAGACTTATGCCGCTTAGGCGAGGAACCGGCATTGTCCGGCCAAAGGCGTGGATAAGCGCCCGAACTCGGTCTTCGAATACTAGGGGCTTCGCGAAATTTAAAATTATAGAATTCTATGGCTAAGTGAGAGTGTTCAAGCATTATAGTCCGGTTGCCTGGTTAGTTGGCGCCTCCTCGAAGGACCCAAGAATGGGAACAAGCGCTCAAGTTTATCCCGAACACCCGGCACTTTCGTGGCATGGGGGCTGAAAGCCAACGACTCGCCATCTCTCAAGTTTGATAAGCGGCCGCCTGAAGGTAATATTTTAGATTCAAAAGCGTTGCTTAGCGCATATGAAAAAGTTTTCAGCGTCAGGATAACAAATGCGAGTCTACTCAAATATTACATCTTTGGAGCATTCACCGCTATAAGACCATCACCCTTGGGGCGCCCTCATAATACTTCTCGGGCTTGCGATGTTCTTTGCCCGGCGGTGGCCTGTCCGTCACCGGCTTCTCGCGTCCAGCTTGCCCCAGTGCACTTTAGCGCGGGCAAGGCCCTACGGCACCTTCAATCAGGCAAGCGCTTGATGACTTGATCCATGGACAGGCATCCACCGGCCGCCGACTAGCCCAGTAGCTCCCGGGCATGGCCTCATTTGGCCACAGCCGAGCTATAAGGCCCTTCATGGCCTGTTCGGCGACCTTGTGGAGCTCGACCAATTGCTTGATTGGTCGCTCATGGGCACCGGTGTTCGGCATCAGCATCTTGAGACCAAAACACCTTTTCCGTCGAGCTCCCTTCTTGGCTCGGTAGAAAGCGGCGGCAGCGGAGACACTCCATGCAGATCTGCGACAGCTCTGGAGAGCTCGGATTCGGGTAAGTACTAGATAATTGACTTTTACATTCTTGCTCTGCATAAAGAATGCCTTACCTACCGCGATCTTCTTTATTGCCTCAATCTCTGGAGGCTTTTGGGCCTCGGCCTTAGCAGCTTTGGCACTCTCAAGGCGGAGGCAAGCTCGGACTCTCGGGTCTTGAGTCACGCTCCAAACCCTCGTGTTTTTCCACGAGCTGGAGCTCTTGCCGTACCTCCGCCAGTTCGCCTCCCCTTCCTCGCTGGTGCGCTCCGCGACCGCTTTGTTTCGACCGCGGACACCGCCTCCTTGAGTGGTCGCCACCTCGCTCGTGGCCCTGCAGTACCCATGTTATTCCTGTTATCTTTTGCAACCACATTTTTAAATTCCATAAGGTATTACTTACCTTCCTTGTCCTCGAGCTGCTTCTTGGCTCGGCCGAGCTCGTTCTCGGACCGCTCGAGGCTCTCCTTCAATGCATTGACCTCCATGATCGGTCTGGCAGAGGTCAGCAGGCAGCTTGCATTCCCATATCGACATAATTATGTTAGACTCCTGCGTATATCTTTTAGATCCTCGGTCCGGCTTTTCTTTCCGAACACGAACTAAGCATCGAGGCTCTGTCTATGCGGTAATCTTCTTACATATATTGAAAACTTACCTCAAAGCCTGTTAGAAGGCCGTTGCGAGCTTGTCAGCCCGCTCTTGGCGGGTGAACTTCTGGATCACCACACTCACTGCAAAGGCGGTGCTCCTCCTCGATGGAGGCGTTGTTAAGCGCCTCGAGAAGCTATCTGGTGCCTCCGGTTGGGACGGAGGACACCGGCGTCTTACCCTTCCTACTGAAGGGGCCACTTGCGGACTTGGAACCGCTGAAGGTTCGGTATGGAGTCCGGACAAGGGTCGAGCTTAGAGCCTGGGGTCTCGCTCCCCTCGCGCTGGAGTCGGGAGGTTGCCTTGCGGCGCCTCTTGCGCCACCTCCTCTTGACCAGGCCCCCTTGGGGCCCCACCTCGGCGTCGTCGGCGGTGTGAGATGAGGAGGCGGCGGAAGTGAAGTACTCTCCACTTCCGGCGAATTCGAGGACCCTTCGGCAAGCGGCGAGCCTCGTCCTTAGGCGGGCTGCATGATTGTTCGGCATTAGAGAACACTATGCAATGAAAAAAAGCCATGGGTATCCGGACACTTACGTCTCGCCGAGGCTTGGCCCTTGTTGGCCCTCCTCCTCGTCGTTATCGGCGTTGGTGGAGAAGTCCGGAGGAAGGTCCTTCCTTCTTGGACCCTCCGGCCTCCCGGTTAGGCGGCCTTCCTTTCTTCTCTCCCCCCTTGGGAGAGGCTTTTTCCTCCTCCTCTTCCTCGGAGGAGGATTCCGCCTCGGGGTTGTCGGACGATGAGTCCGACAGCCCCTGGCGCCGGAGCTCCTTGAGTTCCGTGGCCTTCTTCTTGGCCTTCTTCTCCGGCACCACGTGAGGTCGGAGCCAGAGCCCGTCAATCAGGCGTCCGGCTGGATCTTCGGCAAAGGGCGGACGGTTAATCTGTCCGGACGTCTTCAGCCCGATCCGTCAAAGGTTAGGGAGTTTTAGATCCCACATAGAGTCAAACTATGAAAAAGAGTCCCATAAAGGGTAAAATAACTTACCTCGCTGGCTTGACGCTGCGAGCTGAATCCGTGATCTTGATGGCGGATGTGGGAGCCTCGGCGCCCTTGAACAACACCTTCGGGCATCTTCGTGCGTAGTGTCGAAGAGCCTTTTCAGAGTTGGGTGCTGTGCCGGATCGAACTCCCACAATTTGAAGGCCCGTTGTTGGCATGGGAGAATCTGGCGGATGAGCATCACCTGGATAACGTTGACAAGCCTAAGATTCTTGTCCGTCAGGTTTCGGACGCAGGTTTGGAGTCCGGATAGCTCGTCTGAATCACCCCACAACAGGCCCGTCTCTTTCCATGATGTGAGCCGCGTGGGGAAGCCAGATCGGAATTCGGGGGCCGCCGCCCATTGAGAGTCGCGCGGCTCGGTGATGTAGAACCACCCCGATTGCCACCCCTTTATGATCTCCACAAAGGAGCCCTCGAGCCATAGAACTTTGGCCATCTTGCCAACCATGGCACCTCCGCACTCCACTTGGCGGCCGCCCACTACCTTGGCTTGACATTGAAGATCTTCAGCCATAAGCGAAGTGGGGCTGGATGCGAAGGAAGGCCTCGCTACCCACGGCACTTAACGCCGAGATGTTGAGGATGAAATTGGGGCGGATCGTGGAAGTCCGGGGCGTAGTAGAACATGAGCCCCGGACAAATGGGTGAAGTGGAAAACCTAGTCCATGGAGGAAGTGGGTGAGAAACACCACCCTCTCATGGGGCACAGGGGTTGGAATGAGCCGCCCCTTGTCGGGGAGCGGTGCGCGATGTCGCTGGACAAGTATCCGCCTTCGCAGCTTTTGATGAGCCCCTCCGTGGCGGAGGAGGCCATCCACCTGCCTCCGCTCTGGACATAGTTGGAGAAGATTGAGGTGGGGTGTGCGGACTTGGGCGCTGGAGCTCGAGTCTTGTGAAATGGATGAGCAAAGGAGGAAGAAGGCGTAGGTGAAAAGGTGGATCCTTATCCCCTTATATGGACGGACGAAGCTATGCGTCCCCCCGCCAGCCTGGTAAAACTCGCTTATCTCCCAAGCGTCGTAATCAATGGTGCGGATGGGTTACCCACGTCCGTATTGATGGGAATCCCGGAATAAGGGGGCACGATCTCCGCTTTGATAAGATGTGCCAAGGAAACCGCCTCGCTAAACACGCTAAGGTGGAACAGTAAAAAACGATTCGTATAAAGGCCTGGCCGTGGTGTGATGTCACGCCGTGGAATACGTCAGCAGATCTGTGCAAAGGTTATTCTCTCTATGGTAGTATGTGGAACTTGTTTTGCAGAGCCGGACACTATCCTTGTGTTCAAAATCTTCTATGAAGTATTCGGAAGGGGAACCCGCCTTGCAATGCCGAAGACAATATGCGCGCCGGACTCGTCGTCATTGAAGCCTGGTTCGGGGGCTCTGAGAGGAGTCTGGATTAGGGGTGTCCGGATAGCCAAACTATCACCGTTGGCGGACTCACGGACTATGAAGATACAAGATTGAAGACTTCGCCCCGTGTCCGTATGGGACTTTCCTTGGCGTGGAAGGCAAGCTTGGCGATCTGGATATGTAGATCTCCAACCATTATAACCGACTACAGTGTAACCCTAACCCTATCCGGTGTCTATATAAACGGAGGGTTTTAGTCCGTGGGGACGAACAACAATCATACCATAGGCTAGCTTCTAGGGTTTAGCCTCTTTGATCTCGTGGTAGATCTACTCTTGTACTACCCATATCATCAATATTAATCAAGCGGGAGTAGGGTATTACCTCCATCGAGAGGGCCGAACACAGGTAAAAACATCGTGTCCCTTGTCTCCTGTTACCATCCTTTGGGACGCACGATTCGGGACCCCCTACCGAGATCCGCGGTTTTGACACCGACACACAGCTTGTCACGTACCAGACACACGGTCCTGCCTTCGGCATTGTAACGCACTGTTCTACATGCCACACAGGCATGTAGAACAGTTCGTGTCTACGTTCGTGTCTCTTTGTGTTCCAAATGATTCCGTTGACTCTATCACCAGGAGAGGCACAGTATGGCGGACTAGAGAGGCATGCTTGCGTTTTACGCGGGGTCACAATTGTGACAGGCATGGGCATGAAGCGCTCAAAGGCATGGTTGGTGGTATCAGAGAGAGTCACGCTAACCTTCGTCTTACGCACAGCCACGGGCGTTTACTCTGTGAGGCACAGAATGGCCCATATGAGAGATGATGTTTTTAAAAGCTTATTTCCTTGTATTTAAAAGCACGGATGTGCAGTCCATAGTATGTTATTCGAAAAAGATGTCGACGTTCGTGGCTATCTGCGTTTCAGTGTCAAGGGTCACAAGCACGGGCATACAACCCTCAAAGGTTTTCTAATTACATAGAGTCACGCACAGAGGTTTTCTAATTTTATTCAGAATGAGTCGGTGGAGAGGCACGGAAGAGGCATAGTTTATTCTTACTCGGAGTCACGATTGTGCGATTATTAAGAAAACCTAATAGAATCGGGCGATTGTCCGTGTTAAATTTTTTTTTGTTGGAAGATTTTAACTCAAATGCACGAACCGTCGATGAACCGTCAACTGTGTTAGTGTTTCAGGTCAGAGGTCACCTTCGTGTCTCTTTGTGTTCCAAATGCATCCGTTGATCTATCACCAGGAGTGGCACGGTCAACATACTCAGGGAGGCATGCTTGTGTTTTACGTGGAGTCATGTTCGTGCATTGATTACGGAAACCCAACGTTTCGACGGTCGTCTCCTTGTATTCGGGTGTGAACGCCATGTGGCACCGCTCCGGAAACCCAAGGGTCCGACGGGCGTCTCCTCCGGTGACGCCACTCTGGCTCGTAGCCCGAGGCCAGGCTCCGGCTATTTAAGTCGGACGGGGTCTCGAGACCCTAGCCACACCCTCTTCCCCTCTCTGCCCGCCGCCAGGCCATCCATTCCTCTTGCTGCTCTCCATCCTGACCCTCTCCGCCATGGCTGGTCAGGAGGAGACTACTGCGGAACCCAGTGTCCAGACACTGCAGGAAATCCAGGCTGGAGAGGGTTCCTCATATGTAAGTTCACTTTGCTTCCGCTTCATTTGTTTTTTCTTTCCTTTGGCTACTTGATTTAGTTGTGAAATGTGAATAAGCCAGACGGGATCTCGAAACCCTATCCACATCCCCTTCATCCTTTTATCCACCTCCAGGCCATCCACTCCTCTTGATGTTCTCTAACCTGACACTCTCCGCCATGGCTATGCAGGATCACACTACTCTAGAGAGCCGTGTCCAAACGCAGGAGAAGATCTCAGCTGGCGAGGCTTCCTCATCTGTAAGTTCACTCTGCTTCCGTTTCATTCGTTTTTTCTTTCTTTCGGCTACCCGATTTAGTTGTGAAACGTGGATCATTGTGGTAAACTTCATCCTAAGTTGAGGATAGTGCGTCCTACCATCAATCTGACACCTTATCTATTGTCTAGGTGAAGAACCGGTGGGAGGCTATGGAAGCTCACCTCTTGAAGATCGTGGAGATATCCACGAGGTTGTACGATCTTATGGATGAGAAGACGAAGGCGAGGCTCAAACTTGAGTACGACAAGCTCAAGCTGGACACATACGTTATGACAAAAGAGATCAAGGAATTTCGCGCCCAGCAACCCTGATCGTTCTATCTGAAGCAATTAAGCAGTGGACTAAAAGTTTCTTATTTTGTCTTGCGTTACCTCATAGTCAGTAACTTTGATAACAAACGTGTTTTGGTTTCCTGGGTCACGTTCATTCCAAGTTTATGGGTACAGATGTGAACATTAACATAATGGCCGATTTGAGAGGCGCTGTTTTCAAAAGCACGGGCGAGAAGTCTCTGCAGCCAAGGTTCTTTGTACCAACTAGAGTCATGTCTTGTGCACACATGAAGGCGTGGACATTCCTGCCTTTCTTTGTTTCAGTGTTTCGGATCACAAGCACGGGCATGAAGTGCTCAAAGGCATGGTCGGTGGTATTACATAGAGTCACGCTAGCCTGTCACTCTATCAGACGGAGATGCACGGGTATTTAGCCCACAGAACTGAACCTTTGTCTTACGCACAGCCACGAGCGTTTACTCTGTGAGGCACGCAATGGCCTATGTGAGGGACGTTGTTTTTAAAATCTTATTTCCTTTTATTTAAAAGCACAGACATGAACTCCCTACACACACGGTTCCGTATTGAGTTGTGTCACACATCTTTCTTGATGTTACATATATTATTTCAATATAAAAGGTGTGGACGTTCATGGCTATCTGTATTTCATTGTTTCACAGTGAAGCACAGGCATGCTTTTAAACAAAGCACAAGCACGTCTCGATTTGCAGAAAGAACACTGTCGTGGTTCTACATGATGCTATGTTCTAGGCTGTGCAACATGTTTCCACCCAAACATTCACCACAGGGTCACGGACATACACAGAGGAAGTGATGTGCAGTGATAACAAACGCACAGTCTTACAAGTACAAGAGGCACGAGGAGGCATATTGATTAACATCATCAGAAATGAATCAGATTATACATGCGTACGCATATAAAGAGATGCATAAAAAGTGGACTACAAGAGATAAACTAAGTTGGTAATAGTAAACGATCGATGGTATTAACTAATAATAGAACTTAACGACATGCATACAACATTAGACTCAAACTTATAGTAGAACACACACAATAAATAGAAGTCCTGATCATGACAGATCGACTGGGTCACTGAAAACTCAAAAGTAATAACAAGTTAATGCTAGGTGGCTGCTTGAAACATCAAATAGAGCCACGGCTTTGATGGTACGAGACGCACTGTTGTACTTGCAGACCAGGCACAGGCGTGCCCCTCCATGATTTAATTATTTATCGCACACATTCATAAAGCGTGCCTGTCTTTGTGAATCTGTTTGATGTCGGAAGCACAGTTCTACAGTCATCTTCCCTCTGCAAGCGGCAAAATTTTCCACTGGCACGTTTACAATTAAGTCACTAGAATATTCAAGGCCGTCCCTCTGCTTTGTAGATGATTCTGTTAAAACGCGGACAAAACCAAGTAAGTGAAGTGATGGCAGAAGCATGGCTTTTCAAGAACGAGACACACTGTTCTACATGCCACACAGGCACGGCCGTGATTCCACGTGCTTTAGTAGCATATAAAGATGTGATTCTCTCAGAGCAAACGCTGTGAACCTACTGCCAGGCACTATATCCATTTGTGAAACAGAAAAACAAACACAACCGTGACCCGTTCTGTTTGAAATCTTTGCATGACAGAAACACAGCGTGAAGGAACACGAGGCACGGTTGGACACACATCGCAAGCACGGTTATTTGAATTACTTACAGACATGCATTCATAACAGAAGAACAGGCATGAGAACAGGTGTCAAGACCGGTTTTTCAATAATACATTTATTGAGGAACCGACCCTTATATTTCCAGTATAGGAGAATCTTCCTTACTGGTAGACAAATCCTTGATACAGAAATCCAGAAGTACTAAATATTATACAAGGTTGAGCTGAGACTGCTCAACAATTTATTACAAGCACGTCGATATAATACATAAAGGCGGATATGACACAAGGGTATGGTGGCATAACTACTGACTCATAATAAAAGTGGTGGTGGATATGTCACAGTGACGTGGGTGACATGACTCCTAAATCTTACAGCTCATCGAGCGCCGGAGTGAGGCTCGATGATTTTATCCAGGTAGCGGAAGCGTATATGATACAAGTAACCAATTCCAGGATCGCACGGGACTGACTGGGACTTCTCTAGGCATCGGACTCGCTATCGAACTCTTCATCCATAAGATCGCCTTCGTCAACATCTGGCCAAATCAACAAGCTAGGTGAGTACTTTGAATGTACTCGCAAGACAGTTTGGACATAAGATATAACAAATGCAAGCATGATGCACATGAGCATATTAGTAATGCACTCTCAAGTAATAAAATTGCATGGCATGTTAAATAAAAAGGAAGTCAGGCGGTAGTCCTCCCGAAATCCCAATAAAATAACTAAAGGCCAATCGGGTGTCTGAAGCGACGCCTCGAAAGGTAAGACTAAATTAACATGCCGCAGTCGGGCGTCGGGGCGACACCACATAAAGGGCTTATAATGAAAGTAAATGACCAGGATGCCACAGTCGGACGTCTGAGCGACATCACATAAATGGCTTATATCAAAAGTAAATAACAAGAGTGCCACGATCGGACGTCGGCGACATCACATAAAGGGCTTATATCAAAAGTAAATAACAGGAATGCCACGATCGGACGTCGGCGACATCACATAAAGGGCTTATATCAAAAGTAAATAACAGGAATGCCTACGATCGGACGTCGGCGACATCACATAAAGGGCTTATATCAAAAGTAAATAACAGAATGCCACGATCGGACGTCGGCGACATCACATAAAGGGCTTATATCAAAAGTAAATAACAAGAATGCCACAGTTGGACGTCGGCGACATCACATAAAGGGCTTATATCAAAAGTAAATAACAAGAATGCCACAGTCGGACGTCTGAGCGACATCACATAAAGGGCTCATATTTCATCATTCAAATTCAAGTAGCTCATGAATTTAAATCATCCCAAGGAAATACTCAGTACACAAAAATAAATTGGTTAGTCCATCCATAGGAATAACATTCATCCAAGTTTACCACCCTTGTTTATTCACCGGAGATTGTCCTTTGAGGCCGACCTTTGAGGACCGACGCCGAGGCAGACGTTGAGACCGACACGGATCTTGACCTTGATATGTTGGTCACGGTCCTTGACCATGGACACGGTTACTCGAATGGTTTTACTCTGCGAGTTTGTACTCTTTAACCACAGCTAACGGTTTTAGTAGTCACAAAGGACTAGTTCCGTTTACGGTATTTTAGAAGAAACACATCTAACCAAGGTACACCCATTCCACATTCCGCTGCGGGAATCACCCTAGGCAACGTTCAAGAAAAACTCTATGCGGGAGGTCACAACCTCGAATAGCATGGGATCAAATTTATATCAAGACGCTCTAAGGGTGCCCCTCTCGGTCCCAACGGAAACACCCATGCCCCGACGGATGGCGGGCTTTAATCCGAGGCCATGGAACCCTCATCACGGTCCCTCTTTTTGGTGAGTACAAGGAAAGAGGTTTGCAACTTACTAAACCGTACTCTTTGCAGAAAACATGTGGCAGCACGAAGGGGGGAAACGAACGGGGTCAAGACTTGACCCACGTTAACACTAGAGCTAAATGATTGGCATAAGACTGGCATGCTTCAACAATACCAGCTCACCACCTTACATGTCACCACATGATCATGTTGTCTTCCATCAAGTGAACACACCAAGTTTCGAAGCTCACACGTAGTTGCGTTGCATGCAATATAACACTCACAGTTTTCTTATATGAACATGCCATGAAATAACTACTCAAGCAAACATGCAAAACACTCATCGTATCAAAGGTTCAAACATGCTTGCCTGGTTCGGAGTAGTCGGAGTCTAGCTCGGTGAAGTTTGCGGTTCTGTCACCTCCTCCGGTATCTACGGTATGAAGAAAACGCATACTAACGTAAAGTGTTCCAAATATTTTTCAAATAAATATGATAATAAAACTAGACAGAAAAATAAAGATGACAGAAAAAGAATCAATTCAAAATCATCTTTTGTTTAAAAGTTATTAAGGTTTTAGTCCAGGGACTCATCTGTAATGAAACCGAAATTTTCCAGCGGTTAGTTTATAAAAACAGTAAGCGTTTCGATTAGAAACACGCCAAACCCAAAGGAAAACATATTCTGCCCGAAGGCATTTTCAGAAAACGGTTCGAAAAAAGGAAAAAGCTGACGAGGGGGTCCCACCCGTCAGGTTTGAATTTCAAACCAGAGTGCACTGGCGCCCGAGGACCGTGGTGGTCGCTGGCGTCGATCCACGGCGAGGTAGGGGGAGTGGATGGTACCTACGTACTCACGGTGCTCTCCCGCGTCTATGGGTGGTGGAGTTGGTCGTCGACGAGCACCACGTCGACGGTGGCCTTCACTCCGGCGGACGGTGGTTCAGGTGGTGGTGGATCTCGCCGGGGAGAGCTCCAAGCGCCAAATTGGGGCTAGGGTCAGAAGAGTGGGTGCACTAGAGGGTTGCTAACGCGGTTTGGGAGGCGGAGGTGCCCTCACCAGAGAGAATCGTGCCGGAGCCCAAAGCGGATCGGGGCGGCCGGAGTCGGATAAGAAGACCTCCTCGTGGCCCTCCTAGTGGCTGGGCGTGGTTCTGGTGAGGTGGAGGGGTGATGCCTGGTCGAAAGCGAGCTCGGGGTGCTATTTAGAGCCGGCCCGAGGCGGTTTCCGAGAACGGGATAACTGTGGCGAGGATTACGGCGAGGCAGTGGTCGAACGGAGGGTTTAGGGGCCGGGGCAGCTGCGGATTGGCTCACGGTCTTCATTCCATAGCTAAACGTGGCCAGACTTGGGTGACACTCCAAGTCCTCGACGAAATGGCTCACGGGCTCGTCGGCGGCAGAGAGCGCGCCCTGCGCCTCTCTAGCCGTGATGACTGTGCTGCAGCGTGCAGAGGGGAGGGGGTGGCCACGCGGAGGCTCCGAGTGGCTTGGGCGGTGCTGGTCGGCGCCGAAAGGCAGGGCCGGCCCCTGTCGACCGCCACGAGCGGTTCTTCCACCGCAGAAGACGCCAGCGATGAGGTGCCACGTCGCCACCGACACCTGCGCCCGTCCAAACGATCATGCGGTGTACTGGATAAGAAGAAGGAGCAGTGAGCATCACGCGGGCGAACCTGGTGAGATTGGCCTTGTGGCGCTGAAGAAGCGACACTAACGACGGCTGAAACCGAACTTCGAACTTTTCGAATATTGCGAGAAGCGAAGGCGCGCCGGTGTTTGATGAAATGTTTTTGGCATGTGGAAATTTCTTCTGGAGTTGATCTTTGGGGAGATGACCTCTGAATGCATCTAGGGGTTGCCTGATTTATCCCGGAATTTTTGGAGAAGAAAAATGATGAATTTCATCAAAAATGGTAAATCTGGTTCAAACTTGCAGCAAGCAAAATTTGAAAATTTTGAATTGTGGACAAGTGGATCTTGATGGATCTAGGTAGAGGGTGCTAAGGACTAGTCAGAGGAGTTTGTTTGGGACCAAAACTCAAAAGGGTTCTGGTGGTTCCTTTGTAAATCACCTAGGTCCAAAATAAATGACAGAAATAGTTTTGAGGATAAAATAAATAGAATAAAAATAAAAAATGGGTTGAAACTTGCTGGAGTTGGGAGTCTTGACTTGATCCAAGGCAGGGGTGGGTTTTGGAAGACAATATCAACATGTGACATGGCAAAAGGGGAATCTTTAATAGGGAAAAGAATAAAAACCAAAAATTCCAAGGTTGAGAAGGACCTTTCTTTAAAAAAATTGTCATAAAAAGAAAAGGTTTGAGAAGAAGAGTCCCTCTAAAAAAATTCCAATACCCTCCTTTAATTCAAATAAAGATTTTAATGAAAACCAAATCAACATAATTTTTGGAGTGTTGCAATAGGCGAGGCACCGTTACCACGAAAGCCACAGTTATGCAGCCCAGAAGCACGACCCAGATTATGTGCTTAAAAATGTTTTTGTTCCATAACGGCGGGTGTGACCATGCAACCGTGAGAGTCACGGTTGAACACTCACCGGTGGCATGGCCGTGGCTGCCTGTGCCCTTAGGTTATTTTTATCTCTTTGTCACACAGCAGAGAAGCATGCTTGTATGCTTACAACATCCACGTTCAGAAACCGATGCGGCTGCGGAAAATAACAAGGAAACCTGTGCCTCTGATATTTTGCTCCGCCGAGTAAAAAATACATAAAGAAGCAAAAGGCGTCCTTATTTAAATTTGATTTGTTTCTATAACTACAGCAAATTAACTTACAAGCCGTTCTTATAACCACAGCACAAGAAGATAAAAAAATCGACAACCGCCCGCCCTCCCCACCGTTCGCTTGCTATTTCATCGCTCCACGTGCGGCCTTTCTTTTGAATGTTCAGCGATCCATTCTTCCTTCTCCACCCTTGTGCAATCCCACCCTTGTGCGTAGCTATTCTACCAATTTACCTGTAAAATTAATATACATACATAAAAACAAAGCGAAAGATTGCGCTCATCACTGTTTTTTTTTCTTACGGCCTGTTTAAGCTGCATTATTACCTTTTAATTTTTCTATTAAATGCTTGTTTCGGTACCAAAAGTCTCCCTCAGACCTTTCCTTTACGGAAATGGACTGCAGATTCCGTGCCTTGTCTGGGCTTCCTGCATGCATTCTGTGTGCCTGGCTTGTGTGATGTTTGATTCTAGCGTAGATGCAAGACTTTGGTAAATGCTCCCTGCTATCAGTGGGGTCGTTGGAGTTGCTGGCGTCTGACGTCATCCTCCTGGGCTTGGAGTGCATTGTCCTGAGTTGTTTGATGTCCTCGATGGTGTTGTCAGTGTTGTCGGCCATTTCATTGACCTTGCGCTCTTATCCTGCTGCGATTTCCTCTTCTCCTCTTCAATCCTCATCCTCTCCTGGACTTCTGGGTTATCCGGGCAGTTTGTTTTCCTGTGACCCTTTACTCTACAACGGCCGCACTTGGATGCGACTTTGTTGCCTTTTCCTTTCTTCTCAGAACCAGCTTTGATTCGATCTCCTTTTTTCGTGCCCTTTGAGCCACTCATGGGAGGGTTCTTGAGAGTTTGGGCAAGAATGCCTATGTCTGGTTCCTCGGCAAGTGCCGCTGTCGGTGTCAAAACCGGCGGATCTCGGGTAGGGGGTCCTGAACTGTGCGTCTAAGGCGGATGGTAACAGGAAGCGGGGGACACGATGTTTACTCAGGTTCGGGCCCTCTCGATGGACGTAATACCCTACTTCCTGCTTGATTGATCTTGATGATATGAGCATTACAAGAGTTGATCTACCACGAGATCGTAGAGGCTAAACCCTAGAAGCTAGCCTATGGTATGATTGTTGTCATCCTACGGACTAAACCCTCCGGTTTATATAGACATCGGAGGGGGCTAGGGTTACATAGAGTCGGTTACAAGGGAGGAGATCTACATATCCGTATTGCCAAGCTTGCCTTCCACGCCAAGGAGAGCCCATCCGGACACGGGACGAAGTCTTCAATATTGTATCTTCATAGTCCAATAGTCCGGCCAAAGGATATAGTCCGGCTGTCCGGAGACCCCCTAATCCAGGACTCCCTCAATAGCCCCTAAACCAGGCTTCAATGATGATGAGTCCGACATGCAGATTTGTCTTCGGCATTGCAAGGCGGGTTCTTCCTCCGAATACTCCATAGAAGATCTTGAACACAAGGATAGTGTCCGGCTCTGCAAAATAAGTTCCACATACCACCGTAGAGAGAATAATATTTACACAAATCTGATCTGCTGACGTCCTTTCATAACGTGACATCACACCACGGCCTGACCATTACTCGAACCGTTTTTCTCAATTATCCTGCCATCACATGTTTCGTGAGGCGATTCCACTGGCACGTCTTGTCGGAGCAGAGATCGTGTTCCCCTTATTACGGGATTCTCATCAATACAGACGTGGGTAACCCAATCGTGCCCGTTGGTATGACTCCTTGATTTTAGGCAAGTCCCAAACGGACACGAGGAGGACGCTTGATATTCACCCTCTTTATAAAGAGACCAAGGCCCGTCCTTTTTTCTTCTCGCACTCCATCGAATCCTTCCCCTCCACCTCGAGTTTCAACCCCCAAGGCTCAGGTCAGGCGCCTCGGACCTTCAACCATGTCCGGATCCAACCTTCAAGGTCGGTGGATGCCTTCCTCTGTCACAGAGGAAGACGTCAAGAAGCTAAGAGAGGCAAGGTAATTGACCGCGAAATCTCGCACAGGTTGCCGCTCGAGGCAGGTCATTCCACTCCCGAACTTTGGCGAGTGTTGTATTCATCTCTCATTTCCTCAGGGCCCACGGAGAGGGTGTTTCAGCGCCCATGGGTATGAATGGGGAAGCAGAGGAAGCGAGGAACTAAGGGGAACAATGTTTGGTTTGAGGCAGCTTGTTTGAAATTTGGGGAAAGTTACAAACTTTGCCCCCATCAAAATCTCGGACATATTGCGGGTTGGGGTAGGACAGTCATGTCGTGTGTCCCAAATGTGGGCGGGATAGATTTGCCGGCGCATGGGTGTTTAGGCGCCCACGGCGTATGAATGCTTCTCGGGCGGTTGAGGCTGGCGTCTTGGTGAAGTTACAAACCTACGGTTTAGACCTTTGGACATCGGGCGATAGGCTACACGGGCAGAGTCGGGACAGTAATTTCCTACCACCAAAACATTAGTCTCGCGGTTTGGGTGACCAGAGGCCTATTTGGCGATTCGTTCAATATTTGGGAGCAGAAGCATTAACGCTTTCGGTTCTCTTGAACTGAACTTTCAGAATTTGTCAAACTTCACAAATCTTTACACTTGAAAATCCTAAAGCTACGATTATTTTGGAATGGAGGGGGTACATTTTAATATACATTGTACACAGTATATATTAAAAATATGCAACTTACCTCAGTTCATTCATGGTTCGAGTATAATCTCCTTGGTTGCAAAAAAGTTAGATATGCGTATGAATATATATAGCATGTTCAAACTCACAACAAAGATTGATGCCCCCTTTACATCTGATTTACAAATGCCATTATCTAGGGTTCTCATAGATGAATGCACTTCCTATGAATTGAATCTTGAAACCCCTTTATGTTGAATTAGACATGTATTTTATTTAAGTAGCTAGCAATTTGGAATGTATCCATGCAAGTGACAAATGTATAAAGTGCTTCACACTAACAACATGGAGTGCACTAATTAATGTTTATATATGAATTGCAAAAGCATCAATTGCACTGTATTTCAAACCGCTCTCACTCTATGGATCGATAATATGAAATAAACACATGCACATGCTAGAATTCAATAGAGTATGGGTGTCGATAGACCGATTTTAGTCCATACGCAATTTTGCAAAATTCATGATCTCATCCAAAATAATAATGCCATTTATATTTTAATTTAATCGTAGAACCTCCTTTTACGTAGATGCACTATGCCTCGCCCGTTCTCACAGACGCGTTATATATCTCTCTATCTAACGCATAAGTGCACACACTTTATATGCATCGGCATTTCTCTTTCACACATGCTCACAATCTCTCTCAGGGTGTCGGGGTGTCTCACGCACATGCTCTCTCTGTTTCTCTCTCTCTCTCTTTCTGACTACTATGTACCACTCTTTTCACTAATCTTAGTTGGAAAACACTATTTCTCTCACATGCATATATACACATGCATGGTCCCTACTAGCCCTCTATACGCACATATATGTGCCTACGTGTCTCCCACACGCACATTATCTTTAGGCCTCTCTACACATTGCCCCCGACACACCTCTCTAATAGTAGTTGGCAGATATGATTTCATCATATCATTGGTGAGATATCCACAGCTCTGGCTGTTAGGCTGGATGGTATCTGAGGCAAAGTTTTACCCTAGTTCGGATCGGACCCTTGCGGTTGAAGAAAGAGCCTACTCCTGTGCTTGTATATTAGTGATAGGGGTGTGTACAAAGTACACGTGAATACCAGGCATTGTGCGTGTGTGTATACTATCGACGAACTAGCCCCCAAGCTTGTATAACATACTAAGGGCCTAGGGTTACAAATCATATATAGTCGGCTTATCACCAGTGGGATAGAGTCCTCCGCGACTCTGGTAGCTTCGTGTTGTACACCGAGTCCTCCACAAGGGTCTCCGTATAACACGTCTTGTTCCAACCTATATGTGGCACATGATGGAACTGACCCATGAGTCTTCATGTTGACCCACCACAACTAGAAATGATGTGCCCACCAAACCACACACGCAATCGGCCACTAAGAAAATAAGCATATACAATAGTACAGCGGTATCTAGCTCACGATCGTCTCCATATTTTGTTGATGACAGCAGCGGACTTTGCATTTGATCGTGCTCCGTATTTTGTTGGCGACACTTACGGTCATTGTATTTGAAGCGAAAGCACGATATAGTCCTTTGGACTTGAGAATAAGCTCATCACGGTCACCACATACATTTTGTCGTGTTAACCAACATGTGGTTGGATGGTTAGAGGACAGTGGTTTCTCGAGCCCACCAAGGTTAAAGTCCGGTGCTCGCATTTATCTTGTGTTAATTTCAGTATTTTCGGCGATGTATGTTCGGTGGGAGGAGGCGTTCCACTCGACTACGATGCACCTATGGTGACTTCGTAAAATCTCAAGGTCATGTAGATGAAAAAGTCGGTCGGTGACGTGTAGCCTCACCCGCACGCGTACACATGCACGCACACAAGACACGCACGCATGTAGGCATGCAACAACGACACGCATACACATAGCGTACACACGCGCACGCATTTGGCATGCAACAACGACACGCGTACACATGCACTCACGAACACACGACGCACGCACCATGCATGCAACACTGAAACGCACCCTTGCACGCACGCAACACTCGCCGCGCCTACATGCACATAGCACACGACACAAGACACACGCTCAACCTATCGTGCATGCACCCTTTATTAAGGACATGGATTGTTACGGGTATTAATCAATCTTATATGTGATAAGCAGAACATTGATGTTTGCATCGGTCTTTATGAATCTGGCGTATCGAGCGGGCTATCAACATAGTAGGCTTAACTTACGTGAAAAGATGACATCACACTCAATGAACAATCATCGGTTTATGAAATGCCCGCTTCGACCGCCTCGCCCACCAAAGGTTCCTCTGCTGTGCGCTGCTGCGTTGGGTCAGCGACATGCGGTCATGCACCCAAAAGCCCACTGCGTCGATGGAAGAACGGTGCGGTGTCCTAGGTCGAGTCGTCGGCGCCACTAGCGGCACGCCCGGCTGAACACGCCCCGTGCCGCATTCAAGCGTCTCCATGAAACCCGCCGTGTGGCCGAGAAACCCACTGGACACATGTCCGTTCATGACCAGGCGGCGTTAAGCATAACGCCGCCGAGCTCCTCCGTCCGTCGTCTATTTATTCTCCTATTTAGATGAGGCCAAACGCGGCCAAGAATCGCACACCTCCGCGCTCCCCTATCTCCTCCACCATTTTGTCCACTCTTACAATGGCTTACGAAGAGTAGTTATTCCGCATCCAAGCGGCTGGGTAGCCCGCGGATCTGAGCTATGCAGCTCGCTGATCCACCTCCCTCCCTCGCCCGACGGAGCGATTTGCCGCCCCAAGCGGTAGCGGTTCAACAACTCGCCGCTCAAGCCAGCAGCGAGGTAAGCGCCGCGAGGCGTCGTTGCTGCCATCCACGCCGCCGCCTCGTACCGCGTCTCCCGTTTCTGTGGCTGAGACTCCCATGCCGGCGGCCGCGCCATGCAAGCAACGACAGAAGCCGGGTGCGTGGAGAGTGACGAGTCGGTGGCCAACGCCTCTGCGTCCGCCGCCATCATCGAGGAGAAGTAGAACATGGGAGGCCGCCGCCGCTTGGGTCCCATAAAGGCCACCGTGGAGGCGACGCCGGAGTACACAGCAGGTGTCTTGCCGGATGCTTTTGTTGCGAGGACCTTCGTCGACCCCGCATGGGCTCCACGGAAGAGGTCAATGTTAGGATGAATTCGAGCCGGTGCCGGCCATGGCGAAGTAGTGGCCGGTGATGAACTCGAATCGGTGTCGGCCACCATCATCTTACGGCACCAGCCAATGATATCAGTTGGGCAGTGGGGAAGCGAGCCGTCGCTGGCTGAAGCATATACCTCCGGGGCTCCCGACAGTCCGGTGATCGTCTTTGCCGGGACATGAGGAACACAAATCGATCGGCGGCGACCATTTAGGCCAGGTATTATATACTGTGCTGTCCAGAACTAGCACCGCGTAGTTCATTTGAATGTAATGAAATCCGTTATGTTTGTATGAAAATCCGGTATTTTATATGATTTCCGTCGTTTTTTATATGAAATATCAGTTTGTCTACGTGTTTGCGTGAATTTCGTCCGGTTGGTTGAGTTGTTGTCATAATGTGTGCAGCTACGGTTGGATGGCGTAATTTGCGGGTCGCCGTCGGTTTGCGGGCGGCTCGGGCGGCGTTGTGGGACAAAAAAACACAGCTCGTGCGAGCTCATCTCCAATGTGCGCGCTGGAGGATGCATGACAGCATGACCACCCGAGCCATTCCTCGTTCATCAGTGGCAAAGGCACCGGTGGACAAAAGGGTCGCCAATATTTTGGCTACCCCGGGCAAGATCCAAACAGCCCCTCCCAACATATTCAAATCCCCCGTTCGCCGTGGAATTTTGCCATGTGTTGTTTTCATGGACTAGCAAGATTCCCGTGCATTGCACGGAACATCAAGATGCATTTTTTTACAAACTCCCGCATGCATGCAAGGGATAATTAATGTCCTCCTTTGCTAGTACCATGAGGCAAACACCATTAATATTGCATCGATTAGTGTTAGTGGCCTTGTATATCTGCAAATTGTAATTTTGATAGTGGCCCCTTGTATATAAAAATGGAGGGAGAAATATGAGAGATAAGGTGAGGAGGAGTGGGGCGTGGTGCCGTGGTGGTGACTGGTGGTCGGACTAGGTGGAGGCATGGGGATGGACAGCGCATTATGTTTAGGTTTGTATCTCTCTCTCACACACACACGTGGGTGGGGGCGTGCACGAAGAGAAGAGGTGCACGCGGCGCACGACGTACTCCGTCTCTTTCCCAACCACACCCGTATTTGGTACACGGTGGAGCTCATTTCTGTCTGAAAAAGGTAGCCACGTGGTAATTTGCACGATGTCTGGTTGTCCACTTGGTGGAGGGAGTATCGTCTACCACGGGTGAACAAACAAATTGCGACTTGACACGTTATGTTACATTAAAAAAGAGGCAAACCATGTGGGGCCTACCTTAGAGGCAAGGCTCTATACACTGGAGTACTTTTGATGTGTCCGTCAACTTCATGAGCGAGGAGAAACTTGCTTAGTATGCCGTCTCCCGCCCACAGGCGCGGTGGCTCATGAGGATGAGATGAAGCTTACTACTCTTGCATCGCCTTCGCCCGCTCCCTCGCCCATGCAGCCTTGGTGGCTCGCAACCACGAGGAGAAAATTTTACTACTCCCACCGTTTACTCCTCGTCCCTACTACGTACTTTGGTTAGTACTCCCTCTATTTACTTATACAAGGCCACTATAAAAAAATACATTTTGCATCTATACAAGGCCACAAATAGTAATCGAGAAAAAGTTACTACTCCCTCCTTTCTAGTTTATGGCTCAATTTCAAAATCTCTCCAACCAAGGTAGAGCGGTGAGTGGTCGAATTAATTTTGTAGTTTGCATAATACGCTCGTTTTCTCAAGAAGTTATGTTTACGAGGCATTAATTAGAGCGAATGCATGAATGACCACTAAATTTCCATGAACTTGTACATGCATTGGTTAGTTTCCTCTTGACCTTTGCTTGCGTCGGGTGATCTGACGCACCTCGAAATCCAACATGTAATGGTACTACTACTAGTATAGTAGAATTGAGACCTATAAACCCTAGTGGGTACGTACTCCGTGAAAACGGAAAAATGAATGTTTGTTAGATGAGCTCTATAAACCCTAGTGGGTACGTACTCCGTAAAAACAGATTTTTCCAAAACTAAGTCGCTCCCTTTCATGAATTCTGTAGTATACTCCTCCGTCGACGCTCCCTTTCATGAATTATGTACTTCCGTCGATGACATGTGGGACATATAGCAACCGGTCGATGTGTCAAGCACCAAATAACAGTCAGAGAACAGCAGGGGGCGCACCCCACTCGTGCAAGCCCAGTAGTAGTAATGAGCAATGAGGCGTCAAATCACAATGCCGCACCTTCCAGACGGACGAAGCAACCATTATTTCACACTTGGTTCGACATCATCTCAAACCATGTACTAGTATTGCTTCGCCTCAAGAGGACACGCGCGACGCCTTGGTACATCATGACCGTGGGACCGCAAGACACGCCATGCTCCCCGCCGATCGCTCGGTAAAATCACCTGATTTTACTATACTTCCTCCGTGTCGGTTTACTACATGGCATGCACGTCGTTCTAGGTTGAGAATTTAAGCGCTATATATATATATATATATATATATATATATATATATATATATATATCTGTGTGTGTGTGTGTGTGATGAACAGTATGCTAGCCTTTTAAAAATGTATACTTTTATGCAGTAGTACTCCACTATCGATGGATTGCGCCATGGAGCAAAATTGAAATTTAAAAAAAGTGGTACATATAGAGAGCTAAATCAGCCAAATTATGCATATAGTAGTATTAAAAAAGCTAATGCGTGCTTAATTGGGTGCTAAATTCTACTAAAGAAATACTAGTACTAGTATGTACATCTTGAAGAGTTAAAATAACGAGAAGAAACATAACATAGTTACTGCTGGGGGCTCAGCACAACACACCCTCAAATTAAACTAAGCACACTGAAATTAAACTATGCAACTAATCCGGTGAACCTTTGCACTAGAAGTTTAGAACCACCATGAGCAACGACATCGCCACCTTACTCGGAATCCTCGTCCACGTCCTCGACTTCGTCCTTGTCCCTCTTCCTCTTGGCCGATACTTCTTTGCTTGAACCGCCAACTTGGCTGTTGCTCTTCATCCAGCCCTTGTAGATATTGAAACAAAGGTAGCCATCCATTGCAGCGTACTGGATGTGGTCTATATATATTACATTCCGCTGCCATGCATGATGATGAAACGTGTATGGAGGTTTCTCCAGTTTACCGTACGAAGGATGAACCATGGCTCCTGCCAGGGTCATCATTGAAGGCCGACGAGAGGGCACCAGCCGATTCTTCTGGAGGTCAAAGGGGTTGCCTACAATGAGGCCTATCCGGCCGGGACTTCTTTGTCGTTCTTAAAGTCTCTGAACGAATTTGACTGTTTTGTCCTCGAGGAAGTTCTTAAAATCCTGGCACTCAACGTCGGCATGGCATATGTGGTAGACCAAGCAAACATTATGTACGCAAACCTGGATCACGACGGGCTTCTTCCTCTCTTCGTCCTTTAGATCCTTCTCTCGTCCCACGACTATGGTGTAGTCAACATCTAGCCCATCGACCCACTCATCATGTGAGTTTTGAACATGCGTCAAGCGAAAGGCATCCTTTCACCGTCGTGAAAATGCGGGTGTAGATGACGTCGAACTCATCACGGTGATGGTTCTAACCTTGTACTCACCACCGATCGGGAGATTTGGGATGCCATGGATTTGGGAGGAGGTTAGGATTAGTGGAACTGCCGTAATGTGAATGGGCCGGGGCGACTAGGAGCGAACCGCCGTAGTACTAGAAGGGCGTGCGGGGATGAGTAGGAGTGAACTGCCCGCGCGGCGACGGCGGGGTAGTGGCTTTCCATTCTCCCATGATACGAGCTTAGAGAGCGTGCGAGCGGTTGCATGGCGTGATTCTAGACCTATGGGTGAATATCCTATCACGGAGGTTATTCGCAAATTTTCAGCAACTTAGCATCGACCGTTTGATCTCAGATCCAAGGGCTGCCAAAGCAGCCGTATCATGGTCGCGCCTACCACAACCGTCGCGTCGCATTTCATGGGTCGGCGCCTTGGAGATTTAACACGGTCGTTAGGCTATCGATGTTGGCATGTCATACATAGTCATCACTTAGTCACTCATACTACAACAAGGTTGGCTATAAGGTTGGCTATAAGTGTATTTTTTTACTCCTCTCTATCTCTTTCTTCGTACTCCCTCCGTCCCATAATATAAGAACGTTTTTGACACTAGTGTAGTGTCAAAAACGTTCTTATATAATGAGACAGAGGGAGTACTAGTATTTATTGCATTTGCCAAGGAGTGACCTCTTCCAAATGAAATGGTGTTGCTAAGTTTGCTTCATTTATTTAGCTATAGACTCAAAATTGACTTTTCACCTAGGTACACGCGCTTAGCACCGTTTCTTCCTTGGGTCACCAAACTAGTCTCTCTCTTCTTGATTAACTTGCCACATCGGACTTTATGCCTATGTGGCAAGCTTAACTTACCTAGGAACAAGTAAGTACAATAGTGCGCTTTACATGGCATTTTTGCATATGTGGAGGAAAGACAGGCAAGGAAAAAGTGGAGAAGTGGGCTCTCATGCAAGAGTCAGCCTCTACAACTACATGGTGGACCATTGGGAGAGGCACCTGTATGGAGGTGGTCAGGAATCGGGAGACTCACGCCGGTCGTAGCGCCACAGTTAAAATGATAATGGCAAGTCAAATCACGGGGCCCCACCTATCCAGCAGTAACTCACTGTCAAATCAGACAGCCCTACGTTTGCAGCAGCCTACTCCCTCGTCTTCTCGCATCTGTGCCGAACCGACTAGGCGGAACTGCCCCGCCTACCGTGCAGGAAAAGCCCCGCCCTCGACTTTTAAATACAACTACTCCCTCCGTCTAGGTGAGTAAGTCATCTTACGAAAACCAAATAATCCCAAAATACTAAGGCACCGTGCATTAACTTCTACCTCGTTTCATGTTTCTTCACATATCAACCAATAAGAATCCAATGATATAATTTTTGTGACATAGTAACTCATATTTAGTTAGTCAAATGGATGACCTAGAACTACGTGCAGGCCCTATAAACCGAGACGCCTACAAATAAAAAACCGAGATGGAGAGGGTAGTTCAGCACGTATCTTTTTAGATCAATATAGTCGGGATTCACCAAGGAGCAAAACCAAGTGGTAGGCTGCTCACTGCCGTGTTGGCGTAACAACTCAAGCGTGGTCGATCCGCTTTACGAAATGGCGACACACTTAACAGGACCCCTTTGGCGGACATGTGGCTCATCCACCGTCTTGTTCCACGTGTGATGCACCAAATCACAGTTCGAACAGCGGTTGGAATTGGAGGCACCCAGTGGTCGAAGCGCCGTGATAGTAGAAAATGGCGATGAGGGGTCAAATCACAAAGCCCCACCTTTCCGCATTAAGCTGGGACTGGACGAAGCAACCATCATTTCACTCTAGCGGCAAGAGCATAAAGAAAAGAGAAAACAATGATGCGTGCGGCAACTACCTAGGGCACCCTAGGGTAGGGTTCTCCACTACAGATCCTTTTTTTAAAAGCACCTCCACTACAAATCAGCTTCTCCCTCGTCCTCTTGAAGAACATCGATGATGAGTGCGGCGGTAGGGTTTGTAGGAGTACTACGGCGTGCGGGGCCACGTCGTAGTAAACGGGTTCGAGTCGACGCCTTAAATATGTGTGGGCCTCTTGGTTTTACGGAACGAGGCAGCATTTTGGGTTCGAGGACCGGTGGAGATATAGCACGTACAAAAAATTGTCGGCGAGGTTCGACCAGAAGGCAATGATGCATGGGCCCTGCATTTTGATATACCCGGGGCGCGTGAAATTTGCTACTCTACTCAAAACTAGTAAGGTACACATGTATTGAACGCATGAGATTTGAAACCAAATTATGAATAAATACACACTATAGCATGTAAAGCTTTGAGTCATATATGCATGATGTAGATGTTCGTTTAGTTCTTATAGTTCATCTCATTCAAAATCAATTAGTTTTATAAAATGTTAAGATTCATGGGGTTGTGCATTATAAATCATAAAGTAAAAACAAATAATGGAAAGTCATTTAGAAAAAAATAATCAATTATGATACAGAAGATTCTATAACAAAAGGAGAAGTGCTTGTGTTTTGAGGTTTGTGCATTATGCTTAAGTTCAACCATGGAGTCTTCTAAATTGTACATGTGGCAGATCTGGTGGAATGTTGATGATATCCAACGGCCCAGTAGTGCTCGGTTGCCCATCTCTGCCTTTGTCAAAGTTAGCTTCATCCAATGACCATCTTTCAAAGTTATTGGCACACTATATAGTTCTTGTGCCATAGTTGCATGTTTTGGAAAAAAAGCTACTAGTGGGTTGTACTATCTATTTAGGAATAGAAGATTGTAACATCCCAAATTTCCTATTTGGAATGTTTTACAATTATAGCTAAGCATCTATGCATTTTGTTTGAATTTGAGTGGCATTTGAAGTTTCAGAGGTTTTGGAGTTGTTGGAATTTGAATTCAAACTTTGGCAGTGAAATTTATTTCAAATCAATACCTGATAAATACTTGAGAAAAAGTATGAGAGGAGTAAACATGACACTCCAAAAATATCAGAGGAATAACATTGCTAAAAAGTTTGAATTCAAATTTGAGTTTTATTTGGAATTTTAGAAAATGATTTTTATAAAGTTTGGATTTTGCCCTGGAAAAATGTTCAAATTATAGGAATATTCCCTGATCATTTTGATATATATATGTCCTATATAAAATATTTACATTTATTATATTTTTCCTCTCTCTATTATTAAAAAAGGAGGACCAGCGCCCCAGACCACCATTGACCCGGCCAATGGCGAGAGGCCACCAGTAGCGCCATGACCGGCCCAGCCACCGCGCCAATGAGCCGGACCCGACCGACCCCCTCGCTCGAAACCCTCCGCGCCGGTCGCCCGACCAACGCGCCTCCCCTCACCCGCTAACACCCGGGCCCCACCTTCTTCCTCCCCAAGCCAGCAGCGCCGCCCTTCACGGATCTCGCGAGATCCAGGATCTTATCCCGATCCCCACCTGACCTGCCCCTCGTCCAAGTCGAGGTCCCCCTCCTATAAATACCCCCCCTCGACCCCATCCCCCCCTCGCCCTCGCCTGACCCTCTCTCCCGCTGCATCGCTCACTTCATGCGACCCAGTCGCCGCGGCGCCATTATCGCCAGACCGCCATCCCGAACCCTCGACCTCGCCTGACTCCACCCCGAGCTCACCTCGCCACGCCGCTTTCGCCGGAGGTCCCGCGTCGTCCCCGACCACCCGAGCCGCGCATAAGGTCGCCTCGAGTCATGCGTCGACCGTCGCCGTCGTCTTTCCCCGCGGTGAGTCGCCGGAGTCCCCGTCACCGTCCGATCTGTAATCGACGCTTTACATTAGATCGACCGAAGCGGTAGGTTTAGTTTAATAAAACCGGTTTTTGTTCCGGTTTAGTTCCGGTTTAGTTAGGGTTTTTATTAAACCGGCCGACTCGGTTTAACCACTAGGGCCCAATTAGTTATATTACGCCCAGGGCGCTAGATAGGCCCATTAGCCCGTTTTTCTTTTTAGTTTTATTTTTCGTTTTCTGTTTTAACAGAATAGTTTCAGATTTGAAAAATTCATTTTAATCTACTTAATATTTTTAAGTGATTCTTTTTTTGTTGGTTTGCAAATTTCTTATAGTTTCTGTAGAAAATATAATTAGTCATGTTAAAATTATTTAAAATTGATTTATTTTAGATTTAGACAGAATAGTAATTCTGCTATAAAATGAGTTAGGAATATTATTTTTAGTGATTCTTTTGTCACAACTTTGTTTTGACATTGCCTAACCGTAGGAATTTATTTGGGCATTTCAGGATTAATAAAAAATAGTTTTAATCAAAATCATGTTATTCCTATTTATTTAACTAGCTACTGTTTTCCCATTGTTTTACTTAGCAAATAAATTTAATTTTCATGAGAGATAGTTTATTCTTGATTAGTTTACGTAACTTTAGAGCATGAACTTTTATTTATAGTAAATAAAACTTTTATTTTATTTTTCTCTTGCTAGGATTGTTTTTAGGTCTAATAGGAGTTTTATAATAGCTTTTAAGGTGATTCTTTTTGCTCCTAGTTGCATGATGAATTCTTTTCTGTTAGGTAGCATAAACCCATGCTTAGGGTCTGTTAAGAAAAAAATTTGATATGTAAAACTATTCTTAGTTGTTGCTTGATGTAGGAAAACTTTGAGTTGGATTTCTTCGAGTTTTTCTTTGGGTTTTGATTCATTTGTGTGTTATGTTAGCAAGCTGTTATGTAAGTGATCATATGCTATATGCTTATTATAATTGTTGTTTGCCTCGGTAGAATTTCCGGAGTGTGAAGCTTGCTACCACGAGTCCCTAGCTTTCGAAGATCGTCAGCAAGGCAAGTCATTGATCATGTTCTTTACAATACCTATGATTTCTATTGCATTAGAATTATACCTCCCCACCATGCATGCAGTAGTTGAAATTTTGAAGTTATGTTCTTGAGTAGTATCATGAGGTAGGATGAACCCAATTCCCCTTGTTACCATGACCCGGGACGAAGTAGTTTATTTTTGCTATGCTCAGAGCGGGGTTGGTTGAGTGAATTCATAAGGGAGATGTGAGAGTCAAGATGATGACAACCCCATGAAGTTCAAGCTCAAGATGGACTTCGTAATTCACTCTTGGGTGGAGGGTTGTGGGCACCTGGAGAACCCAGTGGTTGGCGGGATGCATGGAGAAGTGCCATGACATCTTGGAGCTTCACCCAGCCACGAAGAGGCGGATGGATATCCCATTGACCGGAAGCTTACCTATGCAGCCGCAAGCCATTATGGGCTCGGCTTGGTCAACCCTAGTTGTGACTCTGGCGGACGGTGCTACTAGATGTAGAAGAGCGGTAGGATTGGATGGGTACCGGCGGTGGCGGAGGAACTCTTGGAAGACCTGTTTAGTTCGTCCGTCTTCAAACACCATGAAGTGCGAAGACTTAAAAGGAGGAACAATTCTTGCGGGTAAAGTCATAAACCTCTGCAGAGAAAAGATCTAATCGATTAGCCGTGTCCCGATTACGGACAATTTGAGCCTCTGGAACTTGGAAGTATTCGAAATCTCAACATTGAAATTAATAAATTAATTGAGGGGTTATGACTTAATAATTTGGGAATGAGACATTGGTTGGTGGAACCATCTCAATAATTACCAACAATTTTGTAGTATTTACAAGCAAGTCCTTTGTTGTAGGAAAAAGCGGCTTTTCGCAAAATGATGAAACTTAGAGCCCCACAGACCATATTGCATATAGTATTAGTAATATTTTATTGTTCTCTCTTCATGACTTGCGGCATATTCAAAATGCTGACCTACACACGGCTGCAACGTCTTATGTTGCGGAGGAGTATTCGATCAGGATTGAGGCTACGATCCGCGCTTGGCGATTGCCCTTGGAGTCGGATGGACTCGCTATTCTTCTACGCTTCCGCAGCTTTACTTAGTTTATTTCTCATGAGTTGGCCTTGGCGAATTTATTCTATTGTAATAAAGACTCGATATGAGAATCGTGTAATAAATTCAGGTGTGATTGAACTTTGATTATTTCATCAATGTACTGTGAGTGCCAGCATGATCTTGGGATGGTACAGACACAGAGACTTGACCGATTTTGGGTCAGGTCGCTACAAAGATGTATACATGGAAGTTGTAGGCAAAAAGATGACATGGAGGATCTCAATTCCTATGAGTAGGGATTGGAAAAGAGATGTCATTTGGTTCACATCATAGGAACTTTTCTATTGAATCTAGAGATGACATGTATCGCAAGTCCTATGAGGAGGGATTAGTAAAGAGATGTAATTTGGTTCATATCATAGGAACTTTTCTATTGAATATACCCTAATGTTTATTTTCCTTTGAAATTAAGGGAGTATAGGAATCCATTCATATGAACCAAGTGGCTCTAAAGCTATAGAAATGATATCATGTTTATTTCCTTTGAAATGTAGAGTATATGAATCTATTCCTATGAACAATTGGCTCTAAAGGAAAAAATCCTATAAAAATCATATCATATAGAGTTCCTATGATATTCCTCGACACTAAAGGATTGTTGAAATTGCTGCGGGTGATCGATGGTCTTTCTTTGTAGACTCCTCACCCATCTTTATAGTTACCTCTCGAAGATGAATGAAATGATATATAAAGGGTATTCTACATGTGCAATTTGGTACACGGCTTCGGTAAAAGTTTGTGAGGTTCTAATTTTCAATAAAGATATATACCTTGCATTTGGAACGGAGGAGCATCTGACAGTTGCTAACACTCACGTGGAAGATTTGTGTGTAGGAGGAGTGGCTGTTCTGTTAAATGACATGGCAAACCGATAATCGTCGGATGCCAATCTAACGGTTCTTCTGGCGTTAAATCGGGAAAAGGCTTGTGGCGAGCGTTTGTCGGATAATGATTTACGGACACATACATTGCATTGATCGTGCCCCCTCTCTCTCACGCACACGCACCCTCACGAGTCACAACTCTCCCGAGTCCTCTCGCAGACTCAAGACGTGGCACCCATCGTCTATCTGCGGTAGGCGTCACGCACATATGTGCTGTTCACACCCTACCCTCGAACTTCTAAAAACAAAAGGCGGCGCACACATTTTATTTTAGCTCACACGTCACACACTTATATTATTACTCTTGCGTGAACGTTCTTTGGGCATAGTATATATTGTACTCTCACGAAGAGAAGTGGTGCACGACGCACTAGTTCTCTCACACCCACTGCGGGTACACGAGGGGCGCATTTTTTGAAGCGGTACAACAAAATCATTCCACTATATATAAAAGCAGGAGCCTTAGTGCTTGCTTTACTAGGGTTCCTCTCGTTCACTCTCTCATGCTCTCCAGATCTAAGCAAGACATAGGTGGCCACACTCTCTCGGCTCATGGTGGTCGCAAATCCGGCCGGACAACCTCGACCGGGGCAGGGGGTGTAGGTGCATCGTTCACGCTATCATCGGCGGCGAGGGAGGAGACCAACGGCTGCCCGCGTGTCCTGATCGGCGGCCGTGCCGTTCTCTCCGAGAGAGCGCCGGCTCGGTAGGGCCTCCGACCCCTTCTTCCTCCCTGCGGTATTGTGGCCAAGATGCGGCCTCCCGACGCTGTCTTTGCCACATGCCGACGACCCTCAGGTATATATTCCTTCGAAACCTGCCTTGCTCTACTGCCCCATCTCTTCCCCCTTCGTGTGGATCCTTTTCTACTTCCATCCATTGTTCCAATGCCACCGAGACTTCTACTATTATTAGAAGTAAAGCTAGTTCATACAGTCAACTCAAAGCGTTGGTTCAAACAGGGAAGAAAGTGGGAAAGCTGTAGCATGAATCTAGGACTTGGTTCTAAGAGGAAGCGGGGAAAGTAGTAATATATGTCCTTTGTTTAAATAACCATATTTCAGTATTTGCGCAAACAGGGATGTCTGTCTCCATATCGTTTGGGATGTCTATCTCCGTATCGTTTCTATCCGCGCAATCAAAAGCACACACCTCGGTTTTAGTACAACTGCAATAAAATGAGATGGCTATCCCTCGTTGCCGTCGTCTAACCTCCCGTCTTCAAGGTATCCCTACATTGGTAGTAACTAAGGTAGAATGACCAACGCAATCTAAACGAAGCTGATTCGTACATTTTACTTCCTGATTGCAGGGCAGGGACGAGCGAAAACAACTGCATCCTAGTCCGGAATGCACTTCTACCAGTTCATCCATGGACGAAGGACTAGCTGGCACGGCTGCACGGCGGTTTTTTGGACAGGTGCGTGGACAAGAAGCACTGTGGTCTGCTTATTTCTTCAAATAGCGGTGCTTAAATTTAGTGGAATGCACAAGAATTTCACCGGTCAAGATTAATTGCATGGTTCAGTTCAGCATTCAAATTGAGACCACAATTATAATTGGTTATTACGGAATGAGAGAACCTAACCCTGGATGGTGGCAACAAGAAAAAACCAGAGTGAACTCCGGAAATTTAAGGCTGCCGGAGGCCCTTTGCTCGTGAGAAGCCTTGCTTGTTTTTTCCTGATTTGTAAACCTTCTCACAACTTTGTCTTTTGCTGTGAACTAGTATATGTTTGTTATGTTCTATGAATCATTGAGGTGTATAAAACTGCTTAACTTATGCTTTTCAAGATTTTTATGAAGACGAGTTTAATGTGAGTGTTCCACATGAGCGCTGGACTAGCGTTGAACGTTTGGAATTTATTACAGTGTGGCCTCAATTAACTGCATGAACCACTGTAACAAGATACATATTTGCTTATATGATTCACGGGCACACAAAAGTAGCAGCATTCCATAGACGGATTCAAGCAGTACTAGCCCCGGAGGGGTCGATATGAGCAAGGTTCGGATAATTAGACACAATCCGAACTACTATTAAACACTAGCTGGGGCAACTATTTCATGCCTCGATCTAATTTGGGCTGGACACAAGACGGACCTTGCCATGAACATCATCGAGGACGTCCTGCAGAAGCTCAATCCTGTGAACCTTCATGAAGACAACCTTGTGGCCTTGCCACTGATAAACTTGTTTGTGGAGGCATGCCACGTCATCTTCCTACGTAAGCTTGACAAGAACAGTATGCCTCACAAACGAAGGAGTAGCTTTGAACTTCTTGTGCTTCAGTACACCCTGGAGAACACGCCTGACAATAGTGAGGCTGGAATACACCTCTTCATTGGTATAACCGCAAATGGCTTCCAGGATCCAACAGCCTAAGAACTCTGTTTTCCCAGTGCGTATATTCAGGTTGTCCGCCTCATAGCAGTGACATGCACAACCACACAATCCTTGTCTGCATCAGGGCTCTAATTGAAACAGAAAAAATTCTGAATTACTTTTCAGTATAAGAAACACAAGTTATTTAAACCACTATGTATATCATGGCATCGAAGCTAATAAATTTTTGCATTATTAATCACCACATACTTCCTTTTCTAAAAAAAATCACCACATACTTAGATGAAAAACCACAATCGAGATCGGCAAAGAAGGAAATCACCTTGGGCAGCTCGGTGGGGACACATCCTCGAAGGGGAAAACTGCTCTGCGCAGTGCCATGGGGCTGTAACCTCAAGCGGCGTTGACCATCTCAAGAGTGGCCGTGGCGCGATCTGGGGTCGCCTCGGTGGTTGCCTCCATCTTCTTGGAGCTCTCTGTCTCGTGGGGATCAGCCTCCGCGTCTGCTCCAATATCGGCAGATCTTTGCCTGGTTCTCCTTGTTCCATCATGAAACCGCGAATACTAGGAGACCACCGAAAGGAAAACACAATCGCAATGACAATGAAACAAAAAGAGAGTGAGGATCGGTTATCGCTTTGCAAAAGTTCTTTTTCTCTCGAGCGAAAATATACCAACATCACGGATCCACTTACCTTCCCTTCGTTGAGAGAAGAACAATGGCAGATCTGAGTGTTGCCTTTCTTGAAGACGGTGAGGAGAAGGGATTCAGCGAAGAGTGAAATGATGGTTGCTTCGTCCGTCAAACTTAGACTGGGAGGTGGGGTTTTGTGATCTGACGGCTCGTTATTGCGCTGCCACGACTGGGTGACTACTGCATACCGCCTTCTAATTTGGTGGATGGCATTTGGGCCAGCTTGCTGCATGGCCCGCATGTCGGTGAACAAAAGTATAACATCATTCAAGAGAGGGAGACGTTTCAATGACCTAGGAGGAGCGGAAGCGGTAGAGTGTCTCCTTGTACTAGTAGTAATTGTTTTTCCGGGTAGCTGTAGAGTGTCTCCTTTGTACTAGTAGTAATTGTTTCTCTGGGCCCAAGACAAAACAGCCAATCCACACTAGTAAATAGTAAAATCAATTCAAAAGGCGCTACCCACACCCAAAGACACCCCCCAAAAAACCAGGTGCTCTTCTTCCTCCTCGCTCCCACCCACCTCACGTCATTTCGCCCCTCGTACCCCAAATTCCTCACCTCACTCCTACAGAAAACCCCAGCTCCCCTTCTTCCTCACTCCTACTGAAAACCCCAGCCCCCTTCTTCTCGCCAGACTACAACTAGGCTCGTCATTCGTTACTCTGCTCAAATCGAGAGCGACGCGACGCCTCGAGGAAAATGGAGTCGGTGACCCCGGCGACAAGAAGATGAGTCTCCCGCCAACAGCGACGCTCATAGATCCCTTGACCCGCAGCAGCTGGGAGAAGCGGCGACCCGCCCCACGGATCCCAGAACCCGTAGAATCCCGGGTGGACCGCATCAGCAATCTCCCTGACGCCATCCTTGGGGAGATCATCTCGCTTCTCCCCACCAAGGATTGCTGCCGCACCCAAGTCCTCTCAATTCGGTGGCGCCCTCTATGGCGCCGCGTGCCCTTAATCTCGATTGTCGTCGACTATCTCTCTTCAATGATTTTGAAATCCCAGAGCCATCATCTCCTCCCACCGGGGCTCCGTTAAAAGCCTCTGCATCCCGTCATGCTACGAGCAAGCATACCATTCCTGCATGGTGGGCCTTTGGCTGAAATCCCTCAATTCACGAACTACAGCTGCTTGAGTTCTACTATTCCCTAGAAATCACATACCACATACCGAACGCCATGAACTTGTGCCCTCAGCACCGATGTACATCTCGCGGTTTTCCTCCTCTCTCCACACCACCACCTTTGCGCTGTGCTACCTACCAGACAATCTGGTACTAAACCTTCAACTCCCATTTCTCAAGAAACTTTCACTTGTGCGGGTTCGTATATCAGAGGCCTCATTGCACAGCATCATCCACTCCAGTTGCCCTGCGCTGGAGTGCTTGGTTCTTGTTTTCACAGTTAGAATCGGTTGTCTCCAAATAAAGTCGCCTAACCTTGTAAGAATTGGAATTTCTTTTGACGGAAGGCAGCTCATCACCCAAGATGCCCCTTCACTTCAAAGGTTGATCCTTGATTCTAGTTATTCACCGTTGCAAATAACCGTCCTCTCTGCACCTAAACTGGAGACATTGGGTGTAATACATGATCTCTGTGCTCATTTCAATATGGTGTTTGGCTCCACAGTTCTTCAGGTACTTTATATTATCATCTACACTTGTAACCATAAGCTGCATTTTAAATTTCTGCGCATAATTTATATATCATCTTGGAGTACACATTTTGTACTAATATTATGTTCTATGCTCAATGAAGATTTTCTCGATGGATGGCCTATCAATGGTGCTGGATTCTGTCAAGATCTTATATATCCAAATGAATAGTTTTGATCTGAACAAGATTATTGGCTTGCTGCAATGCTTTCCATGTCTGGAGAAGTTGTATATAAAGGTGATAATTTCACGCACATTGGAAGCCCGCATATAGTGTACTAGAATTAACCGTTCAGCTGTTGCTCTTTGGACACTCTTCTTTTAGACCTTAACTGTTTTCAATCTTCATGTCTATTTAGGCAACAGGACGGGGTAAGAAAGTTATAACCAATCGGTGGATTCGTAAGCATCGGGATTTTCTCACTTCTCATGAGATTCGACTAAAGACAATAACGCTAGAACGATATGTAGCCAACCGTGCAAATACAAGATTTGTCACATTCTTCCTGCTGAATGCGAGGTTACTATTGTCCATCAGGCTTAAGTTTATCAGCAGCATGGTTTTGACGGATGGGTATGTCGAAGAGCAAAAGAAGGAGTTTCAGGTGGGCAAAAGAGCTTCTGAACGTGTCGGGCTTCTATTTACAACATATTGTGGTCATAATCCGAAGAATTTTACGACCGGGATGTTCATTCTATGGACTGACCAATCCATTTGATTGTGACTGCCGAAAATAGTCTTTGGAGTTAGATGTTGTTGCCCTTTTCAATCTGGGTTTTTGTAAACCTGATGAACAATCAACCCTCGTGCTTTTATGCAGTTTGTAAGCTGGAGTTAGATGTTCCTGCCCTTTTCAACTCATTTGTGTTGTCATATTTTCTTTGAAACAAGGCAAATGGCTTGCCATTCGTTTAATTTAGAGTGAAATATTGTAACAAATCACAACCAAGGGAAATAACATCACTCACGCCTGGCTGCTTGAGCTCACTTGTGCATTCTGAAGCCAAGTGATTAGCCCCACCAGCACCCACAAACTTATTTCAAACTAGCACATCAAATGGGCTGTAAATTTTCATAGGAAAGGCTGCATGACCGTGACAGATTTGGATTCGACATTTGGGACCATGAGGAAATAGCCTATCCAAGGTGGTGTCGACTTACTAGCAGATCAACAAAGATTCTTCCTACCACCGTTGGATTGACATCCAACATCTGTCGTGTATCTTCTATCTCTTGTCTTCTTCTTCCTCCACCGCCCAAACCAAACCACCCGTCGGCTCCGCTTTGCTCCCGCCTCCCATGGTCGGCTGCGCCTCCGCCGCCCTACCGTAGGTACCCTCCAACGTTGGCAGTCCCTCCTCTATTCCCCACCGCCCTGTTATTCTTCAGCGACGTCAACCCCAACACGCACTGCGTGCCGAACGATCAACCTCGTACTCCCCTCCGCTGATCGGACGGCGCATCTTCAATGGCTCATGTTCGTTCGTCCGAGGCCTCGCGTAAATCCTCCGCCTTGCGGCCTTGGTTCACTCGCCTGCGCTTGTGCGCGCCGCCCTCTTGCGTTGTCAACGTCGTCAACAACCGAGAGGAACAAGGAGATATTGACGTGGAGAGGATGACGATGAGGGACCCACCAGCATCATGGCGAGACGCAAGCAAGTGCCTCTATAGTACAAGCCAAAAATATGGTTCCTCCTAATGGTTGGACATCTGGGGCTCACACCATTTTCAACGTAGTCAATAAGCGAGAGAATTACACTCACGACGGCGAGACACGGGGACCCGACAAGTCGTGCAATTTTTTTGAGGAACAAGCGGTTGTTATTTATATTAGTTTTAGCGACGGATCGGGGTAACAACGGGCTGTGAGGGGCTGTGGCCCGTCTAGCTGTGGTTTTATTTATGTTTACCACATCATGAGCCCAGTTGTGTTTTTTTTCTTGCTGAAAATGGCTAGCCTAGTTCTATTTTTTAAAAGAAATACCCAAACAAGGCCTACTTGCTTTATCGGCCTGTTTGGGCTGCAAATCTTTCAAGACGATGAGAGTTCCATTCGGTTTGCCCAGAAATGGCCTGTACTTTTTTAAAACACATCAAACCGGGAATTAGTTTCAATTTTTTTTCATTACAAGATCTTAAATTCCATTGATTTTTATGCGTGGACAATTATTTGGATTTTATATTTATATAAATTATTTTTCAAAATAATGTGAATGTGAATCGATATTTCTGGATTAAAAACAGTTGACAGCACCGAAATATGCAAAATTTCGTATACTTTTTAACCGTGGCCACAATATGGGGTGTAATGCTAACAAAAAGAAGATGGGCTCCAAAAAAACCTTAAGAATTAGCAAATGGGTTGTACATTATTAGAAATAATGGAAGATGGGTTGTATGCTGTTTTCCACAGATTTGAGGCTGACTTGTGCGCCTACTACAGGTTGACGTATGCTTTCATAAAAAAAGGTTGACACACATACGCATACATCAACTTAGTCAACACACGAGAGCGATGGATGTTGGATGTCCATCCAACGGCTGTCGTCTTCTTCAATCTCTACTCTTCATGCTCCGGCCGCTCAAACAAGCGCCCGGTGGACTGCTGCTCCCTCCTCCTCCTGCCGGCTATCTTTGCTGCAGAGGCCTCACGGCCCCACCGTACTCCCATCGCTGGCCTAGCCATCCCTCTACTCACCCACACATGCTGTTATTCTCCGGCGACGGCAGACGAACCAGTAAACCCTCGTACTCCTCCGTGTGGGAAACAACTGCCGAGTATTCCCTGGCTCCGTGTTGTTCCCTTCCTAGGCCTCGCCGTCGTCCACCGCCCTGGTGCTCTCGGTGCGGCCTGGTCAACGTGGTCAATGAACGACATCCATCGGAAGTGGACTGTACGTGGAGAGGCTGACAGCTGGGTCCACGGCCGCATGCAAGGAAATGTCTCCTTATTACGCGCAAAATAATGATTCCTCCACCTGACAGCTAGGACCCACAGGAAGGGCCTCTGTATTTCGCAAAAAAAATGTTCCCCCCGCTGACAGGTCGGACCCACCAGCTATATCTTCGCACGCAAGGAAGTGCCTCCTTATTACGCCCAAAAAATGAATACCCCCTGCTAGCTGGGACCCACCATATTGTTGGGCTGACTTGTGTGCCTACTAAGTTGACGGGGACGGAGGGCTTTGTCAACTTAGTCAATACTCTAGTGACCGTATGATGTCCATCCAACGGCCATAGTGCTTCTTCAACCTATGGTCTTCTTGCTCCAGCCGCCCAAAGCAGCGCCGGTCGTGCCGCCTGCTCCCGCCTCCCGTGGCGGCTGTGCTACCGCTGCTCCTCGCCTCCGTGGCCCGGCTCGCGTCGTCCCTTCCTAGGCCTCGCCGTCGTCCACCGCCGTGGTGCTCTCGGCGCGGCATGGTCAATGTGGTCAACGACCGACTTCCATCGGAAGAGTACTGTACGTGGAGAGGCTGACATCTGGGTCCACGACAGCCGCAAGGAAGTGCCTCCTTATTACGCGGAAAATAATTATTCCTCCACCTGACAGCGGGGACCCCCCGGACGGGCCAACAGTATTTTGCAAAAAAAATCATTTCCCCCTGACTGCTGGGACCCACCGGAAAGGCCACTGTATTTCACAAAAAAACGTTCCCCCCGCTGTCAGCTCGGACCCACCGGAAGTGCCTCCTTTTTACGCACAAAAAAATGAATACTCCCCCGGCTAGCTGGGACCCACCTTGGTGGAGGCTGTCTTAATGGGCCTACTAAGTTGACGGGACGAAGGGCTTTCTCAACTTAGTCAATATGAGCGATTCTAGCTCCAAGGACCGTCGATGTCCATCCAACGGCCGCAGTGCTTCTTCAACCTCTGGTCTTCTTGCTCCAAAGAACCCAAAGCAGCGCCGGTCATGCCGCATGCTCCTCGCCTCCCGTGGTCGGTGTGCTTGCCATGGAGGCCTCACCGCCCTACTATTCCCACCATGGCCAGGCCTGCGGCGGCGGCAGCCTCACACCGCAGCCGAACCGGTGAACCTCGTACTCCTCTCCGTGTGGGCTTCCTTTGCCGCGTCTTCCCGGCTCGCGTCGCCCCTTCCTAGGCCTCGTCGTCGTCCACCGCTGTGGTGCTCTCCATGTGGCGTGGTCAACGTGGTCAAGGGCGACTTCCATCGGAAGAGTCTTGTCGTGGAGAGGCGATAGTGGGTCCACTGCCACAGCCCATTTTTTGTGATTTGCCAAGTAAGTCGCTTTGTCGGGCATGTTGGGCTGCAAATCTTTCAAGACGAGGAGAGCTTTCATTCAGCTGGCCGAGAAAATGGCCCATCGAGAATGAGAAATGGGTTGTACATTTTAAAACACATCAAACCGGCAATTAGTTTCAAATATTTTTTTTCATTTCAAGATTTTAAATTACATTAATTTTTATGCGTGGAGAATTTGTTGGATTTTATTTTGATATACATTTATTTTAAAAATCAGTTTGAATGTGAGTGAAATTTGGGATTAAAACAGTTGGACCCTTTTGAAATATGCAAAATTTCATATAATTTTTTAACCGTGGCCACAATATGGGCTGTAATGCTAACAAAAAGAATATGGGCTCAAAAGAACTTAAGAATTAGCAAATGGGCTGTAAATTATTAGAAATAATGGCAGATGGGTTGTATGCTGTTTTCCACAGATTTGAGGCTTTCCTAAAAAGGTTGGCCGACAAGCGGTGACGGTTGGATGTCCATCCAACGGCCGTCGTGCTTCTTCAATCTCTGCTCTTCCTGCTCCAGCCGCTCAAACAAGCGTCGGCGGGACTGCCTGCTCCCTCCTCCCCGCGGCCGGCTGTGCTGCCGTGCATGCCTCACCGCCCCACTATACTCCCATCGCTGGCCTAACCATCCCTCTACTCACCCATACCTGCTGTTATTCTCCGGCGACGGCAGACGAACCAGTAAACCCTCGTACAGTCGTACTCCCCTCCGCGTGGGAAACAACTGCCGAGTCTTCCCTGCCTCCGTGTCGTCCCCTTCCTAGGCCTCGCCATTGTCCACCGCCGTGGTGCTCTCGGCGCGGCGTGGTCAATGTGGTCAATGACCGACTTCCATCGAAAGAGTACTGTGCGTGGAGAGGCTGACAGCTGGGTCCACGACTGCAGCAAGGAAGTGCCTCCTTATTACGTGCAAAATAATTATTCCTCCACCTGACAGCGGGGACCCACCAGACGGGCCACCATATTTCGTGAAAAAAACATTTCCCCCCTGACTGCTGGGACCCACCAGCTACACCTTCGCACGCAAGGAAGTGCGTCCGGGCAAAAAAAAAACGATTCGCCCGACATTGCTCGGACCCACCAGCTACATCTTCGCACGCAAGGAAGTGCGTGCAGGCAAATAAAGCGATTCGCCCCCGATTGCTGGGACCCACCAGCTACATCTTCGCAGCAAGGAAGTGCTCGGCGGTTGGGACCCACTGGTGAAGCATACGAAGCGTTGTCATTCGGTCGTGAGCGATATGCGTACATATATCTTTGGTGGATGTAGAGGCACGCGCGTCGTAGTAGAGAGCGCACGTAGCATGTACACGCACGCATAAGCGGCCAGGGTGCAAGAAAGAAAATACGCCACGTATGTGTACATCTGGCGGGTCTCAACGCCTACTCGCAAGACACGTCTGGCGAGGGCTCATGTACATGGCTGGGCCGGAACGGAGAAACAGCTTCGTCGTCGTGTTCATGGGAGGCAACGGAATGCGTCGTGTTCATAGGGAGGCAACAGAATATGTCATGTTCATCGGGAGGCATCGAAACGCGTGGGAGCCAACCGGCTGGGTCGGAACGGAATGCGTGGTCGTGTTCATCGGGAGGGCTTGGACGGAACAGGCGATGGAAACGAGGCCTGGCGTACCACAGAATGGAGGAAACAGAACTCCTACGTTCGGAACGGGGTCCTGTTGATCGGGAGGGGTGTGGTGTACCGCAAAACGGAGGAAACGGACCTCCTACGGTCGAAACGGGGGTCCTGTTGATCGGGAGGGTGTGGCGTACCGCAAAAGCGGAGGAAGCGGACCTCCTACGGTCGAAACGGGGTCTGTTGATCGGGAGGGTGTGGCGCACCGCAAAACGGATTTAAACGGACGCCCTACGGTCGAAATGGGGTCCTGTTCATCGGGAGGGTGTGGCGTATCGCAAAAGGGGACTCCACGGGATCTGTTCATCTCCACCGTCGACCTCCTCCGGCCTCCACGGCTACCGTTGACCTCCTCCAGCCTCCACGGGCTCTGTTCATCCAGCCTCCACCGCGCTACTCCACCGGCTCTCTGTTCAACCACCCTCCACGGGCACCCTCCACTCTCTACTATTCATCCAGCCCTCCACACCACGGGTCCTGTTCAACCACCCTCCACGGCCATCCTCCACCGTCTCATGTTCATCCAGCCCTCCACACCACGGGTCCTGTTCATCCGAGGCAACGCCACCGCTCATTATTCATCCAACCCCCCGCAACGCTCATTGTTCATCCAATCGATCGGCTTGATTAGCAGCGAGAGCGGCGAATCGCTCCATCGGGTTCGATTAACAGCCATCGATCGATTGCTCGGGTTCGATGAACGCGTAGCTGCGGTCTGTCGCTTTCGGGTTCGATTAGAGCCCAACGCCTCGCTTCGGGTTGATTAGAGCCAACGCCTACACGTGTCTGAAAAAACGCGCATCGCTCGCCCCGACCTCCCACCGTAATGAGCAACTCCCCGAAATTTTTCTCCCCCTCGCTTCTACCACGGTTTTTTCCATCATGGACAGCCCAAAGAATGTCATGCAGCTGCGTCTCCGGCCCGCCCAGAAGAAAAGCCCATTTTCGTCATGATTTTTGTCATAAGTAGGAGCCCGCCACATCTATGATGATACCGGGTTTTGTCACAATTATCATCATAGAAGTGTCATATGTATGACAGAAAAAAATTTCGTTCGGCCCAAAATGTCACGGATGTGTCTTTTTTTTGTAGTGTCATGAAATACATCTGCTGATAATTAAGAAAAACACCGCGGGTGTAATAATAACTCCCAACAAGTTCCATCTCGAAGTCTCTCAAACCATCAAGAGCTACAAAATATAATTACACAGGCTCAAGGGAACAGAAAAATCATCATGTGCAATAAAACAAGCTAAAAACTTCCTTAAAAATAAACTTACCAAAAGACGGTAAAGGAGACAACGCATCTCCATGACCAACACGATAAAAATCAATACCAATCCATGTTCCATAATCTTCAAGCCTAATGGTCATTATATCACGAGGACGAACACCATAATCACTGACCAATCGTTCCCAGGAAGGACCATGGAATTTGCTCCTCACCCGACCATGACTAAATAGAACACCATACAAATAACCCTCATTCCACTGAAGAGCAAGATCAGTATCTTCGTCACCCCTCCTTATGACTAAAGCCTTACACTCCTCGATGTAACGAGCAAGATGAGCTCTAACACTGCACGGAACATACTGCACAACAAATCAAAATAAGGATCATAATCAAAACCTAAACAGCATGAGCGGCACCAAAAGAAATAAGCATGTGTGCCAAAAATTGAACAATTATAAAATGATATTCCTACAACACGCCTCCAACAACGCCGATCCAGGACCACACTGAACCCATCTACAGAAGATTCAAAAGAAGAACACGGGCCACCAGGCATACGGAAAAAAGGACAAGCCATAACTGCAAGGAACACAGTGATTATCAAGAACTAATCCCACAAAACCCAGTTGAAACTTGACATCTGATAGTGTTGGTAGTCCCCACCCGCAACTACCCCATAAATCTCCATATCCCGGAAATGTAATGGCAACAAAAAGAGAAACGAGAAACGGAAACAGGGAACCCATGAAGGCAACCGGTAAGGAACGACGATATCGCGAACGGGGAAGCGCGGTCGATGCTAAAGAAGGACCGCCGTAAGAGCAGGCAACAAGCACGGCGGCCGGGACAGGGGCCGCCGGTAACCACGCGACAAGAGCGGCGGCCGCGACGGGCGGAGACGACGGCAAAGAAAGAACAGTGCGCAACGACGGTTCGCCCACACCAGAGAGAAACAAATCTCAAAACAGATCAAAAGGTATTACAAAACATTAAAAGTATAAGGACTAAAGGGAAAAAAGGTAAAACCACAAAGGGAAACCGAAAACAGGAAATCACGGGAGACGTCGTGCGCGCGACAAGTGTCGCGCGCGGAGCACCTCGGAAAAGTCTCACGACCGCTCCGCGCGTGACACTTGCCGCGCGGGGAGCGCTCCCCAACTAATTGTTGCGGGGAGCGCTCCTCAATTAGTGATTTCGTACTTTGGCAAGCACGACTACATCAAAGACAGTAGCATGTCTCACCTCAATCAGCCGCTAGAATGGGCCAGCCCAGCGCAGACCATAGGCTTTCAACGCTCTTTTTCATTAATTATTCTTTTTATAGTTTTGCTTTCGTTTTTCTTTATTTTTAATAGAAAATTTAAAAAAAATGTTAATCGTGCATCAAAAAATGTTGGGGGCTCAATTAGAAAGTCACGTGACAGAATTTTATGAGTTAAAAACTTTATACAACGGATGATAATGCTCGGATTTGCCATCTCTCGACCATTGGATGAAGCATATCCAACGGATAATATTTAAATCTATTGGTATAAAGGCCTGTTTGGATTCCCTCCCCTCCACAACTCCACTCGATTTCACGAAGCGGGAGGATTGCCAAATAGCCCCTAAATGTTAAAGTTCCTGAAATTTCTCACCTTGTTCCATATCTGTTTATTTGTTATCTTTGTCCTTACTTCAGTTATTTCAATCGAGTTCATGCTCTTGCTGCTGCAAGGATGAAAGGAGAGTATCCTTAAAGAGTTAGTCAACCCGAGTGTCAAGTGGGTTCAGTTTTTTATTGGCTCCCCAAGATTATTATGTGCACATTTGATTTTGCTCATATGTATTTTTGAACATTTCTTTTTGAAAAAGGAGGTTAAACCCCTGGCCTCTGCATCAGTTGATGCATACAAACATCAATATTAATTATTCAACAAAATTCTGAAAAAAATATACGTCAAGCTACCAAAAGCCATCATTCACACCCACAAACTTGATAATGTTGAGTGTTCTCACATCCCATATTTAAAATCGGTGTCGTCGTCGATCCATCCGCATAACATATCGGAATATAAAGCCGGTGCAGCAAACCTAAATCATACATCGCATGCACATGTTTTAGAAGCCACCATCATCATCGAACCGCTGACCCATCTTCAGAAAAGAGATCTGCATCATCCTTGCCAGTCCAGTCATCCGTCGATGATACCACGGCGCCCAACGACACCACCTCCTTGCGAGAAAACTGCATGTCACGGTCGCCGCTGGTACATTGCAGCACCATGCCGCCAAGTACCACTAGCCGATATAGCTTGAAGTCTCTGGAAGATCTGTCGTGTGTAGCACCTGCCGAACAGGCATGACACAGCGTAGCACCTGTCGGCCAGGTATGACTTGACATCTTCACCGAAGCTCCGTGCAAGACGAAGCCGCTCCACCTCTTGCCTCTGTCTTCCACCGCTGTTCTACAAACAATGCTCCTAAGAGAGAAAGGACACCGCAGTAGTTACATGACGATGCCTTCATCAATCGTTTCCCCTGGAGCAGCACAAGTGAATCGACAATAGTTACATGACGATGCATTCATCAAGGCAACAACGCAGAACGCCGCCATCGCCCACCGTCAGCTCGATTTTCACCGGCAACTATATCTCCTTGACTCGCGGCCGGGACTAGATGATGAATTTCAAGATCCGACCACCCAGCTTTAGGACGACCATCTTCGGCAGAGGAGATGACCACCACCGCCAAGCCCAGGGTCGCCGCCTCGGGCGCCCGCATGATGCAGATCAAGATCAGGAGCGCCACCGTGATTCAAAACCAAATTAGACATTTTTTTGCAGGGGAAAACCGAATTAGACGTTGAGCGGCTGCAACATGGCGGCCGCCCACGCCGCTGCAGCTAGAGACCCGCCGCCACACTCCAGCCGTCATTGTCCGCCATCACCGCCGAGGAGATCAAGATCGGAACCTCTGCAGTGAACTTGAGCAGCTAGCGCGCGAGAAGAAGGCCGCCGCCGCTGAGCCGCTCGGGCTTTGCCCTAGCGTCATCGCCGGCGGCGGCGGAGAGGAGAGTGGTGGCGGGGGACCGAAGGAGGGAGGCGGGGAAGCCCCGGTGCGGCGCGGCGGCGCTGCACGGGAGCGGGCGTAGGGTCGGGTGAGATGGCGACGAAGGAAGGATCCGGCGGCAGCGCTAGATCGAGTCACGAGCCCTCCTGGTGGATGGTTGCTAGTCCTCATGATCCGTGTCTTATGCCGCTTTCATCGTGTAGGGCCTTCAAAGTCTGGAAATAAAGTCAAGGTTCTCAGGTTTCTTTAGTTTGTAAGCTTCAGAACTTGGGTTCTGATTTTTTGATGGTGATTGGTATGTTTAGAGCCATACGCTAGCCAGCAATTTTTCTGGCCACAAGAAAGAGTTAATTGCAAGGAACTACCACACTTCAGCACGTTGTAATGAGTCAGTACCACTAGTCACTTTTTTTGCCATGCGATTGCCAACTCTAAGCCTAAGTGTTGCATAACGGTTCGACACCAGTATAAGCGTGTATTGACCACGATGTCGACTGAAGGGCCCTTTGGTCGTGCCACCGTGGCTTACCACGCCGCACCCTTCGGTCATTCCTCCTGTGTCGCTCGGTCGCACCAAGTAGCTGGCTCGGGTCGAACCCGTACGCGACGAACCCTAGTTTCTCTCCCCCCTCTGCTCGTCTCCCTCTCCACTCCCTCTCTGGCGATGGCGGTGGCGACTCCGGCCGGCGCGGACGGCGCAGTATGGTAGTCTGAGACCTTCCTGGCCTCGGCCCCGATGACCACTTAGGTCGGGCCGACGACGGCTCCAGTTAAATACTACTCAGTAGCATTTACGGCGAGGATTTGGAGGAGGAGGACGCGCTGTCCATGGAGGACAGGGTGAAGCTGGCAGAGATATGGGTGGCCCACCCTGCCAGTAGCCATCAGTGGACCAGTGGAGCTGCTGGCGGCGTGCTGTAAGTCCTTCTCCATCTCTGCTTCTTTTTGTATCCAAAACAGGGAGCTAGGGTTAGTGTTTCTGATGACAGCTTAGATGATGCTGTAATTTGTGCTGTCAATTGTAGTTTGGATGATGCTGTTTGGGATGTTCGGATTCATTTTGATGCACAACACAATCTGAATAGGAAGATATGCAGCTCAGATGTCACATTTCTGAACTTATATGCACTGATGCACACACAAGGTTATTCCTTCTCTGATGAACTGTATCACATGAAGAATTTAGGCATTGGAGAGGAAGGAGAGCTTGGGTTAGACTTAATTGACACAAACATCAAGCTGCAGCAACTTAAGAAGGAATATCAGCATAGTTTAGTTCTGAATTTGCTAGTGAGGGCAACAACACCTTTTCTATGTCGATAGAACAAGAAGATTTCTTGAGATCAAACTATAGCAATTTCATCGAGGAGAAAAGAAAATTTAGCAACTATATTATATAGACCACCTGTTGTGTATGATCTCGGTGAGCCTGCAGTTCTTCTTTGTTGATCACCAAGGTGTTGTTTTTCATAGTTAGTGCACACAAGAGAGCAGAAAGGTCGATGAGGGCAAGTGAAAGTTGTAATGGAGGAAGATGCACGGTGGTAGAAGAGGGACATAATAACATTGATGACTCGAGGCTGTTGCATATGACAGTGACACCAATCCTTTCTGCATGGAGAAATGCAGGATAATTGAAGACACAGAGATAATTGAGGGGAATAAACTAGCAGAGCAAGAAGTTGAAGATGAAGATTCAGATGAAGATTCAGATGAGGATTCAGAAGAGGAACAATTACATTATGAGGGTGACACTGAGGTTGAGGACTTGTTTGAGATGGAGGAGGAGGAGGAGGAACAGGAGAAGGAGGATGAGGTCAAAGTAGTTGCAACAGAAGAAGTACCAATGCAAAAACCTGCAAAAAAGAGGAAGACGATGGCAGTTAGGAGAGGCCCTACTACTAGGACACACTCAAGTGTGTTGGAGGAGGTGCAACCTGATTTCATTCCTTCATCAGATGAAGAAGATTATGGGTTGTTGTTTGAGGATGAAGATGATGGACATGAGCCCTTGTCATTTGTTACGCCCAAAGGGAGGAAGAGTAGGGCCAAGAAAAGGAAGCCAAGGATGCGGTACAATGACAAACTTGAGCAACCACATCAGCAGTTATGTCTGTACATGTGCTTCAAGAATCAACAGCAATTCAGAGATGCATTGTTGAGCTTGCACATCACACAGGACAGAGACTTGGTATCACGAAATTCAGACCAAAGGATAATTGCTTGTTGTAAGCAAGAGCACCGCGCCATTTTGCATAGTTCTGCAGTTATCAAAGGGAGAAAACTTTTGCTATCAAGAAAATAAGGCTAGAGCACACTTGCCCTAGCAGATCTTGAGACATCTAGGATAAGTGCCAAGTGGCTTGCAAAGACCTATGAGTCCTTGTTCAGTCTGATCCAACCACCAAAGCATACACACTCGATTGACAAGCGCAATGAGAAGTATGGTGTTGATGTGCCAAGGCACATGGCCTATAGGGCCAAAAATCTTGTTGTGGAAGCTGTGCTAGGAGAGCACAAGAAGCGATATCCAGGCTTAGTGATTATGCTCAGACCATCATGGATACAAACCACGGTAGTAGAGTTGTAGTTACAACAGATTACTCCAAGACCAACTACAAAATACCACATCCAGGACCAAGGTTTCATGCTATGTTCTTACGCATAAATGGAGCAAGGGAGGGATTTCTCAGTGGATGCAGACCATTCATTGGTTAGTAATGCTTTATAGTTCTTTGTCAATGGATGTAGTGGTGCTTTATAGTTCTTCATACTTAAATATAAAGTTTAGTAATGCTTTGTAGAAGTTTAAATTGTTATTTGGTTGCAACAACGGTGTTGATGGATGCTTTATTAAGCTCACCACTGGTGCTCAAATCCTAGCTGCCCTTTGGAAGAGATGGGAATAATAATATTTTCCCACTTGCATTTCTGTTGTTGGACAAGAGGACACAGCTAAGCGGTGTTGGTTTCTACACCAACTAAAGATATGCCTAGGAGGAGAAGTAGGCAAATTTGGGCCTTATACTATCATGTCGATGAGCGGAAGGTATGTATGCATCTTTACATTACTATCTTGCTTTATAGTTCTTACGCATTAGCATGTTATGTTCTTTCTTGTACTAGTACATCAGCTAAGTCTAACATGTTATGTGAGCAGGGCTGCTAAATGCGATAAACCAATTTTTCCAAATTGTCATCAAAGATTTTGCCTTAGACACCTCTATGCAAATTTCCGAATCTTTGGGTTTAGGGGAAGATCTTAAGAAATGCATGGATAATGCCAGCTATCCCTATAACCAGACAAGTTTAACATTGCCATGAATGACTTGAAAAATGAGAGTGTGGAAGCTTGGAAGTGGCTTAGTGGAATACCTAAGCACACATGGGCTAGGCATGCTTTTGACACTAAGCGCAAGACAGACTTGGTTGTTAACAACCTCTACGAGGTGTTCAACAAGTACATCCTAGATTTTAGGAAAAACCTATTAGGACCATGATTGATGGTATTAAGGACAAGCAGATGGTGAGGTGGCATAGGAGCAGAGAGAAAGGAAGGGAATCTCTATGGGAAATCACACCACATTATCTTTGAGAAGCTTGAGGAGGAAAAGGAAAGGGCAGATTCTGCAAACCTATCCAAGCTGGTGTAAATCTTTGGCAAGTGACTAGTGGCCAGCAAGCGCATCTTGTAAACTTGGAAGCTTACACATGTGGGTGCAGAAAGTGGGACCTGTCTGAGTACCATGCAACCATGCCATATCAGCAATTAACAAGGCAAAAAGATTTCCAGAGGACTATGTTTGCAATTTCTTCAAAAACCTTTTACCTTGCTGCATATGAACCAATGATATATCCAGTTCTGGTGAACATGATTGGACAAGGACAAGTGGACCAGACATAGAGCCACCCCAATTTCATGTGAAGAAGGGAGAAGGAAAGAGAAGAGAATAAAGGGCAGATTTGAGGTGCCTAAACCAAAGGACAGTTCAAGAATGGCCACTATAACATGCAACAACTGTGGCCTCCAAGGCCATAGGTACACCAACTGCAAGAAAGAGTTGAGACCAGAGTGGCTATGAGGAAAAACAAGCATGTGGTAAACCCTTGTGAATTTTCATTGTTAATTAGTCTTGTTTCCTTCTTAGTTTTTTGTTATAAACCTTTGTGACTAACTAGCATGTTTCTTTTATGTTTGCAAGGCACCTGCAAGATCAAGGAATGAAGGTAGTCAAGCTGCAAGATCAGGGTGAAGGTACTCCATCGGGATCACAGCAGCCACCAAAGAAGGTCTGCTTCTCGCAAGGTCTTCTTCGCAAGAACTACTTACGCTACACTGCAAGTGCAAGAGCTACTACGCATTGCAAGAGCAAGAGGGACAACAAGTGCAAAAGCTACTTACGCAAGAAGCTGCAAGTGCAAGTGCAACATTTGCAAGGCCTTTCACGCCCCAAGATTTTCTGCAGGAGCTTCATCTTACGGTGCTCCTTCTTCTAATGCCCTGTGGAAATATACTTGTTTGATGTCATTCTTCACGCCGGTGGTAACACCGAGTGAGAGAATTGTTGCTACTTTGGTATGATGGAGTAATGAATTGAGTTCTAATGGAGTACAGAGTTGAGTGTTAGAAAACTAAGTTATTTGTCTTTGGGAAACTAAGTTATTTGTGCTGGAAAACTAAGTTATTTGTGCTACAAAACTAATGTATGTTGTAATGGAGTACTAAGTATGTGTGCTTAGGTCATTTGTGAACTTATAATGCTCCTGTGAACATATTATGCCTACAATATATGCAATATTTGGTCATTTGGCACTTGTGAGGAACTCAATGCTTTTTGTCATGTTCATTTGGTCATTTGGCACTTGTGAACAACTCAACTCAATGCATATTTGCTCATTTGGCAATATTTGGTCATTTGGCACTTGTGAACAACTCAACTCAATGCATATTTGCTCATTTGGCAATATTTGGTCATTTGGCACTTGTGAACAACTCAACTCAATGCTCATTTGGCATTTGGCATTACTAGGATGAACATACCAAGTTTTTATTACAAAGACACCTGACACATTACTAGGATCAACAACAGTAGGATGAAACCTGGCACTAACTTGCAACACCTGACACTAACTTGAAACAACAGTAGGATCAAACTGACACTAACTTACTGCAGCAGCATCTTTGTTGTGACTAAACCTACCACAAAGACAAGAAAAAGGAAGACAACATTCTGATATTTCCCCTTCAGTGCATCTAGCTCTGCATTTTTCTCCTTGAGCTGATCTTCCAAAGCCAGCACCTCTCTTCCTTTTTGAGCTTCAGGCAGAGCAACAACTGCGCTGTAATCTTCAAACACAGCAGCAACACTTGATTCACCTCTCAGCCTATGCACTTCATCTCGCAAATCTCCAATCAAATCACTCAAAAACTTCGGCAGAGGATCATCATGCCATTCAACGTAGCCACAACCACCTTGCTGTACCAACAGAAATCAGAGTTTGAGAGGGGAGAATATCTAATGAACAGAAAAGTAGAACAAGAATGAAACTTACCATGGCACCCACGCAGGCGTAGTACCTCCGGCCTGGGTTCTGACGGCTCCATGAGATCCATCTCGGCGCCTTCCTACGCTGCCTGCACCAGTGAGCTTCTCCGGCTCATCGCCATCGGGCTGTCACGGTAGGGCACCGGAGACCTGGATTCGTCCCCTCTCCTTCCAGAGGCTCGACGGAAGCTGGGGGCCTGAGAACGACCCGAAGACCACGACATGGACATTGACTTGGACGCAGCCGCCGCCGCCGCCGACTGCGAGATCGCCTCCGCCGCCGGCCCGCTCAGGAATCGCCTCCGCCGTCGCCTAACCCTAGTTTTTCCCCAAATGCACAAACCGTTTCTGTCGCATTGCGCATTGCTTTAATAACCAGGGCCACCACTGTTGAGCTCTGTTTTTTGCTCTGTTTTTTTTGCTCTGTTTAATAACCAGGGACAGAGTTTGATTTGGTTTGTTGTGAGGGCAACAACAGCTTTTTTTGCTCTGATGTTTGATTTTGGCCAGAGTTAAATTTGCTAAATAACTTGAAGAGGAGATAACTTGAGCCATCTAACTTGAGCATACAGGAGTTCAACATGACCATGGATTCTTAACTAAAGCTAGAAATACATTACACTTAGCTAAAGATCATAACATAGTGGAGTCTCCAACATTGTTCACAACTACTACATCCATACATTACACTTAACTAAACCACCCTTCACAAAAGATTAGCAAAGCCTTCTATCAAACCAACTTATATCATGATAGGTATGCTCGCCTCATCTACCCAGATCATCTTCATCTACCTCATTACTTCAAGATGTCATGGATCAACTTCAACTTCTCTTTGCTCTTCTCAAGTGACTTGAACTGCACAGCAAGCTGGAGCTTTAACTCATCCTGCGTTTTATCGATTCTCATGTCCCTTCTTGAACGCACATTCTCTTACGTGAGTTTTTTCACGATCGGGTGAGCCCATCAACTTTGAATCTTTAAATTGTTGTTGCCTTCAACTAGCTTTTCCTTCTCTTTCAAATGATTCATCTTGTGTTCCTAATGACACTTGCCTTGAGCTTCTACGGGTTCATCAACACTTTGTACTTCTCTTTCATCTTGAAGTTCTCTGCCTCTTTCTTCTCCATCTCATTCTTCATGGCAGCCACAAGCGATGCGGTGGCAGCCTCACTTTCTTCTCCTTAGCTCGCACATAACTTAAATCCAACACCTGTCCTCCTAGGCATTGAGAAGTTGATGGACATCTTCAACTAGTTTGTCATAGTTGGCATCCAGATTCCTTTTCTCTTCTTTAAGGTGGTGGATAGTAAGTGAACTTTCAGTTATCCTTCCTCCTAGCAGTCCTGCTGTCTTCAAACATTTCTCAAAGCTTCAACAATGCATTTTTCATTGTGGGAGGCCACTCTGGGTCAACCCAAGCAAGGAAACCACAATTGTGACTTCTGCAATATAGCAAACAATTATATTGTTACTCTCTCGAAGAATTACCACTTTTAAAAATCAACTAACAACATAAGAAGTACAACCTATACATGTGGCCAACCAAACAATTAGCAACTATCGCAACCTACACCGCCTCAATTAAACTATTAGCATCTACACCGCCTCAATCAACTAACAAAGACATGCCTACACAACATGTTGTTGTGAGCTTGATACTAATAACTAACTAAACTATGAGCTTAGACCGCCAACTAAGCTGCTGCCAATATTACAGTGAACATAGCCAACTATAATATTGCAGTGACCATCATTACTATAAGCATCATAACTACTAAATGGTAAAAACAATATGCTTCATCATCGGTAGTAGTACCTATATTACGTGAACATGAGAGAGCATCAAACTTACAGTGAGCACAAACTAGAAACCTCCCGCCGGTCTCAAATGATTCAAAAGCTATCTGGCGCTCGATTGGCAGTACCGATGCTCCACGTGAGCCCCTCTGGTGCCTTCTCCAAGCCATTGTAGTCTTGGTCTTCATTGCTAGCGAGAATCTCTGAGGAGCACATACTCAAATCGAAAACCAGATCATGAAATCCCCAAATCCCCAACTCACGTAACCCTAACCCTAGCTCTATCACTAACTCGATAATGCATCCCGTCGTCGTCGGAGGAGATCTGCGAAATTTGGACAAGTCGTCGCCGCTCTCATCCTCGAAGACCATGGCGCTACGATCTGAAGCAGTGGCATGCATGCATGCAATTTGGAGAGACGAGGCGTCTGGCGAGAGAGGGACAGTGGAGCGTCGAGTCTTGGCTGGCTGCGTCTGACGGTTCGACCGGACCAGGTACATGGGTCGACCGAGACGAATGCTAAACTTACGAAGCGGGTGCTGGCGGGTAAGCCACAGTGGCTTTGACCGATGGGCCCTTGGTCGAATCGTGGTCAATACACGCTTATCGGCTGTCGGACCGTTATGCAACACTTAGGCTTAGAGTTAGCACTGCATGGCAAAAAAAGTGACTAATGGTACTGACTCGTTACAACGTGCTGAAGTGTGGTAGTTCCTTGCAATTAACTCCACAAGAAATATCAGAAACTAAAGAGGCAGAATGGAAAAGGACAGTGCCATACGCTCCAACCACCAACTTCTGGTGAGGCGCCCTTGCTTGCATATACCACACCACAGCTCCACCCCAGAATCCATAAAGCCCCCGCAGCAACAATGGGAGCTAAGCTTCCGAGCTCAGCAATTTCAGGATGCTGATGCCGTTTCTAGCTCAGGCCTCTCAAACTACACGCCCTGTTGCGAGTTGTTCTGGGCTGCATCGCCGCCACCCGGCGCGGAATTTCGGCCGATGTCAGATCTTGATCTAGCTCTTGCTTAATCTTCATGCTTTTTCCAAGTATATGCATATACCCAACTTTGAACTGAATCTTCCTGGCGCAGATTGTAGATGGTGGGGGGCAAGAAGCAAGGCAATTCATTCCCCTCGCAGTGTATTTGGACCCACTAATGGCGCTCCATCTAGTGATATTGTGAAGAAAAGGTGCGGAACTCTTGTTCGAGCTAATAATTCACCTTGAGAACACAAAATTACATGGCGTTATATTTCCCTTGAAACTTCAGAATGCTGAATACCAAGTTTTTTGTTTCCATGGATATAATACATTCTGATATTGCCTGTAGATTCTTTAGAGTATAATTATATACTCCCTCCGTCCGGAATTACTTTTCGCGGAATCCATATCCGCGACAAGTAATTCCGGACGGAGGGAGTAGCACACACCTGACTTGGTAGTGTTGGCAGAAAGATAGTGGAGCACATTATTCTGCTCAGAGCCAAGCCAAACATCTCAGATGCTGAAGAAAAGGACATGCTTGATTACTTGTATACATCTCAGTATCAGATGAGAGGGATACTCACTGTGTCATTAGGTCAGGGACTTGTATCTATCTATTGATGGAAAATTCGTTCGAGTTCTGAACTGCACTTTGAATTATTTGCAAACATGTGTCTCTTGGATGCAGGCCGCATAGAGGGCCCTAACAGCGAGAGCTTCACGCATGCTGTCTTCATGCGTTTCCAACAGAAAGAAGACATTGCAAAGTTCCAGAGTAGCTCCTACTATTCCAAAGTTCTCGACAAGCACGTCAAACCTGTTTCCGATGTACGCCTCACCGCGTAATCCTCCTTTCCAGTTCTTCGACCGTATTGATCTCATTGCATTGTGAGAGTCACTGCTTGGATAACTTACAGGGCTTGGTTTCTGTAGATTTTGAATCTGAGGTGGAAGATGACATTATCCCTCTCTTTCGGAGGGGTGAGGTAACGTAATTGATGCTGTGCTGGCACGGACCGTTATCTCCCTCTTTTGCTTATTAACATTGCATCTGAACATAATTTTGCTTTGCCCAACAGGATTTCAACTACGGTGTCGAGTTTATGTTGTTGATATCTTTCTTGGAGACTGCATCCAGAGAGTCTGTGGAGGATGCATTAGCCCATCTTCAAAAGCTGATCATCCACTACAGTTCTTTCATTGTTCAGGCAACGTCAGGTATGGCAGAAAGGGGTTTCTTTTTCTTGTGCCGTCAGATTTCCAATATGACAATGAATTTGCAGTGCACTTGGCTGCACCTTCTATCTTGATCTGCTTGAAAAAATCTAATTTGCACAAACTTTCCCCTGCGTAATTTTTCCTTGATCTGAAAGAACCAATCCTGATATTATATTTCAAAAAGCAGGTTGCTGTCTGGATCATACGGATAGTCTATACAGTCACGCTGCAGTTATCCGTTTTCCATCAAGTAAGTTCTCCCTACATTTTGTTTTTGTTCCCTTTAAGAGTCCCTGAATTATATAGATGTATAACAAAGCTAGATGACGGGGATCGTCGCCGGGGCTGATTACTACAATTTTCTTGTTTCCTGCAGTTGACGACTTCAAATTATTCAAGGAGAGCACGGAATACAAGGATGTAAGACTTCTGCATTTTCACCGATAGGAATTTGAGAGTCGGTAAATTCTGTTATTAATGGGTTTGGAAGATGGAACAACAATAAGAGATTAACATATTTAAATAAGTGCTCTGAAAACTTGTTTCGCTTTTGTGTAACTTCAGCTCAACAACTTAGAACATTCAGAACCTAGAACCTTTTGGGGACCTAAAAAAGAAGAACCAAGTAACTGTTGCAGTCTAAAAAATGATCGGAAAATATCATTTGGTGCATTGCCAAAATAGAAGCTCAAGCTAGGCTCACAGAATGATGATGATTTGTTGCCTAAAATCAGGAGACATAGAGTTCAACAACTCTGAAAGTCCCTACCCATGACAGCAAGAATAATGCAGAGCAAGCACCATGCTCGATTTTGTCACAAATGCCTGATGAAGTTCCATTTTTAATAGTTTCTTTGTGCCTGTCTTGTGAGATGCAGATGTGGACATCCAAATTTCATCCGGTTACCGAGAGATGTCTCGAACTGCATTTTGTCATCGACCCGGTCGGCAACCAGCTGATGTAGATCCTGAGCCCTTGTGCTCTGAAACTGAACCTAAAATGGAACCTTGCCACATCCGGAAGAGAGTTCTTGTGTTAGTGTGCTGTGTATGTCGTCTCATTTTTTTTCGGCTTGGGTGATCTTCTGCCCATGTCCAAATTGGGCTCCACGTGGCAGTGACTGATGAGCGATGTTGTAACTTGTAAGGTCTCTCTTCTTGTTCAGTATAATGTTATAAGAAAAATGGATGTGTATAGTCGGATATCCTGTTGGGCTCTAGGGAGCATTGGCTCCTGCACGCCAAAAAACATTTTTGCAAATGCCAAAAAAGTACTAAAATAAAATAATGTATTATGTTTTTACGTCCAAATGTTATCTGCAACTGTTTAAGTGTAAAGCCTAAGCATTTTGATCTGTGCAGACAAAAAGTAAGTTGAACATCAAATTTTTGGCATTTCTTGACCACGAAACTTTGTTTGTAATATTGACGAAACACTATTGTTCTGGTTCGCATCAAAACTGTTAGTTATCACACAAAAACTTCCAATTTTGTTTTTTTGAAAAAGTTGCTACTCCCTCTTATACATATTAGTTGTCGCTGATTTAGTATTAATAAGGATTGTCGCTGATTTCTTTATAAAAAACAACAAGTTATAAGGATCGTATGGACTTACTCCCTCCATTCCCTTATACAAGGCCACTATAAAAAAATACATTTTGCTAAACAAGGCCACTAACAGTAATCAAGGCAAAATTTAATGATGTTTTCTCATACTAGCAACTTGTTTAATACTTGCATGCATGTAGTCATAATGACACTGTGCTACTTCCTTTTCATTCCTTTCTTGCATGCATGCGGGCATATTAATGATCCCAGTTAACAAGAAGAAAAGTTGGTTTGCAAAGTAGTCATTAAGTTTTACCTAGGTACCTGTAATTTGAGTTTGTGGCCTTGTATAAGGGAATGGAGGGAGTACTATTCATCGTAGGAGCACATTCTCCCTGGGACCCAAAGGCCATGCCCATGTATAGTGGAATGTGAAATTATCAACGAAATCATGCTGTTAGTACTACTAATTAGGTTGAGATTATTAAAATTTACAAGTCAGAATTATTAATTGCTACAAAGCTATAATTATTTTTGGGAGGAAATATCATTTAATCGTGGTACTGTTTTCTAAAAATATTGCTCCAAAAACTAAGTAGTGACATAAAATTGTTTCTTAATTTTATTCCTCGTATATAGGGTTACATGTTAGAATTATCCGAGACACATAATAGATCATCCGATGAACGAACAATCACATGAGATAGGACACCGAGATTTGTTAAGGAGGTTCACCAAATATTAGCTACATCCTCGGGGCATGACTACGGGTGCTCCTCTCTGTGACACCGTCACAATACCCCACACTGTCCATCGACACACGCCGTCAGCTTCTCATGTGTGCCTATGCTATTATGTTGACATAAGTTATATCGTGTATCTACCCCCATATTATATATGTCATGACCCGGTCCCAAGAGGTGCACCAAATCTCTGCACTTACTGTGTAGTCCCTTGATCAATAGTTGACACGCACAATCAACAATGAAATACCAAGAATACATCATATGTCATAGTATTACATCGCAGATCTAGTCTATTTTACGCCGGACTTGCTTAGCTCATTGGCTAACTTACAACAATCATGCAGCGGAGATAATATTCTAGTCTTCTGGCGTCCATCTACTCATAGGCAAGAGCTGAGTATAGCATCGTAACCCTAAATCGTATCACTCCTTCGACACGGAAATTTCCGCAACATGATACGCTGCAGCCTCTAGGGTCAATACAATGAATGTATTGGCAAGTTTCACGAGGATATCCTTAACAGAAATAAACATGCTACTTGGTGTAAGGCAGATTCCCATTTTGCACGAAATAGCTTTTACCTACCTTTGTAATAGTAGTCTACTCTAATAGATGGACATATTGTCTAACACGGGTATCCTTCACTAGTAGAAAAGGGGCCAATGGTCCAGGCCGGTCCAGCCCATTAGTCCCGGTTCAATCCAGAACTGGGACCAATGGGGGCATTGGACCGGTTCAGTGAGCCCGGGCGGCGGGCCACGTGGGCCATTGGTCCCGGTTAAATCGGACCTATTGGTCCCGGTTGGTGGGACGAACAGGGACCATTGGCCTCGCTCTGCCCACAACCATTGGTCCTGTTGGTGGCTTGAACCGGGACCAAAGGCTGCCCATTAGTCCCGGTTCATGCCACCAACGGGACTAAAGGGTTGGTCTCGTTCTTGACGAGTTTAGTCCCACCTCACCAACCGAAGGGGAATCAAACGGTTTATAAGCCCTCCTCTCTGCCATGTTGAGCTCCTCTCAAAATGAAAATAGATGCCCTTATACAGAAATTTAACCTAAATTCATACTGAATTTCTCTGAAGTTAGTAGAAATTTATTATGAATTTAGGTTGAATTTTCTATATGCATCTATGCTCATTCTTAGTACTTTTTATATAGTTTTTTTTCTTTTCTGCTATATTTATTTTTTCCTTTTATTTCTAAGTTGTAATAAGTCATTAAAATAAGCATCTATGCTCATTTTTAGTAAAGTTAATCACAACTATATTTTCTTCTGTTTATTTCTAAGTTGTAATAAGTCATTAAAAATAAGCATCTATGCTCATTTTTAGTAAAGTTAATCACAACTATTTTTCTTCTATTTATTTCTGAATTGTAATAAGTCATTAAAAATAAGCATCTATGCTCATTTTTAGTAAAGTTAATCACAACTATTTTTCTTCTATTTATCTCTGAATTGTAATAAGTTATTAAAATAAGCATTTATGCTTATTTTTAGTAAAGTTAATCACAACTATTTTTTCTTCTATTTATTTCTGAATTGTAATAAGTCATTAAAATAAGCATCTATGCTTATTTTTAGTAAAGTTAATCACAACTATTTTTCTTCTATTTATTTCTGAATTGTAATAAGTCATTAAAAATAAGCATCTATGCTCATTTTTAGTAAAGTTAATCACAACTATTTTTCTTCTATTTATTTCTGAATAGTTTTTATAGTTTTTTTCTTGTCTGCTATATTTATTTTTTCTTTTTATTTCTGAGTTGTAATAAGTCATTAAAATAAGCATCTATGCTCATTTTTAGTAAAGTTAATCACAACTATTTTTCTTCTATTTATTTTTGAGTAGTTTTTTTCTTTTCTGCTATATTTATTTTTTTCTATTTATTTCTGTGTGGTAGTAAGTCATTAAAAATAAAAAAGAGGCGCAATGCTAGTTAATTTGCTTCAAGCCTTTCGGAATAATGTAAACTGCACTGCACATAGCTCCGTGCAGTCTACCCTATTCCTCAAGGCTTGAAGCGAACCAACGTGCAAGTGAGCATTGAGCCTCTTCTTCATCGTCTCTGCACTCAGGGCTTATAAACAGCTGCGAGTGCCTCTCGCTTGGCGAGGTGGGACTAAAAAAATAGCTGCATAAAATAAATAAGTAAAGAAAAAAAGTGCCTCCCATCTGGCCCCCACGGCCTAGATACGACTAGAAACCCACCATGGGCCAGATTCAGGCCCTTGGTGGCCCCTTAGGACCATCGAGCAAAGCAGTAGTAAGTAGGCCCGTAAGCTGCGGTGGAGAGGAGCTCGAGAGGGGCGGCGGTGGGGCTTATAAACCACTACGCGCCCCTCTCAGCTAACGAGGTGAGACTAAACTTTCGTGCCGCACCATGCCAGCACACGGCCATTGGTCCCGGTGCTAAAGGGTGGGCATTGGTCCCGATTGGAGCCACGAACCGGGACCAAAGACTTTGCTATATAACGAAAATTTCAGAACCGCATCCCCACTTCGATCTCTCCTCCTCCTCGATCTCCCGACGCCTTGGCCATTGCCGACCGCCCGACGCTGCCGCCCGCCCGCCCGACGCCGCCGCCCCGCCTGCCCGCTGTCGCCGTCCCCATCGTCGCCCCGTCCTCGTCGCCGCCCGATCTTTGTTGTCGCCAAATCACCGCTTCGCCACGCGCCGTCATTGTCCCCTCGACACACGTCCCGTCGTCGACGTCCCCGTCATCGCCGTCTCGCGCCTCCGCCCCGTACGTCGCCGCCCCGTACGCCCCCGGCCCGTCGTCGCCGGCCCCGTATTTTCCGTTTTCCATTTTCTGTTAGATAAATTAGATATTAATGTAAAATGTTAGATGAATTAGCTAGATATTAATTAATGCTAATTAGATGAGTTAGTTTTATATTTTTATTATAGATGAATTAGATATATTAATGTTAGACAATTAGTAAGTGCTTAGTTAAATTAGTAAGAAAATTAATAAGTGCTTAATTAGTTGAATTAGTAAGTACTTAGTTGAATTAGTAAGTGCTTAGTTAATAGATTTTTTCTATTAATTTGTTCATAGTATGTTTGGTGATATTTAGATTGTGTTAGTAAGTACTATAATTGAACTAGCTAGTTAGAAAAATATAATTACTATTTTATTTAGTTTTTTGGTAATATAATTAGTTAGAAAAATATGAGTTAGTTAGAAAAATACTAGTTTATTTTAGTAAGTACTATATAGTAAGTGCTACTTTGTTTTTAGTAAGTACTACTTTATTTATTTATAGTAATAAGTGCTTAGTATAGTTGAACTAGATAGTTGATTTAATTAATAAAACTACTTTATTTAACTATATATAGAAGTAGTTTGTAGTAAGTGCTACTTTATTTATTTATAGTAAGTGCTACTTTATTTATTTATAGTAAGTACTAATTATTTATTTATATAGTAAATGCTTAGTATAGTAGTTGAACTACATAGTTGATTTAATTAATAAAACTACTTTATTTAACTATATATAGAAGTAGTTCCAGATCGACGTCGGCGATGCCTATCCCGCATCCTCGCTGTAAATCGACTCGGCGGTGGAGGCTTTCTTGATCAGGGCCATGTTCGGGACTGGGCTCCGTTGGGCTGGTATTGGGAGGTGCTACCTTCCGGGGACGAGGTTGGTGAGGAGGCAGCCCGTTGTTGACCCGATCCTTGTTTGGTGGCGGTCGCGTGGGCGATGGCGGTGCCGAGGCTTCGGACACCGCGGAGGTGGTACGTCACCGTGTCGGCGAGGAGGACGAGCACGTCCGTCGCTACATGGTTGCATTGGAGGGCAGGTTCGACAATACCGGCAGGTTCTTGAGGATCTCACTGGAGCTATGATCTGTGATGGTTCCTTATCTTTAGTGTCCACCGCCGCGTCGATACCCGTCGGGCGCCACGGTTCTAGTTGTATTAGTGATTCTATATTAGTGATAATATTCGACGATGTACGAACACCAAGAGATGATGTACTTTTGCTTATAATTATTGAATGCATGCTAATTTGAATACTACTTTATTTTATGATTTGGTTTTGCTTATTTTATGATTTGGTTTTGCTTATTGAATGCTCATATTGGATAAGTTCTCCTTCATTTGAATTATGAATATAGGCCGAAAATGTCGTACTCGGACGACGAAAACCGCCCGGGGGAGTGCGACTGGTGCCACGACGACCAAGGTATCTGCGATAGGTTCATTGAGCTGGACGAAGATCGGCGCTTCAGCATTAAGCTCGACGAGAGCTTCGATATTCACACGGTACGCAACGATGACAATAGTTTTTTTTTCGTAATTAATCATGACTTCAACTATTTTAATCATGACAATATTTTTCATCTTTTCCAATTCGACTAGCTTATCCCATGCTCGCAAGACGCTATGTCTTGGAGAGGATGGGTTTGAAGACCATGAAAGTTTTGAAACCAAAAAATTATCCTAAGTACCCATCATGGTGTGGATTTTCAAGTAAAGCTGTACAATGTTGAGAGTGTAACCCATTTTGGTTGCAAAATTGGGAAGCACTTTGCAAGATGTATGGTCTTGATGAGGGTATGCTTGTCACCATGGATCTTGGTGATCCAACAATCGAGCAAGAGACACCTTCGATTTGGGTCCTCGTGGATACACCTCCAATTCTTCCCCCATGTGAGCTTAACATAGTTATTAAGTAATTTATATTGTTTATTTCAAAATAGTTGACAGCTTATTTCCATTGACAGCTTATTTTGATTGTTCAAAGAATGTGCGGAAGATGGTAGGCAAAACCCACTACACCGATGGCTCCGAATTAACTTATAAGGAGAAAAATCATCTGATCGCATTTTGTACTGATCTTGAGAATTACAATGTCTACAATCGAACTCCTCAACATTATGGTCAATACGTGCCACTAGTGCACGTGTTGAACTCTGATAACTACCATGGAGATACCTGGTAAGATTTTTTACTATTACGACATCCGTGCATCTTTTGCATACTTCTAAAACTAGTACATCATTGCTAACTATGAAGTTATTACTATGTTTTTCAACAGAGAATCCCAGAGGATTGTGTGTCTCATTTGATGTATGAGAATGGCAGCCTTCATGTTTTGAACATATATCCAGGTCATCCTCTGAATCTCAACTGTCCATACCGGATTTCTAAAAGAAGTGGAGACATGACAATCAAAGAATGGAAAAATGTATGGACAGTCGTAAGGAGCTTCTTGGAAGCAAAAGGAAGCGAAGCGCAAGAATTGAGACAGGATGATCTCCATTCTTCATAATGGAGAGTCGTGGTCTATATTGTTTTATGCTATTTTACCTTAAGGGTGTTTAATTAGGTCCTACCGACATCGATGATCATGTGCTAAGAACAATTATGTAGGGTTGGGTTCGATGACTATGAGGATGATGATCATATGACTTATTATTAATAACGAGTAGAAGTTGTATGATGATGCATGATTAGTAGGACTTGTTATTATATATGATGATGTATGATGCGAGCATGCATGAGCATGTTATATCAGCGGGTGAAATGAAGATAGAAGCAGCGTTGATAAACCAAGGACGAAGATATAAGAGAGGACACTTCTCTCTATTAGCTAGCTAATAACAACCTAAAAATAACCCCCAAAACCCCTAAAGCAGCCACTTTTCTAAAAAAACATGAACTTTTGGTCCCGGTTGGTGCCACCAACCGGGACCAAAGGCCCCCCTGACTGGGCTCGGCGGACTGGCCACGTGGAGGCACATCTGTCCCGGTTCGTGTTTGAACCGGGACTAATGGGTGGAGGTATTTGTAACGACCCATTAGTCCCGGTTCATGAACCGGGACTAAAGGCCCTTACGAACCGGGACTAATAGGTGTTTTTCTACTAGTGCTTATGCATATATACGGGCCGACTATCTCACAAAGCTGCCCTAGACTACCTCCACAGGTTAACCATGATCTCACACTAGGCACTTGGATTAGTCAATATTCCCTTGTTCAACTCATCAAATTTTAATTAAGAAGGGGTGATGATATCAAGCTGACAGATCTCAGAAGAGTTGCTCGAAAGTTGTCTATAACCAGGGAAACGGCTAATCATGATCAGTTTTGTGCCCTCTGTAGAGGTTTGTGCACATTACATATGATTCCCAATCACACCCTTCTGCTACTAAACTTCACTTGTGAAGTAGCTAAGTAGACCAAGACTTTTGGGAGGTGGTAGCCCATGCCCAATGGTAGACCCAGTCAACCTACATGCAATAATCTACACCAACTGGTCATGCCGAAGGGGTTCCCACAACTTACATGGTCAAGACAGAGCCCATATTGACTCACATTTACACATAGAAGCTACTCAACCTTGAACTCATGCAATCCCTTTGAGCCTGTGCGGTCACCCACTGGTGAGCTCCTCCTGCAGGTAAACCATAGACATGGGCTTGCGGGAGTCACCCCAGTTTCCCACCAAAGCAATATCGAAGTAACGCCTAGATGATTCATTAATTAAGTTATTTTTTTACTATTTACTATAGAGCAACAGCCCCACAGTCCTTTTATTCCAGAAATTTTTGCCCAGGTATGTTTAAATCCGCTCACCCAGGACCTGGGGTGCTATTGAGGTTGATGCAACCACTAGGCTACATGCCCATTCGCAATTAAGTTGTTATTAAGTAGTCATCCATAAAGTAACCTTTTGAATATTGATCTCGATCCACGTAATAGCAGCTAAGCGACTACTCAATGGTTACAAGGTCAAGGTAAATGGACCTAAGTTTTTGCTACCGGGCTGTTGAAGAATTTAGCAATCCTAAACATCCTATTTGGAAAGTGCTACATGCAAGAAAACAATATGGTATAATGATCAAAGATTCCATTTTCCTATTATTGACGATTCTTCAATCTTACAATCTTGATCAAGTTACTCTTTGCTCTTTGTACAATCTAATGTAAGTAAAGAGTAGTCGTAAACAACCATACAATACAAATCAAACATACAACAAGTGCAGTGCATGGTGTCAGTGTCATTTTGTTGTGAGATCATGTGTAAGTGTTAACTCATAAGAGTTTAGAAGACAACATAGTGGTTTTCACTTGTAATACATGTGACATAAGGGTTCACACGCAAGTTTCAAATTAAATGGTTCATCACATAAGGAGTATGTGATGCAAAGTTGTGGTTGCTAGATTTAATAAAACAACCTTGCAACTTGAGTTAAGGTCTATGGACAATGGATAACCAAGTCCATGTTGACCTTTTATGTGCTTAAATACATAACAGGGTGTCTAGGTTTCACAACAATTTGAACTAGGTTCGGTTAAATTGAATTATTAAAGCTAGGTTCAATTTTAAATTACCCCATAATTGACTAATGTTGGTTCATGAATTTATTTGTTAAAGGTGGATTTTTCTCTAAACTGCAAACCCACTCTAAATTCCAAATAAAATATTACCGATCTGTTATGGGAAAATAATTTCTGCCACCTTATATTACCCTCTTGAATTTTAGTTTGGTTTTAAACCAAATAAGCTATAAATCCGATTTGGAAATTTTAACAGGAAGTCAAAGATTTTATTTGGACTTATGGTAATTATTTTTCGTGCCAAATAATGCAACGCCCTTTTAAATAAGGGATTTTTCCATCTGTGCCCCTGGTTCCTTAGCTCTACTCATTCATTCCCATGCTCTTAACTTTTGCTCACTTTTCCCCACTCCCTTGTCTGAAACCCTCATAAATGGTCACAAACGGTGGATGCCGTCAGGTCAGTGCTTTGACCGTTAACTCTGACGAGTGGGGCCGCGCTGGACTATGTCGCCCGTTGGACCTAACAGTTGAGGTTGCGTGGGATGGTGCCGCCGTTCGCCCGTTGGGCCGGGTTAGATTGTTGGGCCCTGCGCGCGCCGCAATTGTTGGGGAACGTAGTAATTTTGAAAAAATTCTACGCACATGCAAGATCATGGTGATGCATAGCAATGAGAGGGGAGAGTGTTGTCCACGTACCCTCGTAGACCGAAAGTGGAAGCATTAGCACAACGCGGTTGATGTAGTCGTACGTCTTCAAGATCCGACCGATCAAGTACCGAACGCACAACACCTCCGAGTTCAGCACACGTTCAGCTTGATGACGTCCCTCGAACTCTGATCCAGCCGAGCTTTGAGGGAGAGTTCCGTCAGCACGACAGCGTGGTGACGATGATGATGTTCTACCGATGCAGGGCTTCGCCTAAGCACCGCTATGATATTATCGAGGTGGATTATGGTGGAGGGGGGCATCGCACACGGCTAAGAGATCAATTGTTGTGTCTCCAAGGGGTGCCCCCTCCCCATATATAAAGGAGTGGAGGAGGGGGAGGGCCGACCCTCTCTATGGCGCGCCCTAGGAGTAGTCCTACTCCCACCAGGAGTAGGATTCCCCCCCTTCCAAGTAGTAGGAGTAGGAGTCAAGGAAAGGGGAGAGAGAAGAGAAGGAAGGAGGGGGTGCAGCCCCTCCCCCTAGTCCAATTCGGACTAGGCCTTGGGGGGGGGGGCGCCCAGCCTCTCCTCTCTCTTTCCCCTAAAGCCCAGTAAGGCCCATATACTCCCCGGCCAATTCCCGTAACTCTCCGGTACTCTGAAAAATACCCGAATCATTCGGAACCTTTCCGATGTCCGAATATAGTCGTCCAATATATTGATCTTTACGTCTCGACCATTTGGAGACTCCTCGTCATGTCCCCTATCTCATCCGGGACTTCGAACTACCTTCGGTACATCAAAACACATAAACTCATAATATAACCGTCATCGAAATGTTAAGCATGCGGACCCTACGGGTTCGAGAACTATGTAGACATGACCGAGACACATCTCCGGTCAATAACCAATGGCGGAACCTGGATGCTCATATTGGCTCCCACATATTCTACGAAGATCTTTATCGGTCAGACCGCATAACAACATACGTTGTTCCCTTTGTCATCGGTATGTTACTTGCTCGATACCTAGTTCAATCTTGTTACCGGCAAGTCTCTTTACTCGTCCGTAATACCGCAACTAACTCATTAGTTGCAATGCTTGCAAGGCTTAAGTGATGTGCATTACCGAGTGGGCCCAGAGATACCTCTCCGACAATTGGAGTGACAAATCCTAATCTCGAAATATGCCAACCCAACAAGTACCTTTGGAGACACCTGTAGAGCACCTTTATAATCACCCAGTTATGTTGTGACGTTTGGTAGCAAACAAAGTGTTCCTTCGGTAAACGGGAGTTGCATAATCTCATAGTCATAGGAACATGTATAAGTCATGAAGAAAGCAATAGCAGAATACTAAACGATCATGTGCTAAGCTAAGGGAATGGGTCAAGTCAATCACATCATTCTCCTAATGATGTGATCCCGTTAATCAAATGACAACTCATGTCTATGGCTAGGAAACATAACCATCTTTGATCAACGAGCTAGTCAAGTAGAGGCATACTAGTGACACTCTGTTTGTCTATGTATTCACACATGTATCATGTTTCCGGTTAATACAATTCTAGCATGAATAATAAAAATTTATCATGAAATAAGGAAATAAATAATAACTTTATTATTGCCTCTAGGGCATATTTCCTTCAGTCTCTCACTTGCGCTAGAGTCAATAATCTAGTTCACATCACCATGTGATTTAACACCAATAGTTCACATCTTTATGTGATTAGTTCACATCTCCATGTGACTAACACCCAAAGGGTTTACTAGAGTGATACGTCCATTTTGCATCATGCTTTTATATCGATATTTATCGCATTATGGGCTGTTATTTCACGTTATGTCACAATACTTATGGCTATTCTCTTTTATTTTACAAGGTTTACATGAAGAGGGAGAATGCGGGCAGCTGGAATTCTGGGATGGAAAAGAAGCAAATATTGGAGACCTATTCTGTGCAACTCCAAAAGTCCTAAAACTCCACAGAATATCTTAAAATAAATAAAGAAAAATCGTCGCCAAAGATGAGGGCCAGGGGCCCACACCCTGCTCACGAGGGTGGGGCGCCCCCCTAGGGCGCGCCCCCTACCTCGTGTGCCCCCTGGTGGCTCTCCGACGCCCATCTTCTCCTATATGAAGTCTTTCGTCAAGAAAAAAGAAGAAGCAACCTTTCGGGAAGAGACTCCGCCGCCACGAGGCGGAACCTTGGCGGAACCAATCTAGGGCTCCGGCAGAGCTGTTCTGCCGGGGACAATTCCCTCCGGGAGGGGGAAATCATCGTCATCATCATCACCAACGCTCCTCTCATCGGGAGAAGGCAATCTCCATCAACATCTTCACCAGCACCATCTCATCTCCAAACCCTAGTTCATATCTTGTATCCAATTCTTGTCTCCAAGTCCGGGATTGGTGCTAGTAGGTTGCTAGTAGTGTTGATTACTCCTTGTAGTTGATGCTAGTTGGTTTATTTGGTGGAAGATCATATGTTCAGATCCTTTATGCATATTATTACCCCTCTGATTATGAACATGAATATGCTTTGTGAGTAGTTACGTTTGTTCCTGAGGACAAGGGAGAAGTCTTGCTATTAGTAGTCATGTGAATTTGGTATTCGTTCGATATTTTGATGAGATGTATGTTGTCTAGCCTCTAGTGGTTTTATGTGAATGTCGACTACATAACACTTCACCATTATTTGGGCCTAGAGGAAGGCATTGGGAAGTAATAAGTAGATGATGGGTTGCTAGAGTGATGAAGCTTAAACCCTAGTTTATGCGTTGCTTCGTAAGGGCTGATTTGGATCCATATGTTTCATGCTATGGTTAGGTTTACCTTAATACTTTTGTTGTAGTTGCGGATGCTTGCAATAGAGGTTAATCATAAGTGGGATGCTTGTTCAAGTAAGAACAGCACCCAAGCACCGGTCCACCCACATATCAAATTATCAAAGTACCGAACGAGAATCATATGAACGTGATGAAAACTAGCTTGACGATATTCCCATGTGTCCTCGGGAGCGCTTTTCCTATTATAAGAGTTTGTCCATGCTTGTCCTTTGCTACAAAAAGGATTGGGCCACCTTGCTGCACTTTACTTACTCTTCTTACTTGTTGCTCGTTACAATTTATCTTATCACAAAATATCTGTTACCACTTATTTCAGTACTTGCAGAGAATACCTTGCTGAAAACCGCTAATTATTTCCTTCTGCTCCTCGTTGGGTTCGACACTCTTACTTATCGAAAGGACTACGATAGATCCCCTATACTTGTGGGTCATCAAGACTCTTTTCTGGCGCCGTTGCCGGGGAGTGTAGCGCCTTTGGTAGGTGGAATTTGGTAAGGAAAAATATATATAGTGTGCTGAAATTTACTGTCACTTGTTACTATGGAAAGTAATTCTCTGAGGGGCTTATTCGGGGTATCTTCACCCGTCCAGAAGAGAAAAGAGTTGCTCCTCAACCTACTGAACCTATTGAAAATGAAACTCCTTTTGAATTTCCTTCGGGTATGATGGAAAAACTGCTAGCTAATCCTTTTACAGGAGATGGAACAAAGCATCCTGATGAGCACTTAATATATGTGGATGAAGTTTGTGGATTATTTAAGCTTGCAGGTATACCCGATGATGTTGCTAAGAAGAAGGTCTTCCCTTTATCTTTGAAGGGAGATGCATTGACATGGTATAGGCTATGTGATGATACGAGATCGTGGAACTACAAAAGGTTGAAATTGGAATTTCATCAAAAATATTATCCTATGCATCTTGTTCATCGTGATCGCAATTACATATATAATTTTTGGCCTCGAGAAGGAGAAAGCATCGCTCAAGCTTGGGGGAGGCTTAAATCAATGTTATATTTATGCCCCAATCATGAGCTCCCAAGAGAAATAATTATTCAAAGTTTTTGTGCTCAACTTTCTCATAATAATCAAACCATGCTCGATACTTCTTGTGCCGGCTCTTTTATGATGAAGACTATTGAATTTAGATGGAATTTATTGGATAGAATTAAACGCAACTCTGAAGATTGGGACCTCGATGAAGGTAAGGAGTCAGGTATGACATCTAAGTTTGATTGTGTTAAATCTTTTATGGATACCGATATTTTCTGTAAGTTTAGCACTAAATATGGACTTGACTCTGAGATAGCAGCTTCTTTCTGTGAATCTTTTGCTACTTATGTTGATCTCACCAAGGAGAAGTGGTTTAAATATCATCCTCCCATAGAAGTAAAAGTAGCTGCACCTATTAAAGTTGAAGAAAAGACTGTCACTTATAATGATCCTATTGTTCCTACCTCTTACGTTGTGAAACCACCTTTCCCTGTTAGAATAAAGGATCATGCTAAAGTTTCAACTGTGGTTCGTAAAAGCAATATTAGAACTTATACACCTCCTGAGCAAATCAAAGTAGAACCTAATATTGCTATTGTTAAAGATCTCTTGTCTGATAATATTGATGGGCATGTTATTCAATTCTGTGGTGAATCTGCTAGAATTGCTAAACCTAGCGTTAAAGATAAACATAGACCTGTGGTAGGCGTGCATGTTATTTCTGTTAAAATAGGAGATCATTGTTATCATGGCTTATGTGATATGGGTGCTAGTGCTAGTGTTATACGTTATGACTTGTATAAAGAAATCAAGCATGAAATTGCACCTGCTGAGTTAGAAGAAATTGATGTCACAATTAAACTTGCCAATAGAGATACTATTTCACAAGTGGGAATTGTTAGAGATGTTGAAGTCTTGTGTGGGAAAACTAAATATCCTGCTGATTTTCTTGTTCTCAGTTCCCCACAAGATAGCTTTTGTCCCATTATATTTGGTAGGCCCTTCTTGAACACTGTTAATGCTAAGATAGATTGCGAAAAGAATGTTGTTACTATTGTCTTGGGTGATATGATTCATGAGTTTAATTTCTCTAAATTTAGTAAACAACATCGTGAGGAAGAATTGCCTAGTAAGGATGAAATTATTGGTCTTGCTTCTATTGCCGTACCTCCTAGTGATCCTTTAGAACACTATTTGCTAGACCATGAAAATGATATGTTCATGAATGAAAGAAGGGAAATAGATGAAATATTCTTTAAACAAGAACCTATTATGCAACACAATTTACCTGTTGAAATCCTAGGGGATCCCCCTCCACCCAAGGGTGATCCCGTGTTTGAGCTTAAACCGTTGCCTGATAATCTTAAATATGCTTATCTTGATGAAAAGAAAATATATCATGCTATTATTAGTGCTAACCTTTCAGAGCATGAAGAAGAAAGATTATTGAAAACTCTGAAGAAGCATCGTGCCGCTATTGGATATACTCTTGATGATCTTAAGGGCATTAGTCCCACTTTATGTCAACATAAAATAAATTTGGAAGCGGATGCCAAACCAGTTCGTGATCCTCAACGACGTTTGAATCCTAAAATGAAAGAAGTGGTAAGAAAAGAAATACTCAAGCTTCTGGAGGCAGGTATAATTTATCCCGTTGCTGATAGTCAGTGGGTAAGTCCTGCCCATTGTGTCCCTAAGAAGGGAGGTATTACTGTTGTCCCTAATGATAAAGATGAATTGATCCCGCAAAGAATTATCACAGGTTATAGGATGGTAATTGATTTCCGCAAATTAAATAAAGCTACTAAGAAAGATCATTACCCCTTACCTTTTATTGATCAAATGCTAGAAAGATTATGCAAACATACACATTATTGCTTTCTAGATGGTTATTCTGGTTTCTCTCAAATACCTGTGTCGGCTAAAGATCAATCAAAGACTACTTTTACTTGCCCTTTTGGTACTTTTGCTTATAGATGTATGCCTTTTGGTTTATGTAATGCACCTGCTACCTTTCAAAGATGTATGATGGCCATATTCTCTGATTTTTGTGAAAACATTTGTGAGGTTTTCATGGATGATTTTTCCGTCTATGGTTCCTCTTTTGATGATTGCTTGAGCAATCTTGATCGAGTTTTGCAGAGATGTGAAGAAACTAATCTTGTCTTGAATTGGGAAAAGTGCCACTTTATGGTTAATGAAGGTATTGTCTTGGGGCACAAAGTTTCTGAAAGAGGTATTGAAGTTGATAAAGCCAAGGTTGATGCTAGTGAAAAGATGCCATGTCCCAAGGACATCAAAGGTATAAGAAGTTTCCTTGGTCACGCCGGATTTTATAGGAGGTTCATTAAGGACTTCTCAAAATTTCTCGCCTCGACTAATTTATTACAAAAAGATGTACCATTTTTCTTTGATGATGATTGTGTAGAAGCATTTGAAATACTTAAGAAAGCATTAGTCTCTGCACCTGTTGTTCAGCTACCAGATTGGAATTTACCCTTTGAAATTATGTGTGATGCTAGTGATTATGCTGTAGGTGCTGTTCTAGGGAAAAGAGTTGATAAGAAATTAAATGTTATCCATTATGCTAGTAAGACTCTAGACAATGCTCAAAGAAATTATGCTACTACCGAAAAGGAACTTTTAGCAGTTGCATTTGCTAGTGATAAGTTCAGACCCTATATTGTTGATTCTAAAGTAACTATTCACACTGGTCATGCTGCTATTAAATATCTTATGGAAAAGAAAGATGCAAAACCTAGACTTATTAGATGGGTTCTCTTGCTGCAAGAATTTGATTTGCATATTGTTGATAGAAAAGGAGCTGAGAACCCCGTTGCAGATAACTTATCTAGGTTAGAGAATGTTCTTGATGACCCACTACCTATTGATGATAGCTTTCCTGATGAACAATTAAATGTCATAAGCACTTCTCGTAGCACTCCATGGTATGCTGATTATGCTAATTATATTGTTGCTAAATTTGTACCACATACCAACAAAAGAAAAAAAATTTCTACGATTTGCGACATTACTTTTGGGATGACCCACATCTTTATAATGAAGGAGTAGATGGTGTTATTAGACGTTGTGTGCCTGAGCATGAACAGGAACAAATCCTACGCAAGTGTCACTCCGAAGCTTATGGAGGACACCACGCTGGAGATAGAACTACACATAAGGTATTGCAATCCGGTTTTTATTGGCCCACTCTCTTCAAAGATGCCCGTAAGTTTGTTTTATCTTGCGATGGATGTCAAAGAATTGATAATATTAGTAGACGTCAAGAAATTCCTATGAATTATTCACTTGTTATTGAACCATTTGATGTTTGGGGCTTTGATTATATGGGACCTTTTCCTGCCTCTAATGGATATACACACATTTTGGTTGCTGTTGATTACGTTACTAAGTGGGTAGAAGCTATTCCAACTAGTAGTGCTGATCATAACACTTCTATTAAAATGCTTAAGGAAGTTATTTTTCCAAGGTTTGGAGTCCCTAGATATTTAATGACTGATGGTGGTTCACACTTTATTCATGGTGCTTTCCGTAAAATGCTTGCTAAATATGACGTTAATCATAGAATCGCATCTCCTTATCACCTGCAGTCTAGTGGTCAAGTAGAATTGAGCAATAGAGAGCTCAAATTAATTTTGCAAAAGACTGTTAATAGGTCTAGAAAGAATTGGTCCAAGAAACTTGATGATGCATTATGGGCCTATAGAACTGCATATAAGAATCCTATGGGTATGTCTCCGTTTAAAATGGTTTATGGAAAAGCATGTCACTTACCTCTCGAATTAGAACATAAGGCATATTGGGCTATTAAAGAGCTCAACTATGATTTCAAACTTGCCGGTGAGAAAAGGTTATTTGATAATAGCTCACTTGACGAATGGAGAACCCAAGCTTATTAAAATGCCAAGTTGTTTAAAGAAAAAGTTAAAAGATGGCATGACAAAACGATACAAAAGCGTGAGTTTAATGTAGGTGATTATGTATTGCTATACAACTCTCATTTAAGATTTTTTGCAGGAAAACTTCTCTCTAAATGGGAAGGTCCCTACGTTATCGAAGAGGTCTATCGTTCCAGGGCCATAAAAATCAACAACTTCGAAGGCACAAATCCGAAGGTGGTAAACGGTCAAAGGATCAAACATTATATCTCAGGTAATCCCATAAATGTTGAAACAAATATTATTGAAACCGTAACCCCGGAGGAATGCATAAGGGACACTTTCCAGACCGTTCTAGACTCCGAAAAGGAATAGGTATGTGGTACGGTAACTAAACCGACTCCAAAACAATTTTAAGGCAATATTTCTCCGTTTTGGAATATTTAGAAAAATAGAAAAATAAGTAGCAGTCCGGGAAGGACACGAGGGCCCCACGAGGGTGGTGGGCGCGCCCTACCCCCTGGGCACGCCCCCTACCCTGTGAGCACCCCGTGTGCCCTCCGGACTCCGTTTTCTTGCACGATACGTATTTTGGTCAGTAAAAATTCATTATATATTTTCCCAAAAGTTTTGACTCTCGTATCACGCAAATCTCTTATGTTCTTGTTTCGAGCTGTTCTCTGTCAGGGTTGTCAAGGCCAGGCATCATGTCGTCTCCCTCCTCTAAAAATAGCGACAAAGATGCTTGGCTAATGAAGATAGAGCTGAAGAGGGAAGAACCCATGTTGATCAACAAGGATGAAGGGATCAAGAAGGCCACGGAGAACCAAACTCCGGCAGCAGAAGACATCCTTCAACTTGATCACAACCTTCTTACCCAAACTGAAATCGAAGCTTTCAAGATGATTGAGTTAGCTCGTATTCAAATAAAGTATCTCACAGGTGAAATTTTTTTGTTGAAGGAGCATATCGTTGCACTCAAGGGAATTATTCGCAAGTTGGAGGACCTCTTACGCACGATGTGCGACTATCCATCACCTCCACCTTCATCGACAAAGAGGGAGGCATAATAACATGGGTATGGGCACTCCCCTTGGCAACTGCCAAGCTTGGGGGAGGTGCCCCGGTATCATATCACCATCACAACTCCTATCTTTACCGTTTTACTTAATTTGATCCTTTTAGTAGTATCTTGATTTAGTAGAATAAAGTCATGGCATGATCTATATTTGAGTTTTGCTTTATGATCTCTCTATGTAATCAAGTCCGTGAGCTATATATATAATAAAGTTTAGTGTTGAGTCAAGGGCTTGATTATTTTGCCATGATCTTGGGTGAACAAAAGAAAAGAAAGAAGAAAAAGAATAAAAAGAAATAAAGAGTTCATATTGATCTTATCGAGAGTAATGACTTCACATAGAAAAAGTATGATGATTAAAAGTTGTTGGGAGTTGGCAAATATAGCTTTGGTCATCGTTGCAATTAATAGGAAGTAATAAGGAAAGAGAGGTTTCACATATAGATATATTATCATTGACATCTTTTATGATTGGGAGCACTCATTAAAATATAACATGCTAAAGAGTTGATGTTGGACAAGGAAGACAACGTGATGAGTTATGTTTTCTTATATCTAAGATAAAATATGTTGTCATGGATCCTCTAACATGTTGAGCTTGCCTTTCCCCCTCATGCTAGCCAAATTCTCAGCACCAAGTAGAGATACTACTTGTGCTTCCAAATACCCTTATACCAGTTTTGCCATGAGAGTCCACGATATCTACCTATGGATTGAGTAAGATCCTTCAAGTAAGGTGTCATCGGTGCAAAGCAATAAAAATTGCTCTAAACGTGTATGATTGATTGGTGTGGGAGAAATAAGATTTATACGATCTTGTGATGTGGAAGTAATAAAAGTGACGGACTGCATAATAAAGGTTCATATCACAAGGGGCAATATAAAGTGACGTTCTTTCGCATTGAAATTTTGTGCATCCAACCGTAAAAGCGCATGGCAACCTCTGCTTCCCTCTGCGAAGGGCCTATCTTTTATTATTATCCTCTACCTTATGCAAGATTCACGGTGATCTTCACCTTTCCTTTTTCATTTTATCCTTTGGCAAGCCCAGCATGTTGGAAAGAACATGATATATATATCTAATTGGATGTAGGGGAGCATGAATTATTATTGTTGACATTACCCTTGAGGTAAAAGGTTGTGGGGCAAAACTATAAGCCCTATCTTTCTCTGTGTCCGATTAAAACTCCGTAACCACAAGTATTGCGTGAGTGCTAGCAGTTATGAAGGACTAAATGATAGTTGAGTATGTGGACTTGCTTTTAAGCTCTGACATAGACTCTTTCCGATGTTATGATAAATTCCAATTGCTTCAATGACTGAGGTTATAATTTGTTGGTGCTCAATAAGGTTTCTGATTCATAATTTTGCATTGTGAAAAGATCATCACTTGAACATAAGTAATCATATGACAAAATCTGTATATGTTGCTGTTACGAGAACAATCATGATGCCTTCATGTTCGTATTTTATTTTTATTGACGCCTCTACCTCTAAATATGAGGACATATTTATTGTTATCGGCTTTTCGCTTGAGGACAAGCGAGGTCTAAGCTTGGGGGAGTTGATACGTCCAATTTGCATCATGCTTTTATATCGATATTTATCGCATTATGGGCTGTTATTTCACGTTATGTCACAGTACTTATGGCTATTCTCTTTTATTTTACAAGGTTTACATGAAGAGGGAGAATGCCGACAGCTAGAATTCTGTGCTGGAAAAGGAGCAAATATTGGAGACCTATCCTGCGCAACTCCAAAAGTCCTAAAACTCCACGGAATATCTTAAAATAAATAAAGAAAATCGTCGCCAAGATGAAGGCCAAGGGCCCACACCCTGCTCACGAGGGTGGGGCGCCCCCAAGCGCGCCTCACCTCGTGGGCCCCGGTGGCTCTCGACGCCCATCTTCTCCTATATGAAGTCTTTCGTCAAGAAAAAAAATAAGAAGCAACCTTTCGGGACGAGACTCTGCCGCCATGAGGCAGAACCTTGGCGGAACCAATCTAGGGCTCTGGCATAGCTGTTCTGCTGGGGACACTTCCCTCCGGGAGGGGGAAATCTGTAACACCCCAAAAATTTAACCATGTTTTGTTTATTAAAATTCTGCCAGGAAATTAAATTTTTATTCTCTGGATTTATCTCTGGATTTCAGAACCTCTTTTTTTTCTTTGATATTGTGGAGTTTTTACCCCAAGTAAAAACTTTTCAAAAATATTATTTGGACTTGTATACCCTCTCTTGAAACATTTCTTTTATAAGTGGAATTATTTATATAATTATTTTCCCCTGGGCTCTATTTCTCTAAAAATGATTTTTCATAAGTTTTAGGGTCCCATTTGCAGTGCAACCCTTTGATAAATTCATTTAAAAATCCCACCAAAATTTGGGGATGACATATGATGCCCCTAAAACACTTTTATGCAAAAATATCCTTTAGTCATTTGGAGATTTTGAGCTTCACCCCTAGTTTTCAAATTTGGGCCAATTGCACTTTTGCACTACAACCTATTTAAATATTTCTTTAGAACTTCCACCAAAATTAGGGGATGTTAGTAGGAGTATATTATTCACCTTTGTGCAAAAACCCACTAATGTTCTTTGAAAATTTTGAGCAAATCATCCTATTTTGCTCTCTGGTCCAGTTTGGCATTTTCTACTGCAACCATATTTTAACTTGCCTTGTTTCCCTTGATTCTTTTTCCCTCTTATAGTCCTCCCTACCAAACCCTTAAGTCCAGGAGAATGGACCTATTGGAGTGTTTTTGGTCCATGGAATGCTAGCTTTTAGTTTCTTTCCAGAATTAGTTTTCTCAGAAACTTGCACTAACAAGTTTCTGTTTTTTCCAAACTAGCATTGCCACCCCCTCAATCATCTAAAGAGACACTGGTCTGGAGCTTTTGGCCACCCCAAGAGTTGCCTAGATGCACATGGCATTCTGTCAAACACCTTGAGTGCATGCATAGGTTTGGCATGATCTTTTGTTTGCATTGTAAACTTGATCTTCTGACCCACCAAGCTTGTCCACTAAGCTCGTAGCTAACCCTAACCCAGGCCTGCTAATCCCCAGCCTCATCCTAATCCTCTAGCATGCTCTGGCATTGCGTCGAGCACGTAGCATGCGTGCACTGGGTGCGCCCAGAGCACACATTTTGCACGTGCGTGCGCACGATTCTCCGCGTCCCACTGCCGCCCCTCCGCGCCCGTCCTGGCCCCTCCCCACTCACAGCCAGCACGCCTCGACCCCTCCCTTGCCGCAGGGCCACTCCTGGCGCCCTACAACACCGCCGCCAGGTCGTCCATGGCAGCCAGCGGCCGGCCACAGCAGCTCCTGCCCTGGACGGCGCCGCCCGAGCCACACGCGTGCGCCAGCTGCCCTCTGGAGAAGTCCGAGCTCATCCACAAGCTCGTCCGCAAGCGCTCGTCGCCGCCACGTCCCCCTGCTGCAACAGAACGGCGGTTCGCCGGCGTTCTAATCCTCAGCCGCGGAACCGACCTAACTACACTATAAATGGAGGCCCCCGAGCTCGTCCGACCCTCAAGCAACCTCGTGCCATCCCCCTAGGGCCCCCACAGCCAGCAATCGACGGCGGGAGGCCGTCTTCCCCATCTCCGGCCAGTACAGCCGCCGCCGCCCTCCGGTCCATTCAATCGCAACCAGAACCCCTCCCGTCCATCCAGTGCTCCCATTCTCTTCCCCTCGGTCTCGCGGAGCCACCCAACACCTCAAACTCGACGGGGAGCCACCGTAGCCCAAAGCCCCAAATCTCCCAAAGCCACCGTCCGCCGTGAAGCTCGCCGCCGGTGACTCCCTCCATCCCCGCCACCTCCTCGACCACCGGGAGGACCGCCCTAGACTAGCGAATCCATCCCCGCCCTCAGAACCCCGCGAGGTGCCACCAATCGCCGGCGACGATCGCCGGAACCCGCCT